>CM019698.1:19387097-19549597 GCA_009760885.1 Achatina immaculata
AGTCAATGTTCCCATTTTCCTTTGCCCGCTTCTTTCTTAGATAGATCTCAAGGAGGCCAGAATACGCGCTGATTGTTCTGTCTACCTCCGCGTCAACGGCGGAGGATTTTCCGCACCAAAAAAAAAAAATAATAATCACTCCGCCGCTTTGTGGAGTTGTCCGCATCTTTTCGCTTGGGAAGGCGCGGAATGAAAGACTCTTTGATTGGTGACTATTGATCTCCAGAAGCGGAGTAATACCAAACGCCAATAAAACTTCTTATAATATTACCAACCCTGAAAGAAGCAGGGTTTCCCCCTTTACCGTTTAGAATTACAGAGTCTCTAAAAAGGCTGAAAGGATTTCTAAAATTATATGCGAGCCTTTTAAATAAAAAGTTATTTTGATGGGGGGAAAAATAGAACTTGTTAGCACAAAAGCTTGGCCTTTTTAGCACAGATAAACTTTGAGTGGTGATATTTTGCAGATAATGAACATCTGCATAATTCTTGTTCTTACATGTCGGGGTTTTTTTGTTTCTTTTTACTGGATGTGAATACAATCGGAGAGATATATTCACAAAAGTATACTTTATTTCATGGCCTATCCATATCATGCAGATATGTTTTAAATAGAAATGAAATTTTATACTTCTTATTTCATTATTGTTATACATTCTTTACAGAATCAGGCATAAAAATTGGAGGATACAATATTAACAACCTTCGGTATGCTGACGACACAGTACTGATAGCTGAGAACCAACAAGACCTGCAAAATCTCTTGGATAAAGTCGCCAAAGAAAGTGAACAGAAAGGCCTTACTTTGAACATAAAAAAGACAGAGACTATGGTTATATCTAAGAAACAGAATCCATCAGCATGCAGTATTAAATTAAACGGAACTATTCTAAAGCAAGTGCAGAAATTCAAATACCTTGGAGCAATAATAACTTCAGATGGGAAATGCAGAACAGAAATTAGGAACAGAATAGGCCAAGCATAGACTGCATTTCAGAGAATGAGAAACATATTAGCTAACACATCTTTATCAATGAATGTTAGAAAACGAGTCCTAAAATGCTATATTGAACCTATCTTGTTATATGGAAGTGAATCATGGACAATAGGCAGGTCTGTACAAAAATAATTGGAAGCAGCAGAAATGTGGTTTATTAGAAGAATGTTACGAATCCCCTGGACAGCAAAAATAACTAATGAAGAGTGTATAAGAAGAGCTGGAGAGACAAAAACTCTTGTCATAAAAATAGGAGAGAGACAATGTACTTTCATAGGACATGCAATGAGAAAAGGGGGCATTGAAAATATTGTAACAACAGGAAAAATAGAAGGAAGAAGATCAAGAGGAGGACCAAGAGAAATGATACTGGACAGTCTGACGGGATGTTGTGAGAGGAGATCACCAACTGAACTAATGGCCTGCATGAAGGATCAGGTACTCTGGAGAAGCATAATAGCCAACGCCAGTCGGCAAGGCACCTGATGATGATGATGATATACATTCTTTACACACACACACATACACACACAAAGAAAATGCAGACGAAGCCATTGGCTTCGATTATGAAGAAAAAGCTTCGGCATGTGCTACAGATGATTGGTAACTCATGACCAAAACTAGCGCTGAAATGTACACCTCAGAGAAACAGGACTAAGAGCAGAACAAAGGAGACACGGAGAAGAACAACAGAGAGGATGTTGAATAGAAGAGGGCTCACCTGGGCAAGAGCGGAAGAAAATGGACAACCATTTGTGGAAACGCCCCTGCGGAAGCCCCATGTGCCTTGGGCACCTAAAGATTCAGATATATAAAGCACGGCATTCCTATGAAACTTTTCGTAGGCCAAAATGGCGTAAAGTGAATGGGCCATTTTCGTTTACGATTTTGCGTCCTAAAGTAAACTGCCTCGTGAGATTTTCTTTTAGTTAGCCAAAACGGGCAGTAATGTACGGCGGAGTTGCGTAAACGAACTTTTATATATAGGGTACCGGAGGTGGTGAGGTAGTTAGTACCCACGCCTGCCAAACAGAAGGTCTCTGATTTGATTTCGCAATTAAACGGATTTTTTTTTTTTTTGGCTTTGTTTTGTGGACCGACCCAGCCTCCAAAAATTGGCATCTGGGGTTTCCCTAGGAAAACAAAGGCCTAGAAATATGAAGGCACTAACACTTCACACCCTTGCTACAGGACACAGAGATATAGATAAATGCAGCGGCTTTTCTCTTCGCTAGTACAGTCGCTCAAGATTTGCTAGTAGTAAGTACTCGTAACAATTCCATAACAGGTTATGAATCTAGTTAATTTATTCTTCGGCCTGACAAGTGCCCGAGGACTGTATTCAGAATACGACGTAGAAAGTTCATCTGTTACTTTCATATACCGATTTCGAATCAAAACATAACACGTGGAACTTAACTCTGAGAGAGAAGATACTCTGTCCTGATATTCTGACTGGGAGAGTGCGTAAACTATTTTGACTGAGAGGGGGTACTAAGCTATCCTGACTGAGAGAGTTTGTAAACTGTCCTGACTGAGAGAGTTTGTAAACTATCCTGACTGAGAGAGTTTGTCAACTGTCCTGACTGAGAGAGTGCATATACTATCACTGACACGAGTAGAGAACTTTATTTCTATGCTACACGTATCACTGCGCTGGTCGTCACATTCTATAATCTTCCAGAGAGCTATCTCTGAATCATCCTCTCCTCAGAGACCTTTTTTTTTCTTCATTTCTAATAACAATTTCACTAAACGTGACACACCGTCAGTGGTCACAGAGACCGACTGTCCATTCAGCTTGTTCTATAGATTCGTCGCAGGTTCTCGATGTGTAGTCACAGAGACCGACTGTCCAATCAGCTTGTTCTAGAGATTCCTCGCAGGTTCTCGATGTGTGGTCACAGAGACCGACTGTCCAATCAGCTTGTTCTAGAGATTCCTCGCAGGTTCTCGATGTGTGGTCACAGAGACCGACTGTCCAATCAACTTGTTCTATAGATTCGTCGCAGGTTCTCGATGGTTATTCAAACATAATATTAAGAAGCTTTGGTAGGTAGGTTTAGTCTGAGACCAGAAAATATCAGCGGGCCTTTTTAGCCTTTTATCAGGCCAGAGAAAAGTGCGTGCGAAAAAAACTTTTATCATCATCATCATCATCTACATCATCATCATCATCATCATCATCATCATCATCATCATCAACATCAACATCAACATCATCTACATCATCATCATCATCATCAACATCATCTACATCATCATCATCATCATCATCATCTACATCATCATCATCATCATCATCATCATCTACATCATCATCATCATCATCATCTACATCATCATCATCATCATCATCATCATCATCAACATCATCATCAACATCATCAACATCATCATCATCTACATCATCATCATCATCAACATCATCAACATCATCATCGCCTTTCACTGCCTTGAGAGCATAGGCCACAGTTAAAGGCTCTCCAGTATTCCCTGTTCTTGGAATTATTCTGTTTCCTTCCATGTGCATCCCTTGTCTCTGAGCACTGTCATAATTCCTCTTCTCCAAGTAAGTCTAGGTCTTCTTCGTTTTCTATTTCCTTCAGGATTCAATGTCATTGCCTGTCTTGCTATGTTGATGTCGGGTTTCCTCAGAGTGTGGTTAATCCACCTCCATTTCCTAAACATGATTTGTAGGTTTATAGGTTCTTATCCTGCCCTTTCCCAGACATCCTCGTTCCTGATCTTGTCCTGCCATTTAATTTTCTGTTTCACGGATGTGCACAAAAAGTGATAGGAATGACTAGGCAAAGTACATATCTGAGAGCAATAAATGCAATTTTCTTTCTTTTTTTTTTCATTTGTGTAGGGAAGCAATATTTTTGCCATTGCCTTCCCAAGTGTGTCAGTTATTATGGTTATCACTACCTTCCTCAGCTGTTATATTCAAGAAGACGAGCCAACCATCCTGTAACATGAACATCAATGGAACAACACTGTCACAAGTGAACAAAATTTGTAATACCTGGGATCAGTGACAACAGCTGATGAAAGATGTATCACAGACAAAGAAACCAGTGACCTGCCAGCAGAAATGCGCCAGTAGCACACACGGTTCAGAGGAGCTGTAAATGCAGTGGATCCCAGCCCACTGTGGCAGACAGGGAAACGAAACAGCAGACACCCCTGGAGATCGGAGGGAAACCAGCGTATCACACGAGAAGGCCAAAACACTGATAAATCAGCTATAATAACAACAAACAGGCGAAAGAATACGCAGAACACCAGAACAAACATTGCCTGCTACCAGCTACACGGAGAAGAGCAGATTACCATCCTGAGGCTAAGAGACAACAGGTGCAGGCCTAGTGGCATGAACAATGGTCTGGTCTAAGATGCCATCTGTACAACAAATTCAAGATAGGATCAACTGGCGAGTGTGCATGTGGCACCAATGACGCGACAGCAGACTGCACACTGCAAGAGTGCCCAAAATACGAGCAGCAGGGATGGCAAATATGGCCACACTACCGCACCAGTCCAGGACGAACTGTATGGGGATGCCACACTCTCCAGATGTCCACCAGCTAACTTAAAAGTCTACACGATGACAGAAGTAGTAGTAGTAGTAGTAGTAGTAGTAGTAGTAATAGTAGTAGTAGTAGTAGTTTAAAGTAAAAATATATTTCATATAAAACCATCTCCCCCTTTTTGGAACACCCTGACAATAAATCTCTTAGTATAAACCCACACAATTGCACTCGCCGTTCCCTGTCACGTTAAATAGGATTTTGTCGTCCGTGTCTATTCAAAAGCTTAGATTCGTTAGCGCGGTCTTACATGCTAATACGGCTTTCATGCAAGTCTTGGTTTCTATTTAGAAGAATGTGCGCTTTATGAAACAAAAATAGGCTGCACCGTTTGTGCAAGAACCGGGCTTTTAGTAATTAGAGAAAGAAACTGGAACTTTGCAGTGGGGGGCCGTTTTTTAAGCAAAATAAAATATCGCTAGTTCAAAACGAAGAAAGTGGTTCTCTGCGGATATTTATCCATGATATTCGTTCGCCCGTGTATCCAAAACATGGGATACACCTAAACAAGATTAAAACTAAACACAAGCATTTGAGAATAGAATCATGAAAAGCATCTATGGACCAGTACACGGCCCTAAAACACAACAATGGAAGATAAGAAGTAACACAGAAATCCACACATTATTTAGCTCTCCGCTTACAACAGCCATTATGAAAACCAACAGACCGAGGTAATTCGGGCATTTAGAAAGAATGGAAGAGGATAGACAAAGAGATATGTGGTATACAGAAGTGATGAAAGAGGACAGCGCAAGAGGTAGCAGACCTAGACGAAGTTGGCGAGACAATCAAGAAGAAGATATGGGGCGCTCTTGGAGTCGAGAGTTGGCAAGAAAAAGATCAAGAACAGAGGAAGTGAGACGCGTCTTGTGTGCAGCAATGAGTCCCAATGACTCGGAAAGCTGCAGTATTTAGCATTTGCTGCTAGAAGAAGAAGAAGAAGAAGGTCTGTACAATCCACGAATCCATCAATCCATTCAATCATCCATCGATCTGTAAATCCTTTCATCCGTCTGTCCATCTGCTTATTAGCCAGTTAAACAACCAATCTATCTGTATGTCTGTCTGTATGTATGTAAAGATACATTTCTTATGTAAACAATAAAATGTCCATAAACTGCCTCGTCTTGTGCAAATAAACCTGTCTTAAACTGCTTTGTCCTGTACAATTAAATATTTCTTAAACTGCCTTCTATCGTACAAATAAACCTTTCTTAAATTGCCTTGTCTTGTACAATTAAACATTTCCTAAACTGTCTTGTCTTGCACAATTAAACTTTTCTTAAATTCCTTCCTCTTGTACTCTGAAAGCTTTCTTATCCACTTCAAGAAAACGGAAGAATCTCTGTACAATCCAATTCAAGAACAGTTTTTCATTTCGCCAGTTCAGCTAAAAAAACATCTTCTCTGCACTACTTAAATTATTATTCCTACGAGAAATCTACTACAAAAAGTAATACAATAATTTTTTTTAATTATGTACGCTATGTGCACCCAATATTGTCATAAGGTTGTGCCACTTGGACAGCAACAAAAGGATGACTCAGAAACAGAAAGGATGACTCAGAAACTGAAAGGATGACTCAGAAACAGAAAGGATGGCTCGGAAACTGAAAGCAACAAAGATGTGGTTTTTGGAGACAGACGCAACAAATAACCGCGGACAGAGAGAAAAACAAGCGAAGAGGTCGTCAAACAAGTTTCAGAACAAGGAAAACTGGTTACGATGATAAGAAAAAGTGAATCAAAATTTCTTGCACAGGTCACGAGGAGACTGAAGTTGGAGAACGTAGTAATGACCGGAATATTCAAGAGAAAACGGATGAGAGGAAGGCCAAGATAACAAATAAAATCTAAGTGGACTGATCTAAGGCATGGGCAGTGGACTGATCCAGTGGCGTGGGCAGTGGACTGATCCAGTGGCGTGGGCAGTGGACTGATCCAGTGGCGTGGGCAGTGGACTGATCCAGTGGCGTGGGCAGTGGACTGATCCAGTGGCGTGGGCAGTGGACTGATCCAGTGGCGTGGGCAGTGGACTGATCCAGTGGCGTGGGCAGTGGACTGATCTAAGGCGTGGGCAGTGGACTGATCTAAGGCATGGACAGTGGACTGATCCAGTGGCGTGGGCAGTGGACTGATCCAGTGGCGTGGGCAGTGGACTGATCCAGTGGCGTGGGCAGTGGACTGATCCAGTGGCGTGGGCAGTGGACTGATCCAGTGGCGTGGGCAGTGGACTGATCCAGTGGCGTGGGCAGTGGACTGATCTAAGGCGTGGGCAGTGGACTGATCCAGTGGCATAGATAGTGGACTAATCTAGTGGCATAGACAGTGAACTAATCTAGTGGCATGGACAGTGGACTGATCCAGTGGCATAGACAGTGGACTGATCCAGTGGCATGGACAGTGGACTGATCCAGTGGCATAGACAGTGGACTGATCCAGTGGCATGGACAGTGGACTAATCTAGTGATATGGACAGTAGACTAATCTAATGGCATGGACAGTAGACTAATCTAATGGCATGGACATTGGACTAATCTAGTGGCATGGACAGTTGACCAATCTAGTGATGTGGACAGTGGACTAATCTAGTGGCATGGACAGTAGACTAATCTAGTGATATGGACAGTGGACTGATCTAGTGGTATGGACAATGGACTAATCTAGTAGCATTGACAGTGGACTAATCCAGTGGCATGGACAAGGACAAACATCTGAACTAACTGGAAACACCAAGGCCCGCACACAAGACAGAGAAGTATGATCACCATCATTACCTGACACAGTACATAAGAATAGTAATAATAAATAACAGGTATAAGTTCTTTTCATATACAATTAACAATCAGTCATTTGCATGTCCCTTGCGGAACTTTGCCTCCCTAACAGCACTCCTGTAGTCCTCTCGGTTGTGAGCAAGATGGCCTGCTGCTGATGTATCCATTTGCAGATCATCAACGATGTCTTGCAGCTATCTTCGCCTTGGTCTTCCTCTCTTTCTTCACCCCACTCCCCCCCCCCCCCAATTTTATACCCTTCCAAGAACGCCTTCTCTAAATTCTCACGACATACAATTAACAAGAAAATTTAATGTAAAGAAACTTACTTTTCTGAGAAACGTTAACACGGAATTGGAAAGACAACTAGTGGAGGCCTATCGTTCCACTGTCTCTAAGAGGATCTTGGCAAAAAAAAGGGAAGTATGCATCAATCTTTATTATGATTCTGCTGGCTATCGTGCAAAAGAAAAACAAAACTTAAAAAAAAAATTTGGAAACGAAACAAATCGTGCATTATTATTTCCTACTCAACCGAGCATTTGTATCGTAGGAGGAGAATATAAAGGACAGCAGGTATAACTGCATTACTTAAATGCAAACCTGCCCAGGCAGTTAGAGAATATCGTAGGATCCAGGAAAGGGATGTGAGCGCCTGTAAATCGGGTTATATTTACTCGGCTTAAAACCCGGGAACTTGGAAGGTTGCTAGCCTGTCTGTGGGAGTTTGTACAGAGATAAATCTGTAGCTGAGAACAAAGATCGGTAATTCTCAGCCAAGAGGGGGAGATAAATGCTTTGTCCAACATCCACTCCATGCAGGTGAATGTTTACATTTTCATGCATTTTTAAAAAACTTGTTGGAGCGAAAAATGTCTCCTTGGAGATAAATGTTAGATTTCCAGAGGAAAGATTTGTTCTTTGAAAAGTATTCTTGTCTTCAGCCTTGTACTTATGTTCCTAAAACTGGCATTGTTCTTTGCAATTCCAGTTGTAAATACTTTGAAGCATAGGCCCAGCACCGTCTGCGAATTGGAATATTGTAAATTGTTTACAAACTCAATGCGGATCTTTCTTTTGCGCTCGCTGAGACATCGATGCCAATCTCACTCACAAACGCAGCAGTTCACTCCAGCATCGACGTACAGCTTCTCCTGTTGGGTGCTGGGGTCTTGGCCACATCCTTTGCCTGGGCGGATTCCCGTACCTGGCACTTCTGGATGGCATGCGGTGATGTCATGTGACAGCTTCTACCGAGACTTGGACAATGAGATCCAACATGCCGGTCTGACTGAATGCACATCTCGGCAAGGTGTTTAGTGACTCACGTAGTAGCCGTCAGCCATTTCTTGTAATCCTGCGTCACTCAGTATAATCTTTAGAACGTATGTTTGCTAGTACGAGACACTTACACACATATCTAGTTTCTAAGTGACCTTTTCCTGACTGGTTGAGTGGTTAGGCGCTCGGACTACTAATCCCATAGTACCAAGTTCAAGTCCCAGCTGTGGGGATTTTTTTTTTCTTCTGGTATACACCAAAACGACCCCAGGGTTCACTCAGCCTCTAAAAATGGGTCCCAGAGAAACCTGGGAAGGTAAATACGGCCAGGCGTGGTACTGTGACCACATCACACTTTCACGTGCCGAAGGTAGTGGAGGTACGGGCCCAACACTGTATCTCCAGTATGCCTCAGTGCCGTGGAAACGGGGATTTTACTTTACTTTTTGTCCTGAGTGACTATTGTAGTCTTGATAATATACTATTTGACTGACTATTATAGTCTTGAGAATTTTTACTACTTGAATGAGTCTATTATAGTCTTGAGAATTTGACTAAAGTGACTTTATTATAGTCTTGAGAATTTTAGCACTTGAGTGGTGACTCTGTTATAGTCTTGAGAATTTTAGCACTTGAGTGGTGACTCTGTTATAGTCTTGAGAATTTTAGCATTTGAGTGGTGACTCTGTTATAGTCTTGAGAATTTTAGCACTTGAGTGGTGACTCTGTTATAGTCTTGAGAAAGTACGTTTGCTATTTTAGTAACTCATCTTGAGAACATAGGTTTACTAAATGGAAATATCGCCATTTACTTCTTGAGGTTCATATGTGTGGGTATGTGAGATCGAGAGAGAGAGAGAGAGAGAGAGAGAGAGAGAGAGAGATAGACAGATAGAGAGAGAGAACAAATTAAATGATAGAAAAAGGAGTTAGAAGAGAGAGAGAGAGAGAGGGGATGATTTCTGAATATAGGGCTTTAGCTTGGAGACTCTGAAAGTTCTTTGGGAAACAGATAACATAAAAACAAAACGTGCAACTCTTGGGGTCTTGACCCCAGAAGTAACAACGTTAAAAAATCACTAATATGTTCAAAAGTTCCGTTGAAACTAACATAAAAGTGATTTGTAAGTTCATTATTTGTTAGAATTCTCCTTTTGTCTTAAAAAATTGCAATAAAAATTACCGAAGGATGTCCTTTTGCTGAAATATTGTTTTTTTGTTTTTTTTTTGTTTTAGTATAGTTTTCCTATCTTTCTAACACTTCTCTAAACACCTTCTTTCACCTCCACTTCGCACACACATACAGGTATATTCATATTACATATGAGCACAGATTTACACAAAGAAGATGGCAGAGGAACCTGAAGTGCCACTTAATGCCTTGATCTTAAGTACAGCGCTCGCTATCTGGGTCCTGCCTCCAGGGACGGATAAGATTAATCTGAACCAGTAACCCAAACTGGCGTTTGGCGGCGTCTATCTATCCCCTCACGTCACGTGGTATCATCCAGAAGGTCTGCTCGACGAGGACACCCCGTACCTTAGACCTTATGCTGTGCTACTATTCTCATTCTTTTCTCCGATACAGCGGTACAGGGAGCTAAAGGTCACTCTGAGAATCTGTCATCCTTTTTTTTATGAGGTCACAGATATCTGTACTTAACTCAGAGTTCTCTCTTTTCATGAACCCACACGCAGTGGAACAAGATAAGGACTGGCAAAAGTTTTACTTTCAGAAAGAAAGTAAGAAAGAAAGAAAGAAAGAAAGAAACAACAGAATAAAGAAAGAAAGAAAGAAAGAAAGAAAGAAAGCAAGAAAGAAAGAAAAGAAAAGAAATCCAAGCACTGTCTTCAATTCACTCAACTAAACCTACATTACATATTCTAAATTTATTTTCACTACATACTCGTACAAGTTTCCAGGCATGAGAACAAACTACTTCTGTAGGGAATAGATAAGTAATAGTTACCTGGGTTTGTTGGCAACCCTAAGAGTAGGAATAATGAGTCAGTTACCGATCAATTTTCAGAGGTGCGCAACTCTGAGAAAATATCGTCTTACTGGTCCAGTATATAAAGATAACATGATAGAATTCCACGAGGTCGGGATTCGTACGCTGAACGGATCGGGATAGGTCATGTTGTTGTTCCAGAGCGTATGAGAGTGTATTTTGTATGTGGATAAACATGTAAGTGTTAGGTTGATATTGGGGTTTATATTTCTGTCATGTGGACTCGTGCAAGTCTGTGCTGTCGACT
The DNA here is from genome assembly GCA_009760885.1 of Achatina immaculata. Lineage (NCBI taxonomy): Eukaryota > Metazoa > Mollusca > Gastropoda > Stylommatophora > Achatinidae > Lissachatina > Lissachatina immaculata. The sequence continues at coordinate 19,398,008 of CM019698.1, forward strand.
CCTCCGATCTATCCTGACCCACTTAGGTAAGATTAGGATAACTGAAGGGTACACGAATAATTATAATTCTAGTGTAACAGAAATGGATAGTAAAGAGGATTAAACAAAGAAAACTTAAATATTTTGGACACATTAAACGTCATGATAATCTAGAGAAGACTGTCTTTGAAGGATACATAATGGGAAAAACAAAGAGAGGAAGACCAAGGCGAAGATGGCTGCAAGACATCGTTGATGATCTACAAATGGATGCATCAGCAGCAGGCCATCTTGCTCACAACCGAGAGGCCTACAAGAGTGCTGTTAGGGAGGCAAAGTTCCGCAAAGGACATACAAATGAATGAATGAGGTGCAACATATCTGTCTATGTAAGATTTGGAAAAATTTTTGGTAATGTGCAATGACGGCTCATGTGTGCACATAAACACGTATTGCTGAAATTTATGAATATGTATGCTGTAACAATTATTGCCAGTTAGTTCCTTATCTGATGCTCAATCATTTAATAATGAAGATTAGAGATGTTTGTATGAATGTCTACAAGGGGTTAAAATTGATTCTTTAGAAGTTCCACTATCAATCAAGATAATCCAGGAATCTGAATATTTAAGGAAATCATGTTGTTAACGGTATAAACTGATGAATACCAATATAAATGGATGATCCTTTGTTGATTATGCTAACTGTGTAAACTGATATTTTACAGCAATATACGTTCCATGACTATTTTAAAGAAGAGCTGTTTTATTGTGTTTCTTTTCATTTGTGTAATATGTCAATGTGTCATAATCATAATCACCTTCCAACCATACCATAAAAATACAATATAGCATCCTTATAAACTACACACAATTATTATCCCCATGTAAAATAATAACTATTCTTCACACTTTAAACATGGGAATTAACAGCCTCAAATATAGGATCTGACAGCCTCGAATTTGAGAATTAACAGCTTCAAACGGAAAGGCTCAGAAATAGGAATTAATAGCCTCAGGCATAAGAATTAACAGTCTCAGACATAAGAATCAACAGCCTCAGACATAAGAATTAGCAGTCTCAGATATAAGAATTAACAGCCTCAGACAAAAGAAATAACAGCCCTAAACGTATGCATAATCTCCTTCTTTTCAACAGAATATTTGCTTCATACATTGCAAAATCAAATAAGATATATTATCTTGTCTCTTTCCTCTTATACCTTTCGGTGTTGAGGGGACAAATAGACATCTTGATAGGGCTCGACGATTTGCTTCATATAATGGAATCTTCAATGCTTCTGTAATTTCCTCTCTCCATCTCCTTCGTGGACGGCCTCTTCCTCTGTTACCTACAAATCTTAGTGTGAATGTTTTCTGTGATATACTGTCTGGTGGTAACCATGTAACATGGTCAAACCATTTGACTTTCTGTCTTTTGATATAGTGTAATACTGGTGTTACTCCAGCCTTTACCCTGATGGTGTCATTTCTTACTTCTCGCTCAAGGAGATGGGCTCCCCTGGGTTAAATTCTGCCCTCACACAGCGACGGGCCCAGCAAGCCGGCGGTGGATCTCTTTACCGCTCACAGAAAACACAGGAAGGATAAGATGTACCGTTATTTGCTAATCTACGAAAGAATGAAAGAACTCAGGCAGGAAGAACAAACGACAGGTGAGGTAGAGAAGGAAAAAAAAACCCAACACAGACTAGGATAGATATTGTTGAGACATACTGGGCAGATTGGATTTTGTTTATGCCTGACATATAAACACCCCCAAATTGGCTCAACAAAGAGAGATTAACCAGACTGCGCAAGAATGTGTGTCTGGACTACTTTTGTGATAGGAAAAAATATAGTCCCCTGAAGCTAAAGAAGATAAAGAAGAGGGCCGAAATATTGGGTTTTTGTTTGTTTCTTTGTTTGTTTTTCACAATCATTTCACTGTTCCTATCTTCCTTCATTCCTCAAACTATATCTTTTATAAAACTATCACCATATATCTTCTTTCAACAGTTCTCTACTACAGCTAGTTTTACGGCTCTCATTATGACACTTATCATGTTCTAGAACTTATCATGCTCTAGAACTTATCATGTTCAAGAAATTGATATTGTTCTGGAACTTATCATGTCCAAGAAATTAATATTGTTTTAGAACTCATCACGTTCAAGAAATTGATATTGTTCTAGAACTTATCATGTTCAAGAAGTTAATATTGTTCTAGAACGTATCATATTCTACACCTTATCACGTTCTAGAACGTATGGTGTTCAAGAAATTAATATTGTTCTAGAACTTATCATGTTCAAGAAATTAATATTGTTCTAGAACTTATCATGTTCACGAAATTAATACTGTTCTAGTACTTATCATGATCAAGAAATTAATATTGTTCCAGAACTTATCACGTTCTAGAACTTATCACGTTCAGGAAATTAATATTGTTCTAGAACCTATCATGTTCTAGAACCTATCATCTTAATTCCCCTCATCATTCTTATCTTACACGTCATTCACCAAATGAGTTTGGTCATGATCAAAAAATAAAACGACGTGGTTTCTGAACTTCCTTCCGGCCGGGTGTACAGCGCTCTTGGCTCCCGGAAGCTGGACATTTCAAACACGGGGGTCATGTGTACAAGAAAGGTCCATAAGGTGGGTAGGGTGGGGGCAGTTTTAATCTGAAGTCAGCTAGAAACTTGGTGTCGAGATCTAGGTTAACTGTTGTTGTTATTGTTGTTGTTGTTGTGTGTGTGTGTGCCATTTATACATAGGGCATACAGGGCCGAACAAAAACAGGTTCACATTAGTACGCGATCCTGCAGACAGGCAGGCAGGAAGACAGACAGACAGACAGACAGACAGACAGACAGACAGACAGATAGATAGATAGATAGATAGATAATACTTTATTTTCAAAGGGTTAAGAAATGGACACGCAGGCCCGTCAGACAGACAGACAGATAGATAGATAGATAGATAGATAGATAGATAGATAGATAGATAGATAGATAGATAGATAGATAGATAGATAGATAGATAGGAATGAAAGTTATCTCCCCTATATTTCCATCATCCCATGTCAAGTCCCATAATCCATGCCCCCATAAATCGTCTCCACGCTACAGGAGATATGATTATCTATCCTGTTATAGGAGAAATGCAGGAGGAAAAGAAAACAAGGGATGGAGTAGTTAGATCGCATTAACTGTCAGGGCCCGTCTCCTTTCTATGTCTAGTTCTTTAGGGTGATTTTGGCTGAAAGGATGTTGTATCTCCTCCCTTCTCTCTCTCTCTCTCTCTCTCTCCTTTTCTTTCTCTGTGTCCATGATCTCTTTGTTAAATATGCTCTCTATTCAGTACTCTCTTTGGCCTCTGCTCTCTCTCTCTCTCTTTCTCTCTCTCTCTCCAATGATCCTTCTTTCCAATGCTCTTACCGTCCAGTGCTCTTTCTGTCCAATGCTCCTTGCGTCGAGTGCTCTCTCTGCCGAATGTTCTCTCTCTGTCGAATGCTCTCTGTCTGTCGAATGCTCTCTCTCTGTGTCAAATGTTCTCTCTCTTTGTCGAAAGTTTTCTCTCTCTCTCTGTGAATGCTCTCTGTCGAATGTTCTCTCTTTCTCTCTGTCGAATGCTCTCTCTCTCTGTCGAATGTTCTCTCTTTCTCTCTGTCGAATGCTCTCTCTCTCTCTCTGCTCAGGGTTGCTATTTTTCATATTCATTTCACTGTCTGTCTGCACCACTCCTTTCCTCACCTCATCAGAGAGAGAGAGAGAAAGAGGGAGAGAAATACAGACAGAGAGATGAGAGAAAGAAAGACAGAGAGAGAGGAGAGGGTGAGAGAGACAGAGGCAGGACAGAGAGAGGGGGAGTGGGAGAGAGGACAAGGAGAGAGAGAGAGGACAAGGAGAGGGGGGGAGAGGACAAAGAGAGAGAGACAAGAGAGGACAAGGAGAGAGACAGGAGAGGGAGAGAGAGTGGGAGAGAAAGCGAGAGGGTGAGAGGAGATAGACAGAGAGTGAGAGACGGGGAAGGAAACGGGGAGAAAGAGATGGGTGGTGAAGGGAGAGAAATAAAGAGGAGAAAGAGGAAGGGGAGAAAGAGGAAGGGGAGGAAGAGAGAGAAAGAGGACGAGGAAGAGGAAGACAGTTTGCATTATACGAGCATGTCAGAGATCGCTAACGGCGATAAGGACAATGACGACGACGATGATGATGATGATGAAGGTAACAACAACAACGATGATGATATAGACCACGACTCCAGACCGTTCCTTTGTTTCTAAGTAAACAATATCCACACTCTAACCAGTTGCCCTTCAATTTTTTTCTTCTAAACGATGCCCTACAAAAACACCAAGACCACATTAAAAAAATATAATAAATCATTCTTATTTTTACTCGGACATGACCCAATATGGATATTTACCTTCTATAGTAATTTCAAATGCCTCAGCAGCAGGACATCTTGCTCACAACCGAGAGGCCTACAGGAGTGCTGTTAGGGAGGCAAAGTTCCACAATGGACATGCAAATGAATGAATGAATGAATGAATGAGTAATTTCAAATTTCAAATTTACAAACGCAAGGATACAAATCATATACAAGCAGGTCTTTATGTTCCCAAACAAAGCCACTTAAGTGGCTCCTAGTAGAAGAGTTTAAACTAAGGCAAAGGTAGCCATACTGTTCCATGGCGACGACTAGGCTGGATATAGCGTTAAGCGTTCCTGATCAGTCTTGTTAACACACTACAGGATGATGTGACCAGCGTTACGCCTGGCTGCCTTTCTACGCCGCTCCCCTCAAACCCCCCCCCCCGCCCCCCACCCTCCCCAGCTCCAGAAGAAGTCGGGTACCCATTTCTACAGCCGGATGACCGGATCGCCCCCGGCTCGGATTCAAACCACAGACATTCCGCTATGAGAGACTAACCACTTCATCCCCACTCACAATACCTGAGTTTAAAGACACCTTCTTATTTCACTATGAACCCCACGCTACAAAGCTCTTCAACTCGCCCAGGGTAAATGGTTTGCTTAAAACTCACCTAGAAGGGACAAGATCAATTATTTTAAGGATGACTAGAATTCAGATGGGAATATGTTTGTGGTTAATATATGTATGAGGGAGAATCAATAATGTTAACACAGATGTTAACGTTGTGGGTGTTAAATATAGACGCGGAGAACCGACAAGTGATGTCACTTTAACACTGTAAACCTCGTACAGTTATTTATCAGGCTTCATGGCCTGGGGGGGTGGGGGTGGGGTGGTAGTCCAGTCTCCTTCTGTAAGCCAGCGACCCATAGCTGACATGCCAGAGTCAGGGTTAACGAACCATGGCTGACATCCTAGAGTCGAGGTTTGCGAACCATAGCTGATATCCTAGAGTCAGGGTTAGCGAACTATAGCTGACATCCTAGAGTCAGGGTTAGCGAACCATAGCTGACATCCTAGAGTCAGGGTTAGCGAACCATAGCTGACATGCTAGAGTCAGGGTTAGCGGACCACAGCTGACATGCTAGAGTCAGGGTTAGCGAACCATAGATAAAACGCTAACACAGGGTTAGCGAATCATAAATAAAACGCTAACGTCAGGGTTAGCGAACCATAGTCGAGCAAGACCCTGGCTCACTTCTTCGTTCATAGGGCAAACAGCCATGGTGGTGGAGCCTGATAAAAAAGTATTCTACACTCCTTGCTTTTCAGGTCCACTCATGGATTGAAAAACAAAAGAGATTTGCGCCACATCGGCTGAAAAGAAGAAGAAGAACAACAACATGAAGAACAAGAGGAAAAAAAGAAGAAGAGGTAAGAGGAGGAGAAGAAGAAGAGGTAGTAGTAGTAGGAGGAGGAGAATAGATAGGAAGAGGAGAAGAAGAGGTAGGAGGGGGAGAACAAGAACAAGAAAAACAAGAACAAAAACAAGAAGAATAAAAAGAAGAAGATGAGGGAGGATGAGGAGAAGAAGAGGAAGTGAGGATGAGAATGAGGAGGAGAAGAAAAGAAGAAGAGATGAAGAAGGAGGAGGAGAAGAAAAGAAGAACAAGAAGAAAAAAGAACAAGCAGAAGAACAAGAACAAGAAGAAAGAATCAAGCTGTGAGGTCCTGTTGTTTTTAACCACTCTCTGATGTCGTCCTGTTGTGTTCAGAAAATTAGTTTTGGCCATTACCTTCTTCCGTAATTCTAGAAAATATTGATCTGCTGTTTGTTATGTACGACGTTTATATAATGTTTGACACGCTTCATATTATATCTCGAGATCTTTATGGTCCTAAGCATCTACTCTCTATGTTCGTATTCGCGCGTCTTATCCTCTGCTGTTCATGCATGCAAGGCATATTGTGTTAGTGCCCGTATTCACCTGCCAACAAACTAGAGCAATTTTGTTTTAACTTTTCCTTTTATCCCGGGCCTCCTCTTCTAGTCTGAGAACAGACGTAGAGCCCTTTCTGGCCCAAGAACAGGTGTGGACCATTTTTTTCGCCCTGGGGACAGAAGTGGGTCCCTTTCTGACCTGAGGACAGATGTGAGTCCCTTACTGAGAACAGATGTAGACCTATTTCCCGGCTTTAGAACAGAAGTGAGCCCATTTCTGTCATGAGAACAGATGTAGACCCATTTCTCCGCCACAGAACACATGTGGGCCCTTTTCTGACATGAGAACAGATGTGGGCCCATTTCTGGCATGAGAACAGATATCGGCCCTTTTATGGCCTGAGAACAACTGTGGATCCCTCATTATAAACAGAACCAAGATAATGCTGAGAACTTCTTTTTAAACCAAGACAATCCATTTGCTAGTTCGTGTATGCCATCAATTCTTTCGCTGAACCCTGTAAAGAATTCCATGGACCCCAATATGTAATTCGTATGAGATTTTTTTTTAAACAATCACGAAGATTTAAGAAGAACTGGTGAAAGACCGAGCAACATGGAGAGCGCCATATATTATAGTCTTGAGAATTTGACTAAAGTGACTTTATTATAGTCTTGAGAATTTTAGCACTTGAGTGGTGACTCTGTTATAGTCTTGAGAATTTTAGCACTTGAGTGGTGACTCTGTTATAGTCTTGAGAATTTTAGCATTTGAGTGGTGACTCTGTTATAGTCTTGAGAATTTTAGCACTTGAGTGGTGACTCTGTTATAGTCTTGAGAAAGTACGTTTGCTATTTTAGTAACTCATCTTGAGAACATAGGTTTACTAAATGGAAATATCGCCATTTACTTCTTGAGGTTCATATGTGTGGGTATGTGAGATCGAGAGAGAGAGAGAGAGAGAGAGAGAGAGAGAGAGAGATAGACAGATAGAGAGAGAGAACAAATTAAATGATAGAAAAAGGAGTTAGAAGAGAGAGAGAGAGAGAGGGGATGATTTCTGAATATAGGGCTTTAGCTTGGAGACTCTGAAAGTTCTTTGGGAAACAGATAACATAAAAACAAAACGTGCAACTCTTGGGGTCTTGACCCCAGAAGTAACAACGTTAAAAAATCACTAATATGTTCAAAAGTTCCGTTGAAACTAACATAAAAGTGATTTGTAAGTTCATTATTTGTTAGAATTCTCCTTTTGTCTTAAAAAATTGCAATAAAAATTACCGAAGGATGTCCTTTTGCTGAAATATTGTTTTTTTGTTTTTTTTTTGTTTTAGTATAGTTTTCCTATCTTTCTAACACTTCTCTAAACACCTTCTTTCACCTCCACTTCGCACACACATACAGGTATATTCATATTACATATGAGCACAGATTTACACAAAGAAGATGGCAGAGGAACCTGAAGTGCCACTTAATGCCTTGATCTTAAGTACAGCGCTCGCTATCTGGGTCCTGCCTCCAGGGACGGATAAGATTAATCTGAACCAGTAACCCAAACTGGCGTTTGGCGGCGTCTATCTATCCCCTCACGTCACGTGGTATCATCCAGAAGGTCTGCTCGACGAGGACACCCCGTACCTTAGACCTTATGCTGTGCTACTATTCTCATTCTTTTCTCCGATACAGCGGTACAGGGAGCTAAAGGTCACTCTGAGAATCTGTCATCCTTTTTTTTATGAGGTCACAGATATCTGTACTTAACTCAGAGTTCTCTCTTTTCATGAACCCACACGCAGTGGAACAAGATAAGGACTGGCAAAAGTTTTACTTTCAGAAAGAAAGTAAGAAAGAAGAAAAAAGAAAGAAAGAAAAACAACAGAATAAAGAAAGAAAGAAAGAAAGAAAGAAAGAAAGCAAGAAAGAAAGAAAAGAAAAGAAATCCAAGCACTGTCTTCAATTCACTCAACTAAACCTACATTACATATTCTAAATTTATTTTCACTACATACTCGTACAAGTTTCCAGGCATGAGAACAAACTACTTCTGTAGGGAATAGATAAGTAATAGTTACCTGGGTTTGTTGGCAACCCTAAGAGTAGGAATAATGAGTCAGTTACCGATCAATTTTCAGAGGTGCGCAACTCTGAGAAAATATCGTCTTACTGGTCCAGTATATAAAGATAACATGATAGAATTCCACGAGGTCGGGATTCGTACGCTGAACGGATCGGGATAGGTCATGTTGTTGTTCCAGAGCGTATGAGAGTGTATTTTGTATGTGGATAAACATGTAAGTGTTAGGTTGATATTGGGGTTTATATTTCTGTCATGTGGACTCGTGCAAGTCTGTGCTGTCGACTCCTCCGATCTATCCTGACCCACTTAGGTAAGATTAGGATAACTGAAGGGTACACGAATATTATAATTCTAGTGTAACAGAAATGGATAGTAAAGAGGATTAAACAAAGAAAACTTAAATATTTTGGACACATTAAACGTCATGATAATCTAGAGAAGACTGTCTTTGAAGGATACATAATGGGAAAAACAAAGAGAGGAAGACCAAGGCGAAGATGGCTGCAAGACATCGTTGATGATCTACAAATGGATGCATCAGCAGCAGGCCATCTTGCTCACAACCGAGAGGCCTACAAGAGTGCTGTTAGGGAGGCAAAGTTCCGCAAAGGACATACAAATGAATGAATGAGGTGCAACATATCTGTCTATGTAAGATTTGGAAAAATTTTTGGTAATGTGCAATGACGGCTCATGTGTGCACATAAACACGTATTGCTGAAATTTATGAATATGTATGCTGTAACAATTATTGCCAGTTAGTTCCTTATCTGATGCTCAATCATTTAATAATGAAGATTAGAGATGTTTGTATGAATGTCTACAAGGGGTTAAAATTGATTCTTTAGAAGTTCCACTATCAATCAAGATAATCCAGGAATCTGAATATTTAAGGAAATCATGTTGTTAACGGTATAAACTGATGAATACCAATATAAATGGATGATCCTTTGTTGATTATGCTAACTGTGTAAACTGATATTTTACAGCAATATACGTTCCATGACTATTTTAAAGAAGAGCTGTTTTATTGTGTTTCTTTTCATTTGTGTAATATGTCAATGTGTCATAATCATAATCACCTTCCAACCATACCATAAAAATACAATATAGCATCCTTATAAACTACACACAATTATTATCCCCATGTAAAATAATAACTATTCTTCACACTTTAAACATGGGAATTAACAGCCTCAAATATAGGATCTGACAGCCTCGAATTTGAGAATTAACAGCTTCAAACGGAAAGGCTCAGAAATAGGAATTAATAGCCTCAGGCATAAGAATTAACAGTCTCAGACATAAGAATCAACAGCCTCAGACATAAGAATTAGCAGTCTCAGATATAAGAATTAACAGCCTCAGACAAAAGAAATAACAGCCCTAAACGTATGCATAATCTCCTTCTTTTCAACAGAATATTTGCTTCATACATTGCAAAATCAAATAAGATATATATTATCTTGTCTCTTTCCTCTTATACCTTTCGGTGTTGAGGGGACAAATAGACATCTTGATAGGGCTCGACGATTTGCTTCATATAATGGAATCTTCAATGCTTCTGTAATTTCCTCTCTCCATCTCCTTCGTGGACGGCCTCTTCCTCTGTTACCTACAAATCTTAGTGTGAATGTTTTCTGTGATATACTGTCTGGTGGTAACCATGTAACATGGTCAAACCATTTGACTTTCTGTCTTTTGATATAGTGTAATACTGGTGTTACTCCAGCCTTTACCCTGATGGTGTCATTTCTTACTTCTCGCTCAAGGAGATGGGCTCCCCTGGGTTAAATTCTGCCCTCACACAGCGACGGGCCCAGCAAGCCGGCGGTGGATCTCTTTACCGCTCACAGAAAACACAGGAAGGATAAGATGTACCGTTATTTGCTAATCTACGAAAGAATGAAAGAACTCAGGCAGGAAGAACAAACGACAGGTGAGGTAGAGAAGGAAAAAAAAACCCAACACAGACTAGGATAGATATTGTTGAGACATACTGGGCAGATTGGATTTTGTTTATGCCTGACATATAAACACCCCCAAATTGGCTCAACAAAGAGAGATTAACCAGACTGCGCAAGAATGTGTGTCTGGACTACTTTTGTGATAGGAAAAAATATAGTCCCCTGAAGCTAAAGAAGATAAAGAAGAGGGCCGAAATATTGGGTTTTTGTTTGTTTCTTTGTTTGTTTTTCACAATCATTTCACTGTTCCTATCTTCTTCATTCCTCAAACTATATCTTTTATAAAACTATCACCATATATCTTCTTTCAACAGTTCTCTACTACAGCTAGTTTTACGGCTCTCATTATGACACTTATCATGTTCTAGAACTTATCATGCTCTAGAACTTATCATGTTCAAGAAATTGATATTGTTCTGGAACTTATCATGTCCAAGAAATTAATATTGTTTTAGAACTCATCACGTTCAAGAAATTGATATTGTTCTAGAACTTATCATGTTCAAGAAGTTAATATTGTTCTAGAACGTATCATATTCTACACCTTATCACGTTCTAGAACGTATGGTGTTCAAGAAATTAATATTGTTCTAGAACTTATCATGTTCAAGAAATTAATATTGTTCTAGAACTTATCATGTTCACGAAATTAATACTGTTCTAGTACTTATCATGATCAAGAAATTAATATTGTTCCAGAACTTATCACGTTCTAGAACTTATCACGTTCAGGAAATTAATATTGTTCTAGAACCTATCATGTTCTAGAACCTATCATCTTAATTCCCCTCATCATTCTTATCTTACACGTCATTCACCAAATGAGTTTGGTCATGATCAAAAAATAAAACGACGTGGTTTCTGAACTTCCTTCCGGCCGGGTGTACAGCGCTCTTGGCTCCCGGAAGCTGGACATTTCAAACACGGGGGTCATGTGTACAAGAAAGGTCCATAAGGTGGGTAGGGTGGGGGCAGTTTTAATCTGAAGTCAGCTAGAAACTTGGTGTCGAGATCTAGGTTAACTGTTGTTGTTATTGTTGTTGTTGTTGTGTGTGTGTGTGCCATTTATACATAGGGCATACAGGGCCGAACAAAAACAGGTTCACATTAGTACGCGATCCTGCAGACAGGCAGGCAGGAAGACAGACAGACAGACAGACAGACAGACAGACAGACAGACAGATAGATAGATAGATAGATAGATAATACTTTATTTTCAAAGGGTTAAGAAATGGACACGCAGGCCCGTCAGACAGACAGACAGATAGATAGATAGATAGATAGATAGATAGATAGATAGATAGATAGATAGATAGATAGATAGATAGATAGATAGATAGATAGATAGATAGGAATGAAAGTTATCTCCCCTATATTTCCATCATCCCATGTCAAGTCCCATAATCCATGCCCCCATAAATCGTCTCCACGCTACAGGAGATATGATTATCTATCCTGTTATAGGAGAAATGCAGGAGGAAAAGAAAACAAGGGATGGAGTAGTTAGATCGCATTAACTGTCAGGGCCCGTCTCCTTTCTATGTCTAGTTCTTTAGGGTGATTTTGGCTGAAAGGATGTTGTATCTCCTCCCTTCTCTCTCTCTCTCTCTCTCTCTCCTTTTCTTTCTCTGTGTCCATGATCTCTTTGTTAAATATGCTCTCTATTCAGTACTCTCTTTGGCCTCTGCTCTCTCTCTCTCTTTCTCTCTCTCTCTCCAATGATCCTTCTTTCCAATGCTCTTACCGTCCAGTGCTCTTTCTGTCCAATGCTCCTTGCGTCGAGTGCTCTCTCTGCCGAATGTTCTCTCTCTGTCGAATGCTCTCTGTCTGTCGAATGCTCTCTCTCTGTGTCAAATGTTCTCTCTCTTTGTCGAAAGTTTTCTCTCTCTCTCTGTGAATGCTCTCTGTCGAATGTTCTCTCTTTCTCTCTGTCGAATGCTCTCTCTCTCTGTCGAATGTTCTCTCTTTCTCTCTGTCGAATGCTCTCTCTCTCTCTGCTCAGGGTTGCTATTTTTCATATTCATTTCACTGTCTGTCTGCACCACTCCTTTCCTCACCTCATCAGAGAGAGAGAGAGAAAGAGGGAGAGAAATACAGACAGAGAGATGAGAGAAAGAAAGACAGAGAGAGAGGAGAGGGTGAGAGAGACAGAGGCAGGACAGAGAGAGGGGGAGTGGGAGAGAGGACAAGGAGAGAGAGAGAGGACAAGGAGAGGGGGGGAGAGGACAAAGAGAGAGAGACAAGAGAGGACAAGGAGAGAGACAGGAGAGGGAGAGAGAGTGGGAGAGAAAGCGAGAGGGTGAGAGGAGATAGACAGAGAGTGAGAGACGGGGAAGGAAACGGGGAGAAAGAGATGGGTGGTGAAGGGAGAGAAATAAAGAGGAGAAAGAGGAAGGGGAGAAAGAGGAAGGGGAGGAAGAGAGAGAAAGAGGACGAGGAAGAGGAAGACAGTTTGCATTATACGAGCATGTCAGAGATCGCTAACGGCGATAAGGACAATGACGACGACGATGATGATGATGATGAAGGTAACAACAACAACGATGATGATATAGACCACGACTCCAGACCGTTCCTTTGTTTCTAAGTAAACAATATCCACACTCTAACCAGTTGCCCTTCAATTTTTTTCTTCTAAACGATGCCCTACAAAAACACCAAGACCACATTAAAAAAATATAATAAATCATTCTTATTTTTACTCGGACATGACCCAATATGGATATTTACCTTCTATAGTAATTTCAAATGCCTCAGCAGCAGGACATCTTGCTCACAACCGAGAGGCCTACAGGAGTGCTGTTAGGGAGGCAAAGTTCCACAATGGACATGCAAATGAATGAATGAATGAATGAATGAATGAGTAATTTCAAATTTCAAATTTACAAACGCAAGGATACAAATCATATACAAGCAGGTCTTTATGTTCCCAAACAAAGCCACTTAAGTGGCTCCTAGTAGAAGAGTTTAAACTAAGGCAAAGGTAGCCATACTGTTCCATGGCGACGACTAGGCTGGATATAGCGTTAAGCGTTCCTGATCAGTCTTGTTAACACACTACAGGATGATGTGACCAGCGTTACGCCTGGCTGCCTTTCTACGCCGCTCCCCTCAAACCCCCCCCCCCGCCCCCCACCCTCCCCAGCTCCAGAAGAAGTCGGGTACCCATTTCTACAGCCGGATGACCGGATCGCCCCCGGCTCGGATTCAAACCACAGACATTCCGCTATGAGAGACTAACCACTTCATCCCCACTCACAATACCTGAGTTTAAAGACACCTTCTTATTTCACTATGAACCCCACGCTACAAAGCTCTTCAACTCGCCCAGGGTAAATGGTTTGCTTAAAACTCACCTAGAAGGGACAAGATCAATTATTTTAAGGATGACTAGAATTCAGATGGGAATATGTTTGTGGTTAATATATGTATGAGGGAGAATCAATAATGTTAACACAGATGTTAACGTTGTGGGTGTTAAATATAGACGCGGAGAACCGACAAGTGATGTCACTTTAACACTGTAAACCTCGTACAGTTATTTATCAGGCTTCATGGCCTGGGGGGGTGGGGGTGGGGTGGTAGTCCAGTCTCCTTCTGTAAGCCAGCGACCCATAGCTGACATGCCAGAGTCAGGGTTAACGAACCATGGCTGACATCCTAGAGTCGAGGTTTGCGAACCATAGCTGATATCCTAGAGTCAGGGTTAGCGAACTATAGCTGACATCCTAGAGTCAGGGTTAGCGAACCATAGCTGACATCCTAGAGTCAGGGTTAGCGAACCATAGCTGACATGCTAGAGTCAGGGTTAGCGGACCACAGCTGACATGCTAGAGTCAGGGTTAGCGAACCATAGATAAAACGCTAACACAGGGTTAGCGAATCATAAATAAAACGCTAACGTCAGGGTTAGCGAACCATAGTCGAGCAAGACCCTGGCTCACTTCTTCGTTCATAGGGCAAACAGCCATGGTGGTGGAGCCTGATAAAAAAGTATTCTACACTCCTTGCTTTTCAGGTCCACTCATGGATTGAAAAACAAAAGAGATTTGCGCCACATCGGCTGAAAAGAAGAAGAAGAACAACAACATGAAGAACAAGAGGAAGAAAAAGAAGAAGAGGTAAGAGGAGGAGAAGAAGAAGAGGTAGTAGTAGTAGGAGGAGGAGAATAGATAGGAAGAGGAGAAGAAGAGGTAGGAGGGGGAGAACAAGAACAAGAAAAACAAGAACAAAAACAAGAAGAATAAAAAGAAGAAGATGAGGGAGGATGAGGAGAAGAAGAGGAAGTGAGGATGAGAATGAGGAGGAGAAGAAAAGAAGAAGAAGATGAAGAAGGAGGAGGAGAAGAAAAGAAGAACAAGAAGAAAAAAGAACAAGCAGAAGAACAAGAACAAGAAGAAAGAATCAAGCTGTGAGGTCCTGTTGTTTTTAACCACTCTCTGATGTCGTCCTGTTGTGTTCAGAAAATTAGTTTTGGCCATTACCTTCTTCCGTAATTCTAGAAAATATTGATCTGCTGTTTGTTATGTACGACGTTTATATAATGTTTGACACGCTTCATATTATATCTCGAGATCTTTATGGTCCTAAGCATCTACTCTCTATGTTCGTATTCGCGCGTCTTATCCTCTGCTGTTCATGCATGCAAGGCATATTGTGTTAGTGCCCGTATTCACCTGCCAACAAACTAGAGCAATTTTGTTTTAACTTTTCCTTTTATCCCGGGCCTCCTCTTCTAGTCTGAGAACAGACGTAGAGCCCTTTCTGGCCCAAGAACAGGTGTGGACCATTTTTTTCGCCCTGGGGACAGAAGTGGGTCCCTTTCTGACCTGAGGACAGATGTGAGTCCCTTACTGAGAACAGATGTAGACCTATTTCCCGGCTTTAGAACAGAAGTGAGCCCATTTCTGTCATGAGAACAGATGTAGACCCATTTCTCCGCCACAGAACACATGTGGGCCCTTTTCTGACATGAGAACAGATGTGGGCCCATTTCTGGCATGAGAACAGATATCGGCCCTTTTATGGCCTGAGAACAACTGTGGATCCCTCATTATAAACAGAACCAAGATAATGCTGAGAACTTCTTTTTAAACCAAGACAATCCATTTGCTAGTTCGTGTATGCCATCAATTCTTTCGCTGAACCCTGTAAAGAATTCCATGGACCCCAATATGTAATTCGTATGAGATTTTTTTTTAAACAATCACGAAGATTTAAGAAGAACTGGTGAAAGACCGAGCAACATGGAGAGCGCCATATGTCTTTGTTAAGAGAAACGAGGGCATAAATGGAAAAGGACAGACGCGACCGCCTGAACCCTGCAACATAAACCCTGTTTTGGTGTTTCTATGGTCGTACATCTAAAGTTGCTTGAACAGTCATCAGAGAAACAGTTTACCAAATGCTGCTCACATTGCTGCACATAGGGGCCCATATCTACCTGCTTTAGAATTGTTCTCGATGGGGGGGGGGGGGGGGGAACGTGGCTATAAGTTCACAAAAGTAGAAGAGATTAGCGGAAACAGTAGCAGAAGTAAAGTGGTTTACCATCTGTGCAGTTGTAGTAGTAGTAGTAGTAGTAGTAATACTAGTAGTAGTAGTAGTAGAAGAAGTAGTAGATGTTGTTGTCGTTATTGTTGTTGTTGTCTTCGTAGCAACAACTACGGAACTGCTACTTCTACTAAATTTGTGTCGATATGTTAGGTAAAACACAGTAGTAGTAGTAGTAGTAGTAGTAGTAGTAGTAGTAGTATTAGTAGTAGTAGTAGTAATAGTAGTAGTAGTAGTAGTGATAACCTGTTCTTGCCACCACTTTCGAGAATCAAACGAAAGAAACAAAACCAAACCAAAAAAAAAAAACGAAAAGACAAACATATTCGCCTTCCTCGGGCGTGCTCCATCCATCCACACTAATTCAGGTCTCCACTCTCTTAAATGGATCGATCTAGCGACGCTGAACTCACAACTGCACATATACAATCTGCTCACTCTCTGATCGAGATAATCTCAAAGGAGAGTACATACACGTATTGATCTTGCCACGTACAGATTTGCTAACGATCGCTATCGCTTCTGTAGACAGATTACGTCTAATATTATCATCTACAGGCCATATTTAATGTACCAATATGAGACTGACTGTAAAAAAGTGATGGTAGTAGAGATGGATCATTAAAGTGACACGAATGGATGACCAGTCGCTACTCAAGACCATATACCACCTCTTCGTGGTTTGCTCTTGATGGGCTATTACAGAGCGGGCAAGAAAGTTCGAAACGAAATAGTTAGTAAAAAATATAATAGGAAGTAGCTATGGGAAAATGAGCTGTAATTTGGAGTAGCCATGGGAAAATGAGCTGTAATTTGGAGTAGCCATGGGAAAATGAGCTGTAATTTGGAGTAGCCATGGAAAAATGAGCTGTAATTTGGAGTAGCCATGGGAAAATGAGCTGTAATTTGGAGTAGCCATGGGAAAATGAGCTGTAATTTGGAGTAGCAATGGGAAAATGAGCTGTAATTTGGAGTAGCAATGGGAAAATGAGCTGTAATTTGGAGTAGCAATGGGAAAATGAGCTGTAATTTGGAGTAGCAATGGGAAAATGAGCTGTAATTTGGAGTAGCCATGGGGAAATGAGCTGTAATTTGGAGTAGCCATGGGGAAATGAGCTGTAATTTGGAGTAGCCTTGGTGAAAATGAGCTGTAATTTGGAGTAGCCATGGGGAAAATGAGCTGTAATTTGGAGTAGCCATGGGGAAATGAGCTGTAATTTGGAGTAGCCATGGGGAAATGAGCTGTAATTTGGAGTAGCCATGGGAAAATGAGCTGTAATTTGGAGTAGCCATGGGGAAATGAGCTGTAATTTGGAGTAGCCATGGGAAAATGAGCTGTAATTTGGAGTAGCCATGGGAAAATGAGCTGTAAATTTAAAGTAGCCATAGGATATGCAGGAAACTCTCTACCGTAGAGAGCGGAACAACAACACAATTCCTTCAGATCATCAGAGGAAGTACCCCCCCTCAGACAAGTGTTTCGGCCCTTTAAACTCCTGACACTCTAAGGGGGGTGGGTCCCTCTGGGTCATGACTCCCAGAGGTCTTCTGAGTTGTTGCTTTTTTTTCCCGGTTCCGGGATCGAACCCATGATCTTCCAGTTGCCACTGCACTTTCTGAAGTGCGTCTTTAGCGATTTAGCTATGGAGGACTGGTATTGGTTGTGGTAAATAAAATTACTTATGTTCCCAATGCTTGTTTCGCATACTCCACAGCCAGCATGAGGCCTTTTCTGCTGTAATGAGCTGTAAATTTAAAGTAGACGTGGGAAAATGAGCTGTAATCTGGAGTAGCCGTGGGAAAATGGGTCAAAAAGATTGTGAGAAGCTGAGACACTTATTCGGGAGGGCTGAAAGATCTTCAAAAATATTATGAGAAACTGGAAGACCTATCTGGGAGATAGAAAGAGATTCAAAACGATTCTGAGAAACCAGAAGACCTGTTTGGGGGAACTGAAAGATATTCACAAAGATTCAGAGAAACTATAGGACCTGTCAGGGGGGTTGAGAGAGATTCAAAAGGATTATGAGAGACCATAAGACCTATTTGGGGGATTGAAAGATATCCAAGAAGATTCTAATAAGTTAGAAGGTCTATTGGGGGGGGGGGGGGGTTGAAATATTTTCAAAAATATTCTAAGTAGCTAGAAGACCTATTTGGGGGATTCAAAGAGATTAAAAAGGATTATGAGAAACTAGAAGATTATTTGGGGGATTCAAAGAGATTCAAAAAGATTCTGAGAAACTAGAAGATTATTTAGGGGTTTCAAAGAGATTCAAAAAGATTCTGAGAAACTAGAAGATTATTTGGGGGATTCAAAGAGATTCAAAAAGATTATGAGAAAGATTATTTGGGGAATTCAAAGAGATTAAAAAAGATTCTGAGAAACTAGAAGACCATTCGCGGGGGCGGGGGAGTGTGGGGAGGGCTGAAAGAGATTTTAAAAAAAGATTATTAAAAGCTAAAAGACCTGTTTCGTGGAATGAAAGAGATTTATTTTTTTAAAACCGATTCTGGGAAGCTGGAGGACCTTTTCGGGGGACCTGAAAATGATTAAGCAAGATTCCAAAGAGTTAGAAGACCTATTTGAGGGACCGAGAGAATAAAAGAGACAAAGACATCAAATCTTCCTCCCCATTATCGGATTCTCTTGATCATGACAGCTTAGACCACCTCCTCGTAAGTGTCCATGTCCGTGTAGGTCGACGACACGTGTTCACAACAGCGTAAAACAGAAAAGTACTTGACGAGTTTTTCTTTAGAATAGAACAGGGGCCCGGTTGGTTGAATGGCTAGGCGCTCGCTCTACTGATCCGGTGGTTCCGAGTTCAAATCCCAGCAGTGGGGATTTTGGTTTGTTTTTTTTTTTTACCATCACACCAAAAAGGTCCCAGGGTTCATCCAGCCTCTAAGAATGGGTACCAGAGAAATCTGGGAAGGTGAAAGCGGCCAGGCCGTGATAATGACCACATCAGGCTTTCATATGCTGATAGTCTTGGAAATACGGGCCTAACACCGTATCCTCATTATGTCTTAGTGGCGTGAAGACGGGGATTTTATCTTTTACCTGTAGAAGAGAACGGACAGTGAAGAGGGATAAACATGCAAAATAAGTGAGCAGATTAGAACCAAGGTTCTTCCAGCCGGGAAGCAGCACTGTAAGACTACAACATGATGATGATGATGATGTATGCAATTCCTCGATATTGCTTAACAGGGTTAACCAGCCGTGGGGCCCGCTGTGGTGCAGTCTGTTGAGAAACGTATTTCTGGTTCTCCCTATCGGTCTTCAGACATGCAATCTACACCTCATCCGACTCCATTCCTATGAGAAAAACAACTTCTTCTTCCTGTTGTGTGTTCATCTTCAAAGGGGTGTTGGTTCCGTTTCTCTTACTGTTAGAAGATTGGATATGATATCTGCATCCTTCGGCCTCATACATCCGCCTTCGGCATATGTTATGCCCATCATGATAACTGTGTCAGATATAGAAAGCAACAGTTCAGGCACCAGTGATATCACGACGATACGAAATCGGTTAGAAGATGTAGGCAGTGTTAACTGAAACTTGTTGTAGAGAGGAATAGAAGTTTTGGGATCTGTTGTTGATAGAAAAACAAATCGAGGAAATGCCTTTACCTCACCCCCCCTCATTTTAATGGTATATTAGTAGCAGTAGTGGTGGAAGTAGTAGTAGTAGTAGTAGTAGTAGTAGTAGTAGTAGTAGTAGTAGTAGTAGTAGTAGTAGCAGCAGAAGTAACAAGCCATAACATTGTATGGTTAAACCCAAAAAAAAATCATGACGAAAGAACTTTCGTTTTTAGAGAAAGTAAAATGACAAGACATAACAGAATTCTTAAATTCTATTCTTTATTCTATCAAAGGGATATAAGTCATGGTAAATTTGGTATTGTGATTAACTGATTAAAGCTCTTGTTTAATTATGACGTAGATTATTGGTGTAAAGGAAAGGTCAATCCTGACACTTTAAAAATCCGGATATTTATGATTATGTTTGATAAACTTTATCTTTACATGTTTGTTGTTTTTTGTTTTTTTTTACTCAAGCTTAGTTAAGACCTTGTAAAATTTCGGGGAGTATAGAATTGTATCTTGACATGTTTTTATTAAAAGTTAAATTTGGAATCTCAAGTTAGTTTTTCACTAAAGGTCATTTTCGGACGTTGAAATCCCCCGAGATTTTGATTGAACTTTCTCTAGACTTGTTTTTATGGCTAGCTAAAATTAGGTTGTTTTTCAGAGACGTCCAAGGTCTTAAACAACCGATTTTCGTGAATGTTATACTTTCTCATGGACGAATGTTCACGAAAATAGGAAAGTAGAAATTGTTGACGATATTTAAGCGCTGAACTTTTACGTAAGAGGGACTTATTATTGTTTAGACGGAGATTAGAATGTGGGATCAGGATAGAAGATAGAAGTGTGAGAATCATAATGACAGGCTTTTAATTAATGACTGAGTTATGTGATCATACTGAGTGAGATTTTTTATAGATAGTCGAGAGATTTGATATCATTATGGGTTAGAAAGTGTTCTAGGAAAGTGTGTAGTAATTTTGTGATAGAGTGTGAGTTGAGTTTTCCTTCCGTGGACCCAGGTATGTTTACTTATAACTGAAGAATGTAACAATAGTTCTTTTGAAGCGTTGTAGGACTTATAAGGTCAGATACTTGTGTCATTTTCTTACGGATCCATGGAAAGGCTTCTTGTGAGAATGTAAGTTGGCATTTATGTCCATTCATGCTGTATGTCTGGCAGTTAGTCTGAGTGTGAGTGTAATGTAGCTCACGCATTCCTTATATGGCGAACAAGCCCTAGTCGAGATTAGGAGTGGTTTGTTCATTTATTACAATCAATATTCTTCATCCTCACTGATCACCATCCATTCTTTTCACAATAAATATGTAGTTTATTTGATTCCATAAAATTCGGGTGTCAGTGGTCTTCAAACTGTTGTATTGTCTGTGTACCTGTACATTTAGAGTCTGAGAATTTAAGTTCCTTGAAAATCTATACTAGTAAGGTACTGAGACATTAGTTAGAAAACTAGTATAAAGAGCGACTTGAATGAGGGACTCCAGTAGGACGAACAACCGTCTAGCCATCTAGCACCTTGTCAAAATTAGCAGCAGTAGTAGTAGTAGTAGTAGTAGTAGTAGTAGTAGTAATAGTAGTAGCAGTAGCAGTAGTAGTAGTAGTAGCAGTAGTAGTTGTAGTAGTAATAGTAGTAATAGTAGTAGCAGAAGTAATAGTAATTGTAGTAGTAATAATGTAATAGTAGTAGTAGCAGAAGAAGTGGTAGTAGTGGCAGTAGAATAAGAACAAGAAGTTATACTAATAATCAGTAGTAGTAGTAGTAGTAGTAATAATAGTAGTAGTAGTAGTAGTAGTAGTAGTAGTAGAAGTAGTAATATTAGTAGTAGTAGTAGTAGTAGTAGTAGAAGTAGTAGTAGAACAAGAATAAAGACAAGAAGAAGAAGAAGAACAACAACAACAACAAGATCAAGAAGTTATAGTGCTAATAATTAGTAATAGTAGCAGCTTCACCCCTACCAACAAACACATTCCGTGAACACAACCCCGAAAACTAAAACTGAAAAACAAACAACAAATATTTCAGCAAAATTCAGAAACAACTTCAGACGAAAAAAAAACAGTCTGAAGCGCTGGCTACTACCAAGGTGTAACAACAGCCTTCTTATCGCGATCACAAAGTGCAGAAAGGCAGAGTCCTGAAATAAATTTAGCTTCAAGGTCTGCGACGCGACCATCACAGTTTCCTCTACACCAGTGTTTCCCAGGCCTCTTTAGGCTGCCGCCCCTATTTGTCCCCATGCCACATCCTCAACGCCCTCTCCCCCCTCGTTATATACAATTCATACAACATACAGATGACTGACTGAATACATATTCAGTCAATCATCTGTATGTCCCTTGCGGAATTTTGCCTCTCTAACAGTTCTTCTGTAGGCCTCTCGGTTGTAAGCAAGAAGCCCTGCTGCTAATGCGTCCATTTGCAGATTATCAACGATGTCTTCCAGCCATCTTCGCCTTGGTCTTCCTCTCTTTCTCTTCCCCATTATTACCCTTCCAAAAAGGTGTTCTCTAGATTATCATGACATTTAATGTGTCCAAAATATTTCAGTTTTCTCTGTTTAATCCTCTTTACTAGCCAACCTTCTTCAATATTTAATTTCTTGTAATATGGATATATTTGTTCTTTTCTTGTGTCCATGATATTTGAAGAACTCTTCTGTAGCATTTACATTCAAAGACATTTATGTGTTTCTCAGCTGTTTTGTTAAGTGTCCAGGTCTCACGGGCATATGTTGCTATGGGAAAGATGCATTCCCTTAAAAACTTACACAACTTAAAAACTTCAGCAAGCAAACCAGTTTAACAATATGAAGGAACATATTTACAGCTCACCTGCTGGATTATTTTCTCAGCTTTTAACGTGACGGTTGAGTTTCATGTAGGGACACAAGTTTCTCAGGACCAGGTTGAAAAGTGCTAAGAAGGAAGCTATTACTGTCCCCCGTCCGTTGCCTCGTTTTTCCCTCAACGTCTTCCCTACTGTCCCCTTTCCTTCTACCGCCCCCTCGTTCTTTCCAGCGCCAACATGGGGCGGGGGGGGGGCGCGTTATCCTCCATGTTGGGAAACACTGTCGTAAATATTTATTTTAAAAAAAAAATAATAATAATAATAGGAAAACGTCCTTTTTTCAGGAATCTCTCTCCTTCCACAAGAAGATTTTTATCTGAGAGTGGCCCGATCTATCTTCATGCTGAAGAGTTCGTTCTTTGTCAACAGGAAACAGAAAGAGAAGAAAGCAAAAAAAAAAAAAACAACAACAAAAAAAGAGGCAGGGAAACCAAAATACACGAAACAAAATAAACAATCCTGGACAGTTTTTTTGTTTTTTTGTTTTGTTTTGTTTTTTTTTAAACAAGGAGTTGGTCAACAAAATGTGTCGCTAATTCCAATATCGGGGGGGGGGGGGGGGGAATTCTTGACTTTCTTTTCTCTCCTCTCTCTCTCTCTCTTTCTCATCCTCTTTCTCTGTCATCTCCTCTTTTTTTTCTCTCTATTTCTCTCTCTCCATCTCTCCATTTCTCTCTCAGTCCTCTCCCTTTCTTTGACGTTCTCTCTCTTCTCTCTTTCTCTCCCTATCCTCTCTACCTCTCTCTCAAAATCCTCGTCATGACATTTACTTATTTCCATGTCGTGTTCCTATGTTGTCAAATAAACTTAAAACTGGGTAATGCTACTATATTGTCTAATAAACTAAAAAATTGGGTAATGTTACTATGTTGTTTAATAAACTTAAAAACTGGGTAATGCTACTATTTTGTCTCATAAACTTAAAAACTGGGTAAGCTACTACGTTGTCAAATAAACTTAAAACTGGGTAATGCTACTATATTGTCTAATAAACTTAAAAACTGGGTAATGCTACTATCTTGTCTAATAAACTAAAAAATTGGATAATGTTACTATGTTGCTAATAAACTTAAAAACTGGGTAATGCTACTATGTTGTCTAATAACCTTAAAAACTGGGTAATGTTACTATGTTGCTAATAAACTTAAAACTGGGTAATGCTACTAAAATGTCTAATAAACTTAAAACTGGGTAATGCTACTAAATTGTCTAATAAACTTAAAACTGGGTAATGCTACTAAATTGTCTAATAAACTTAAAACTGGGTAATGCTACTAAATTGTCTAATAAACTTAAAACTGGGTAATGCTACTAAATTGTCTAATAAACTTAAAACTGGGTAATGCTACTAAATTGTCTAATAAACTTAAAACTGGGTAATGCATGGAGAGCTCAGTGTCCAGGTCAGCGCCTGTGATTGTCTTTACAGCAGAACATTTTACAAATCGTCTGACTCATCAACCAAATATTTCTTCTTCCTATTCCCCTCTCCTCTTCATCCGTCTTTTCCTTCTTTTCTCCCCCCCCCCCCCCTGCCTCCTTACATTCTTCTTCCCTCACATCCTATTCCCTCTTCTTTCAATTCTCTTCTTTCTCCTCCTGTTCAACCTCCTCCTCTTTTTCATCTTCTTCTTTTCCTTTTTATTAGTTCCCGATTTCGTCTTCATCCTTTTCTTTCCTTCTTCTTCTTTTTTTTCTCATCATCTTCTTTTCCTCCCTCTCTTTCTTCTCTTCTTTCTCTTTCTCACCCTTTTCATCTTCTTTCTTCTCTCCTCTTCCTCTTCTTCCTCTTATAAGAAGGCAGAAAAAGAAGAAAAAAAAGATAAACACTGGAAAAATAAAGGAAAAAAAAACGCAAAAGAATCTCTACTTATCGACCCCTGGACTATGATAATCTGACAACAACAAACAAAAATATATTGTATGCCCATCTTTCTTGCAAGGTGTACACCAAGACAGCAAAGTGTTTCATTCTTCATCTGTTTTTTTTTTTGTGCGCTCTCTCTCTCTCTCTCTCTCTCTCTGAACCTTAAGTGCCCAGGGCACATGGGGCTTCCGCAAAGGTTTTCCACAAATGCATGTCATTTGCTTTTTTTCCGCTCTTGCCCAGATGAGCCCTCTATTGCTCAACATCCTTTCTGTTGTTCTTCTCCGTGTCTCTTTTGGTCTACCCTTACTTCTGTTCCCCTGTGGTGTCCATCTTAGTACTATTTTTGGTAGTTAGTACCACAACCTTCATGGGTTCAGTTTCCTGATAAGCATGTCTCCTTCCACCTGCGTTTCTCTTTTTTTTTTCCTTGCTTATGTTTCTGTAGCAGTCTGATGGGTTTTTTTTTTTACAAGATAAGGTTCTGGCCCGATGCCGAACCCTCCTTAGTCGCCTTTTAGGATCATGCGTGGTAGGGTACAGTGGTCCTATACTTCGCTTCCCAGACATGTGCTCAGGCCCCGGGTACCACACGGGGGTGCCTTTATCTATTGTGCTTTTTTGTACGTGGTCCTCGAATAAAGACATTTGCCGAAATATTTGATTTCCATATATTCTTCATTTATACGTGCTCATATTTACTTTCTCTCATTCTCGTTCCTGCCCACATGCTTCTATAAAACAAAACCATGCACTCCTGTCTGCCTTTGTTTCTTATACCACCGAGGGATACAGATACACCTGTTTTAGAACCCCTGTGATAAATCCTTTTCTTTGCACTTTACAGTCAGACAAGCCACGATTTGTGAGATTAAAAAAAAAAGAGTTCACATGCATTTTTTTTTCGTCAACTATGCGCCCACGGGATACCGTACGTGTGCCAAAAATAGATTTGCTCCATATTCTAGTGGGACATACCGGGGCTAGAAATGCGTACCAAGGCTGTGGGTTTGTGGAGATAACGTAGGGGGGGGGGGCTCTATCCATAGAGGTTTTCCTAATCTTCCCCAGGTGGATAAAAAGGAGACTTCTTAACAGATTCCACTACCCGCGAGAACACGGTATTCGTGAAGCTGTTGGAAGACAACAGAACAGACTGCCAAAAGCGCTGTCCCTGAAGTCTGGGTTTGATTTTTGTCTGTGGGAGCTGGTGGCTGCATCTAACTGCTCCAAGCGTATCTTTGTTACCGTGCAAAGTAAGTTTCATTTGCTTGATGTGCATTAGGGTACATCTTCTTGATGTTTGTTAGGGGACATCTTGTCGATGTGGAGAACATATTTTGATGTGCATTGGGGTATATCTTGATGTGCATAAGGGAATATCGTGGTCATGTGTATTAGGGAATATCTTGTTGGTGTGCATTAGGGAATATCTTGATGTGCATAAGGGAATATCGTGTTCATGTGCATTAGGGAATATATTGTTGATGCGCATTAGGAAATATCTTGTTGATGTGCATTAGGGTATATCTTGTTGATGTGCATTAGGATATATCTTGTTGATGTGCATTAGGGTATATCTTGGTGATGTGTGTTAGGGAACATCTTGTTAATGTATGTCAGGGAATATCTTGCTGATGTGCATTAGGGGATATCTCACTGATGTATGTCAGGGAATATCTTGTTGATGTGCGTTAGGGGACATCTTGCTGATGTGTGTTAGGGGACATCTTGCTGATGTGTGTTAGGGGACATCTTGTTGATGTGCATTAGTGGACATCTTGTTGATGTAAGTCAGGGAATATCTTGTTGGTGTGCGTTAGGGGACATCTTGCTGATGTGCATTAGGGAATATATTGTTCATATGCAATAGGGAATATATTGTTGATATGCAATAGGGAATATTTTGTTGATGTGCAATATGGACTATCTTGTTGATGTGCTTTAGGGAATATCTTCTTGATGTGCGTTAGGGGACATCTTGTTTACGTGTTTTAGGGGACATATTGTTGATGTCTGTTAGGGCCATCTTGTTGATGTGTGTGTTAAAGGACATACTGTTGATGTCTGTTAGGGCCATCTTGTTGATGTATGTGTTAAAGGACATATTGTTGATGTCTGTTAGGGCCATCTTGTTGATGTGTGTGTTAAAGGACATATTGTTGATGTGTGATAGGGACATTTTGCTGATGTGTGTTAAATGACATGTTGTGTGTTAAAAGACATCTTGTGAATGTGTGTTGGGGAACATCTTGGGGATGTGTGTTAGGTGACATCTTGTTGACGTCTGCTAGGGGACATCTTGTGGATGTATGTTAGGGAACATATTGTGCATGTGTGTTAGGGAACACCTTGGGGATGTGCGTTAGGTGACATCTTGTTGATGCCTGTTAGGGAACATCTTGTGGATGTATGCAGAGGACATTTTGTTGATGTGTGTTAGGTGACATTTTGTTGATGTGTGTTGGGGACATCTTATTAATGTGTGTTAGATGACATATTGTGTATGTGTGGTAGGGAACATCATGTTGATGTGTGTTTGGGGACATCTTGTTGATGTGTGTTAGGGTATATCTTGTTGAAGTGTGTTAGGCGCCATCTTGTTGATGTGTGTTAGGGGATATCGTGTTGATGTGTGTTAGGGGATATCGTGTTGATGTGTGTTAGGGGATATCATGTTGATGTGTGTTATGTGTTACGGGACATCTTGTTGATGTGTGTTAGGTGACATCTTGTGGATGTGTGTTGGGGACATCTTGTTGGTGTGTGTTGGGGACATATTGTTTATGTGTGTTAGGTGGCATTTGCTGATGTGTGTTATGGGGTCGCTGATGTCTGTTAGGGGACATTTTGTTGATGTGTAATAAGGGACATCTTGTTGATGTGTAATAGAACACATCTTGTTAAACTGTTAGGATATATCTCCAAGCAAGCTCGCGTATCACGTTGAAAAGATTGCCTTGTGTAAAACGGCTCTCTGACCTTTCGTTTCCTTTCTCAATGTTCCATATATAAAATTTGATATCAACACAGTATGTTCCCATCGCAACATATGCATGTGAGACCTGGACACTTAACAAAACAGATGAGAAACAAATAAATGCCTTTGAATGTAAATGCTACAGAAGAGTTCTCCAAACATCGTGGACACAAAAAAGAACAAATATATCTATACTACAAGAGCTTAATATTGAAGAAGGCTGGATAGTAAAAAGGATTAAACAGAGAAAACTGAAATATTTTGGACATATTAAACGTCATGATAATTTTGAGAAGACATTATTGGAAGGGTACATAATGGGAAAAAGAAAAAGAGGAAGACCAAAACGAAGATGGCTGCAAGACATCGTTGATGATCTGCAAATGGATGCCGCAGCAGCAGGCCATCTTGCTCACAACCGAGAGGCCTACAGGAGTGGTGTTTGGGAGGCAAAGTTCCGCAAGGGATATGCAAATGAATGAATGAATGAAGAGTATGAGAACCTCCAAAATGTTAAAAGCATACAGTTAAACTAGACGAGACTCCAGCATTAATAACACAGTTATGTCGTGACAGACACTTCACAATACCAAGTGTGCCACAATCTGTAAAAAAAGGCTGGAAACCACTGACCAAGACCCACGTTTTTAAAGTATAAGTAGATGCTTTTGTTTAATCATTGTAGCCGTTTTCTACGGTTAACCGTATTGGTCATAACATTCAGTTAGCAGTGGTAAACTAGAGGCATTATTACAGGAACTCAATGAATGTTGCTGGTGTTATTGTGCTGCAGTAGAGATATTTATCTGACTAAGGGTAGACAACCACACCTCAGAAGAACATCAAATTCACGTAATTTGTGTATGGAGATAATTCGTAGTCTGGTTATCATTACTAACTAATAATGAATATACAATGAGGGAAATTAAAAGGAGGACATCTAATGCTCTTCAGAAAGTAAAACAACTAAAGAATCTGTGGAGAGAAACAGACAGAATCACAAAAATAAGATTTTTAAGTCCATGCATCTTTCCCATCCCAACATATACCTGTGAGACCTGGACACTTAACAAAACAGCTGAGAAACACATAAATCCCTTTGAATGTAAATGCTACAGAAGAGTTCTTCAAATATCATGGACACAAAAAAGAAGAAATACATCCATACTACAAGAACTTAATACTGAAGAAGTCTGGGTAGTAAAGAGGATTAAACAAAGAAAACTTAAATATTTTGGACACATTAAACGTCATGATAATTTAGAGAAGACCATCTTCGAAGGGTACATAATGGCAAAAAGAAAGAGAGGAAGACCAAGGTGAACATGGCTGAAAGACATCGTTGACAATCTGCAAATGGATGCATCAGCAGCAGGGCATCTTGCTTACAACCGAAGAGGCCTACAGGAGAGCTGTTAGGGAGGCAAAGTTCCGCAAGGGACATGCAAATGGCTGACTGACTGGTTACGAAGTTTCAGGAGTGTTGGTAGCACAGACCCGTACAAACGTAACACTGCTATAATGCGTCACACAGTCGGTAAACCCCGAAGCCAGTCAACCCACGCAGTTTAGCTATGTGGGCATGTCATCATTTATAAGGTTAGTTGCGTGTTCTGCAGGAGAATATCCAGTAGCACACAGTCTCGGGCTAAACCCCTGTTGAGAGAAGGGTTCTTCTTCTTCGTACGCACACTGGCGATAATGCGGGGTACTCTGACTTTTGCGATGCGCCTTTTGGCTGAGTACCTCCGACTTCAGCACCTTTCCTTGCTGGGGCAGACTGTGGTCTTGCTCGGACTGCCATGAAGACAGTGGTGTAGGCTGGCCTGGCCAAAACTTTGTTTTCCAGCCTCTGGTGGCTGTACTTAAGCCCCTTCTCCACGTCAGATCCACCATGCAACGCTGGTTGGCCAGATGGCTTTGAGATAGCTCCACAGAGACACTCTGACTTTGGGATGAGGAATCTGATGAGTGCTTCAACGATATCCATTTCCCGCCACCTATAGTCTGCTGGCTCTGTTTTGTTTACATCATTCTGATAGCCATTGTTGTAAAGACCCATAGGCTTGTCACGTCCTGGATTCATTGGTTTCACACCAGACTTCCCTCATCCCTGCCGGCGATCTCCATGTCCCCATCCATCCACCAACCTGACGTTACATTTTACAAAAATAACAATTACAATTAGTGTTCACTGCTACAGGTTTCTGGACTACAGAAGTAGGTCAGAGTTTTTAAGCAAACAGATCTATGTTCCTTGTCTCACAAAGACTATGTTAAGGTAAGTCTGTTCTTAATACAGTTGTTCCCAGGGGAAGTTCATGGAAAATGTGGGGGATTTAGTTTTCTTCCAACATATTACTTCCCACACTACGTGTATATGTGCGTGTTATACGCTATGGCGTTTTATACGCGGTGCGTCTTATATATATATATATATATAACACGCACCGCATATAAAACGCGTACATATATACACACTAATTTGCTGCATTCACATAATTTTCCCTAAGAGGCAGAGCAAAATAAGGAAGAAAACTGCTTGATTTCCGTCCCAACCCCGCCCAGAACGCCAGAAGTAAAAACAAATGGGGCCACGATAGATCTACTCGGATTTCTGTACATACACTTCTCGTTGGGCAGGATGAAACGGTTATGGAGATTGCAGAGATCTCTCTGCGTATCCAGGAAGATCCTCGGAGAACCTTTCCCATATCCTCTGGCGTTTAGCACTGGCTGAGATGCTCCACGAGAGCTGAATGATATTTGCGGGCGGGTGTCATATATCTCAGTACTGAAGCCGACGAGTTGTATGGCAAAAGCATTGTATCTTTTGTTCCAGAAAGTCAGATTTGTTGAACTGAGGCATTTGACCTATCCATTAAATGAAAGCACTTTCTGGGCTGTCTTGAGGTCGTTGTCCGGGTATGTGCATTAACCGGCTTAGAAGATGAGATCATGAAAGGACGGCCCAGATCTTTACGCCTGGAAATCTAACATGGCGGGATAAGTGTGGCGAAGGACTTGCGATAAGGTCCACGCCGAATGACCTGTGTTAGGACCACGACTTCTTAATTCTCTCGCAAATAATCCTTCTCTCCATCCTCAGTTTTTAACATTCCTGAATCCTGCCACAATTTCAATTTCCATAATCCTGTATCCTTCCTCTTCATTTTCACAATTCAGTTAATCCTGTATCCTTCCTCTTCACTTCCACAATTCAGTCAATCTTGTATCCTTCCTCTTCACTTCCACAATTCAGTTAATCCTGTATCCTTCCTCTTCACTTCCACAATTCAGATAATCCTATATCCTTCCTCTTCATTTCCACAATTCAGTTAATCCTACAGCATCCCTCGTCTTTCCACAATTCAGATAATCCTAGATCCTCCCTATCCTTTCAATTTATTTACTACCGAATCCCTAACTCCGCACACATTTAATTAATCATGGAGCCTTCCTCTTTCCTCTCAAATCTGATAATACCGGAAGCCTTTCCCACCTGCATCCACACTTCTCCCCCCCCCCCACACACCCACACATTTCACAGCCACAGAGCTCATGTCCTGACAGCCAGAAGAGTCCGGTTTTCAGTAACAATGTTATAAGCATCACTTAACATTTGGAACTGTGGATGGGCAGTTAACACAGTAAGATACGGCGCACAAAAAAGTCAAGAACAACAAAAACAAAAAACAAAAAAGAAGACAACGAGAACAAAAATCAGATAATAAAACAGCTGGTAAAAAAAAAAATTACAGTTAAAATGTTACTGAAAAAGCGAATAAATTCGAAAGAAAACGACTTTGTCGGCCGGAGAGGCCACTGATGAAAACGGAGACGCGTAAAATAAGGAGTACAGATGGAAACGCGTAAAAAGAAGAGAAAGAGAAACACGGAAAGGAGTAAAATGAGGAATAAAGAAAGACACAAATGCGTAAAATGGGGAATAAAGAAAGACACAAATGCGTAAAATGAGGAATATATAAAGACAGAAACGCGTAAAATGAGGAATATATAAAGACAGAAACGCGTAAAATGAGGAATATATAAAGACGGAAACGCGTAAAAAAGAGGAAACAAGAAAACAAAAACACACGCACCTATGTTTCTTGTTATGTTTTATGCTGTTTGTAATGGAAAAGAAACAATATAACACTACAAGAAACATAGACACAGAAAAGGCCGAATGTGTCCAACTACTGAATTAGATAATTAACTGATTCTCATCATTAGCTGAAATAGGCACATTTTGTCCAATAATTGATAAAGGATGATTTCTGTCAAATAAATGAAATATGATGATTGTATTCGGCAATTGAAACTGGCTGATTTTGTACAATAACTGAAAAAGGCTGGTTTTGTCTATAGCTTGAAAATTTTCACAGGGTTAAAACAAAAAAAACAAACAAACAAACAAAAACTGTATATAAAACACGGAGAGGAACAGAATTAATGAAAAACAATCGTTGCCTATGCATTAATAAAAATAATAACAGCTTTTGTCAATAATAATAATAATAACAGCTTCTGTCAACAAAGCCAAACAAAACCATTATCTCTACACAAATAAAATAAGAAAATTCTGTTCATAAAAAGAAACAGCTAGCCTTGCTGAAACTGATCACTCTTTCTTTACAGCCCTGCAAAGTATGCACATAATTAGGAGAAAACTACTCAACAGGCAAAAACAAAGCCTATACCGCAGGCTTGATTTTCTTGATCAGTAGCGCCAAGTACCTGAATCTAGCACACATTTCTTTCAGCAATCATGTCAAGTACCTGAATCTAGCACACATTTCTTTCAGCAATCGTGTCAAGTACCTGAATCTAGCACACATTTCTTTCAGCAGTCGTGTCAAGTACCTGAATCTAGCACACATTTCTTTCAGCAATCGTGTCAAGTACCTGAATCTAACACACCTATATTCTGTCCCTATGTTTTGTTTCTGTGTTTGCGCATATGCAAATACATACAAGGGCGTGCCCAGTAATTCACGCGTTTGAAAAATTCGATCGATGATAACAAGACAGGGAATATTATACATACATGAAGAAGCATGGATCACACAGAAATAATCAGTAAGAAAAAAAAAAAACATACAACACACGGAAATAATCGTTAACAAGAAATATACATCACACAGAAATAATCATCAGGATGAAACATACATGACACAGAAATTAACACTCAAGCAGATATAATCAGCAGGAGAAAATAATCATCTAGCAGATATAATCAGCAGGAGAAAGTAATCATCAAGCAGATATAATAAGCAGGAGAAAATAATCATCTAGCAGACAAAATAAACAAAAGGAGAAATATTATTTTAAAAAATACACAAAAATAATAAAATAGCAGAAAGAAGCATCAAGAAGGCTAAATAAACAGAAACAAACAAACATCAAGAAGGCTAAATAAACAGAAACAAACAAACATCAAGAAGGCTAAATCAACAGAAACAAACATCAAGAACTCTAAATCAGCAGAAACAAGCATCAAGAAGGCTAAATCAATAGGAACAAACATTCACCAAACACAAATATGACAACAGAAAGCATATAAAAGTGCAGAAACAGTCAAACAAGAGGACATAAAATCAGACAGACGTAGAGATCAACAGGTCAGACATAAATCATTCACGTCAGAGGTTCTCAAAATGTCGTGTTCTGACCACCCCTTTATATATTATTTAATGTATGCGGTGACGAAGACAATGTTTATTTATCAGCAAAAGTTGGGATGTATATGAACTTAATCTAATTTAGTTCAGATCTGTGCCAAGAAGCGACCAGGCGTGATACTAACCACATCACACTTTCACGTGCCGAGGGTCGTGGAAATACGGACCTAACACCCTATCCTCAACATGTCTTAATGGCATGGGTGGCCTAACACCCTATCCCCAATATGCCTTAATGGCATGGGTAGCCTAACACCGTATCCCCAATATGCCCTAATGGCATGGGCGGCCTAATACCCTATCCCCAATATGCCTTAATGGCATGGGTGGCCTAACACCCTATCCCTAATATGCTTTAATGGCATGCGTAGCGTAACACCCTATCCCTAATATGCTTTAATGGCATGCGTAGCGTAACACCGTATCCCCAATATGCCTTAATGGCATGGGTGGCCTAACACCGTACCCCCAATAAGCCTTAATGGCATGGGTGGCCTAACACCGTACCCCCAATAAGCCTTAATGGCATGGGTGGCCTAACACCGTACCCCCAATAAGCCTTAATGGCATGGGTGGCCTAACACCGTACCCCCAATAAACCTTAATGGCATGGGTGGCCTAACGCCGTACCCCCAATAAACCTTAATGGCATGGGTGGCCTAACGCCGTACCCCCAATAAGCCTTAATGGCATGGGCGGCCTAACGCCGTACCCCCAATAAGCCTTAATGGCATGGGCGGCCTAACGCCGTACCCCCAATAAGCCTTAATGGCATGGGCGGCCTAACGCCGTACCCCCAATAAGCCTTAATGGCATGGATGGCCTAACGCCGTACCCCCAATAAGCCTTAATGGCATGGGTGGCTTAACGCCGTACCCCCAATAAGCCTTAATGGCATGGGTGGCCTAACGCCGTACCCCCAATAAGCCTTAATGGCATGGGTGGCCTAACGCCGTACCCCCAATAAGCCTTAATGGCATGGGTGGCCTAACGCCGTACCCCCAGTAAGCCTTAATGGCATGGGAAAGAGAACTTTACCGTGACCTTTTTTAACTGATCAGATGGTCGCCTTTTCAAGACTACAATAAACAGCAAAGAGAAAAACACACTGGCATATACTGTTTTTTATCTCATATTTTCTTATCTTTTATCTCTGAAGCTGTTGGCTTCACTTTCTGTCTATCTGTGCGTTTGTCTGTATGTCTGAAACACTGGAGGGAGGGGGCGGGAGGCTGTATCCTACAAGACACACAATTTTTTTTCTCCTGTTTTAATATGCTACTTGTTCCGGCTGTTTCTGACAGTTTGAGAACCTCTGGACTCTCTCTCTCTCTCTCTCTCTCTCTCTCTCTCTCTCTCTCACTCAAGCACACTTACCTTTGGGTTTAACTTCTTGGGCACGGCTACCTTCGGGTCAACCTGTTGAGAGACAAGATACGGGTAGTTGCTATCCATTTCCAGCAAATACTTTTTTTTTTAGAGCGAGAGATATTTCTTCAGCTAGAGAGTCCGAAATTGGTCTGTTGACTGTGGAACAAATTGGTGTGTTGATTGTGGAACAATGTTGAAGTTGATCTGTTGATTCTGCTTCTAGCTTGGGAGTAATCTGGTTGATTCTGTCATAAAGCTGGTAGGAACTCTTGTCTGATTCTGTCCAATAATTAAAATAAGCTGATTCTGTCCAATAATTAAAATAAGCTGATTATGTCCAATAATTGACCTAAGCTGATTATGTCCAGTAGTTGAATTAGGCTGATATTTGCCCAATAATTGAAATAAGTTGATTCTCTCCAATAATTCCAAAATAGGCTGATTTTTGTCTATCAATGAAAAGGCAGATTTTTATCCAGTTAGTGAAACAAGCTGATCTGTCCAATAATTGACGTAGGCTGATTTTGCCCAACAACTTAATTAGGTTGATAATTATCCACTAACTGAATTAAGCTGATCTGATCAATAACTGAAATAGACTGATTCTGATGAGTAACTGATATAGGATGATTTTTTTTTGTCAAATAATTGAAATAGGATGAGTTTGTTCAGTAATTGAAACAGGCAGATTTTGCGCGATAACTGCAATAGTCTTGTTTTGTCTACAGCTTGGAAACGCTCATCACGTTGAAACAGTAAGGTTGATTGTGTGCCAATGTTGAACCTAGCAAAAATGAACTTCATATGCGCCTGGACGGCTGTTTTAATGCTTGAAAAATACCAGGGCATGCACGCTGTTAAGTTCAAGTACGATAAATGGCGAAAACCGTAAAGAAAGCCTTCTATCGCGCCCAAGTAACTCAAGTTTATTCTTCGCCTTCCTACTCAGTTCGTGTAAAGCGAAATCACTTTGTACAGTCCAATGTAAACTGTGATCTTTATCTGCTGGTTTCTCCCCAAGTAGATATTTGGTTTATTTTAGTACAGTTCTTGTCTTCTGACTGCTCTGTAAAAGTTCTTAAATATCAATATAATTTAACTTAAGAAAGTATAACCAACCTGGATTCGTGTGCTTAGTTAGAAGGTTAATTATAAAATTTGCTCTCCTAATATCTAGTCTTTAAAAAAAAATTGCAAATTTGTCACAAAAGACAAGGAAGACCGGGCACAATGAAATGACAGAGAACATTTCTTCCATTGCTGTGTTTCGACACGTAAACCCTTCCCACAATACTCTTACAACCAGCGATCTTGTTAACCGGTAACTATCTATAAAAGAGGAGAAAAACTGAAACTCTGGAGGTCATCATCATCATCAACTTTCACTCCCTTGAGAGCATAGGCCACGAATAAAGGCTCTCCAGTCATCCCTGTTCTTGAAATTATTCTCTGCTTCCTTCAATGTGTATCCCTTGTCTCTGAGTACTGTCATAATTTCTCTTCTCCAAGTAAGTCTAGGTCTTCCTCGTTTTCTATTTCCTTGAGGATTCCATGTCAGTGCCTGTCTTGCTATTCTGGTGTCGGGTTTTCTCAGAGTGAGGCCAATCCAGCTCCACTTCCTTGACATGATTTGTAAGTTCATAGGTTCTTGTCCTGCCCTTTCCCAGACCTCCTCGTTCCTGATCTTGTCCTGCCATTTAATGTTTAAAATCATCCTCAAGCAGCGGTTCCTGAATGTTTGTGTCCTCTGTTGTATTGTCTTGGTCATAACCCATATCTCCGAACCATAAAGCAGAACAATATTTACGTTTGTGTTGAAAAGCCTAAAGTTGGTTGTCGGTTACCGTAGCCTGTTTATCACAGGCTTTGTAAAAAAAAAAAAAAAAGCACCGAGAGAAATCGGTTGGAGGATAATCGGACCAGTAGGTTGCTCACTTTGCACGAAGGAGAAACAGCCAGACTTTGGTTCAGCATTTCAGCATATTTCTAGACTCGCCGCAAATGAACTAAGAGGAAAAAAAAAACAAGTTCACGTAAACATTTACTTTCTGGCTATGGCTATGTCATTCATTTAAGGTAACGGCAGCCTATTACGCCATGCTGGAACTTATAGGAAATGATGTTAGTTCCCATATTTCCCTTGACCTTTCGGTACACAGGAGACCGATGCTGTCAGCTCCAGCACCTGGCCATCTTTCCCTCCCTAGATCCAGAAGAAAGACATGATGCCCGTTTCTACACAGAAACAATTACAATTGTATAAATATGATGACTGGAATTCCTCCAGCCGGATTCGAACCACCAACCTTCACCGTGGAAGGCTAATGCACTAACAGCTACGCTATCCAGTCGCCCAGTCTACTGATGTAGCACGTAACTTTGCTCTAGAACTCCAGACTCATCGAACGGCCACCCTACTTGGGAACAGCGCCAGAAATACAAGGCGGGAAAAAAACAAACTATTCTTACATTTCATAAAAAGAGATCATAACAGCAAACTCCCCAAGATATGGAGGATTAGAATTGTAATTAACAGTAATTTGAATTTTATCACCAACGAAATCCATGATTTGAAGCAAGGTTTTCTTTAAATCCCAAACTACACTTTTCTGTACCTTGGCGCGGCGGGTATACCACTGCAGGAAAACTGATATTTAACACTGTTTTCTTAATTCTTTGACCCTAAAACAACACTGGCAGTGCTGGTAGCTCTTGCACACCTATGCAACTCAATGCTTAGATCAATATTTAGGCAATGTTTATAAAATGAAAAACAGCAAATTTCTAGCCAAACCCTTAGTGTCAAATTAAATTGTAATTTTTTTTTCTACCAACTTTTCGAAAGAAGCTTTATTTTGGCAGAGCAAGGAAATTAAATCAGGGGTGAATGAGTTAATGGCACAAACTTTGCCTGCGAAACTCCACTACCAACACTGTCCGAATTTCAACATTTCGTAATGCATATAAAACTATAACTTTCAAATAAGATTTTTCCTCCACTTTCTTTAATGGCTCCAACCACAGAGGCAAATCTGATTTCTAGTAACAGCCATCAAACAATATCACGTTGATGACAGGAGCCACCTAGCGCTTGAGAACCGCTGCATTCAGGAACGCGAGAGGCTGAAACCACACGGTCTGAACTCGCTATTCAGCTAAACCTAACCCTCCCCTCTTCCACAATCATAAACCCTCTGCACTAAGTTCC
The DNA here is from genome assembly GCA_009760885.1 of Achatina immaculata. NCBI lineage: Eukaryota > Metazoa > Mollusca > Gastropoda > Stylommatophora > Achatinidae > Lissachatina > Lissachatina immaculata. The sequence goes on from CM019698.1 coordinate 19,435,487, forward strand.
ACTCCCTCCTCACTTGTAACACATTGTTCAGAACCTCCTCACAGAATCACCTATAACCCCTCCACCCCAACTATAACACTAATTCCACCTTCTCCCGGCTAGATTACAGTTGTATTTCCTCTCCACGGCCCCCCTCCTCCACCCCCAATCCTTATTTACGACCCACCTATCACAAGTCTCCATTTAAACATTATCTACACTTCACCATGCGCATTTCTGAACACAACCTCTTATAAGTCACAACTACTTATAAGTCAGAGCTAAGTGCTCCATTCATTTTCTATTTCTTTTTCCATTCCTATTTTGTACATGGCAGTCATGTGAATTTCTACTATATATATATATATATATATATATATATATATATATATATATATATATATATATCGTCGTCCTGTGTGTTTTTGCATGATTAAGGATCACACCGAAACGTCACAACTGTGTACTCGTTAATTAATAAAGCTGTTTCTACTTTTTTTTCCTAGTTTATACATTTTGTTATCGCAGCTTTACTGCAGTGGTCTCATGTATAGTTATATATAAAAAAGGTAAAGGTAAAGGTAATCCTGTCCTGCCTAGAGGCACATAGGGATATGGTGTTAGTGCCCATATTTTCCTTCACCTGTCAGCACACTAGAGGGTGATATGGTCAGTATCACGCCTTACCGCCTTTCCTTCCCCAACTCCAGAAGAAGTCGGGTATCCATTTCTACAGCTGGATGACTGGGGCGCCTCTGGCAGGATTCGAACCCCCGACCTTCGCCACGGGAGACCAGTGCACTAACCACTTCGTTACCCAGACGCCCCCGTATAGTTATATACTTATACAATAATTATTATTGTGTTTCTTCCACTGGGAGTTGGCAGGAAAACTATCCGGTGGAAACAGCACTGAACAACCTGTTAGTTTCCTATATTAACGGAATTGGCACTAGTTCGTTACGGTAACGGACTTTATCAGTAAATTTTGTTGCACTAGGAAACTTGCCATTAAAGTTTGGAATCTGTCACAAATTTGTTACATTAACGTGAACTATCATTAAAGTTTGTTACACTAAAAATATCTGTCATTGTAGGTTAACACTAATGGACTGTTGTCACAAATATGTTACAGTTTCTTACACTAAAGCAAATATGTCACTAACGTTTGTTACACTAAGGGAATTTGTCACAACTTCTTCATATTAACGGAATTTGTCACTAGAGTGTTACACTAACAGAATTTGTCACAGGTTTCTTACACTAACGGAATTTGTCACAAGTTTATTACACTAATAGAATTTGTCACAGGCGTGTTACACTAACAGAATTTGTCACATGTTTCTTACACTAACGGAATTTGTCACAAGTTTATTACACTAATAGAATTTGTCACAGGCGTGTTACACTAACAGAATTTGTCACATGTTTCTTACACTAACGGAATTTGCCACAATCTTGTTACACTAACGGAATCTGCCACTAGCTTGTTACACTAACAGAATTTGCCACTAGCTTGTTACACTAACAGAATTTGCCACTAGCTTGTTACACTAACCGAATTTGCCACTAACTTGTTACACTAACAGAATTTGCCACTAGCTTGTTACACTAACCGAATTTGCCACTAGCTTGTTACACTAACGAAATTTGTCACTAACTCCTCAACACTGTAAGACAACTCCTTCAGTTATTTGGCCTTCGAGGAAAAAGCCAAGGGGAAAAAAAAGAATAAATCCCGGTTAACAAACAGTGCAACAGCTTGCCAGAATACTCCCCGCGACAGTCGCAAGGAAAACATTACACGTTGAATGGGGCATCGAACTGCCGTTCTCTTGGCTTTTGCCTCACTAAACCAATATGAATCACGTCCGATGGGAAAGCGAGGATATTAATATATTGGCAAAGCCGTGAAATTAAGTGAGCTTTCAACGATGTGGAAGTGTGTATCTCTGCTGCTTGTCCAGTGATATTTTCACGGTGGCGGCCTCGTGGATGATGAGATGAGGATATATATATAAACTAGTTCTTCCAATAAGGCATACGCTGAATTGTGGCAAATAGAAAGGAACGATCTGCAGAATAAACTAATCCACGAGCAGGTAAACTAATTTACTGCTCCCTGAAAACGTTGACATGACGGGCGTCGTTTGAGTCGGGGAGGTTAAAAGTGAAGAAAGAAACCTGGTGCTGATCTTCAGGTGTGGGATTTATAAGGGTTCCTGCACTGGCAGCGAATGGACTTTGAAGGAGGGTTATTCAGCTGTAGGTGCTGGCCCTTGCTCCTGCGCTGGATCAGCTCCTTGCTCTGGTGAAAGATGCTTTTTTTCCCCCTTGAATGTCAAATTATATGATCTTTGCGTGGCACCGATGATTGGTATAGCCACACCACAGAACTGTATAATTCGTTTTCGGACTTGAGGCTAGCTATAATTCCTAAGTTTCTACAATCCTAGCAATGGGATAGCAATTGCTGTAACTGATATATATGTATATAAGGTATATGTGATCCTTTTTGTGACCATGAAGTTCACTCTAAGCCCTGCTCGTCTAATCCTACTCCAGGTCGTGCCGCCGCTTGTTGCTCCTCCCATGAAGGATTGACAGCCTGTGGTCCTGTATTGTCTACAGGGATGCAAAAAGCCAAACCTGGCCCCAGAAAGAGTATGCACAGCACACATGTATACCTCCTGCTGATAATGAGATTCACAGAGCCAACCCGTCTCCTTGTTTAGGTTCCTGAATTTGTGAAAATGAATGAATACTACAAAAAAAAAAGATACTTGTACTGACGACGGCGCTTACTATGGCAGTAACAAAGGTCCGTGTAATCCTTGCGGAAGCTACATCACTTGTTGCAGTACACGTAGGATTGTATGATCCCACAAACGGAAACGGTAACAGGAGTGTCTACTCAGTGACCGGCACTGACAAACACTCGGTGGAAAAACCTAAGCTGCTCTGTCGGTCATGGCTGATAAGAGCTGGCTAAACGACGACCACTATCTACCTTTCAGGGTCGCCGACGCTGTTGTCTTTCTTACTATCTACCACTTTCGACTGGCGATGAAAATACGACTCTCCCAGTACAACATCTGTCACAAACCTCGGCATCGTTTCCCCTTCTCTACGTGTTTTATACAAATGGCGTCGATCGTCAACTGCAACACGTCACTGGTCGAGCTCACAACGAGGCCACGGTACTCTTCAAGCGGTTTGTTTGACTTGCCTCGGGACGTTTCAATATTAACTCTCTCTGTGTGTCTCTCTCTGTCTCTCTCTGTGTCTCTCTCTTCTAAATCATCGATTCTATTTGTAGCTCACTCTTTTCTCACTCTTTGCTTTCTCTAACATAGCTTCCATCGCTCAACCAACATTCTAATTTGGAGGCATACTCAATCCAGTTCCTGTTTCTTCCGTTTAACTCTTCCTACCATATTCCCTTTAACCTACTGTGTTAAAAAAAAAAAAGTTAAAATAATTTCAGTTGTGTGGTTTTGTTCCGTCTCTGGAAGTTTTTAATTGTATTCTGTTGTAAACATTAAAAACTAGCATCACTCGTTTTCCAGTAGAAAATGTCAGATATTATCTTTGATTGGAAGAAATAGGAGTGTGTTATGGAATTTCTTTTGTATGTTCAGGGTTACATATGAAACTTGTTTCTTTGAGCTGATTTTCTTGCAAATGCTGGAAAACGAATATTATTACTGATGGAAAGCATGACTGGTAGATTAATTTACCTACCTACCTACCAACCATCCATCCATCCATACATCCATTTATCCCATGCCAATCAGTTATCTGCATGACTGACCACGATGAAGTGGCACTACAGCATTTCTTATCCTTTATTTGTATCCCTTAGTGTGAACTTGGATAAGACCTCTTTCTTCTGGGATTAAACTTTATGTGAAATGCTATTTTTAACGCTAAGTCTGACAGTCTAATGCTGTAATTCTGCTACTTCTTTCTAATGGTCCTGTAAGTTTTCTTTGCTTGCCTTACTTTGTACTTTCTACTGACTGAAAGACTATGTGAAGAAAACGTCTTCTAGAAAATTCAGATACGTTTGCACAATTTCAGTATACATTCGATGGGAAATTCAGCTTCGGTTTCATGATTCGAGGACAGACTCTATTACAAAATTCATCTTCGGTTTCATGATTCGAGGACAGACTCTATTACAAAATTCAGCTTCGGTTTCATGATTCAAGCACAGCCTCTATTACACACTGAGTTTTTATTTCATGATCCGAGCACAGACTCTATTACAAAATTCAGTTTTGATTTCATGATTCAAGCACAGACTCTATTACACACTGAGTTTTTATTTCATGATCCGAGCACAGACTCTATTACAAAATTCAGTTTTGATTTCATGATTCAAGCACAGACTCTATTACACATTCAGTTCTGATTTCATGATTCGAGCACAGACTCTAATAAATCGGCTGTAACTTGATGAATGTCATTAATCTCTGAAATCCAGGTATTTCTCTCTCTCTCTCTCTCTCTCTCTCATACACACACACACATACACACACACACGCACACACATACACAAAATCCTCCAGTTACGATTTCTTCCCTTCCAATTCTTTTAGAAAAAAAAATCACACAATTATTATTATCTATTCTTCTTCTTCTTCTTATTTTTCCTCTTCTTCATATTCTTCTTCTTCTTTCTGAGTCCCATAATTCTGGATTCAGACGTCTATATTTATTTTCCAGATAAACTGCGCGATACTGGAGGTTATACTTTATAAATTGTGCGGTATTGGAGGTTATACTTTATACATTGTGCGGTATTGGAGGCTATACTTTATAAATTGTGCGGTATTGGAGATTATACTTTATAAATTGTGCAGTATTGGAGGTTATACTCTATAAATTGTGCAATATTGGAGGTTATACTTTATAAATTATGCGGTATTGGAGGTTATACTTTATAAATTATGCGGTATTGGAGGTTATACTTTACACCCCAAAATGTGTCTTCCAGTGAGTGGTTCCCTGTGGCCAAAGCTGGTTTCGGGTTTCATGACAGAGAGAGTAGAGCCGAGAATGTCCTCTGGGGTCTGGACACCTGTCTCAGGCAACTCAGTCCAGGGGATGTGTCAGGTTGAAGCTGTGCTCTCAGTCGGGTAGATGCAGGTTTCTTCTTAACCTGGTAGTGGCATGTCATGATAAAACTGGCAGGTTGTGCTGGTCAGTCCACAGCTTTCTGTGTTGATGTGTGGATTATTGTTCTGGCTTCGCTGTATGAGACAGGATGCTGATGCCGTGGTTACCTAGTACCAGATTTTGGCAAGTGCGTCAACTTCCTTTTTCTTACAGATCATACTGTGACTGGGCCCACTAAACCACGGTCCTCTTTTGTCCTGTGAAAGCGCACTGTGCATCTTTCTAGCTAGTCTGGTCGGCTGAGTGGTTAGGTGGTCGGTCTATTAACCCGGTGGCACCGGATTCACGTCTAAGTTTACAGATAGGAGTCTCGCAATCAACAGTATAGCGAATTCGCCGTGTAGTGGACTTGCGGGGGGCTTCGCTGTTAAACTTCTCTAAAACGATTCACAGTTTCTTTGCTTGGTCCTGGACGTCCTAGCCGAGGAGCTGTGCACAGACAATCTACATCCCGGAATTTCTCATACCACTTCTTGATACTGCTGAAAACAGGTGCTGCCTTCTGGAATTTCATTCGAAATCGTCGCTGCACAGTCACAATGGACGAGGTTCTTTCATATTTCAAAACACACAATGACTGCACACGTTTGCTGAACGCCATATTTGCTACTGCTGCCTCCTAGAGGCAAACCACTTGGCGTAAGAATTATCATGATCCGTTGCACAGTTTCTTTGTTGCGAAGTTTTGAAATGTTTCATCGACTTATGAATAACCATGTATAAAACTGCTAAGATGCACCCCGAAGCGCAGTGTCAGATGGAAGATCGCAAGTTCCATTCCGGGACGGACCAAAAAAACAAAAACAAAACAAAACAAAAGCAACAATTCATATAATCCTCTGGAAGTCATGACCCAAATGGGCCCACCCCCTTGAAGTGTCTGGAATTTAATTAGGCCGAAACATTTGTCTAAGGGAGTGCTATACTTCCTTTGATGATCTGAAGGAATTTGTTGTTCGCTTTCTATAGTATATAATTGTACCACTATACGAAAAATGCCCCGTGGTCTACCCAACCTCTAAAAATAGATACCAGAGAAATCTGGAAGGCATAATGACCACATCACACTTTCATTTGTCGACGGTCTTGGAAATACGGGCCTAACATCGTATTCCCAATATGCCTTAACGACATGGAAACTGTGATTTTAATTTTTAACCTAGCTTTCTAATAGCTCTTTTGGGGAGCTTTTTCCTTTCAAAAACAAATCATTTTATACTGTTAAATTCCTGCCGTCGGATCTCCAAGGACCTCAGTATATAGCAGTCAAAACTTATTGTACTAATCTAGTCTGGAGTTGACACATCAATTCATTGAATCAAATGCCACCATTAGCCTGGTCACAGTCGGCAACACAGGCCAGATTGCATTTTTCTAAGCCAATGAAACGGAAGTTTACCCAATCTCTTCATCTTGTTTGAATCGGGCCATAATTATGTGACAATGGAGAAGTTTTATTTTTCAGATTCCGGCTTGACAATGCAAACAATCTGGTTAAAGCTTAGAAATTCAAATGGCTTGGCTCTTGAACTAGTGACCTACTTTTCCGACCTGGAACACAGTCCGACTTAAGTTAGTGAAGTTTCCTTCTGCTGGGACACGTTGAGTGACAGAAACAGGAGTGTCTTGATCCGTGAAGACATTGTGAGTCTTGATGAACTATTTACGACACTTCATGAACTACTGATATCTTGATGAACTGCTTACGACGCTTGATGAACTACTGATATCTTGATGAACTACTCATATCAAGACGCTTGATGAACTACTGATATCTTGATGAACTACTCATATCAAGACGCTTGATGAACTACTTACAACGCTTGATGAACTACTGATATCTTGATGAACTACTTACAACGCTTGATGAACTACTGATATCTTGATGAACTACTTACGACGCTTGATGAACTACTGATATCTTGATGAACTACTTACGACGCTTGATGAACTACTGATATCTTGATGAACTACTTACGACCCTTGATGAACTACTGATATCTTGATGAACTACTTACGACGCTTGATGAACTACTGATATCTTGATGAACTACTTACGACGCTTGATGAACTACTTACAACGCTAGATGTCTTAGCGTACTAGTTATGTCTTTATAACTACAGATATCTTGATGAACTACTTACGACGCTTGATGTCTTAGCGTACTAGTTATGTCTTTATAACTACAGATATCTTGATGAACTAATTACGACGCTTGATGTCTTAGCGTACTAGTTATGTCTTTATAACTACAGATATCTTGATGAACTACTTACGACGCTTGATGAACTACTTACAACGCTTGATGTCTTAGCGTACTAGTTATGTCTTTATAAACTACTGATATCTTGATGAACTACTTACAACGCTTGATGTCTTAGCGTACTAGTTATGTCTTTATAAACTACTGATATCTTGATGAACTACTTACAACGCTTGATGTCTTAGCGTACTAGTTATGTCTTTATAAACTACTGATATCTTGATGAACTACTTACAACGCTTGATGTCTTAGCGTACTAGTTATGTCTTTATAAACTACTGATATCTTGATGAACTACTTACAACGCTTGATGTCTTAGCGTACTAGTTATGTCTTTATAAACTACTGATATCTTGATGAACTACTTACGACGCTTGATGTCTTAGCGTACTAGTTATGTCTTTATAAACTACTGATATCTTGATGAACTACTTACGACGCTTGATGTCTTAGCGTACTAGTTATGTCTTTATAACTACAGATATCTTGATGAACTACTTACAACGCTTGATGTCTTAGCGTACTAGTTATGTCTTTATAAACTACTGATATCTTGATGAACTACTTACAACGCTTGATGTCTTAGCGTACTAGTTATGTCTTTATAAACTACAGATATCTTGATGAACTACTTACAACGCTTGATGTCTTAGCGTACTAGTTATGTCTTTATAAACTACTGATATCTTGATGAACTACTTACGACGCTTGATGAACTACTTACAACGCTTGATGTCTTAGCGTACTAGTTATGTCTTTATAAACTACTGATATCTTGATGAACTACTTACGACGCTTGATGAATTACTTACGACGCTTGATGTCTTAGCGTACTAGTTATGTCTTTATAAACTACTGATATCTTGATGAACTACTTACAACGCTTGATGTCTTAGCGTACTAGTTATGTCTTTATAAACTACTGATATCTTGATGAACTACTTACAACGCTTGATGTCTTAGCGTACTAGTTATGTCTTTATAAACTACTGATATCTTGATGAACTACTTACGACGCTTGATGAATTACTTACAACGCTTGATGTCTTAGCGTACTAGTTATGTCTTTATAAACTACTGATATCTTGATGAACTACTTACAACGCTTGATGTCTTAGCGTACTAGTTATGTCTTTATAAACTACTGATATCTTGATGAACTACTTACGACGCTTGATGAATTACTTACAACGCTTGATGTCTTAGCGTACTAGTTATGTCTTTATAAACTACTGATATCTTGATGAATTACTTACAACGCTTGATGTCTTAGCGTACTAGTTATGTCTTTATAAACTACTGATATCTTGATGAACTACTTACAACGCTTGATGTCTTAGCGTACTAGTTATGTCTTTATAAACTACAGATATCTTGATGAACTACTTACAACGCTTGATGTCTTAGCGTACTAGTTATGTCTTTATAAACTACTGATATCTTGATGAACTACTTACGACGCTTGATGAACTACTTACAACGCTTGATGTCTTAGCGTACTAGTTATGTCTTTATAAACTACTGATACCTTGATGAACTACTTACGACGCTTGATGAACTACTTACAACGCTTGATGTCTTAGCGTACTAGTTATGTCTTTATAAACTACTGATATCTTGATGAACTACTTACGACGCTTGATGAACTACTTACAACGCTTGATGTCTTAGCGTACTAGTTATGTCTTTATAAACTACTGATATCTTGATGAACTACTTACGACGCTTGATGACTACTTACAACGCTTGATGTCTTAGCGTACTAGTTATGTCTTTATAACTACTGATATCTTGATGAACTACTTACGACGCTTGATGAACTACTTACAACGCTTGATGTCTTAGCGTACTAGTTATGTCTTTATAAACTACTGATACCTTGATGAACTCGTAATTCTTGATGGCCTGCTGACATCATGATGGACTACGTATTACTTGATGAACTACTAATATCTTGATGAACTACTCATATCTCGATGAACTACTTATAACACTTGGTAGACTACTGATATCATGATAAACTACCCTTGATACTTCATGAACTATGGATGTCTTGATGAACTACCCTTGATATTTGATGAGCTATTGATAACTTGGTGAACTACTCTTGATATTTGAACTACCGATAGATTGATGAATGCAGCATGGGCATGAACAATGAGAGAATGGAAGCGGCGGTGGTGGCAGGGGGCATAATCCACGTAAAAACATTTTCCAGAAGCCACGTCAATATTGATTCAATCATTCCTGCTCCTCGTTGTGATATATAATAGTGGGACTTTCTATGGGTTGTGTAAGATCTCTCTATATTTAATCATTGCGATTTTTTAAAAAAATCATTCACTTTTACATAAATTTCAAAGACACGGACAAGAGTCTCAAATTGCTGCGGAGAAATAGGTACCTGGCCCTTTTTGGAGATGGAGTAGGAGAGATGTGTGATACTGATCACATCACGGCCACTTTGTGGCGCGACACCTGGTGGATGAAACTGTGGACATAAACATCATGTCTCCCCCTACGCGCTTTCAACTGAATGAGAGAACTGCCTTAGTCTTTATCATCCCAGGGCAAGTACCAGGCAAGTCTTGCATCAGGTACTTGTACAGATCAGGCACTAGTACAGATCAGGTACTTGTACAGATCAGGCACTAGTACAGATCAGGTACTTGTACAGGTAACAGAGAAACAAAACACACACGCAAAAACTTCGTCTAACAAGGTTTTTCATCAAGACAGGACTTTTCTTTTCTCCTCCCTCCCCCCAACCGCCTGCCCCCCCCCCCCCAATCTGGTACCAGAATACTGATGATTCTATAAAACACTACTATCTCTAGTTTTTTAGTCAGATAATTTTCGGTGAGGGGAGAGAGAAACAGAGAGAGAGACAGACAGACAGACAGAGAGACACACAGAGAAAGACAGAGAAAGAAAGACAAAGAAAAATAGAGAGAGCAGGGAAAAAAGAGACAGAGAGAGACAGAGAAAGAGAGACAGGCACAGAGAAAGAGGCAGGCACAGAGAAAGAGGCAGGCACAGAGAAAGAGACAAGCACAGAGAAAGTGAGACAGAGAAAAACACAGAGAGAGAGAGAGAGAGAGAGAGAGAGACAGGGAAAAAAGAGACAGAGAGACAGGCACAGAGACAGAGAGACAGGCACAGAGAAAGAGACAGGCACAGAGAAAGAGACAGAGAGAAAGAGACAGGCGCAGAGAAAGAGAGAGACAGAGAGAAAACAAGAGACAGAGAAGAAGAGGCAGAAAGGGGGACAGAGAGAATAAGAGAGACACACAGAGAGACAATGAAAGACAGAGAAAAAGACAGAGAGAAAGATAGAGAGAGGGAGACAGAGAGAGGGAGAGAGAAAGAAAATTACATTCTGATATAAATGCTGAAAAGAGTGAATGGACTAAATATAAGTTAAGAACTACTAACTCTACTCTACTAGAACCAGACTTACCAAAGGTTGAGAAGTACTAACTCTACTTTACTAGAACTAGTCCTATCAAAAGTTGAGAACTACTAACTAAACTCTTCTAGAACCAGTCCTACCAAATGTTGATAACTACTAACTATACTCTATTAGAACCAGTCCTACCAAAAGTTGATAACTACTAACTCTACTATAACCAGTCCTACCAAAAGTTGATAACTACTAACTCTACTCTACTAGAACTAGTCCTACCAAAAGTTGAGAACTACTAACTCTACTAGAACCAGTCCTACCAAACGTTGAGAACTACTAACTCTACTCTACTAGAACCAGTCCTACCAAAAGATGAGAACTAATAACTCTACTAGAACCAGTCCTACCAAACGTTCAGAACTACTAACTCTACTCTACTAGAACCAGTCCTACCAAACGTTGAGAACTACTAACTCTACTAGAACGAGTCCTACCAAACGTTGAGAACTACTAACTCTACTGTACTAGAACCAGTCCTACCAAAAGTTGAGAACTACTAACTCTACTGTACTAGAACCAGTCCTACCAAAAGTTGAGAACTACTAACTCTACTAGAACCAGTCTTACCGCAGCCCATCATCACATTTGTCATGAAGATATACACAAACAGCGCAATAATAAGACTGGAAGGTTCATCAAGACGTATCAACCCTTCCTTAGGAAATGTCTGATCGAGGTTCCTTCTACGACTAGCAAAGCGGGAACTCAAAGGCCGGTGGTTAAGCAGATTTATGGACATCTTAGACCCCCAAGATGTTATTAACATCTTAGACCCCCCCCCCCCCAAGATGTTATCAATATCTTAGACCCCCAAGATGTTATCAATATCTTAGACCCCCAAGAAGTTATCGATATCTTAGACCCTCAAGATGTTATCAATATCTTAGACCCCCAAGATGTTATCAGCATCTTAGACCCCCAAGATGTTAAAAATATCTTAGACCCCCAAGATGTTATCGATATCTTAAAGCCCAAAATGTTCTCAACATCTTAAACTCCAAGATGTTCTCAATATCTCAGACCCCAAGATATTCTCGTCATTTTAGACGCCAAGATGTTCTCAACATTTTAGACCCCAAAATTTTCAAAGCAACTTAGACTACAATATGTTATCAACATTATGACCCCAAGATGTTCTCATCATTTTAGACCCCCAAGATGTTCTCAACATCTTAAAACGCAAGATGTTCTCAACATTTTAGACCCCAAGATGTTCTGAACATTTTAGACCCCAGGATGCTCTCAACATTTTGAATCTCAAGATGTTCTCAGCATCTAAGACCCAAAGAGGTTCTCAGCATTTTAGACCCCCAAGATTTCCTCAACATCTTAAACCCCAAGATGTTCTCAAAATTTTTGACCCCAGGATGTCATCAACATTTTAAACTCCACGATGTTCTCAACATCTTAGACCCCCAAGATGTTCTCCACATCTTATACCTCCAAAATGTTCTCAAGATCTTAGACCCCCAAGACGTTCTCAACACCTTTGACCCCCAAGATGTTCTCAACATCTTAGACCCCCCCCCCACCCCAAAATTTTCTCAGCATCATAGATCCCAATTCTCCGTTTACAATCTTCTCCCGAGTCCTATGCTATATGTCATATAGTCATCCAGAAAAAAAGGACTTTTCCAAGTAAGCGTCCTCCTAAGGTGATGAAATTCCTCCTCTTTAACTTGAAATTTCTCCTCGTAGAGTACCCTGCCCCCTCTGTGAGAAACACTGAGTTGAAGTACGTGTTTTTTTTTAAATGTTAATACTCAGTGTTCCTGCAGAGCTCATGTCAGAATTAATACAAAGAAAACATGACAATTGACAACAACGGTGTACCTTACCCCTTTAGAGTCTATATGGTGCGGCTTGCTTTCCATAACTTTTGAGATGCTGTCAGGGTTAACGAAGGTCACGAAACCAAATCCTCTGAAAACAAGACAGAGAGGGGAGATAACAATGAGTTTTGTGTATCTTCTGCAGATATTCACAGAGGATAAAGACCCTGTCTGATTTGGCAACCGGCGATCTACAGCTGACGCGCTGGCGTCAGGGCTGGCGAAACACAGCTGACCAAAACCCTGTCCCACCTCTTCGTTGGAATACCCAGTAACAGGCCTAGCCTGGGTAACAGGACAGGGATCGCCACAGTCCCCATTGGCGGTGGAGCTGCTGAAGAAGTATTGCTTTTTAGTTCCATTCAAGGACTGGGAACATAGCAGCCAAACCCCGGTCCCTAGTCGAATCGATGCTGTGCTTCAACGTGTTCACAGCATCGGCGGCAAAGAACACCAGCTCACAGTTACAGTGAGACAGAAGACAAGGCAAGAAAAAGACAGATATTCACAGTAAGGACCTACTTTAGATTCAGTCCAATATTCTACGATTGCTTTTTCGTGTAAATTTCTCACCTGACATAGAAACGACCACCGATTTTTCTAGAAACCGATAATCCGGTCCCTGGTTTCCACCCATGTCCTTGGTGGGCCATCGGCTAAGCAATCATCACCCAGTACGCCTTTTGGCGTCCTGCAGGGCAGCAATAAATTCTCTCCCCTTCTCGTAGCCTGCGGCCAGTCTCTGTATTGTGCCCCAGCTGCGCTGCATGCTGTTCAATTACTGCTTGTACAATTCTCCACCAGGTAATCTCTGGTCGGCCTCGCTTTCTTCTTTCCTCCGGTATCCATCTCTTGGCTGTTTCAGCGATGTTGCTGGGGTTTCTTCGGGGCACATTACCAAGGGTATCTGAATTAACAGGAAATACAACATTGTTTTTGTGTGTGTCATGGCCGGCCATCAGAAGTCTGGTCTACTACTGAGACAAAACCGTGTCCCTTTGTAGTAATACTACTGAATAAGCTAGTAACAGTTTCAATATTCTGTACTTACTTTTACTTTTTTTTTAACTTAAATGTTGCCACAGTTCAATCATTTGTATGTCTCTTCCGGAACTTTGGCTCCCTAACAGCTTTCCTGTAGGCTTCTTGGTTGCAAGCAAGATACCCTACTGCTGATGCATCCATTTGCGGATCATCAACGATATCTTGCAGCCATCTTCGCCTTGGTCTTCATCTCTTTCTTTTTCCTATTAAATATCATTTCAAGGCTGTCTTCTCTAAATTCTCATGACGTTTCATGCGTCCAAAATATTTAAGTTTTCTCTGTTTAATCTTCTTTACTAGCCAGCCTTCTTAAATATTAAGTTCTTGTAGTATGGATACATGTGTTCTTTTTTGTGTCCATGATATTTGAGACAGTTAAGCCTTCTTAAATAATACAAGTTTAAAATAAAAGTTATAATGGCCAGCTTCAGAAAAACATTTTGCAGGAATATTTGTTTAAAATTTCAGTTTGCTTATCTAAGCAATTTTGTATTACCTTTACCTTCACATTTACTGATACTCATCTGAGTTATTTTATTTTGTTTTATATTTTAAAAAAAACTGTTTTTAGATTTGATGCCTTGTTCGTAAGTAAATCAGTTTTAAAAATAAAAGAAACTGCGTTTCTACTCATATTTTTATTTAAGAATGGCGGCTTGGATGGTCGAGTGATTAGACGCTTGATCTACTAATCAAGTGGTGCCTGGTTCAAGTCCCAGCATGAGGGGGTGTGTGTATGTGTGTGCGCTTTTTTTTTCTGGTACCGCCACATTACAAAGGCCCCCGGGGGCCCTGGGAAAGTAAATGAGGCCATGTGTGATAAATGACCACATCAGACTTTCAGGAACGGAAAGTTGTGGAAAAGCGGACCTAACATACTATCCCCGACAGCTTTAATGGGACGGAAACGGGGATCTCACCTTTACCTGTGTCTCATTCCACGTTAGTTTTTTTTTTCTTTTTTTCCTTTGTAATAATAATATGTTCAGACGATAGCGTTTCGGCACGTTCAATACTTACACAAAAATAACTCATATCTTAAGCATATGTGCCATCTTGGACCTTACCGCTATATGTTCTAAGTAATGGAGCATACGTGAGTAATCTTGGGACTTCACGTAAATCTGGCCAACCAGAGCCGGTCAAGACCCTATCCAGGATCTCTGAGGTGGTTCTGCTGAAAAATATGCAGCAAATTTCCAGGGCTAGATAATCGGCGGTAAAGACCCGCTCTGGTCTTTATGATGGGTGGAGCTTGCCGAGAAGGATGTCTTTTTTCATATATCCACTTTGGTATCTCGAATCTATATCCAACTCTCTATCCGACACGACGTATGTGATTCAAGATTATTATGGTGTTTCCTACGGAAAAAGAACAGTTCACAGTTTTTGTGGTGAAAAGAGGGAAAAAAATAGAAGAAGATGAAGGTGATGATGATGATAATGATGATGATGATGATGATGATGATGATGAAGAAAACAAATGAAAAAGTTCTAAGCGAGGTTGGGCAAAACAGAGAAATGATGGCAAAATTAAGAATGCGACAGTCCAAATATGTAGGACATGTTTTGAGAAGGGGCAAACTGGAACACCTTGTGACAACAGGAAAGCTGGAGGGTAAAAAATGTATAGATGTAGACAAAGAAACAAGATATATGACGGACTAAAAGAGTGGCACGGAGCACATCTCACAGAAAGGACAAAAAGACAAAGGACGACTGTGGGAAATCAATGACCACCAACGCCTGACTGGCATGGACCAGAGATCGATGATGATGATGATGATGATGATGATTTATACCGCACTCAAGGGCTGCTTTATAAACCCCACACGCACATACACACACACACACACAGAAGCATATTTATCTTTTACCGATAAAAAGAAAAAAACAAAAAAGCCCTCTCCAAGACAAGGCCATTCAGCGCGGCACTAACAACCTCAGAAATTTATGGCCCGCGTAATCCAACCTGGCACATAAACAGAACATGGCGGCAGAAAGCAACAACAAAACGTTAACGAGCCAACGAGCGTAAACTATGGGATAATTGCTGCGTTTAAGAAACAATTATGTAACCTTGCGTTTGCTGGGCAAATATTTGAAGAGTTAGGCATGTGATATCGTTATTGATTTATAATATACGTTTTGGGGCGCTTTGAACTGGAAATTACTCATAAGCAATCTAGCCATAATAAAAGTTCTTTTTTTCTTTTCTTTTTTGGCTTCTAGAGCTGTGCAGCAGAAAATGAGCCAGGATACTTGATCTTTTTTTTTCCTTTTCCACTTCGTGTATACAGAGGCAGAGAGAGACAGAGAGAGAGGCAGAGAGAGTGAGAGAGACAGAGAGTGGAGAGAGACAGAGAGAGTGAGAGAGACAAAGAGAGAGAGAGAGACAAAGAGACAGAGAAACAGACAGAGACAAAGAGAGACAGAAGAAAAAGAGAGACAGAGAGACAAATAGAGACACAAAGAGACAGAGAGACAGAGAGAGACAGAGAGACAGAAAGAGACATAGAGACAAAGAGATAAAGAGAGACAGAGGGACAAAGAGAGACAGAGAGATAAAGAGAGACAGAAGAAAAAAGAGGCTGAGACCGAGAGACAAAGAGACAGTGAGACAACGAGAGACAGAAAGACAAAGAGATAAAAAGAGACAGAGAGACAAAGATAGACAGAGACAAAGAGAGATAGATAAAGAGAGGCAGAGATAAAGAGACAAAGAGAGACAGAGACAAAAAGAGACTGAGACCGAGAGACAAAGAGAGACAGAGACAGAGTGACAAAGAGAGACATAAAGAAAGACAGAGACAAACAGAGACAGAGACACAGAGATAGAGAGAAAATGAGAGATAAAGAGAGCCTGAGACCGAGAGACAAAGAGAGACAGGGAGACAGAGAGACAGTGAGATAAAGAAAGACAGAGACAAAGAGAGACTGAGACCGACAGACAAAGAGAGACAGAGACATAGAGACAAAGAGAGACAGAGACATAGAGACAAAGAGAGACAGAGACAAAGACAGACAGAGAGAAAAGAGAGAAAAGAGAGACAGAGACATAGAGACAGACAGAGACATAGAGAAAAAGAGAGACAGAAACAGGGACAGAGAGAGAGAGGGAGGGATGAGAGAGGAGGGAGAAGAAAGAAGAGGTGAGAGAGAGAAACAGAGAGAGAGTGAAAGATTGGGGGAAGAGGCAGAGAGAGGGAGATAGAGATAGAGACGGAGAGAGAAAGTACAGAGGAAAAAAGAAGGCATAAAACGGACGACGCATATAGAGAGAGTGTGAGATGCATATATAGACAGATAAAGAGAGGCAGAAAGAAAGAAAGAAAGAAAGAAAGAAAGAAAGAAAGAAAGAAAGAAAGGGAAAAGAGAGGCAGACAGAGGGAGACAGAGGTAGAGGCAGACAAAGTGAGACAAAAGAAAAGGAAAAAAAGACAGAGAGAAAGAGAGAGAGGGTGGGAGACAGAAAAAGACAGACAGGAAAAAGGGGAAAAAAGAGACAGAGAGAGAGAGAGTGACAGAGAGAAAGAGTTGGTAAAGGTGAGAGAGAGAGAGAGAGGAGGGGGGTAGAAAGAGAGGCCGGGGTTGATTTAGTTAGAAACACTAAGAATGAAGAAAGAAAACGCTGGCTATATCAACTGTAGTAGTAGAAGTAAAATAACTAATAGTGGATATTTGAGAAGAGTTGGAGATAGAAAAAAAACCTGGTAAAAAAATAAGAGAGACAATGTATGTTCATAGGACATGCAATGAGAAGAGGGGGCATTGAAAATATTACAGCAACCGGAAAAAATATAGGGAATAAGAGCCAGGGGAAGACCAAGAGAAATGATACTGGACAATCTGACGGGATGGTGTGAGAGGAGATCACCAACTGAACTGATGGCCTGCATGAAAGATCGTGTACCCTGGAGAAGCATAATAGCCAACACCAGTCGGCACAGCACCTGAAGGTGATGATGATGAGTAGAAGAAGTAGTAGTAATAGTAGTAGTAGTATTAGTAGTAGTATTAGTAATAGTATTAGTAATAGTATTACTAGCAGCAGTAATAATAGGAAATATAAGGATTATAAGAATGATATTACAAATAATATAAATAATGGACAGAAAACATTCGTTCAAGATCAGGCAGTAGAAGTACAGTGAAGAAATTGTAGGTAAGCCTCCTCTCATGTGGCTCCACCTCTTTAAAACAATAGCATTCACACAATCTGAAACAGCAGGTCCAGCAAGACACAGAAGTGAACAAACGCCCACGACTAGAGAGACAGAGACAGAGAGAGAGAGAGAGAGAGAGAGAGAGAGAGAGAGAGAGAAACAGAAAGAAAGTACTATTTCGTTCCGGCCATCTGTAACTTTCTTTTCCCTGGTGTGCCTCGTATTGGCAATCTTGTCACTGATCAAAGGCGATGGAAATATTTGCACTTTATGGGCCTCTGACTGATGAGAGTGAGGGTTGGGGGAGGTGAGATGAGGAAACTAACAATGATGTACACAGTTAGAGAAGGAGAAGAGGAACGGAAGAGGGTGAGTGATCGAGAGAAATGGGTGAGAGATAGAGAGGGGGCTGAGTTTGGGAGAGATATGAGTGAGAGATAGAAAGGGGACTGAGTTTGGGAGAGATATAAGTGAGAGATAGAAAGGGGACTGAGTTTGGGAGAGATATGAGTGAGAGATAGAAAGGGGACTGAGTTTGGGAGAGATATAAGTGAGAGATAGAAAGGGGACTGAGTTTGGGAGAGATATAAGTGAGAGATAGAAAAGGGACTGAGTTTGGGAGAGATATAAGTGAGAAATAGAAAAGGGACTGAGTTTGGGAGAGATATAAGTGAGAGATAGAAAGGGGACTGAGTTTGGGAGAGATATGAGTGAGAGATAGAAAGGGGACTCAGTTTGGGAGAGATATAAGTGCGAGATAGAAAAGGGACTGAGTTTGGGAGAGATATAAGTGAGAGATAGAAAGGGGACTGAGTTTGGGAGAGATATAAGTGAGAGATAGAAAGGGGACTGAGTTTGGGAGAGATATAAGTGAGAAATAGAAAAGGGACTGAGTTTGGGAGAGATATAAGTGACAGATAGAAAGGAGACTGAGTTTGGGAGAGATATAAGTGAGAGATAGAAAAGGGACTGAGTTTGGGAGAGATATAAGTGAGAGATAGAAAGGGGACTGAGTCTGGGAGAGATATAAGTGAGAGATAGAAAGGGGACTGAGTTTGGGAGAGATACGAGTGAGAGACAGAGAGCGGACTGAGTTTGGGAGAGATATGAGTGAGAGACAGAGAGGAGACTGAGTTTGGGAGAGATATAAGTGAGAGATAGAAAGGGGACTGAGTTTGGGAGAGATATGAGTGAGAGATAGAGAGGGGACTGAGTTTGGGAGATATATATATATATATATATATATATATATATATATATATCTCTTTGTCTCTCTGTCTCTTTTTATCTCTTTGTCTTTCTGTTAGAAATACAGAGTGGATTCTACTTGGTCTTCTTCTACTTCGTCTTCTTCTACTTCGTCTTCTTGAAATTGTACTCGTACCAGGTAAGGTCTGGCTATATCTGGACTTGGGTGTGAAGACACTGTTTATTTTTGCTGTCAGCAGGTGTGAAAACACTGTCTATTTTGCCTGTCATCGGATGTGAAGTCACTTTTTTTGTCTGTCAGCGGATGTCAAGACACTATTTTTGCTGTCAGTGGGTGTGAAGACACTATTCTGGCTGTCGCCGACCCAAAGCTGGCGTGCTAGTCTCACGGTTGGCGAATCGTGGCTAAGAGTCACCTTGTCCCTGTCCCGTCTCACAGCTGTTCTCAGGCCACACAGGAGATCCACAGCTGTTCTCAGGCCACACAGGAGATCCACAGCTGTTCTCAGGTCACACAGCAGATCCACAGCTGTTCTCAAGCCACACAGGAGATCCACAGCTGTTCTCATGCCACACAAGAGATCCACAGCTGTTCTCAGGCCACACAGGAGATCCATAGCTGTTCTCAGGCCAGATAGGAGATCCACAGCTGTTTTCAGGCCACACAGGAGATCTACAGCTGTTCTCAGGCCAGATAGGAGATCCATAGCTGTTCTCAGGCCAGATAGGAGATCCACAGCTGTTCTCAAGCCACACATGAGATCTACAGCTGTTCTCAGGCCACACAGGGGATCCACAGCTATTCTCAGGCCACACAGGAGATCCACAGCTATTCTCAGCCCACACAGGAGATCCACAGCTGTTCTCAGCCCACACAGGAGATCCACAGCTGTTCTCAGGCCACACAGGAGATTCACAGCTGTTCTCAGGCCAGATAGGCGGTACACAGCTGTTCTCAGGGCATATAGACGGTCCACAGCTGTTCTCATGCCACACAGGAGATCCACAGCTGTTCTCATGCCAGATAGGCGGTACACAGCTGTTCTCAGGGCAGATAGACGGTCCACAGCTGTTCTCAGGGCTGACTGTGGTGGTGGTGGGGGGGGGGGGGGGTCTACAGCTGTTCTCAGGCCAGATAAGAGGTCTACAGTTGTTCTCAGAGAAGAAAGAAAGTCCTTAGCTCTTCTCGTATAGGAAAGGGTGTGAATGGGAGTTCTAATGCCGATAAAGTGGGGTCTAAAACTTTTCTCACGACAGGAAAGCTGTTTTCTCATTACAGGACAGCTGTTTTCTCATGAAAGGAAAGCTGTTTTCTCATGACAGGGAAGCTGTTTTCTCATGACAGGAAAGCTGTTTTCTCATGACAGGAAAGCTGTTTTCATGCCGGAAATGGGGTTCAGGACCATTTTCCAAAAATTGAAACATCGAAGAGGTAAAGAGTACCATATAAAAATATTCTACCAACAACAGAATAAAGCGCTCGAGATGGTTTGTCTTGTACGCTGGTGTTATTTGAAGCCGATGCTGTGAGGGTGTTGAGGCACATCATGGTGTCGGTCTGTGAGCGGGTTATGGCGGTCACTTTTGTTTTTGTGACCCTCGGTGGAGATAAAATGCAGGTAGCATGCAATGCTTCTTTAGCAGATTCCACCACTGGGTTATGGCAACCCCCCCCCCCCGTCCCAGAAGCCAGGCTGGGGCTGTTTTACTGGCGGCACAAGCGCTGAGGTGGGGGAACAGGGTCTTAGCCGGCTGTGCTTCGCCAACCCTGACGGTAGCAGGTCAGCCACGTGTGGCTCTTTCACGCTACGTTTTCACTGTCGTAAGTAGCTTGAAAATGTCGTTTTCTGCGTAAGCTCTATTCGTCTTGCATAAACAAAACCAAACAAACCAAACCAAAAACAAAACAAAACCAGTAGCAAAACAAAACAAAACAGAAAACAAAACAAAGCCCACATCCCACCTCTTGACGCGGAGTGTTTGATCGAAGGGTTGCCAATTACTTCAGGCAAATAATTAATATTCCACATTCGTTCGTTACGGAACCGATTTCTCGGTGATTTATGGCGGTTATTTGCATGTAGTGATCTGTAAAGCTACAAAGCTGCATGTAGGGGGAGAGGAGTGGAGGTCTTTATGATGTTATTGTGGCAGTTCTAAGATTAACCCTTTGCTTTCCAATTCAAAGATTTACTGCGTAAACCAATTTTAGCATTATACATGTAAGCATGTGCCCACGGTTTATTTGACAAGGATTTAAGTTCAGAAATATATTTTATTCTTTTGCTCCAAAGCAGCACTGGCAGGGTTGGTAGCTCTTTCACGCCTGTGCCAAACAACATTTAGACTGATATTTACGCAGAGTGTAAATACAATGTAAAGCATATATCTAACCCGAACCACGTTTTTAGATTAAGGTGTAACTTCCTTAATTTATTTCTATAAAAATTTCTAAAACAAATTTATTCTGACAAGAGCATGGAAAACAAGAAAGGACTGAAAAAAAGCATTAATTAATAATTATGTTATAAACAAACAGATTACGCTGGCTGGGGCATGTAGAAAGAATGGAAGAGAACAGACAAATGAAAATGATGTATGCACAAAAGAAGAGGGAAACAAGACCAAGCGGTAGACCAAGACAGAGATGGAAAGACAACACAGAAGACGACAAAGAAGAAACTA
The DNA here is from genome assembly GCA_009760885.1 of Achatina immaculata. Lineage (NCBI taxonomy): Eukaryota > Metazoa > Mollusca > Gastropoda > Stylommatophora > Achatinidae > Lissachatina > Lissachatina immaculata. The sequence goes on from CM019698.1 coordinate 19,457,316, forward strand.
GTGTCATCAGCTGGAGAGAGAAGATTAGGAATACAGAAGGATGACGGCGAACTTTATCTGCAGCAATGAGCTCGGAAAGAAGAAGAAGTAGAAGAAGAAGAAGAAGAAGAAGAAGATGAAGAAGAAGAAGAAGAAGAAGATGAAGAAGAAGAAGAAGTATAAAAGATACACAGTAATCGATGTTGGAAATAACGCCTGAACACGTAGAACAGGGGACACCTGGGTAACGTAGTGCTTGTGCACGTTGTCATGGGCAAGATCAGTTCCCCCCTCCCCCAGTCACTCAACTGTAGAAAACGGGTACACGGGGTTCTTATGGAGCTGGATAAGGAAGGATGGCCAAGCGTGACACTCATCTCAAAACCCTCTACTGTGTTGACCACATAACCCTCTACTGTGTTGACCACATAACCCTCTACTGTGTTGACCACATAACCCTCTACTGTGTTGACCACATAACCTTCTACTGTGTTGACCACATAACCCTCTACTGTGTTGACCACATAACCCTCTACTGTGTTGACCACATAACCCTCTACTGTGTTGACCACATAACCCTCTACTGTGTTGACCACATAACCCTCTACTGTGTTGACCACATAACCTTCTACTGTGTTGACCACATAACCTTCTACTGTGTTGACCACATAACCTTCTACTGTGTTGACCACATAACCTTCTACTGTGTTGACCACATAACCTTCTACTGTGTTGACCACATAACCTTCTACTGTGTTGACCACATAACCTTCTACTGTGTTGACCACATAACCCTCTACTGTGTTGACCACATAACCTTCTACTGTGTTGACCACATAACCTTCTACTGTGTTGACCACATAACCTTCTACTGTGTTGACCACATCACCCTCTACTGTGTTGACCACATAACCCTCTACTGTGTTGACCACATAACCTTCTACTGTGTTGACCACATCACCCTCTACTGTGTTGACCACATAACCTTCTACTGTGTTGACCACATAACCTTCTACTGTGTTGACCACATCACCCTCTACTGTGTTGACCACATAACCTTCTACTGTGTTGACCACATAACCTTCTACTGTGTTGACCACATCACCCTCTACTGTGTTGACCACATAACCTTCTACTGTGTTGACCACATAACCTTCTACTGTGTTGACCACATAACCTTCTACTGTGTTGACCACATCACCCTCTACTGTGTTGACCACATAACCTTCTACTGTGTTGACCACATAACCTTCTACTGTGTTGACCACATAACCTTCTACTGTGTTGACCACATAACCTTCTACTGTGTTGACCACATAACCCTCTACTGTGTTGACCACATAACCTTCTACTGTGTTGACCACATAACCTTCTACTGTGTTGACCACATAACCTTCTACTGTGTTGACCACATAACCTTCTACTGTGTTGACCACATAACCTTCTACTGTGTTGACCACATAACCTTCTACTGTGTTGACCACATAACCTTCTACTGTGTTGACCACATAACCTTCTACTGTGTTGACCACATAACCTTCTACTGTGTTGACCACATAACCTTCTACTGTGTTGACCACATAACCCTCTACTGTGTTGACCACATAACCTTCTACTGTGTTGACCACATAACCCTCTACTGTGTTGACCACATAACCTTCTACTGTGTTGACCACATAACCTTCTACTGTGTTGACCACATAACCTTCTACTGTGTTGACCACATAACCCTCTACTGTGTTGACCACATAACCCTCTACTGTGTTGACCACATAACCCTCTACTGTGTTGACCACATCACCCTCTACTGTGTTGACCACATCACCCTCTACTGTGTTGACCACATAACCCTGTGTTGACCACATAACCCTCTACTGTGTTGACCACATAACCCTGTGTTGACCACATCACCCTCTACTGTGTTGACCACATAACCCTGTGTTGACCACATAACCCTCTACTGTGTTGACCACATAACCCTCTACTGTGTTGACCACATCACCCTCTACTGTGTTGACCACATAACCCTCTACTGTGTTGACCACATAACCCTGTGTTGACCACATAACCCTCTACTGTGTTGATCACATAACCCTGTGTTGACCACATAACCCTCTACTGTGTTGACCACATAACCCTGTGTTGACCACATAACCCTCTACTGTGTTGATCACATCACTCTCCAGTATACTGACGACAACACCCTCTAGTGTGTTGACCACATCACTCTCTAGAGTACTGACAACATAACCCTCTACTGTGTTCACCACACCACCCTCTAGTATGCTGATCACATCACCCTATAGTTTGCTGACCACATCACCCTTTAGTGTGCTGACCACATATCCCTCTGCTGTGTTGATTACATCATCCTCTAGTGTCTCGTCCACATCACTCTCTAGTGTATTGACCACATCACACTATACTGTTCTGACCACATTAACCTCTAGTGTATTGACCACTCATCTAGTGTCCTAACCACACCATCCTCTAGTATCTTGACCACACCACCAACTAGTGTCCTACCACACCACCCTCTAGCGTCCTGACCACACCACCCTCTAGTATCTTGACCACACCACCAACTAGTGTCCTACCACACCACCAACTGATGTCCTACCACACCACCCTCTAGAGTCCTGACCACACCATGCTCTAGTATCTTGACCACACCACCAACTAGTGTCCTATCACACAACCCATCTAGTGTCCTGACCACACCATCCTCTAGTATCTTGACCACACCACCTACTAGTGTGCTACCACACCACCAACTAGTGTCCTACCACACCACCCTCTAGTGTCCTGACTACACCACCAACTAGTGTCCTACCACACCACCCTCTAGTGTCCTGACTACACCACCAACTAGTGTCCTACCACACCACCCTCTAGTGTCCTGACCACACCATCAACTAGTGTCCTACCACAAAACCCTCTAGTGTCCTGACCACACCACCAACTAGTGTCCTACCACACCACCTTTTAGTGTCCTGACCACACCACCAACTAGTGTCCTACCACACCACCCTCTAGTGTCCTGACCACACCACCAACTAGTGTCCTATGACACAACCCACTAGTGTCCTGACCACACCACCAACTAGTGTCCTACTACACCACCCTCTACTGTACTGATCACATCACCCTCTACTGTACTGATCACATCACCCTCTAGTGTCCTGACCACACCACCCTCTAGTGTCCTGGCCACACCACCATACACTGTGTTGACCACACCACTCTCTAGTGTCCTGACCACATCATCCTACACTGTGTTGACCACACCACTCTCTAGTGTCCTGACCACACCACTCTCTAGTGTCCTGACCACACCATCCTACACAGTGTTGACCACACCACTCTCTAGTGTCCTGACCACACCACTCTCTAGTGTCCTGACTACACCACTCTCTAGTGTCCTGGCCACACCACCATACACTGTGTTGACCAAACCACTCTCTAGTTTCCTGGCCACACCACTCTCTAGTGTCCTGACCACACCACTCTCTAGTTTCCTGGCCACACCACTCTCTAGTGTCCTGACCACACCACTCTCTAGTTTCCTGGCCACACCACTCTCTAGTGTCCTGACCACACCACTCTCTAGTGTCTTGACTACACCAGCCTCTAGTGTACTAACCACAACACACTCTAATGTACTGACTGCAACACCCTATACTGTGTTGACTACATCACTCTCTAGTGTGCTGACCACACCACCTTCTAGTGTACTGACCATACCACCCTCTAGTGTGCTATCCACAACACACTCTAATGTACTGACCACATCACCCTGTAGTGTGCTGACTATAACACTGTCTACTACGTTGACCACATCACTCTCTAGTGTGGTGACCACACAACTTTATAGTGTGTTACCACACCACCCTTTAGTGTGCTGACCACACCACCCTCGACTGTGCTGACCACAGCACCCTCTAGTGTCCTGACCACACCATCTTCTAGTATGCTAACCACATCACACTCTAGTGTACCGACCACACCATAATCTAGTGTCCTGACCACACCACCCCCTAGTGCACCGACTATACCACCCTCTAGTGTACTGACAATACAACTCTCTAGTGTACTAACCACATCACCCTCTAGTGTACCGACCACACCACTCTCTAGTGTCCTGATCACACCATTCTCTATTGTCCTGACCACACCACGCTCTAGTATGCTAAACACATCACCCTCTAGTGTACCGAACACACCACCGTCTAGTGTACCGACCACACCACCCTCTATTGTACTGACCACACCACCCTCTAGTGTGCAGACCACACCACCTTCTAGTATATCTACCACATCACCCTCTAGTGTATTGACCACACCACCTTCTAGTGTACTGATCACAACACCCTCTAATGTACTGACTACTTCGCCTTCTAGTGTACTGACCACACCACCCTCTAGTGTGATGACGACACCACCTCTAGTGTACTGACCACATCACCCTCTAGTGTACCGACCACACCAGCCTCTAGTATACCGACCACACCACCCTCTAATGTGCTGACCACACCACTCTCTAGTTTACCGACCACATCACCCTCTGCTGTGTTGACCAACCACCCTCTAGTGTACCGACCACACCACCCTCTAATGTGCTGACCACACCACCGTCTAGTGTACCGACCACACCACCCTCTACTGTGTTGACCACACCAACCTCTAGTGTACCGACCACACCACCCTCTAGTGTCCTGACCACACCACCATCTAGTGTACCGACCACACCACTTTCTAGTGTACCGACCATACACCCTCTATTGTACCGACCACATCACCCTCTAGTGTACTGACCACACCACCCTCTAGTGTACTGATCACACCACTCTCTAGTGTACCGACCACATCACCCTCTAGTGTACCGACCGCACCACTTTCTATTGTACCGACCACACACCACTTTCTACTGTACCGACCACACACCACTTTCTATTGTACCGACCACACACCAGCTAGTGTACTGAATACATCACTCTCTAGTGTCCTGACCACACCACCCTCTAGTGTCCTGACCACACCACCCTCTAGTATCTTGACCACACCACCAACTAGTGTCCTACCACACCACCAACTGATGTCCTACCACACCACCCTCTAGTGTCCTGACCACACCACCCTCTAGTGTCCTGACCACACCACCCTCTAGTGTACCGACCACATAACCCTCTAGTGTGTTGAACACATCACCCTCTAGTGTACCGACCACATAACCCTCTAGTGTATTGAACACATCACCATGTACTATGCTGACCACACCACCCTCTAGTGTCCTGACCATACCACCGTCTAATGTGCTGACCACACCACCCTCTAGTGTACTGACCACACCACCCTCTAGTGTACCGACCACACCACCCTCTAGTGTACCGACCACATAACCCTCTAGTGTACCGACCACATAACCCTCTAGTGTGCTGGAAGGTCAAGGGAAATATGGACACTTACTCCGTATTCCGTAGGCGCCTGCATGGTTTAGTAAAGAGGAGCATCACGAGGATGGAGGATAGCGTCTCGATCATCCAAGGTTGGTCAGGTCTACGACCAAGCTATCTTCTCCAGAACAATAAAGGAAATAGAAGTACAGAAAGAATTTTTTTTAATTGAAAATTATGAAAGCTGTCCAAGTACAAGAAGTAGGGAAGTACAGGAGAGAGGAGACAGAGGAGGGAGCCCGAAGACGGAGGAACAAGGACGGTCAGTGAATAGAGACCGGTCCAGAAGTCAAAGTAAGAAGCATGAGAAGGAACGAGCCCCCAAGAAGAGGAAGTCCAGAGGCTAGCGGACAAGTGAGGGAGATTGTCAGAAGTAGACAGAGAAGAACAGCAGACGGAAGAACAGTCGATCAGAGAGGAACAGCAGACAGAGAGTGGCGATCGAGTGAGGAATCGTCCGACCAAAGACGGTCAGTAAGCGAAGGCCGATTGAGACGGCAGAGGAAGACTGTCAGAGAGGATCAGACAGTTAAGAAGAGAATCAGATACGAACAGAAGAAGGGGAACACAGATCAGAAAAAGAACAGAAGAACAATAGAGCGGAAGGGACAGAAACACAGAAGAACAAGAAAGAGAACGAGACGATATAGAATCAGAAGTAGTGTTAGACTGAAGATGTGTTTCAGGTGATTCAAGTGATTAAGAAGATTTGTTACTTTGAAACTTCCAGTAAAGAGTTTTCAGACTAGAAATTAGCAGACCACGTGTTGCAGATCTATTAGAAAACAGAGTTCAGAATCGTCCTAGTATCACGTGTAGAATATCTTGAAGTGGAGAACATTGCCGAAATGCTGTATGTAGAATATGACAGAGTTTGATATTGTGAACAAATGATTAAGTGATTCAATCCAAGTGATGTTGTCGACAATACATCTTGAACTTATTTGTCAGAATGAAATAATGCAGTGAGCTTTTCATCGGACTTGCTCTGATCTAGTGAATGTGGTAATGCGTGTGAGACCTCCATGTGTTATGATCAAATAATATGATAGTAGCACACCTTTATATTGTTATATATATATATATATATCGTCTGTTTGTAATTAGGTATATATGTATATCGTCTGTTTGTAAGTAAGTATAAATGTATACCATTTGTCTGTAAGTATGTACACCTGCTATGTATGCCGTCCGCTTCTAAGTATATATACAATATATCTATAGTCTGTTTATATATATATATATATATATATATATATATATATATATATATATATATATATACCGTATGTTTCTAAGTATGTATACCCTATATGTATACAGTCTGTAAGTATGTATACAGTATGTGTATACCGTCTGTTTGTAAGTATGTATACCATATATACATAACGTCTATTTCTAAGTGTGTATTATACCGTCTGTTTTTATGTATAGATACTCTATGTGACTCCCCTGTTTCTATGAATGTTTATACATGGGCACCGTCTGTTTCTAAGTATGTGTAGTTGTGTAATTTTACACGTGGAGCTAAAACCACCTTATAACTGCCTGAAGACAATGCTGTATAACCGAAACTTGCCGAATATACGGTACTTCTTTTCCTTTAGCTATATAAAGAGACTGACCAACTTCCAAACCCTATCAACTGTTTGACGGGCAACTGTAGTGGGTGGGTAGATGATTCTGCCCGGCTAAAGCAGCAGGCCCTAAATCTTTTCTTCCTACGAATCAGAACCACTAAATATAATTGAATCTGACAGATTTTATATATATATATATATATATATATATATATATATATATATATATATATATATTTATATTCACAACAGCGCATTCATTACAGGCCGTGACACAAAGAATGTAATATCTGGGATAATAAACTTGGAAGCAGCGTAGCGCACTATAAATACCGCGTAAGTAGCTATTCTAGTCTATTGTTCGCGTGTTATCACCGGAATTAATGCGCGTGCTAACATTATTTTCCCATATGACAATATCAGGTATGCCGATAAAATGAATTTTTTTGCTTTGCTCTAAACCTGGAGAGAAAACAGACATATGTTCATTGCGAGAGCTATAAATGAACAACTGGAATAATAAGAGCGGATGAAATGACGAATAAATCCGGCCTTGGCAGGCGATGTAGCAAATCTGAACCGTCCTTGGAAGATGGAAAACTTAGTTCAGGCTGAATTTAACAAAAGTTTTTTTTTTTTTTTTTGAAGGAACAAACTTTTGTTATTTCAAAAACTGAAGACACTGGATGCAGGTTTGTTTTGATACCTGTGGTACTTTTTACGTAAAAAAAGAATGATAAGAATACAACATACAGGCAAGACAATACATGAAAAGCTTCTAGCGAGGCTGGGCAAAGAAAGGAAAGTTATGGCAACATTCCGAACACGACAGTCCAGATTTGTAGGACATGTTTTGAGAAGGGGCAAACTGGAGCACCTGGTGACAATGGGAAAAATAGAGGGGCAACAAATCAGAAGAAGACAAACAAACAAGATACTTGTAGGAAAGAGCAAAGGACAGATTGTTGTTGAAATCAAATAACGACCACCACCTGACTGCCATAGACCAGAGAGAGAGACAGACAGACAGACAGACAGACAGACAGACAGATAGAGAGACAGAAAGAGAGAATGAATGAATGAATGAATAATCTTTAAAAGTGTAAAGAATTTGGCACGCAGGCAGAGGGAGAGAGAGAGAGAATGAATGAATAAATGAATAATCCTTATTTTTAAAGGGTAAAGACTTGGGCACGCAGGCAGAGGGACGGAGAGAGAGAGAGAGAGAGAGGTACTTTATTTCTCATGGTTGGCTCTGTCATATCATCTTACAGTCAGAGAGTAATGAAAGTAGATGGAGGTATATGGTTCAGTTTTACAGAACGACAGAGGGAGCGAGGAAAGTGAGCAGAAACATAAACAGCAGAAAACAAGAAAGTAAGATAAGAACGTATAAATGAAGAACATACAACATCAAATATTTCGGCCTCAGTTTTTCTCGAGGATTACGTACAAGAACAACAAAACACATAAAAAACACTGAAACCATGTGAAAAACTTAGATTTTCGGTATCCTTCTAGTTTGCAAAACGGCACTAAATGTTCTGAGGTAGACGTGCATATAAAATATTCTTGTATGTAATCATCGAGAAAGACTGCCGATGAAATATTGGATATTGTATGTTTTTCATGTTACGTTCTCATCTTACTTTCATACTTTCTGCCACTTACGCTTCTGCTCATTTCCGCACTCACTCTGTGGTTCTGTAAAACTGAACACACACCTCTTTATTACTAGAACCAGTTTTACTGCAGTCGTCATCTGTTTTACATACAGTGATCAAAGAATGACCAAGAGCCGTTCCACACCCAAAGATCAAAGATGATCATTAGTAATCCTACATTTAATGTCAAGACTCATCATACATTCAGTGATCAAAGATGGCAAAAGAGTCATCCTTCACTCAATGATTAAAGATGGCCAAGAATCATCCTACATTCAGTGATCAAAGATAGCAAAGAGTCATACTACATTCATAGATCAAAGATGGCCCCAAGAGTCTTCCACAATTCAGAGAGAAAAGATGGTCAAGAATCATCTTTCATCCAGAGAGCAGAGATGGCCAAGAGCACGTTATAAAAGTCTGTGAATACAGGCTACATATCGTGATGCCACATCGTGATCCCATTTGGCGTTCTTCGTGTCATTTTGTTGAGATAAACCCAGTTTTCCTAAGTTGAGATAAACCCAATTTTCCTATGTTGAGACTAACCCAGTTTTCCTATGCTGAGATAAACCCAGTTGTTCTATGCTGAGAGGCCTTGAGACTGATGGCGTAAATATACTTACTCAACCCGTCCTCATTAAGTACATTTCTTTGACAAGCAAAGATACATCACTCAAGCAAAAAAAAAAAAAAACAATTGACAACCTGTGACAGAGTTGGCGAACAGTAGCCGGCCAAGACCCTTGTCTACCTCCTAGTAGCGCCCATGGGGCAGAAATTAGTACGACTAAGCGATCACGGATTGCAATGCAAAGGGAACAGGACTGAAAAGTTGAAAATCATAGGATTATAACGCGCACAAACCTGACTATAAAGCTCACAAATCTGACTTATAACGCGCACACATCTGACTATAACGCGTAAAACAGCTACATATTTAACCTCTGCCTCGGACAGCAAATACCAAAAAGCTGACAGGACAAATCAATGTTCAGTCGCGTGGTCACGTCGTCTCTCGTTTAATTCATTAATAATTAATAATATTTTTTAAAAAAATTGTTACGAAAAAAAAAAAACCAATTTTCCACGTCCGAAAGGAAGGACCCGTCTCGAACCTGTAGGTTTCTGTCACGTAATTACGTGAACAGAAGAGTCCTTATGTCAGTTCTACACAAAGACAGAAAGAGCGAGGAGTGCAGGCAGGAACAAGAATGACAGAAAGTAAGATGAGCACGTATAAACGTAATTATTCCAGAGAACCATTCTAGTAATATTAGAACGTATAAATGTAATTATTACAGAGGACCAACCTAGTAGGATTAGAACGTATAAATGTAATTATTCCAGAGAACCAATCCAGTAGGATTCGAATGCATAAATGTAATTATTCCAGACAACCAATCAAGTAGGATTAGAACGTATAAATGTAATTATTCCAGAGAAATAATCAAGTTGAATTAGAACGTATAAATGTAATTATTCCAGAGAACCAATCAAGTAGGATTAGAACGCATAAATGTAATTACTCCAGAGAACCAATCCAATAGGATTAGAACGTATAAATATAATTACTCCAGAGAACCAATCCAATAGGATTAAAACGTATAAATGTAATTATTCCAGAGAACCAATCCAGTAGGATTAGAACGTATAAATGTAATTATTCCAGAGAACCAACCTAGTAAGATTAGAAAGTATAAATGTAGTTATTCCAGAGAATCAATCAAGTAGGATTAGAACGTATAAATGTAGTTATTCCAGAGAACTAATCCAGTAAGATTAGAACGTATAAATGTAATTATTCCAGAGAATCAATCAAGTAAGATTAGAACGTATAAATGTAATTATTCTAGAGAATCAATCAAGTAGGATTAGAACGCATAAATGTAATTATTCCAGAGAACTAATGAAGTAAGATAAGCATTTATAAATGTAAGTAACCCCTTATTTTTAAGCCGGCTTCTTACTTTGTGTTTTTCTTGCTCCTGTCCACTATTCCGACCCTTTCCATCTTTTCATAAAACTAGACCATACACCTCTGTCTACCTTTATTACTAGAAGCAGTTTTACTGTAACTGTTATTTCTCGTACCTCTTGGACGTAATTAGGGAAGTAAAGTTACCCCACATACTGGTCCCAGGTCGTGCAGACTAATGCGAGTTTTGTTGCAAACGAAGAATAGATAAAGGACCATATGACAGACAACAACGTGTGAAGGCTAGAGCAAGAGTTAGATGACAGACAACAGCTGATGAAGACTAAGCCAAGAGTTAGATGACAGAGAAATTCTGAAGACTTGAGCAAGAGTTAGGTGACAGACAACAGCTGCTGAAGGCTAGACCAAGAGTTAGATGACAGACAACTGCTGAAGACTATGCCAAGTTAGATGACAGAGAAATTCTGAAGACTAGAGCAAGAGTTAGACAACAGCATTTGAAGGCTAGACCAAGAGTTAGATGACAGACAACTGCTGAAGACTAGGCCAAGAGTTAGATGACAGAGAAATTCTGAAGACTAGAGCAAGAGTTAGGTGACAGACAACAGCTGCTGAAGACTAGACCAAGTGTTAGATCACACACAACAACTCGTGAAGACTGGACCAAGAGTTAAATGACAGACAACAGTTGGTGAAGACTGGACCAAGAGTTAATAACAAACAACAACTGCTGAAGTCTAGACCAATAGCTAAATGACAGACAACAAGTAGTGAAGACTTGACCAAGAAATAGTCACTGGAAATTAATTGTTAGAAAATATAGCAAGCGTCAGATGATAGGCAACAACTGTTGGGGACTAGACCAGGAACTAGATATTAGACAACAGTTGTTGGAGACTAGACCGATAAACAGATACTGGACAACAGTTGCTGGAGACTAGACCGAGAAAAATATATTGGACAACTGTTTGAAACTAGAGCAAGAGTCAGATAGGCAGCAATTGTTGGAGATTGAAACAAGACATTGAAACTGGACAACAATTGTTGAAGACCAGACCAAGAACTTAGACAGTAGAAAACAATTGTTGGATATTAAACGAGTTAATTCACAGACAACAATTACTGGACGGGAAACAAGGATGATTAGACAAGGGCTGGGTTTCGGGAACACACACCAGGTTTATCTTAAAAGTGCATGCATTATTTGTGAAGGAGTGAGAAGGCTTTATAGGGCACTGAGTGCGGTCAGACACCTGAGCCAGGTTTGATGATAGACAAGCAGAACACGAACACATCTATCATGTGTTAAAAATAGTGTGTCGTAATGTAATATCATATTATCTCTATCTCTTTCTCTGTCTCTGTCTCTTTCCTCGTTTCTCATCTCCTCTTTTCCTGTCTTTCTCTCCTTTTTTCTCTTCCTTTCTCTCTCTGTTTTTCTCTCTGTCTATCTGTCTCTTGCTCTAATTAAATATATATATATATATATATATATATATATATATATCCCTTTCTATCTACTTCTCTCTTTCTTTTCTCCTTTTCTTTCTATTTCTCTGTCTCTTTCTCTCTTTCCCTTTTTCTCTTTCTCTTTTTTTCTTCCTCTTTCTCTTTTCATTCTTTAATCTCTCTCTTTCTCTCTCACTCTCTCTTACTTTTTCTCTCTCATTTTTCTCTATTTCTATCTTCTTCTGTTTCTCTCCTTCTGTGTCTCTCTCTCTCTTTTTTTCCCCTATATTTTTCTCTTTCCTCCTCTTCATCTTCTTCTTTCTCCTTCTTTCTCTGTCTCTTTCTCCTCCTCTTTCTTTTCTCCTCTCTCTCTCTCCCTTTCTTTCTTTTGAAACTTTCTGTGCCTTTCTATTGTTTTTATCTACTGGTATGCTTCTCTAATTATCATCCTCTCTAATACATTTTCAACGCCTTCCAATTCTCTCTTGGCTACTCTGGAGCGCCTCTCTCTTTGTGTTTATTCTATACTCTCCGCCCTATGAGAGTATACCTTACATTACTCACACTAATGCTAGCCCCCAGCACATCTCGCCCACGTTAAGTTTTTAACATTTCTAGCATCGAATTTCCAACCGGATCCTCTTCTCCGACGTTATTTTATGCGCTTTTTTTAAAACTCGAATGTGGTGTCAGTTTGAAACTCGATTCTTTTATTTTCTCCTTCGCCGGCTGTGACTCGGATTAAGTCCCATATTGATGGGACAATAGTGTCCACGTGGTCCTCTTTTCTTCGTTTCACGGATAACTGTGTGTTCAATGTAATCCAGTACTCCTCGCCATGCAAGCTGATTGTCTCCGTCTTTGGAGTCAATATTTCTTTTTTAAAAAAATGGGACAGGCATTCCTTGTTATTTTCTGGTCCCTCCCCTTCTCATTTTTTTTCCTCCCAGAAAAGCAAACGTTCTTTTATAACAATCAGTCAAGAAAAGTAATAAATAATGCAGAGTAGAACATGATTTACCTTTGACGCGGACTCCACGAAGTAAGAGAAGTACAGGACGACCTTAGGGGACATGAATACCTACAGCAGAGAACATTCTGGTAAACAAAGGACTGGCAAGGGAAAAAGCTAAGAAGATTGTGAAGGTATGACAAAAGTGGAAATATCTTGCTACCAACAGCCCCAAATGTCTTAGGCACTGACATGACAGACAGACAGACAGAATGAAATGGATCATCTTTATTTTTTAAAAGTAAAGAACTGGGCACGCAGGCCGTCTTACATTCTGCCCTTCATCACTCCATCTTTCATTCCACCTACACACTTAGGTTTAATAGAAGTTTACAAATTACATGAGGGAAAAAAACTGTTACATTCACAGCATAAGATAAGAAGTAATTAAACTAACAAACTAGCGCGCGCGCACACGCGCAGGCACGTACATAAACCAAAATACATTTCAGTAACGTTTTTCTAACATATGTACTTTAACAATTATTATAATAATTTTAGTTACTTTTAGGACTACGTCCTTTTAAAACTTGATGGATGGCGAGCCATGGATTGAGAGACTTACTTGTCAGATAGACAGACAGATAGACAGACAGATAGACAGACAGACAGACAGACAGACAGACAGACAGATAGAGACAGACAGACAGAGTGAGTATATATATATATATATATATATATATATATATATATATATATATATATATATATATATGTAATTTTATGTTTTTATTTTTGTTTTTCAGAGCATTCTGCAAAATGGTGTTTAATGTTTCAAACATCCTACACAAGTTTCATCATTTTTGCTGGAATCACGTGTCCCTGTCCTGTTTCCCTGCGGCTGCTAGCAGGAATCACGTGTCCCTGTCCTGTTCCCCCCTGCGGCTGCTAGCAGGTATCACGTGCTCCCTGTTCTGTTCCTCCCTGCGGCTGCTAGCAGGAATCACGTGCTCCCTGTCCTGTCTCCCTGCGGCTGCTAGCAGGAATCACGTGCTCCCTGCGGCTGCTAGCAGGAATCACGTGCTCCCTGTTCTGTTTCCGTGTGGCTGCTTGCAGGAATCACGTGCTCCCTGTTCTGTTTCCCTGCGGCTGCTTGCAGGAATCACGTGCTCCCTGTCCTGTCTCCCTGCGGCTGCTTGCAGGAATCACGTGCTCCCTGTCCTGTCTCCCTGCGGCTGCTAGCAGGAATCACGTGCTCCCTGTTCTGTCTCCCTGCGGCTGCTAGCTGGAATTCTACACAAATGATGGGGTAATGTTGCTGAAACACAACTGTCGCATCGAACGGGAACTGGGTTTACATCGGCGGCCTGCAGACCCACAGTGAACCCTACAAAGCAGTAGAAAAGCATAACTTCTCTTGGCATACCACACTCGAAGGATGACCAACGCTGTCCCTACCTTGCCTGGACCAGGCTGAGACTGTTTCTGAATGCATCAGAGAACAGCTTATGACAGGGTCTTGACCAGCTATGGTTCGCTGTTTCCAGCAACTGTGCTTATAACTCTACTACACTTGTGCGCGAGAAACATTGAAACAATTATGATTTCTTTGATCTCTGGAATAGTTTGTCACATTCTGTGATTTCTGAATTAATTTGTCACATTCTGTAATCTCCGGAATAACTTGTCATATTCTTGAATCACTGGAAACACGTTTGTCATATTCTTAAATCCCCGAAATAGTGTGTCACATTCTTGATCTCTGGAATAATCTGCCATATTCTTAGAGATATTGGATAATATGTCACACTGTTTTATCTCTGAAATAATATATCATAATAATGGACCTCTGAAAACATTTGTCATATACTTGGATCTCTGGAATAATCTGTCACATTTGATGGATCTCTGTAATAATTTGTTACATTAGTGTATCACTAATATATTTTATTATATTCTTGTATCTCAGAGTAATCTCTCACATTATTGGATTTCTGGGATAATTTGTTATAATCTTGTATCTCAGTCTGCATCGGAATAATATATTATCTGGGATAATTTGTTATATTCAGGATAATTTGTTATATTCCTGTATCTCAGAGCAATCTCTCACATCATATAATCTCTGGGATAATATGTCATATTCTTGCTTCTCATGAATAAACTGGACCTCTGGAATAATCTGTTCAGTTTTCTGGCTTAAATTAGACTGCCGTAAATTAAAGTCTTTCAGGCAGAAAAAAAAAACAAAACATTGTGGACGAGTTCAGAATCAATGACGAGAAAAATTTATTCATTTTCTATAATTTTATAGCCATTATATTTGTTAGTAATCGATGAAAATGGTTTCTAATTTAAATTTTAAAATATATTAATACGACCGTCACGGCTCACCGTACATAATTCAGGCGTTCTCTAATCCCCTCCATTGTTTCGTTGTTTTTTTTTTGGGGGGGGGAGGGGGGGAGGAAAGGATAAGATCTTAACACATGAAGGCTGAGTAATGCTCTACGACTGGAGGGTGACAGCAAGTAGAAACAGAAAAAAAAGACGCCTTTATTCACGTAGGCTGTACCGCTACCACTTCGGCCGCTCTAGGAACAAACTACACGTATAGTTTTTTTTTTTTATATCTCTGAGATATCCATCGAGGTCATAACGTTTACTTTGAGGTTCCTCCCAATGAATTAAAGATCATTCGTTTAACATACTCTCAACCAGTTCTGTTTTAGAATGAAGAAGAAGAAGAAGTAGAAGAAGAAGCAGCAGTATCATTAACAGCACCAGCAGCAGTAGTATTGGTAGTAGTAGTTGCAGCAGTAGTAAGTGTAGCAGCAGCAGCAGTAGTAGTGATAGTAGTAACAGCAGTATAGTAGAGGTAGTAGTAGCAGCAGCAGTAGTAGTAGTGGTAGTAGTAATAGTAGCAGCAGCAATAGTAGTAGTGGTAGTAGTAGTAGGAGCAGCAGAAGTAGTAGTAGCAGCAGCAGTATAGTAGAGGTAGTAGTAGCAGCAGCAGTAGTAGTAGTGGTAGTAGTAATAGTAGCAGCAGCAATAGTAGTAATAGTAGCAGTAGTAGTAGTGATAGTAGTAATAGTAGCAGCAGTAGCAGGAGTAGTAGCAATAGTAGCAGTAGTACCAGTAGTAGTAGTAATGGTAGTAATGGCAGTAATAGTAGTAGTAGTAGAAGTAGTATCATTAGCAGGAGTAGTAGTAGTAGTAGTAGTAGTAGTAGTGGTAGTAGTAACAGTAGTAGTAGTTATATATAGTAGCAGCAGTAGTACTATAGCAGTATCTTGACTGAAATGTTCAAAAAAACCTTCAGGAAAAAAATAATAAAATCTTGCCTGTACTGAATATTTGCTAACTTCACAGAACAAAGTTTTCTTACTATGGCCTGTTATCTACTGCAAACCTTCTGTTTCTCCAACATCTCTGACGATGTGTTTTAACAATGTGTTTTACCCGATGTTCTCTTAACTCTGAGGAGTTTTTGGAGCTTCCGTGATATTTGATCTCCGCCATTTTTCTTAACCCTGAAAATAATTCTTACAAAAACGGCCACCCAATTATCTTGGATGGATGGTTCTGGGGAATTATTAACCTCTCCGAACTGTTTATTCTGAAAGGTATATTCTATCGCATTGTTTCTCCCTCTGGGACGTTTATGATAAACAACGGTTTCAAGCTGTGTATTTATAGAACTATTTTTTTGTTCTGTGGGGATGTATCTTTTTTTTTTATTTATACTGATATTTGTTTATACAGCTGTATTGAGATGTGACTCAAAGACGGTTTTCCTAGCAGGAATGTGTCAGGTTCTTGTTATTACACCTGCAGAACAAGAACACGACGAAAAAACGTCTACAACTTTACTTTCTTTCCCTTGGATCAGATCGTACAGTGCCATGCCAATAAAGTGTGGGCGGTCATCTTCCTCCATCTCACTCGATTCCTTGTGTCTCAAATCAAGTCGACTGCTGTTTTCCCGCCAAACGATGCAGTCAGGCCGTCTCAGGTATTTCTGTCTTCTCCGCCCTCTCTTGTCTTTTGCCATTTATCTTTCCAGTAATGACCACCATTTTTCGAGACCTTCATGTCGGCTAATGTGTCCCAGAAACTTTGATGTCTTTTTTTCTTATGCACGACACCAGTTTGAGATGTTCCTTTGCTGCTGTAGTACTTCTTCATGTGTCTTTCTGGCTGTCCATGGTATGCCAAGCATCCTTCTTAACAACCAAATTTCAGAAGCCTGTATTCTTTGTTCTATTTATTTATTCACTGTCCATATGAACCACTGCTTGAGCAGGATTTTAATCATTAAATGGCAGGACAAGATGAGGAACAAGGAGATCTGGGAAAGGGTAGGACAAGAATTTATGAACCTACAAATCATGTCTAGGAAGTGGAGGTGGGTTGGAAACACTTTGAGGAAACCCGACACCAACATAGCAAGACAGGCACTGACATGGAATCCTCAAGGAAACAGAAAACGAGGAAGACCTAGACTTACTTTTAGAAGAGAAATTATGACAGTGCTCAGAGACAAGGGATATACATGGAAGGATGAAGATAATAATTCCAAGAACAGGGACAACTGGAGAGCCTTCATCCGTGGCCTATGCTTTCAAGACAGTGAAAGGCGATGATGATGTTGATGATGATGATGATTATGATGATGATGATGTTTCACTTGTATAAAGCAGAATACATTCTATATAATATCTTAGAACTCTCTTATTTCCAATGACAGCTTTTGATTTGTTAATATGTTTATCAAAAAGCTGTCTTTGCCAGTGCTATCCTAGTTCCGACTTTTTCAGTGCACCTCCTCCCAGATGTTACGACTGTACCTAAATATCTGTATCTGCTGACCTGTCTTAATATCTTGGCTTTATTCGTAATATCCTGGGGTATATGAATTAAATGTCACTCAAAAGAGTCAGAACGGCTCCTCTGTAGAGTTCGCTCCCTTGATAAGACTAGATGACTGCGTAAAAAAAAATCTGCACAAATTGCCTCTACGTATTGATCAGAACCAAATCTTCTGTCGAGTTTAACTCTAACATAGTGGTTCCCAACTTTTATTTACATCCCGGGATTCATTCATTCATTCATTTGCGTGTCCCTTGCGGAACTTTGCCTCCCTAACAGCTCTCCTGTAGGCCTCTCGGTTGTGAGCAAGATGGCCTGCTGCTGGTGCATCCAATGCAGATCATCAACGATGTCTTGCAGCCGTCTTCACCTTGGTCTTCCTCTCTTTCTTTTTCCCATTATGTACCCTTCCAAGACGGTCTTCTCTAGGGTATCATGACGTTTAATGTGACCAAAATGTTTAAGTTTTCTCTCTTTAATCCTCTTTAATAGCCAGCCTTCTTCAATATTAAGTTCTCATAGTATGGATATATTTGTTATTTTTTGTTATCCACGATATTTGAAGAACTCTTCTGTAGCATTTACATTCAAAGGCATTTATGTGTTTCTCAGCTGTTTTGTTAAGTACCCAGGTCTTACAGGCATATGTTGCAATAGAAAAGATGCATGCCCTTAAAAATCTTGTTTTTGTAGTTCTGCCTGTTCCTCTCCACAGTTTTTTTAGTTGTTTCACTTTCTGAAGAGCGATGGATGTCCTCCTTTTAATTTCCCTAATTGTATCTCCATTACTAGTTAGTAGTGATCCAAGACACTCAAAACTCTCCACTTCTTCCAGTTTTTCCTCATTGATACATACATCATCTGCCTTGTTTGTTTTGTCAGTTGTCATCAATTTAGTTTTCTTTGCATTAAGATAGAGGTTTTGTTCTTCGCTGTTCTTACGGAATGACATAATTAGTTTTTCCATTCCTTTTTGTGTTGTGGACACAAAGGGACTGGTTCTACAGTTACATTTAAGTTGTGGGCTATCATTTTCTATACTATATCGCAATGCCATAAACCCTTTCCAGTAGATGACAGTTAATAGTAAATTGATAAAAATAGCCGCTGACCACGTGATAAATACGCTGCGGACTACTTGTGGTTCAGAGCACAGGCTGAGAACCACTGCTTCTATAAAACGTCCTGATTTATAAATGGTATCATCAGCCTTTCTACAGGCAAAGAGAGCCGTTATTTCTTCTGCGGCTGTAATGACTGACTTGTCTAGCAGCAGGCATGGTTCCATGTTTAATATAAAGCATGTGAATCGTATATGAATCTTAAGTGAATCCTATGGGAATCTTATGCTGATCTTAACAGATCTAGTTTTAAGGTATATGTTCATTCATTCATTCATTCATTCATTTTCATGTCCCTTGCGGAACTTTGCCTCCCTAACAGCACTCCTGTAGGCCTCTCGGTTGTAAGCAATGCCCTGCTGCTGGTGCATCCACTTGCAGGTCATCAATGATGTCTTCCACCCATCTTCGCCTTGGTCTTCATCTCTTTTTTTTTCCCATTATGCACCCTTCCAAGACTGTCTTCTCTAGATTATCATGACATTTAATGTGTCCAAAATATTTAAGTTTTCTCTCTTTAATCCTCTTTACTAGCCAGCCTTCTTCAATATTAAGTTCTTGTATCTGTACAAAGACGTAAAAGGTCAAATCCCTGTTTCCGTGCCATTAAGGCATATTGGGGATACGGTATTTGGCCCGTATATCCAAGGCCTTTGGGACATGAAAGTCTGATGTGGTCAGTATCACGCCTGGACGCATTTACCTTCCCAGATTTCTCTGCTACCCATTTTTAGAGGTTGGGTGGACCCCAGGGTCTTTTTGTAAATGTAAGGTAAGATTCCCGTTTGCATGCTATTAAGGCATATTGAGAGATGTACAACTTTATAAAACTTGAGAGAAACACAGGAACAGGTCAAAGTATGTTTGTAATATTAAGAAGCACAGCACAATATTGAAAAACGTAGCTGAAGGAAAAAGATGTAAAAAAAAAAACGAGAACGACAATAACTGGTGGTGAACACGTACACGTTTGTACCGTATACGTGTAGGGCGTGGTCTACGTTGTGGTTGAGTGTATGTGTGATGACTGCTGTTGTAAGCAGTGTCAGCTTATTATTCAACAACAACAAACACTTCAAGCTGACCACAACTCAGGAACATTAAAGAACAGGTCCAAGCACAAGTCCAACTCCCACGTCTCATAAACACGTATACACTCCATGTTTAATCACTTTCTCAACACTCACGTACACAGATGAAGATCTCGCACACTTCCACACATCCTTCCTCTAGCTTCCACAGCTATCTCCCTCCAAAACCGTAGCAAGAAACTCTTC
Organism: Achatina immaculata; assembly: GCA_009760885.1. Lineage (NCBI taxonomy): Eukaryota > Metazoa > Mollusca > Gastropoda > Stylommatophora > Achatinidae > Lissachatina > Lissachatina immaculata. The sequence continues at coordinate 19,477,602 of CM019698.1, forward strand.
TCGTTGCCAAGTTCAAGAACAAATCAGTCACTTGATCAACGCTGACATCACCACTTGCTTATACCTGAGCTGTAGCAAAGCCTGAACAGCCATGACACACCAAGTAACCCATGTCGTGTCTTGTCTTGTCTCCTTCCTCATATATCTTTCAGTGTTGATCGGTTGACAGGGTTCGACGAGTTGCTTCATATAATGGGATATTTAATGCTGCTGTAATTTCCTCCCTCCATCTCCTTCGTGGGTGGCCTCTCCCTCTGTTACCTACAAATCTTAGTGTGAATGTTTTCTGTGATATACTGTCTGGTGGTAACCATGTAACATGGTCAGACCATTTGACTTTCTGTCTTTTGATATAGTGTAATACTGGTGATACTCCAAGCTTTGCTCTGATGGTGTCATTTCTTATTTGGTCTCTTGTTGTCACATTTAGTATTCTCCTTAACCATCTCATGTCTGTCGCGATGATTTTTCTTTTGTTCTTGGCTGTTAGTGTCCATGTTTGACATTGATAGCATAGATTTGGGAGGAAAATTGTATTGTACAGTGCCCTTTTATGTTTCAGTTGTGATATAATTTGTTTTTCAGTAAAGAAGGCATTTGTCCGATGAGCCGATTTGCTTTATTGCATATATTCTCAATTTCAGTGTCAGTTTTTCTTGAGCATGATATTATGTTACCTAGGTATTTGAAATGTTTCACTTGTTTCAAGGATTGCTCGCCTAGGAAGATCTGTGTAATCCTTATACTGATATAAACACATAGATGGACTAGCTTCAGCACGGCTGGGCGCACTGTGAAAACGATGGACAAACCAAATAGAAAGATCACTGCAGCCAACCTGCGGAGGTAAGACGGCACATGATGATGCACAGCAGTATAGGAACTATACAACCAGGAAAAGTAATCCCATTATCCCAAACAGGTATACAACCATCCCATTCAATTAGTGGGTGCACCACGCAATGAATGGTCTGAAAACACAAAAACTATATCAGAAAATATATCATCTTTAACGGATAGAAATATCAACACCAGAGGTCAGCTCTTAGAAAATCATCATCATCGCCTTTCACTCCCTTGAGAGCATAGGCCACGGATAAAGGCTCTCCAGTCATCCCTGTTCTTGGAATTATTCTCTGCTTCCTTCCATGTGTATCCCTTGTCTCTGAGCACTGTCATAACTTCTCTTCTCCAAGTAAGTCTAGGTCTTCCTCGTTTTCTATTTCCTTGAGGATTCCATGTCAGTGCCTGTCTTGCTATGTTGGTGCCCGGGTTTCCTCAGAGTGCAGCCAATCCACCTCCACTTCCTAGACATGATTTTAAGTTTCATACGCTCTTGCCCTCCCCTTTCCTCGTTCCTGATCTTGTCCTGCCATTTAATGCTCAAAATCCTCGTCAAGCAGTGGTTCATGAATATTTCTACATACGTTATACCAAAAAAAAAATATACATGGCATGTGGACATTCTAGAGGACAACGGATATAAAAGATGGTTAACACCCAAAACATACACTCTGTGACACGAAGCACATTCTCTCCCCCCCCCCCCTCTTTCCACTCTTCCGCTTCACAGCTCACGCAGTACAGGAACAGTACACGACGATACGAGATAAAAATAGAAGGCCGTGACCCACTTAAGGTCTGGTTTCAGAACATTACGAAAGATACCCCCCCCCCATTTCCCCCCCCCCCCCAACAGAATGCCCTCGACGGCCCCCTCGACGCATAGAAAAATTCTTTCAGCCGGGGATGTTTGATGACGCGTGTGCTTCGGCGAACGTGCGTCACTGCTCACCTTATTGCTGAAGCCGTCCAGAAAATAATTTCTACAGTTTCAATAAACTAGAGAGATAAAAAAGAAAACACATCTTCCACAGACCCGCAGTGTGTTTGTGTAAGTGATTACTTGAAGACTGATCTACGCACAGTTTAAATTTTACACACAGACAGGAGGTAGGCAGGTTGATAGACAGGTAGACAAGACAGACAGGCAGACAGGTCCGTACATAGGCAGGCAGTAGGTAGGTAAGTAAGTAGATAGACAAGCAGAGAGACAGACAAGAAGACAGGCAGGTAAGCAGGCAGGCAGACATGTTGGTAGGCAGGCAGTAGGTAGCTGAGTAAAAAGGCACACAGGCAGACAGGAAGATAGATAGGTAGTAGGTAGGTAACAGGTGGACAGACAGAATGACAGACATTCGGTCAGACATACATACAAGCAGAAGATAGACAGACAGACAGAAAGACATTCGGTCAGACAGACAGGCAGACAAACAGATAGATAGACAGATAGATAGATAGATAGATAGATAGATAGATAGATAGATAGATAGATAGATAGATAGATAGATAGATAGATAAATAGCGTTAATGAAACATTAATTTTAAAACGAAACAGATATACAGGAAGACGCGCAGAGAAGTTGCTGGATTACACAACTAAAAGCAGTGCCAAAACGAAATATGTGACCGACCTACATTTTGCGTGCCGGAGACAGACATAGTTGCCTGCGGCAGTCTGTGGCAGAAACTGAAAATAATTACTTGTACAATGCCCTTTCTTATTATTACTCAGTTCATTTCAGTTCATTTCTTACTCTGCTCAGTGAAATGTCCCGTGGGGTGCACACGTATGAAGATAGGTGTACTGTTTTACCTGCACTACGTGTAACACAAGTGTCCGTCATGGCTCTGTGAAGTGCTCTTAGCTTTTGGTCCAGGCAGACAGTTTTGTGATAGTTTTTGTTTCTTCTCCTAATTTTGTTTCTGAATAGAGGATCAACAGGAGAGAAGGCTGCCGTTAAAGTTAGGGCATGAAGTAGTTTAAGAGAGAGAGAGAGAGAGACAAAGTGATAGAGAAAGAGAGTGACAGAGAGAATGAAAGTGACAAAAAGGTGATAGAGAAAGAGAGTGACGGAGAGAATGAGAGTGACAAAAATGTGATAGAGAAAGAGGGTGACAGAAAGAATGAGAGTGACAAAAAAGTGGTAGAGAAAGAGAGTGACAGAGAGACAGAGTGACAAAAGGTGATAAAGAAATAGCATGACAGACAGAGTGACAGAGAGACAGTGAGACAGAGTGACACACAGAGAGAGAGAGAGAGAGACAGTGACAGTGACAGATTAAGACAGAGTGACAGAGAAAAAGTGAGACAAAGTGACATAGAGACAGTGAGACAGGGTGACATTAAGACAGAGTGACAGAGAGACAGTGAGACAGAGAGATAGTGAGACAGGCTGACAGCAAAACAAAGGGACAGTGAGACAGAGCGATAGACTGACAGAGAGACAGTGTGACAGCGAGACAAAGGGACAGAGCGACAGATTGACAGCAAGAGGGAGACAGTGAGACAACGAGACAAAGGGACAGAGAGACAGACTGACAATGAGACAGAGCGACAGAGAGACAGACTGACAGTGAGACAGAGAGGCAGTGAGACAAAGTGACAGGAGAAAAACAGAATAACAGAGAGAGACAGAGTGTGACAGAAGTGTTAGAGAGACAAAGTGTGACAGACGGACAGAGAGTGACAGAGGCTTACATAGAAAGACACAGATTGAAGACTGAGAGAGAGAGAGGATGATTGGGAAAGAAACAGAAAGTGCAGAGACAGAGAGAGAGAGAGAGAGAGAAAGAGAGAGAGATAAAGACAGAGAAAAAGAAAAACGGAAATTCAGAGAAGGAGAAAACTTCTTCAGAGAACTGGGCTTCCAAGGAATATCAGATCACATATTTTGATCAGACATGAATTATATGCTTGATTTTGTGTGCGTGTGTATGTATGTATGTGTATGTATGTATGTATGTATGTATGTATGTGGGGGGGGGGGAGACCCTGCCAGATTTTGCAGTCAGTGACATGCTAGTGCCAGGGTTAACGAACCACATCTGACCAAGACCCTACCTCACCCGTCTCCGTTGATACCCCACCCAGTAACAGGCCTAGCCTGGCTAACCAAGGCAAGGATTACCACAGTCCCCAATGTGGTGGAGTCAGCTAAAGAAGTATTGCACATCCCCCCCCCCCTTTTTTGCATTTTTTGTCATCTGCACACACGGACTGAAAGCACAGCTCCCACGCCGATGAGATGCTTTGCCTCAATACCTTCACAGCATCGACTGCAAAGAGCACCAGCTCACAGTTCTAGAGATACAGAAGAGAAGACAAGGCCACATAAGAACGTATGTGTCTATATGCGTTAATCTGCATGCATCTGTGCTCTGTGACACGAAGAATAGCAGGCGTACAGAAGCATCAAGTTAACTATAAAGAAACCAGAACTGATTCTTTTTTTAAGGCTAGAAAGGTCCCGCTGGAGCCACCAGACAGACGTTCTTAGCAGCCGGAGCTGTGAAAAGGTTAGAATTCGGCGCCGTGTCGGATTGGGAGTGGATTACAGTGGCTACTTCGAAGGCTTGGAGGGGTGGACCCAATAAATAAATAAAAGCCAGCAACTCAACTAACCATCAAAATAACAGGGAACAAAGATCAACTTTCTTAGGGACAAATCACGAGAAGACAGAGAATCACATAACAAACCATGAGAAGACAGAAGTTAGAGAATCAGACAACAAATCACGAGAAGACAGAAATTAAAGAATCAGACAACAAAAATAAGTAGACATAAATTACAGAATCACATAACAAACCATGAGAAGATAGAAGTTACAGAATCAGGTACTAAATCACGAGAAGACAGAAGTTACAGAATCAGGTACTAAATCACGAGAAGATAGAAGTTACAGAATCAGGTACTAAATCACGAGAAGACAGAAGTTACAGAATCAGGTACTAAATCACGAGAAGACAGAAGTTACAGAATCAGGTACTAAATCACGAGAAGACAGAAGTTACAGAATCAGGCAAAAAATGATGAGAAGATAGAAGATACAGAATCAGACAACAAATCATGAGAAGATAGAAGTTACAGAATCAGGCATTAAATCACGAGAAGCCAGAAGTTAGAAAATCAGACAACAAACCACAGGATGACAGAAGTCTGAACTGCGGTCTCCCATCTTACCTAATTCCTCTATGTCAAACCAACACTGCCAGTGTTCACAGATCTTGGGCATATAAGATCGAAGCTCAGAGCGATATTTAGGCAAAGTGTTAAAAAAAAAACCCATGTTTTAAAAATATATACTAACTTTTTGTCAGTTTTTGTCCATGACAATTTCTCATCAATCATGGAAAATATTTCAGGAATGAAAGAGTTAATGTCAGCGCCTGCCTTGGTTGGACCACAGTAAGCTACAGAAAACATTCCTGCTAAGGACGGCAGGAAACAAAAGCAGGGGTTGCCAGGCAGGATGTGAATGGAGAAGATAACAGAAGCCTTAAACATCGCGCTATTTCAAGCAAGACTATTAAGTCTTATCAGGAAGTCTGTTTAGCCCGTCGACACTGAAAGATACAAGAGGAAGGAGACAAGACAAAGCAATGAGTTGCACGGCTTTGTCATGTTTGATGCTGTGTGTGTGTGGGTTTGTTTGTTTGTTTGTTTGCTTTTTCTAACAGGGTTTGTAGTATTAGAGCTAGATTTACTTTGCGCGTGGGAGCGATCTAGTCGGTAGTGACTTGACTTTTCAGCTTAAAGGCTGTGGATTTAGAATGCGGTACCGCGCCTTCTAGTTCATCCAGGTGTAGAAATGAGCACCTCGCACATTAGTGCTGGGGACAACAGCCTCCCAAGACGCCGATTATCTACCTGCAGGGCGAGGAAGATCGGACCTAGACTACTCACATAGGATGTCATAAACGGAAGAGAAAAGCAGATTATCAAGAGAAGTTCAAACTCTGGAAAGAAAGAAATTCTCCAGAATATAGAGCCTGCCGCCATTTTGTCGGCACGTAACGTGTTATACTTGTTATAGTTTTGTTATTGTGGCTCATAAATCTGAACTGATGGTAGTGTTACATATCAGGCTACCTTCCAGTCATCACTTACCTTGACCTCCTGGTTGTTGGATCTTTCATCACCTGGGCTTCTTTGATATCCCCAAATTTGTTAAAGTACTCCCGTAATGTATCTGAAAACAGAAAGAGAATCACCTTAAGGGGAAGAGCTGATTCTGGCACTGTTAGTTGAAGACATTCATCTTTTCTAAGTTAACTCAAAGATTTATCAAACAAACCAATTTTTGCTTTCCTACTTCTTCTTCATCATCATCATCATCATCATCTTCTTCTTCTTCTCTCAAAAGGGAATTGGCTGCGGTGTGTCGCAGTTCCTTGCATTTTGAGGCAAGACATTCTAGTTCGGCTCAAAGTATTCTTAGGACCAAAATACCTAACACGAAGTCGGTCTGCTGTCTCTTTCCAGGGGCACCACTGAGAGGTAGAACAAGGTTTTTCCCACCTATGGTTAGGGGCACCACTGAGAGGTAGAACAAGGTTTTTCCCACCTATGGTTAGGAACACCACTGAGAGGTAGAACAGGGTTTTTGCCACCTATGGTTAGGGACACCACTGAGAGGTAGAATAGGGTTCTTGCCATCTATGGTTAGGGACACCAGTGAGAGGTAGAACAAGGTTTTTCCCACCTATGGTTAGGGGCACCACTGAGAGGTAGAACAAGGTTTTTCCCACCTATGGTTAGGAACACCACTGAGAGGTAGAACAGGGTTTTTGCCACCTATGGTTAGGGACACCACTGAGAGGTAGAATAGGGTTCTTGCCATCTATGGTTAGGGACACCAGTGAGAGGTAGAACAGGGTTCTTGCCATCTATGGTTAGGGACACCAGTGAGAGGTAGAACAGGGTTCTTGCCATCTATGGTTAGGGACACCAGTGAGAGGTAGAACAGGGTTCTTGCCACCTATGGTTAGGGACACCAGTGAGAGGTAGAACAGGGTTCTTGCCATCTATGGTTAGGGACACCACTGAGAGGTAGAACAGGGTTCTTGCCATCTATGGTTAGGGACACCAGTGAGAGGTAGAACAGGGTTCTTGCCACCTATGGTTAGGGACACCAGTGAGAGGTAGAACAGGGTTCTTGCCACCTATGGTTAGGGACACCAGTGAGAGGTAGAACAGGGTTCTTGCCACCTATGGTTAGGGACACCAGTGAGAGGTAGAACAGGGTTCTTGCCATCTATGGTTAGGGACACCAGTGAGAGGTAGAACAGGGTTCTTGCCACCTATGGTTAGGGACACCACTGAGAGGTAGAACAGGGTTCTTGCCATCTATGGTTAGGGACACCACTGAGAGGTAGAACAGGGTTCTTGCCATCTATGGTTAGGGACACCAGTGAGAGGTAGAACAGGGTTCTTGCCATCTATGGTTAGGGACACCAGTGAGAGGTAGAACAGGGTTCTTGCCATCTATGGTTAGGGACACCACCTGGAAGTAGAATACAGTCTTGGCCAGTTATGGTCAGAGGTAACACTGGGAGGTAAGACTTTTGTCCAGCTCTGGTTAGAGGTAACACTGGGAGGTAAGACTTTTGTCCAGCTCTGGTTAGAGGTAACACTGGGAGGTAAGACTTTTGTCCAGCTCTGATTAGAGGTAACACTGGGAGGTAAGACTTTTGTCCAGCTCTGGTCAGAGGTAACACTGGGAGGTAAGACTTTTGTCCAGCTCTGGTCAGATGTAACACTGGGAGGTAAGAGGTAACACTGGGAGGTAAGACATTTGTCCAGCTCTGGTCAGAGGTAACAATGGAAGATAAGACTTTTGTCCAGCTCTGGTCAGATGTAACACTGGGAGGTAAGACTTTTGTCCAGCTCTGGTCAGATGTAACACTGGGAGGTAAGAGGTAACACTGGGAGGTAAGACTTTTGTCCAGCTCTGGTCAGAGGTAACACTGGGAGGTAAGACTCTTGTCGGGCTCTGTCAGAGGTAACCCTTGGAGGTAAGATTTTTGTCCTGCTAAGTTTCGCCATCCCAGACACAAGCACCCAGCTATGGGTCACTGAACTCTGTCTGTTTCAGCCTGAATTTCCTCATTTCGTCTTCACTCTTGACAGCCAAGTCAGAACTTTGACAGCTGTAAGTCAGGGCGATGACGCTGTCCCATTTCGCAATCAACAACCCATGACTGACAAGCTGGCGTCAGGGTTGGTGAACCATAGCTGAAAAACTTCCCCGTTGGTGCCCCCAGTAACAGGCCTACCCTGGGATCACGCAACAGAGATCGCAGTAGTCCCCCACGGTGGTGGAGTCTGCTAAAGAAGCATTGCACGCTCCCTGCTAGTTAACTTCATTCAGGAAATGACAAAAAATAGCTGCCATAACCCGCCCCCCCCCCCCCAACCCGACACGATCAGCCTCAAAACCTTCACAGCATCGGCTGCAAAGAAAACCGGCAGGAAGAAGATCCATTACATTATATCTACAAACGAAGTAATGAATTCGCGTTTCTTATAACTTACTACATTAGACTGCCTTTTATAAAATACATACGTCAGTTAAACACCCTGGAGATTAAGAAACAAAGAAACAACATTTCTAAATGCAAGAAAATATACAAGTAAAACAACCTTTAACTCTTTTGTGCTCACTGAGGAAAAAAAAATAATAAAGTCCCGTTGTAAAACTGACGTTCACATAAAGATATTCAGCTTCATTTCGTCTTTCAATTTAATCTGTGAAATCCCCCTCCCCTCCCCCACTCTGTACATCGACCCCCCACTCCAAAATTCACCCCATCCACTACTATCACTCCCCCCCCCCCCTTTTTTTTTCAACCCTCACCACTGTCCTCTAGGTACAATGTGACATTCGGTGAGAGAAATAATTTATTCAACTTAACTGCCGGTTATCCTTAATGAAATATTGTTTCGTGTATAATTTTAATCCTAGAATTTTTTTTAAAATCGTGACCGGTCTCAAATATTGTTTCGTTTTAACCATAACTTTCTAAAAATAAAATTTCAATCTTTATTTCAAGAGAATATTGACACGAGATTGAGATTCCACGACCGCCTTGTCTAATAAATCCTTGACACAGATGATTTTTTTTTTTTTTTGCTGTTAAAAATTTTATTTTAAAAGTATATTTTCCGCTTATTTTTCCCCGTTTTTTCCATTCATATTGCATTGCAAAATTATTAAAGATAATGACCATAAATCGATAGCTATCATGAAGGACACATTTGCTTCCGTTCTGGAATTATTAACTCAACGTGATTTAAAGGACAAACCTAATTGGTTTTTTTTCCTCCGATGTGAAAGAGTTAAAGATGTATGTATTCTTCTGTGAGAAAGATTTTCTTTGAGTAATACTGTATGTTACGGGTGTAGACCCCATTACGATTTTTTTATAGAGACGCCCATGATTTAATGTTTACATTTTCTGAGCTGCATTCCTGAATGACAAGCTTTGGTCTGAGAAACTGACAGCACGTGATCTAGCGGGCTTAAGCCTGGTATGCGAGGAGGTTAAGTTAAATGTTAAGTTAAAGAACGAAATGGACGCTTGACCGGCGCGGATGTTTTTGTCTATTCCTGCATTATGCAGCTTTTAGCTATACCAGGAACTTAGGATTGTGGATATGTTTTGTCCAAAGTCCGGCCAATATGTTTGTCTGGAATGGAAGCCTTATGTCAGCTGTATGGCCTGAGTGTTTGGTGGGTACGCTGAAGACTTGTAATTCGACATATTGCTCAGCGTACTCATCATCCATATAACATATATCATCATCATCAGGTTCCATTTAATAAACTTCGACCTGTCGATTTGTCAGCACCGGACTTTCTAGCTTACTACATCGTGATGTCTCAACAAGACAACAGAAGATGCAAACAAAGAACATTATGCCATAACAAAAACTGGAGGTTATGAAATACCAGAGATTAGATAGGGCGATGACACAGTATTACTGTCCACAACACACAAAGAAGAATGGAGAAACCAATTATGTCAATTAGCAAAGAACAGTGAAGAGCAAAGCCTTTATTTATTTCATTTCAGAGAAAATTAAACTGATGATAAGTGACAACACAAATAAGACAACTGAAAGACAACATCAATGAGGAGAAACTGGAAGGGATGAAGAGTCATGAGAGTTCCGAAGGGCACATAATGGGGGAAAATAAAGAGAGGAAGACCAAGGCAAAAATGGGAACAAGACATTGCTGATGATTTGAGAATGGAGGCATTAGCATTAGGGCACCTTGCTTACAACCGATAGGCCTTCAAGAGAGCTGTTAAGGAGGCAAAGTTCCTCAAAGAAAATGTTAAAGAGTGAATGAAATCAGCTGAAAAAAAGCGCACGCTTCTAACTCAAACCATATTTTTGTTTCAATTATAATGTTCCTTCCAGTTTCTTTCCACCAAAATGTCTCATCAAAGTTTATTCATCGATTGCAATTATGCGCTTTGCTATTAACAAACTTTCCTCCTTTCTCCCAACCCTATAATTCCTTTGTGACTAGGCGGTTCTGTTTGACTTAAAAAAAAATAATTTGGTATTTAGACAAAAGATTGAAAAACGCTGGCATGGGATATTGAATATATTAAGTTTATAATCTATAAAACTCGATATTTTCAAATGTTGGAGAAAATAAGAGATTATATGAAAAGGTTATGAAAGCGTCGTTGCTTATAAATGTTGACAGTCGCTAATGCCGTGTCTGTGTTGCTATTTACGACTGACACCAATTTACGTTTTTCACGACTCCGAGGCGTGACGTAAATATAACTAAAAATATGTCACATGTTTCTGGTTTTTCACTCACGCGTAAAAGTTTGTTCTTTGAAGTTGTTCTGTCTTATTCATGTTTCCATGCCATTAAGGCATATTGGGGAATACGGTGTTAGGTCCGTATTTTCCATGACCTTCGGCACATGAAAGTGTGACGTGGTCAGTATCACGCCTGGCCACATTTACCTTTCCAAATTTCTCTGGCACCCATTTTTAGAGTCTGGGTGAACCCCGGGGCTTTTTTTAATGTGCACCAGAAAAAGAATCCCACTGCTGGGATTGAACCCGGTACCACCGGGTTAGTAAACCGAGCGCCTAACCACTCAGCCAACCAGGTTGCCAGTTACTGTGTGTCAATTTGAGGCATTACGTCAAATTAAAGAGTATAATTTCAGTTTTCATCGAAAAAAAAAATTGCTCAAATTAAAAGAAATCGGAAAAGCAAAACCCATACAGCGCTAATGTTTTGTTTATACAGCCCTACTACACCACCTAGTAATATAAGGGAACTGAAAACAAAAACAAACAAACAAAAATAGATAAAGATAGAAATTTCATTTCTCTTCCTGCAGCTTATAAACTTTATGCGCGGCATGATTTTGTCCTCAGTGTGCGCAGCCTCGCTGTCTCGCTGCGCACAGCTTAGAGGGAACATTAGTTTTGGCGTTAAAACGGACATTAGTTGAGCATTCGTTGTACTAGGGAACTGCCCTGCTACCATTACTTAACATGCTGGTTCATTATAGAACAGCCCAAACAGGGTTTGACTGTTGCTCTGCAAATATCGATTTCCGCTGACGAGGCTGTGCGTCCTTTTCTATAGATGTGGTATGCAAATCCATGATCACATCACGAGGAGGGTTCTCAAAATCTGACGAGAGGTGCCTCTCTCGCAGTCGTCGAGATGCCAAATCTGCGGGTGTTCGCTGGAGAGAACTGATGTTTAATTGTCCTGGCACGAACATGTCTCAGCGATCCACTGTCGTTACTAGACTCTATCTCCAAACCCACTGTTAGTTCTAGAAACTGTCTCAGCGACCCACTGTTTGTGCTAGAAACTATCTCAGCGACCCACTGTTAGTGCTAGAAACTATCTCAGCGCCCACTGTTAGTACTAGAAACCGTCTCAGCGATCCACTGTTAGTACTAGAAACCGTCTCAGCGATCCACTGTTAGTACTAGAAACCGTCTCAAGGATCCACTGTTATTACTAGAAACTGTCTCAAGGATCCATTGTTAGTAGAACCTGACTCAACGATCCACTATTTGTCTTAAAAACCCATCGCTAGTCATTCAAGAAACGTCAGAAGTAATTTTTTTTTGTTTTCAGACTTTTTCTATCGCTATTCTCTGGCGAGTATAGATCACATACACGCCTATATCAGATACACTCTTACGTGAATATTCTTCTTACACTTAAAACACATTCACACAAAGTGAACACTGTGCCCTTTTGTGCCTTGATTTGCATATAGAAATTCTCCACGTTCATAACCATTACACTAAGTCCTGTTTATGAACCCAAACAAACAGTCCCGTAAATAAATTGCTTTAGAATGTTAAAATGTCAAATTATAGAGACAAAAAAAATGCACCCACTGGGTTTTATACCCGTCTTCGAAGAATCGATTTGAAACTACAGTAAATCTTCGTTAAATACTGGAACTGTGTCATTTTTCAGTTTAAAAAATAAACATGGCGTTAGCGTCTATTATAAAGTTGTTTGTCTAGTATTACGTTGCTTTTTCTTCTGTCTGATAATATAAGAAATAGTTACTTTTGTGTGTGTATATATATATATATATATATATATATATATATATATATATTATATATATATATATATATATACATTTTTTTCAAATTAAGGTTTGGGGAGGGAGGGCGGAAGGGGGGGGGGGGGGGGGGGGGGGAGAATAAGAAATGTGCTACAGAAAAAAAGTTCGTTAGAAATGGAAAACACAATCGGGAAAGCGTAAATCCTTCCATTTCTTCCTGGAAGAAACAGCCTAGTGTCAAGTGTTTTACTCTTAGAGACAGGAGTAGAAACAGCCTAGTGTCAAGTGTTTTACTCTTAGAGACAGGAGTAGAAACAGCCTAGTGTCAAGTGTTTTACTCTTAGAGACAGGAGTAGAAACAGCCTAGTGTCAAGTGTTTTACTCTTAGAGACAGGAGTAGAAACAGCCTAGTGTCAAGTGTTTTACTCTTAGAGACAGGAGTAGAAACAGCCTAGTGTCAAGTGTTTTACTCTTAGAGACAGAAGTAGAAACAGCCTAGTGTCATGTGTTTTACTCTTAGAGACAGGAGTAGAAACAGAATAGTGTCATGTGTTTTACTCTTAGAGACAGGAGTAGAAACAGCCTAGTGTCAAGTGTTTTACTCTTAGAGACAGAAGTAGAAACAGCCTAGTGTCAAGTGTTTTACTCTTAGAGACAGAAGTAGAAACACCCTAGTGTCAAGTGTTTTACTCTTAGAGACAGAAGTAGAAACAGCCTAGTGTCATGTGTTTTACTCTTAGAGACAGGAGTAGAAACAGCCTAGTGTCATGTGTTTTACTCTTAGAGACAGAAGTAGAAACAGCCTAGTGTCAAGTGTTTTACTCTTAGAGACAGAAGTAGAAACACCCTAGTGTCAAGTGTTTTACTCTTAGAGACAGAAGTAGAAACAGCCTAGTGTCAAGTGTTTTACTCTTAGAGACAGGAGTAGAAACAGCCTAGTGTCAAGTGTTTTACTCTTAGAGACAGGAGTAGAAACAGCCTAGTGTCATGTGTTTTACTCTTAGAGACAGAAGTAGAAACAGCCTAGTGTCAATTGTTTACTCTTAGAGACAGAAGTAGAAACAGCCTAGTGTCATGTGTTTTACTCTTAGAGACAGAAGTAGAAACAGCCTAGTGTCAAGTGTTTACTCTTAGAGGCAGAAGTAGAAACAGCCTAGTGTCAAGTGTTTTACTCTTAGAGACAGAAGTAGAAACAGCCTAGTGTCAAGTGTTTACTCTTAGAGGCAGAAGCAGAAACAGCCTAGTGTCAAGTGTTTACTCTTGGAGACAGAAGTAGAAACAGCCTAGTGTCAAGTGTTTACTCTTAGAGGCAGAAGTAGAAACAGCCTAGTGTCAAGTATTTACTCTTACAAACAGGGGTAGAAATAGCGTAGTATCAAGTAATTACTCTTAGAAACAGGGGTATGCTATTAACAGCGAAAGAAAAACCATATACATACAAACAAACATATAAACATATATACATTTACAGTACCAGTATTAGCTTCATGCGTTCGAAATGTGGAAAAAAAAACCAGATGAAACAGATCCGTAAGCAATTTTAGACAAAATGATTACGCTTTTTTTTTTGTCCTTCTAAAATGCCAGGAAAACAAATGAAGAAAGTCTTAAGAAAAGTTGTAGAAAATGGAGAGATGATTAACACAGTAATAGGATATAGACAATCATAATTATTTTGACACGTGATGAGACGACACGCGAGAGAGAGAGAGAGAGATAGAAAAGAGAGAGAGAATGAGAGAGAAAGAGAAAGTGAAAGAGAAAGAGAGAGAAAAAGAGAGAGAGAAAGAGAGAAAGAAAACGAGAGAAAGAGAGAGAAAAAAGAAAGAGAGAGAGAGAAAGAGAAAAAGTGAGAGAAAGAGAGAGAGTGAAAATGAGAGAGAGAGAGAAAGAGGGAGAGAGAAAGAGAGAGAGAGAAAGAGGGAGACAGAGAAGGAGAGAGAAAGAGAGAAAGAGAGAGAAAAAGAGAAAGGAAAACCGCGTCGGGCTGACCAAAGTAGCATAGAACAAACTGATAAATGTAATTTTCAAAGCGAGAAGGGCATGTCAAGCAGGCCCGTGTAACATTCTGCCACTTACATATCACACCTGTCAATCAAACACAACCACACATCAATAAAGTATTAGTACTGTTTGATATATAGTATTAGTACTGTTTGATATATAGTATTAGTAATGTTTGATATATCCAGTAACACACAATAATTAGTGTATGAGTATATAACTATACACGGAGCCACTGCAGTAAAGCTGTGATAACAAGATGTATAAACTAGGGAAAAAATAGTAGGAACAGCTTTATTACGTAACTGGTACAAAGTTGTGACGTTTAAATAAGTCATTTCTGACACACAGCGTCGGACAAGCCACAGCTTCTTACAAGTTACAGCTAAGTGCTCTATTCATTTTATTTAATGTTATTATTTTTTTAAACATAGTATTCATGTGAATCTATACTTTACCTCCTCTCTCTAATTCTTTCTTTCTTTTATTCAGTATTCATTTCTATTTTTTTTCTTATTCTCTCTCTCTCTCTCTCTCTCTCTCTCTCTCTCTCTCTCTCTCTCTCTCTCACTTTCCTTCTTTCTTTCTGCCTCCTTCGAAACTTATTTTTTAACTTTTTTTCCGCCTGTTATAAATTTACTTTCTACACCTCACTTTAGGTTAACTAATAAAGAGTGAAAAATGCGCGCGCGCATACACACCACAATTCTTTACATCTAGACAGAGATTATTGCTAATTCTTCTGTCATTCAAAACGTTGTCCACACTTTATATTACAGTCGCTTCCTACACCATACCGGCTCTCTGGGGACATGATTTGAACTGATCTTAGAATTACTGATTTTCCAAGATATTTCCAAGGTTCACGTTATCCGATCCAGTGCTTGATCTACAAGCAAGCTAAGGAATATGAAGATCTGGAGCTCACACATCTTTCATAGTAACCTTTTAAGAAGGGGACTTCAAGCTATGTATAGCTTCTGATCTCACTAAATCTAAATTCAGTACTGAAGCAAAGATCAAATCTAGCACTGTAGCTTACGAATATGACCACATCTAAATCCGGCACTGTAGCTTAGAGTTTCACCAAATCTAAATCCGGCACTGTAGATCGGAGCTTCATCAAATCTAAATCCGGCACTGTAGCTTAGAGTGTGAGCAAATCTAAATCCGGCACTGTAGCTTAGAGTTTGAGCAAATCTAAATCCGGCACTGTAGATCAGAGCTTCATCAAATCTAAATCCGGCACTGTAGCTTAGAGTGTGAGCAAATCTAAATCCGGCACTGTAGCTTAGAGTTTGAGCAAATCTAAATCCGGCACTGTAGCTTAGAGTTTGTCCAAATCTAAATCCGGCACTGTAGATCAGAGCTTCATCAAATCTAAATCCTGCACTGTAAAAAAGTTTCACCAAGTCTAAATCCGGCACTGTAGTTTAAATTTTCACCAAGTCTAAATCCGATACTGCATTGTTTATTGTTTTGTTTCTTTTTTCCACTATGGCCATCAATCATAAGGACATCAGTCACAAGAACATCAACTTGGCCATTATAGTTTAATCAGATTTCTCAGTATGAGAGAATGACTCATTCACAGTTCCACCAAGTGCTAAGAGGGATAGATATCTATGATAAAAATAAAAAAAAACATGAGAACAGCCATGTACGGAGTGGTTTCCAACCTCAGGTGACAACTCGAGTCCATGGGCTGCACAGTGGGAATATATGATGAAAAAGCGTTAAAAAATACGTTGTTAAAATACAGAGAATTGACAGCATTGTGATGAAATCCTTGTATTTTACGTCTTAAACCCTATTCATTGAAATAACTTTTCTTCACATTCATTGTACATTCTTTAATTGTTTTCATGGGTCGTATGTGGGCTACTGCTGCAGGGTTTCTTACATCTTACATCCTTCCCGTGCAGCTAAACATTACATAGGGCCCGCATGGCAGCTCGCCAAGATTTCCTGCCTTTGTCGAGGGTTTCAACCTCATGAAGGGATGTTATTCCCACTAAACTGACCTCTCTTAACGATGTCCTCGTTAGAGTTTAACATGGTTGACCTCTTTTTCTTCGGCCTGTTGTTGATAGTTTGTTTCTGGGATTCTCTGGTTGTTTCTTCTCAGCACATGACTGACATATGTCCATCTTCTTTTTCTGATCACACATGAGACAGGTTGTTGTTTGCTCATCTGTCTTATCTCTGCGTTGTTCTTGAATTCGTCCCACTTTATACCGAGTATTGTCCTTAGGCATTTGTTTTCAAGAGAGTCTAATTTCTTGTCTATTTCTTTAGTTGTTTTCCAGCTTTCACATGCATAAATGAGTTTCATGATGATTGGAGAGCCTTTATTCGTGGATATTACATCTGAACTGGATAATCTTAGCCTGGTTCTTGTGCAGGGTTTAGGCTCCGCTTAAAAACAAGGAGTGCGGACCGCTGATGTACGGCCCGACTGGAGCAATGGACGGCGTGTCTGGCCGAAAATATGGAAAATATCAGGCGCTGAATAGAAAGAAAGAATGAAAATGATATCCCACAAAAAAGAAAACGCTGAAAAGTATGACAAATCGTGGAAGAAGATACTACTGAAAGATCTGAGATACTGAACAATACCCAAGAGAAAGAAAACATTGAAATATCATCATCATCATCATCATAATCATCATCATCATCATCATCATCATCGCCTTGCACTCACTTGAGAGCACAGGCCACGAATAAAGGCTCTCCAATCATCCCTGTTCTTGGAATTATTTTCTGCTTCCTTCCATGTGTATCCCTTGTCTCTGAGCACTGTCATAATTTCTCTTAAAAAGTAAGTCTAGGTCTTCCTCATTTTCTATTTCCTTGAGGATTCCACGTCAGTGCCTGTCTTGCTATGCTGGTGTCGGGTTTCCCCAGAGTGTGGCCAATCCACCTCCACTTCCTAGACATGATTTGTAGGTTCATAGATTCTTGTCCTGCCCTTTCCCAGACCTTCTCGTTCCAGATCTTGTCCTGCCATTTAATGTTTAAAATCCTCCTCAAGCAGTAGTTCATGAATGTTTGTATCCTCTGTTGTATTGTCTTGGTCATAACCCATGTCTCTGAACCATATAGCAGGACAGTCTTTACGTTTGTATTGAAAAGCCTAAGTTTGGTTCTTGTTTTGATGTTCTTAGATGACCATATTTTGTTAAGCTGGATATTACATACAAAGTAAACACCGAATGAATCTGAGATATCAACGAAGACGTTCAGTGAGAAAACACCTCCATAAAATAAAAGAAGACACTGATGTGACAGATAAACCATGAGGTGATACTTTTGAAGAAGTTGACACAAAAAAAAAACATTTACTTTGATTAAGTGGGACAATGATGGCTCCCCTGTGGCTACCAGTTAAAGAAATGAAAAGCAAAGAAGAAATGACCTTTTAATAAAAAGTGACAAGAAGAAGAAGAACATGAGGAAGGTGATTATGAGGTGATGTGGAGGATGATAAGATGAAGATGAGAAAGAGGATAATGAGGTGAAGAGGATAATCAGATGAAGAGGAAAATGATGATGAGGCAAAGAGGAAGAGGTTGATGAAATGAGAAGGAAATGATGTGAAAAAAAGGACTTGAAGGAGAGAAAAATGAGAATGATGATTTGAAGAGTAAGAAGATTAAAAGGAGAAGAAGATTAAAAGGAGGAGAGGATTAAAAGGAGGAGATGATTAAAAGGAGGAGAGGATGAGGATGAGGCGAAGAAGAAAAAGAAAAGAGGTGCATAAGAAGAAGATGAAGATGATGAGACGAAGAAGAAAAGGAGGTGGAGAACAGGAAGAAGGTGAGGAAAAAAAGAAGAGAAAGAAAAGTAGGTGGAGAACAGGAAGAAGGTGAGGAAAAAAGAAGAGAAAGAAAAGGAGGCACCGAGTAGGATAAAGAAAAGAAGAGGACAAGCTGAGATTGGAAGAGCAGAGGAAGAAGTGCACTTAAAAGGAGGAGGAAGAGGGTGGAGGAGGAAAAGAAGATGATGAGAAGAAGAAAAGCATGAGCAGGAGAAGAGAAGAAGGAAACAGAAGAAGAAAATCATGAGGTCAAGAAGTAGAAGAAGAAGAAGAATAACAACAACATCAACAACAACAACATCAACAACAACAACAGCAACAAAAACAGCAAAAACAGCTGCAACAACAACAGCAACAACAACAATAACAACAATAACAACAACAATAACAACAACAACAGCAACAACAACAATAACAACAACAACAATAACAACAACAATAACAACAGCAACAATATCAATAACAACAATAACAACGACAATAACAACAACAACAAAAACAAGAACGAGAAGAACAAGAAGAAGAGTGATAAATAAAAAGTATCAAAACAAAAGAAATGAAATGAAAAAAAAAAAACTCGCTAAAGAAAACACTGCAGGAGGGGGGGGGAGAGAGAGAGAGAGAGAGAGAGAGAGAGAGAGAGAGAGAAATAAAATGAAGCCAGAGAGATGAACAGCGACACAAAAGACAAAAAAAGAGAAAGATAGTAAAGATTACAGAATAACAACGCTAAAAAAATGAAAGAAAGGATGCATATCTGTAAGTAATCATCACCCGTGGCTAACTTTGCGTGACAAAGTCACGAACGTGGAGCCTACGTCACGCTAAAAGTGCTCTGAAGTACCGCACTTGTCCTTAATACCACTTTACCATGATCAGGTCTGCAAGTTCTGGACACTCTGACTACCGGAAATGCCAGCATCGATCCGAGTTCAGGCCCTCTAATTATCTGTTATGGTTTAGGTTCAGTTAAGTCCCAGGTTGTCATGAGCGTTTGATCCCTGACAACCAAAGGGGATCATTCATCTGATATACGTTATCCACTCTTGTTTCTTTCATATAAGACTACATAGTGACGATCTATGGCATGCCATTTCAATCATTTATGATTTAAAACAGTATACATTAATTCACTTAGAACGTCTTTTCTAAGAACATTTCAGAAATGCTGATCTTCTAGGAGAAACAGCTAAAAAGAGACTACACTGCTTGGGGATAACCCTTTGCCATGTTTACATTGTAATTCTTCAAAGTAGGCTAGGATTAGCAGTGTAATAGGAGAAGTACCTTGGGGATATGGCGTCTGGGTTATTTTCTTTCATCTGTCGACAGATTAATTTAGGTTTTACTTCTAAAGCTTCAAGAGGACATCAAGTTTGCATCAACAAGCAGCCTCACTGTGGAAACCATGGCTGTGATAAAAGGCTCCTAGCTGGCTCAAGTCACAAGACTACACACAGGCAGGCATCTTGAGCTGGCTCAAGTCACAAGACTACACACAGGCAGGCATCTTGAGCTGGCTCAAGTCACAAGACTACACACAGGCAGGCATCTTGAGCTGGCTCAAGTCACAAGACTACACACAGGCAGGCATCTTGAGTTGGCTCAAGTCACAAGACTACACACAGGCAGGCATCTTGAGTTGGCTCAAGTCACAAGACTACACACAGGCAGGCATCTTGAGCTGGCTCAAGTCACAAGACTAGGCATCTTTAGCTGGCTTAAGTCGCAAGACTAGGCATCTTGGGCTGGTTCAAGTCACAAGACTAGGCATCTTGAGCTGGCTTAAGTCACAAGACTAAACATCCTGAGCTGGTTTTAGGCATCTTGAGCTGGCTTAAGTCACAAGACTACACACATATAGGCATCTTGAGCTGGTTCAAGTCACAGGAATAGGCATCTTGAGCTGGCTCAAGTCGCAAGACTAGGCATCTTGGGCTGGCTTAAGTCACAAGACTAGGCATCCAAAGCTGGCTCAAGTTACAAGACTAGGCATCTTGAGCTGGCTTTAGGCATCTTGAGCTGGCTTAAGTCACAAGATTAGGCATATTGAACTTTCTCAAGTCACAAGACTAGGCATCTTAAGCTGGCTCAAGTCACAGGATTATCGGGAGCCATCTTCAGCTGGCTTAAGTCACAAGACTAGGCATCTTGAGCCGCTGGAAGAACATTCTAGTGAAAACCCAGGTTGGTTCTCTAGGAAACAGTGGCTTGAACCCTTGCAGATGTCAAAGATCTATCGGCTGATATTCATTTTTGTACCATGGAATGGGGAAAAGAAGGAGCAGATCATCTGGCTGACCCAGCTGTCATAAAGGAAGGGTAGGCAATGGATCGAGCAGACATCATCCACGCTATATAAGAAGCTGGATGAACAAAGGACTTCACTGACAAATGAAGATCAGAATCGTAGTGAAGACCGAAGGAGCTGGGAAAGGGGGGGGGGGGTAAAACTCTGGGTGGTGAAGAATGAACGATTCATCAAGAGCCCCAGGCTGATGGTCGTCCAACAAAGAATGGGTGTCATCAGTTACGCTGATATCATACGCTCATACGCTGAATGAGACAATGAAGAAGAGTTCGGAGGATGTGTCTGGAGTGCGTGGATGACGGTCTCTTCCAAACCGACCTTGGCTCCAGAAGATAGTGCACTAATCACTTTGCCACACAGGCCACCCATGTAACTTCTTAAGAAAACAAGAACTAAGTTTTACATCAAAGGAGACTGTGATGGGAGACGTGACAGAAGAGGTCAGTGTGACCCCGTACTTTAGGTAACACTCCTTCCAATCAGAAGAAGAAAATACATCTATCTATCTATCTATCTATCTATCTATCTATCTATCTATCTATCTATCTATCTATCACACACACACACCCACAGAGCATCTGGCGACTAATTAGAATAAGGAGAAGTAAATGGTCGTATTCTCATCATCATCACATCCCATCATCATCACATCCCATCATCATCACACCCCATCATCATCACATCCCATCATAATCACATCCCATCATCATCACATCCCATCATCATCACATCCCATCATCATCACATCCCATCATCATCACATCCTTATGTACTCCACTTCTACTTCACCTTCCCCCCCCCCCCACCCCCCTTTCTCTCATCTCTCAATTTTTTTTTTCTGAGTCGAAAGTCGAAATCATCAGAAGTGTACCATCTATGAGGGTGTGAAGTTATAAAATATGGGACGTTAGATAGAACAGAAATGTTGGATGTTAGAAAGGATAGAAATGTTGAAATGCTGAGTGTTAGAATACAACTTTGCATGTTAGACAGAATAAAATGTTGGATTTTAGAATAAAAAAAATGTTGTATTTTGACAGAATAAAAATGCTGATTGTTAAACAGAATAAAAATGTTGGATATTTACACATAATGTTAGAGTCTGATTCGAAGTTTTGATCTACCAATGCTTTTCTAGAATTATTTTCAAACAAAACAAAGCAGTTTGAAAGAATGAGGAAACAGATTTTTTTAAAAACATTTGGGAAAATAAACATTTTAAAACGCTAGGAAGAAACATGAGGTTTAAAACTCTGAGAAAAGTATAGGAAGAAACATGAGGTTTAAAACTCTGAGAAAAGTATAGGAAGAAACATGAGGTTTAAAACTCTGAGAAAAGTATAGGAAGAAACATGAGGTTTAAAACTCTCAGAAAAGTATAGGAAGAAACATGAGGTTTAAAACTCTGAGAAAAGTATAGGAAGAAACATGAGGTTTAAAACTCTGAGAAAAGTATAAGAAGAAACATGAGGTTTAAAACTCTGAGAAAAGTTAAGTAATCTAACACGCTAAAGAGATATGAGATTTAAAACACTGGAGGAAAATACTAAGCAATTTAACACTCTACCAAGAAACAAATTCAAAATACTGGGAATGGGGTGGGGGGGGGGGGGAATAAGCAATTTAACTCACGGGAAGAAACAAGAATAATGAGGGGAAAGGCTGGCGTGAGCAAGCAATTTAACACTCTCGGAAGAAACAAGAAGTTTCTAACATGGGTTGGGGGGGGGGAACATAAGCAATTTAACACTCTAACAAGGACCATTACACTAAAATCACTTGAAAGAAACAGTCATCGCTAACGGAGACAATGAAATCGACTCAGCAAAAGAAGGCGGCTAACAAAAGATATGAGAAAGAAACAACTAGGTTTAGAAACAACGAAGAGAGATAAACACGTGATTAATCACCTTCCCTGTAGCAGGCATTAAGGAACACATAAAAAAAAAAAACTGATCAGAAATGATGGGAAATGACTGGAAGAAAGTGCAAGTGAGCGAAGACTGTAAACCAAAGACAACGCGATCAAATCTACATGTAAGCGGAGTTGTTTGTCTGCATCGCTAGCCACGGATTAACGTCAGCTCTTGAAGCTGATCACCCTCCGGAAAGAGTGGAAGCTCTCCGCTGACTGTCGGGAGTTCAAGCCTGCAAGTTGCAAGTACTCCATAATGGCAAGATAATGAGGTCCATCTTGGTACAGCGCTCGATGTGGAAACGGCAGAAGACTTGCGTTTTGCGTGGAGCTTCGTACCTGAAGAGCTTTGTTCCTCAGGTAATTTCATTTTATGAATAATTTCATTACAATGATTGATCGGACCCAGCGAAGCCTTCAAAACTTTTCCAGAAATCTTTTTTTTTTAAAATCAAAATTACCGATGTGACGGCAAATGTGAGTGTTTGGTGCGTCCAAGATTGTGAATAATGAGCGAATCATTAATCTAGGGGGTCAAGGAAACCTGCCAACTCCATTTCTGAGATTAAGATGTTCTATAAAACTAAAGTCATGCTCAGTGAAGGACAAGTATGAGCACTTTACCAGAGGCTTACACGTATTCTCTCCCTCCCCCACCCCATACCTCCTCCCCACCACCGGACCCATCCTGTACACCTTTGCTACTCCCTCTTCCCTCCCCCCTACTCCCAGTATGGGGTTCCACCTGTCTATCAAGATCTACTTCTCTAACATCTCGAATTTTTCTCTCATAATCTTAACTACTAAGATACGGACAGGAAATGGACAACATTTATTATGTTTTTTTTTAAACTCTTCTACGTTGGCTGCCTAATGTTGAATGTTGAATCTTAACGTTGAATCTCCCAGGGCGAACCTCTCTGAGCAACTGGATGAGATATCTAGAAGATCAAGTGTTGTCTGAGTGGTATTGTCTTCGCGTGAATTGTTAGGTTTACTGGCGCATGACGCCTGACGCCTGACAGAATCAAGACTGTAAAGTCGGTATATCAAACCTTCCACTCCTTGGAGACAAAAATCCAAGATTGTATAGGCGATATGTAAAACCTTCTACTTCTTGGATGCAAAAAAACCAATGCTCTGAAGTCTGTATGTCACACCTTCCAATCCTAGGAGACAAAAAACCAAGGTTGTTTAGTCGATATTTCAAACCTTCCACTCCTAGGAGACAAAAACCAGGGTTTTGGAGTCTGTATATCAAACCTTCCACTCTGGGATGGAAAGAAAAACGTTCTGTATTCGGCATATCAAACTTTTTTTCGAGGATATAAAAAGAAGTTATTGGAGTGGGTATGCCAAATCTTTTACGTCTGAAGGCAAAAACTAAGGTTCTGGAATTGGTATAACAAACCTTCAACTCAGTTAAGGAAATAGCAGAGCTGTGGGCTGGTATAATAAACCTTCCACTTAGGGTAGCAGACCTGTGGGCTGGTACAATAAACCTTCCACTTAGGGAAGCAGACCTGTGGGCTGGTACAATAAACCTTCCACTTAGGGAAGCAGAGTTGTAGGGCTGGTACAATAAACCTTCCACTTAGGGATGCAGAGCTGTGGGCTGGTATAATAAACCTTCCACTTAGGGAAGCAAATCTGTGGGGCTGGTACAATAAACCTTCCACTTAGGGAACCGGAGCTGTGGGCTGGTACAATAAACCTTCCACTTAGGGTAGCAGACCTGTGGGGCTAGTATAATAAATCTTCCACTCAGTTAAGCAAGTAGCAGAGCTGTTGGGCTGGTGTAATAAACCTTCACTTAGGGAAACAGAACTGTAGGGCTGGTATAATAAACCTTCCATTTAGGAAAGCAGAGCTGTGGGGCTGGTATAATAAACTTTCCACTTAGGAAAGCAGAGCTGTGGGGCTGGTGTAATAAACTTTCCACTTAGGGAAGCAGAGCTGTGAGGCTGGTATAATAACTTTCCACTTAGGGAAGCAGAGCTGTGGGCTGGTATAATAAACTTTCCACTTAGGGAAGCAGAGCTGTGGGCTGGTATAATAAACTTTCCACTTAGGGAAGCAGAGCTGTGGGCTGGTACAATAAACCTTCCACTTAGGGAACCGGAGCTGTGGGCTGGTACAATAAACCTTCCACTTAGGGTAGCAGACCTGTGGGGCTAGTATAATAAATCTTCCACTCAGTTAAGCAAGTAGCAGAGCTGTTGGGCTGGTGTAATAAACCTTCACTTAGGGAAACAGAACTGTAGGGCTGGTATAATAAACCTTCCATTTAGGAAAGCAGAGCTGTGGGGCTGGTATAATAAACTTTCCACTTAGGAAAGCAGAGCTGTGGGGCTGGTGTAATAAACTTTCCACTTAGGGAAGCAGAGCTGTGAGGCTGGTATAATAAACTTTCCACTTAGGGAAGCAGAGCTGTGGGGCTGGTATAATAAACTTTCCACTTAGGGAAGCAGAGCTGTGGGGCTGGTATAATAAACTTTCCACTTAGGGAAGCAGAGCTGTGGGGCTGGTATAATAAACTTTCCACTTAGGGAAGCAGAGCTGTGGGGCTGGTATAATAAACTTTCCACTTAGGGAAGCAGAGCTGTGGAGCTGGTATAATAAACTTTCCACTTAGGGAAGCAGAGCTGTGGGGCTGGTATAATAAACATTCCACTTAGGGAAGCAGAGCTGTAGGGCTGGTATAATAAACTTTCCACTTAGAGAAGCAGAGCTGTGGGGCTGGTATAATAAACTTTCCACTTAGGGAAGCAGAGCTGTGGGGCTGGTATAATAAACTTTCCACTTAGGGAAGCAGAGCTGTGGGGCTGGTATAATAAACTTTCCACTTAGGGAAGCAGAGCTGTGGGCTGGTATAATAACTTTCCACTTAGGGAAGCAGAGCTGTGGGGCTGGTATAATAAACTTTCCACTTAGGGAAGCAGAGCTGTGGGGCTGGTATAATAAACTTTCCACTTAGGGAAGCAGAGCTGTGGGGCTGGTATAATAAACTTTCCTGTTATGGAGGCAGAGCTGTGGGGTCGGTATAGCAAACCTTTCACTCTGCACTTTTTTTTTGTATTATACTGCCCGATTCTGACTTCTTAATAAATGGTACATTAAGTCACACTCAGTCGCCGATTCGCGGCTCTTGTTATATAACAAATACAGGAACTTTTCTGTGATTTAAGAACTAACAAAACAAATATATGAATTTTTCTGTGATTTAAGAACTAACAAAACAAATATAGGAACTTTTCTGTGATTTAAGAACTAACAAAACAAATACAGGAACTTTTCTGTGATTTAAGAACTAACATAACATATACAGGAACTTTTCTGTGATTTAATAACCTACACAACAGGTACACGAGTTTCTCTGTGATTTAAGAACTTAACATTAAGGACACGCCATCTTTAACTGCGATCTGGGAACTTACACTGACATAATAATGCTAGCTTTTTTAAACGCGATTTTAGAACTCGGTTACAGCCGACATGTAAATCATTCTACAGCCCCCCCCCCCCTTCCGAACTGATTCTTCCCCTTCCCCCCCCCCCCCCCTTGTCAGCGTTTCTTGTAGACAGAACAAACAGAGCGACAAGTCAGAAGCCTGGTGTTATCTTGTGTATGAATGCGGGGAAAACGTGTGGGTGTTGTTGATAGCACAGCGCTGGCCAAGTGTGTAGTGGTGAAATTTCAGTTGATAATAGGTCAAAGTTCAAAGAGGGGCAGGTAACAGCGACATAAATGATATCTCATAGTTTTTTTTTTAAACAGGGTTTAAAATTGGATTTGCTGTTGGCTTGACAAAGATCTGCAGATGAACTGATAAGTATTCAAGAGAGACGTTTTTAAAGTATAAATGAGAAATGGTTCTTTTTTTAAACCAGTATAAAGGAAAGAATGAAAGAACACATCAGCATGCGCTAGCGAGGGTGAAATGTTACTTCCTTCACGTTTCTAGACCACTACAATATTTGACATAGGGGTGCCAGCACCTGGTCTCGCTGTCCTTGTTGTCGTAGGCAAACACCAGGCTGACTTTCATGCCGGTTGCTCCGAAAGCATTCTGCCCAAATGCCAAATCGAACCTGGGACTTTCTGATCGACCAGAACTGGATTAATCACTATACCACCCCGGCACTATAGGAAAGATTATTTCCAAATATAAAGAGAAGTTTCCATATCTGAACCTTAAGTGCCCAAGGCACGAGGGGCTTCGGCAAGGGTTTTCCATAAAAGCCTGTCCTTTGCCTTTTTTCCCGTTCTTGCCCAAGTGAGCCCTCTGTTGGTCAACAACCTCTCTGTTGTTCTTCTCCATGTCTCTTTTTGGTCTACCCTTACTTCTGTTCCCCTGTGGTGTCCATCTTAGTGCTATTTTTGGTAGTGAGTTGTCAGTCATTCGGAACACATGTCCCAACCATCGCCAGCGTCTTTCCTCAATAATCGCTGTCAGTGGCTTCATCTGCATTTCTACCAACAAGATGTTATTTCTTATGGCGTTTGGCCAAAACATTTTCCTGATTCTTCGTAAACATTTAGTCTGGAAAGAATTCAACTTCTTTTCTATGGTTTTGATGATTTTCCAGCATTTACTTTCATAGATTAGTATACTTATAACATTACTCTTAAATAACCTGATTTTCGTCTTCATGATTAGGTTTTTTTCTTTAGATTTCCATATATTCTGCAGCACTGCAAAAGCCTGGTTTGCTCTAGTAAGTCTGCTGTTGATGTCCTCTGTGCTGTCTCCATTTTCTACTACTCTGCTGCCAAGGTATACAAATTCGTTGACCTCTTCCACTAACTTGCTATCTACTCTGAGTACATTTCTGTTGTTCACATTTCACTTCATTAACTTTGTCTTTCCTACGTTGATCTTTAGTCCTATGTTTTTTTCTTTTGCATTCTGAGTTAGATTGTTTATTTTATCTTGCATATCTCTGTAGCTGCTTGACAATAGACAAAATATCGTTGGCAAAGTCAATGCCTTCCAGCATTGTATATATACAATGAGACGCTTTGAACATTCAGAGGGGGGAAGTTTTCAAAATATAGAAGATAGAAGCTTTCAAAGTATAAAGGAGAGAGGTTTTTTTTTCTTTAGGAATGTGAGAAAGTGTGTACTGGAAAAATCTGTGAAAGAATGAAAGGAAGTGTGTGTGCATGAAAGGTCCTGAGAGAATGTGACAAAGTGTAGACAGGAAAGGTCCTGACAGAATGTGAGAAAACGTAGACAGGAAAAGTCCTGACAAAATGAGAGAAAGTGTAGACAGGAAAGGTCCTGACAGAATGTGAGAAAGTGTCGACAGGAAAGGTCCTGACAGAATGTGAGAAAGTGTAGACAGGAAAGGTCCTGACAAAATGTGAGAAAGTGTAGACAGGAAAGGTCCTGACAGAATGTGAGAAAGTGTAGACAGGAAAGGTCCTGACAGAATGTGAGAATGTGTAGACAGGAAAGATCCTGACAAAATGTGAGAAAGTGTCGACAGGAAATGTCGCGACAGAATGGGAGAAAGTGTAGACAGGAAAAGTCCTGACAGAATGTGAGAAAGTGTGGACAGGAAAGGTCCTGACAGAATGTGAAAAAGTATTTATTGGAAAGGTCGCGAATGCATGTCTGAAAGTGTGTACAGAAAAGGTCGCGACAGAATGTGAGAAAGTGTAGATAGGAAAGGTCGCGACAGAGTGTGAGAAAGCGTGTACTAGAAAAGTCGTGACAGAATGTGAGAAAGTGTAGACAGGAAAGGTCGCGACAGAGTGTGAGAAAGCGTGTACCAGAAAAGTCGTAACAGAATGTGAGAAAGTGTAGACAGGAAAGGTCGCGACAGAGTGTGAGAAAGCATGTACTAGAAAGGTCGTGACAGAATGTGAGAAAGTGTAGACAGGAAAGGTCGCGACAGAGTGTGAGAAAGTATGTACTAGAAAAGTCGTGACAGAATGTGAGAAAGAGGGAGCGGTTCCGAGAACAGACAATACAAATTTGAGAGTGCACGAGATGGGAGTAAGAATGTCAGTACTTCGATATAAAGTGGCACTGTGATATGTGTGTACCAGACAAAGAGAGAGAGAGAGAGAGATAAAGAGGGGGAGAGAAAGAGAGAGAGAGGGAGAGAGAAAGGGAGGGAGAGGGAGAAAGAGAGGAGGAGAGCGGGAGAGTGAGAGGGAGAGAGAGAAAGAGAGGGAGAATGAGGGAAAGAGAGGAAGAGAGAAGGAGAAAGAGAGGGGGAGGAGAAAGAGAGGGAGAGGAGAGAGAGAGGGAGAGAGAGAATGAGAAAGAGAGAGTCTCCTAACAATATGAAAACTAATCGTAGTGGTACCTCCCTCACAAAAGTTGAAGACTGCTGTCACAGTACAATGTGAGCATATAGTCTTCCCCTGATTTCAAACGTTTGTTGTAAAACTATACTAGGTACAGATACTTGCAACTTGTTCCTGAAATCAACAACTTTTGCTCCTTCAATTTCTTCACGCGTTTCAACATTTGTTCCATTTATTACCGGGAGAACATATTAGTAACTTCTTATCACGAGTTCTCCAACGTCTCTTTAGTCACTGCCACCAGAGCATTCGTTAGTTCTCCAACGTCTCTTTAGTCACTGCCACTAGAGCATTCGTTAGTTCTCCAACGTCTCTTTAGTCACTGCCACCAGAGCATTCGTTAGTTCTCCAACGTCTCTTTAGTCACTGCCACCAGAGCATTCGTTAGTTCTCCAACGTCTCTTTAGTCACTGTCACCAGAGCATTCGTTAGTTCTCCAACGTCTCTTTAGTCACTGTCACCAGAGCATTTCTTTTCCTTACCATAAGATTTTCCAAATCTAATGAACTGAACATTTGCCTCCTAATATGCCACTGTTAAAAATGTTCAAAGGTTCAAAATCAGACTCCGGCGTCACTGCATTCAGTACAGCCTTATATATGCCCCGCCGCATGCCGCAGCATCCATCCAAGAGTATGTTTGCTAATAGTTCCCATCAAGTATTTTTTTTAACAATGCATTTTCTATCACACAGTTCAGCAGGCATTACTTTTAAGAAAAAGGTAATGTCTGTTGAACACGTAATATTAAGAAAGTGCAATGTCTGCTGAACGTAATATTAAAAAAGTGCAATGTCTGTTTAACTTAATATTAAGAAAGTGCATTGTTTGCTGAACGTAATGTTAAGAAAGGGGAATGTCTGCTGAATGTAATGTTAAGAAAGGGAATGTCTGCTGAACGTAATATTAAGAAAAGGGAATGTCTGCTGAACGTAATATTAAGAAAAGGGAATGTCTGCTGAACGTAATGTTATTAAAGGGTAATATCTGCTGAACGTGATATTTTAAGAAAGGGTAATGTCTGCTGAACGTGATATTTTAAGAAAGGGTAATGTCTGCTTAACGTGATATTTTAAGAAAGGGTAATGTCTGCTGAGCGTGATCACGTGGCTGATCCATCCCTTCAAATCTGTGGTGATACCACAAAACACACGGGTCTTTATCCTTCACAGGTGCCACTCTGACACTGGTAGCTGAACAAATAACAGAATAATAACAGAATAATAACAGAAACAGTCTATGCAATCCCCAACGTTTACGTTTTCTTGTTTGCACAGTTGTAAAGATGTTTTTTCCTTAACCAAGAAAGGACCTTCATGATCGTCCCGTGTGTCCCGAAACGGGACAGGAACACGGGCTTGGTGTATTCAATCTGCTTTATGACTGCACTTATCTTGCACGATCACAGGTCAGGCTGTGCCACCTGCTTGACCTGAGGGACCTCTGTGACTGTTAACTTCCGCAGTGTGTGTGTGTGTGTATGCCAGGGTTTGAAATGGAAAGATTTCATTGGATAATCGGGTCAGATAAGGTCTGTCGATGGCAATCTTGTACAGTTTAGATGTAAGGGAAGTGGAGATGGAAGTGGGGGGGGGGGGGGTGGAGGGATTGGGGTTTTTTTTTTGGGGGGGGGCATGAAATAGCACCCTAAAGAACAGAGAAGTATGAAATTGGTTATTACTGCAGAGCAGCCGTATTCTAAAGTAGCTGGTACTGTTCCCCCGTGTGTTAGAGGAATGTGGGAGGAATGTAGGAGGAAAGGGGGGGGGGGAAGGGGGAGATATTAAGGAAGATTCATTGAGCGATGAGGGAAAAGAAAGCGATAGGGGAGATAAGAAACAATGAAGTGACGCAAGTTTGGAGGATGTGGCCCGAGGACTAAAGGGGCGATAAGAAACATGACTACCACTAGACAAAATACCACAGAAAACATTCCTGCAAAGACTGGCAGGAAAAGAAGAGTTCAGGCCCAATTTAGAGAATTCCAGACGATGCATTGCTCAAGGGCTCATATGGCTTCCTCTGTTTGCAAATAGGGCCCGTAGTAGATTAAAATGCAATGGCCAAATCAGTAAGATAAGTAGACTGCGGGGAGGTTGGAGAGAAGAATGACTGTGCACCATCTTACAAAATTCCCCTCTGAGGCCCTTGGAGAGCCCGCCCACACAGGGGATGGATGGGGGAGACAACAGAAACCTTAAATATCCCCTTAAAGCGGAGCAAACAGCCAAGTCCTGTCAAAATGTCCTTCTGTCCCATCAACACTGAAAGATACATGCGGGACAACGCAAAACAAAGAACAGACAGGAATGTGAGCCTCTATTAGGAAAAGTAGACTAACCTGACAGACAGGATCGTGTCTTTCATTCATTTTCAATCAGTTCTCGCAGCGTCTCATCCACACCGCGAACCTTCATTTACTTCCGCGGATAACAGCATCCGCGAATAACAAGTTACGCGAATAACAAGATCTTACTGAATGATGAAAATAATGCTAAAAATTTAACACCCTCGTAAATGCGCCATTGCCAGATGAAAACAATACAAATACCTTTCTCAGACGCGATACTAAAATTTGAAACCAGTATACAAACTCTCGCCATGTCCGATAACCAGCGAGATTTGCTACCCTAATGAGAAGACCACACAGCAATTTTACAGTACAACAAATAAACGATTTTTAAGAAAAAAAAAACACAGAAAGATACAGCAATGGGTTTTACAGATGTGACATGCGTTTTTGACAGTTCTTAGTTCTCTCAGCGTCTGTTCTACTACTCTTCTCAGCTTTTATTTAGCAATTCTCTGTCCGTGATGAATTTTAAACCAATGTTCCAGGCACGGTTGACTTCCAAGAGATGTACTCCCAGCTTCCCCTCCCCCCTTTTAAAAAAATATTAGCGAAAGGTAATTCTCAAAATATGTGAAAATCGCTCAAGTGTAAACTGTTCCCCATATGTGATGTAATCCACATACACGGTCCAAGTGTTTGTAAATGATAAGAATATGGATTTTTTCTGGGAGGTAAACATTACAACATGGCTGTTGTAGGTTTCATGATAAATCTGATGTGGGAATGTGATCTCATTGGTTGGCAGCACGTTTTCAAGATAAATCTGATGTAGGAATGTGGTCCAGTTGGTCGGCAGCAAGATTTCATGATAGATCTGACGTGGGAATGTGGTCCAGTTGGTCGGCAGCAAGATTTCATGGTAGATCTGACGTGGGAATGTGGTCTAGTTGGTCGGCAGCAAGATTTCATGGTAGATCTGACGTGGGAATGTGGTCTAGTTGGTCGGCAGCAAGATTTCATGATAGATCTGATGTTAATATGTGGGAATGTTGTTCACAGTGGCATGGTGGTAACTAGTAAGTTGGCTCTTCTCTAACTCAGATGTTAGTGGTTCAAATCCACCTGGAGGTGTCCAAGTAACCCAAGCCGCATGTATGGGTGCCCAGGCTACTTCTGGAGCTGGGTTTAGAAGGAGGGCCACGTCTGTAGACCACTTGATGGTCTGGATGTTGCTGACGGATCCTGGGTATGGAAACAGCCAGGTCTGTTGAGGACTTGACCCTGGGTGTCGCTGACAGATCCAAGTAAAATTTCCCATATCGTCTAGGTCAGGAGTGTCTAACTGGCGGTCTGCGAGACTTTTATGCGGCCAGCGCGGTTATTTCAAAATACAATTAAAATGATTTAAATTAACATTTATATTCTTCAAAACATATAAAAATATTTGTAAAAGCTGTTTACAGTAGCTCAGTTTGCACCATAACTGTCACGTCTATCTCATTTTTATGTAAGTTGGCAAAACGTAATTGATTTAGATGGGGCCTGTCACTTCTGAGACCACGGAAGTTTGATATCCCAGATCTGGGCTCCTCTATTTTTGGGAACAATAAATCAGTTACATTTTCAGAATAAATGCCCCAAAAATGAGCGCGAGAAATTATATAATATAATATAATATAATACAATATAATACAATATAATATAATATAATATAATACAATATAATATAATATAATATAATATAATATAATATAATATAATATGATATAATATAATATAATATAATATAATACAATATAATATAATATAATATAATATAATATAATATAATACAATATAATATAATACAATATAATATAATACAATATAATATAATATAATATAATATAATATAATATAATATAATATAATATAATATAATTAACTGAAACAAAAGACTCCGCTACTATTACTTCAATTTCCCCAGCACTGACCCTGGTAGAATGGACGCTACAGTGGAGGCGGGGTCAGAATCTACCATCGCCAGTTCGAGAACCCGCACGGAAATCGCTTCGGTCGTTCATATTTAAAACTATAATAATAATAATAAGAAGAAGAAGAAGAAGAAGAAATCCAAATCACACGAAGGACTTGTTCTTTATCTATTGAACGGCGAGCTGATGTTCTTTGCAGCTCACGTTGTGAAGATATTGTCGGATTGGGAGAGGGCTAGGCGACTATTTTTTCATCCCTAAGTGCAGCTAAAACGTAGGTGTGCAATATTTCTTTAGCGGATAGGGACTATAGCCATCTCAGCTCCGTGCAGCCTGACTATGGGGACTATAGCCATCTCAGCTCCGTGCAGCCAGACTATGGGGACTATAGCCATCTCAGCTCCGTGCAGCCAGACTATGGGGACTATAGCCATCTCAGCTCCGTGCAGCCAGACTATGGGGACTATAGCCATCTCAGCTCCGTGCAGCCAGACTATGGGGACTATAGCCATCTCAGCTCCGTGCAGCCAGACTATGGGGACTATAGCCATCTCAGCTCCGTGCAGCCAGACTATGGGGACTATAGCCATCTCAGCTCCGTGTAGCCAGACTATGGGGACTATAGACATCTCAGCTCCGTGTAGCCAGACTATGGGGACTATAGCCATCTCAGCTCCGTGTAGCCAGACTATGGGGACTATAGCCATCTCTGCTCCGTGCAGCCAGACTATGGGGACTATAGCCATCTCTGCTCCGTGCAGCCAGACTATGGGGACTATAGCCATCTCTGCTCCGTGCAGCCAGACTATGGGGACTATAGCCATCTCAGCTCCGTGCAGCCAGACTATGGGGACTATAGCCATCTCTGCTCCGTGCAGCCAGACTATGGGGACTATGTCCATCTCTGCTCCGTGCAGCCAGACTATGGGGACTATAGCCATCTCAGCTCCGTGCAGCCAGACTATGGGGACTATAGCCATCTCTGCTCCGTGCAGCCAGACTATGGGGACTATGTCCATCTCAGCTCCGTGCAGCCAGACTATGGGGACTATAGCCATCTCAGCTCCGTGCAGCCAGACTATGGGGACTATAGACATCTCTGCTCCGTGCAGCCAGACTATGGGGACTATGTCCATCTCAGCTCCGTGCAGCCAGACTATGGGGACTATAGACATCTCTGCTCCGTGCAGCCAGACTATGGGGACTATAGACATCTCTGCTCCGTGCAGCCAGACTATGGGGACTATGTCCATCTCAGCTCCGTGCAGCCAGACTATGGGGACTATAGACATCTCTGCTCCGTGCAGCCAGACTATGGGGACTATGTCCATCTCAGCTCCGTGCAGCCAGACTATGGGGACTATGTCCATCTCAGCTCCGTGCAGCCAGACTATGGGGACTATGGACATCTCAGCTCCGTGTAGCCAGACTATGGGGACTATGGCCATCTCAGCTCCGTGTAGCCAGACTATGGGGACTATGTCCATCTCTGCTCCGTGCAGCCAGACTATGGGGACTATGTCCATCTCTGCTCCGTGCAGCCAGACGAGGTCTGTTAGTAGCAGTACCAACGGGGGAGGTGGGACAGGGTCTTGGTCAGCTCTGGGTCGTTGGTTACCAAATAGGACAGCGTCTTCACCCCCTGATCACAAAACTGGTAACTGCTTGTGCTTGTACGAACTCCCTGTAACTGTGAGCTGGTGTTCTTTTGTAGCCGATGCTGTGAAGGTGTAGAGGCACAACATCGTATCGGCGTGGGAGCGGGTTATGGCAGCTACTTTCTCAGTCCCAGAGCACAGCTAAAAAGCAGAGGATGCGCAATGCTTCTTTTGCAGACTCCACCACCAAGGGCAGTATGGCGTTACCTGCCCCTTTAGCCAGGCTAGGCTATGTTACCGGGGTACCACGGAGAGCTGGGAAAAGGGTCTTGGTCACCTATGGTTCTCTAACCCTAACGCTGGTATATCAGCTATGGGTCGCTGATTGCCTCATCGGACAAGCGTTTTCACCCCCCCCCCCCAAAGTGGTAATACGGGTAAACCTTCACAGTAAACTAATTATTCACAGGAGGAACACTTTGGAATCAAGAGCTAAAGTTCTACATCCATATCTTCACAATGAAACGCTCTTTACAATTTTACAAAATAGCATTTTGCTTCTGTTTCAAACAGACATGCCTCCAAGAGCTGGTAATTTAAAAGCATGGAAAGCAAGCAATTCTCCAGATGTATACAACATTTATATAACACACCTTGCAGCCGTCGACACGACGTGAAAACAACATTAAAAAAAAACAAATGACAAGTATAGAAATGATGGGAAATGGATGCTTTTTAAATTTTTAACCCTTGTAAAGCAAGACCCACCTCCAGTTGTCTGCCAGGATAATCCGCCAACGAACATTTTCCTGTAAAATAAAGAGAATAAAAGAGTTAATGTTTGAGAAGAAAAAGGGGGAAAGAGTAATGAAAGAAAAAGATTTGGTGGTGAAGTTAGTGGTGGTTGTGGTGTTTTTTTGTTGTAGGTGGCTGTCTTGTTAGTGGTGGTTGTGGTGTTTTTTTGTTGTAGGAGGCTGTCTTGTTAGTGGTGGTTGTGGTGTTTTTTTGTTGTAGGAGGCTGTCTTGTTAGTGGTGGTGGTGGTGTTTTTTTGTTGTAGGAGGCTGTCTTGTTAGTGGTGGTGGTGGTGGTGGTGTTTTTTGTTGTAGGAGGCTGTCCTTTTAGTGGTGGTGGTGGTGGTGTTTTTTTTGTTGTTGTAGGCTGTCTTGTTAGTGGTGGTTGTGGTATTTTTTTGTTGTAGGAGGTTGTCTTGTTAGTGGTGGTGGTGGTGTTTTTTTGTTGTAGGAGGCTGTCTTGTTAGTGGTGGTGGTTGTGGTGTTTTTTTGTTGTAGGAGGCTGTCTTGTTAGTGGTGGTGGTGGTGTTTTTTTGTTGTAGGAGGCAGTCTTGTTAGTGGTGGTGGTGGTGTTTTTTTGTTGTAGGAGGCTGTCTTGTTAGTGGTGGTGGTGGTGGTGTTTTTTTGTTGTAGGAGGCTGTCCTTTTAGTGGTGGTGGTGTTTTTTGTTGGGGACTATAGACATCTCTGCTCCGTGCAGCCAGACTATGGGGACTATGTCCATCTCAGCTCCGTGCAGCCAGACTATGGGGACTATGTCCATCTCAGCTCCGTGCAGCCAGACTATGGGGACTATGGACATCTCAGCTCCGTGTAGCCAGACTATGGGGACTATGGCCATCTCAGCTCCGTGTAGCCAGACTATGGGGACTATGTCCATCTCTGCTCCGTGCAGCCAGACTATGGGGACTATGTCCATCTCTGCTCCGTGCAGCCAGACGAGGTCTGTTAGTAGCAGTACCAACGGGGGAGGTGGGACAGGGTCTTGGTCAGCTCTGGGTCGTTGGTTACCAAATAGGACAGCGTCTTCACCCCCTGATCACAAAACTGGTAACTGCTTGTGCTTGTACGAACTCCCTGTAACTGTGAGCTGGTGTTCTTTTGTAGCCGATGCTGTGAAGGTGTAGAGGCACAACATCGTATCGGCGTGGGAGCGGGTTATGGCAGCTACTTTCTCAGTCCCAGAGCACAGCTAAAAAGCAGAGGATGCGCAATGCTTCTTTTGCAGACTCCACCACCAAGGGCAGTATGGCGTTACCTGCCCCTTTAGCCAGGCTAGGCTATGTTACCGGGGTACCACGGAGAGCTGGGAAAAGGGTCTTGGTCACCTATGGTTCTCTAACCCTAACGCTGGTATATCAGCTATGGGTCGCTGATTGCCTCATCGGACAAGCGTTTTCACCCCCCCCCCCCAAAGTGGTAATACGGGTAAACCTTCACAGTAAACTAATTATTCACAGGAGGAACACTTTGGAATCAAGAGCTAAAGTTCTACATCCATATCTTCACAATGAAACGCTCTTTACAATTTTACAAAATAGCATTTTGCTTCTGTTTCAAACAGACATGCCTCCAAGAGCTGGTAATTTAAAAGCATGGAAAGCAAGCAATTCTCCAGATGTATACAACATTTATATAACACACCTTGCAGCCGTCGACACGACGTGAAAACAACATTAAAAAAAAACAAATGACAAGTATAGAAATGATGGGAAATGGATGCTTTTTAAATTTTTAACCCTTGTAAAGCAAGACCCACCTCCAGTTGTCTGCCAGGATAATCCGCCAACGAACATTTTCCTGTAAAATAAAGAGAATAAAAGAGTTAATGTTTGAGAAGAAAAAGGGGGAAAGAGTAATGAAAGAAAAAGATTTGGTGGTGAAGTTAGTGGTGGTTGTGGTGTTTTTTGTTGTAGGTGGCTGTCTTGTTAGTGGTGGTTGTGGTGTTTTTTGTTGTAGGAGGCTGTCTTGTTAGTGGTGGTTGTGGTGTTTTTTGTTGTAGGAGGCTGTCTTGTTAGTGGTGGTGGTGGTGTTTTTTGTTGTAGGAGGCTGTCTTGTTAGTGGTGGTGGTGGTGGTGGTGTTTTTTGTTGTAGGAGGCTGTCCTTTTAGTGGTGGTGGTGGTGGTGTTTTTTTTGTTGTTGTAGGCTGTCTTGTTAGTGGTGGTTGTGGTATTTTTTTGTTGTAGGAGGTTGTCTTGTTAGTGGTGGTGGTGGTGTTTTTTTGTTGTAGGAGGCTGTCTTGTTAGTGGTGGTGGTTGTGGTGTTTTTTGTTGTAGGAGGCTGTCTTGTTAGTGGTGGTGGTGGTGTTTTTTGTTGTAGGAGGCAGTCTTGTTAGTGGTGGTGGTGGTGTTTTTTTGTTGTAGGAGGCTGTCTTGTTAGTGGTGGTGGTGGTGGTGTTTTCTGGTGTAGGAGGCTGTCCTTTTAGTGGTGGTGGTGTTTTTTGTTGTAGGAGGCTGTCTTGTCAGTGGTGGTTGTGGTGTTTTTTTTGTAGAATGCTGCCTTGTTAGTGGTGGTGGTGGTGGTGTTTTTTTTTGTTGTAGGAGGCTGTCTTGTTAGTGGTGGTGGTGGTGGTGTTTTTTGTTGTAGGAGGCTGTCTTGTCAGTGGTGGTTGTGGTGTTTTTTTTGTAGAATGCTGTCTTGTTAGTGGTGGTCGTGGCGTTTTTTGTTTTAGGAGGCTGTCTTGTTAGTGGTGGTGGTAGTGTTTTTTGTTGTAGGAGGCTGTCTTGTTAGTGGTGGTCGTGGTGTTTTTTGTTGTAGGAGGCTGTCTTGTTAGTGGTGGTGGTGGTGTTTTTTGTTGTAGGAGGCTGTCTTGTCAGTGGTGGTTGTGGTGTTTTTTTTGTAGAATGCTGTCTTGTTAGTGGTGGTGGTGGTGGTGTTTTTTGTTGTAGGAGGCTGTCTTATTAGTGGTGGTCGTGGTGTTTTTTGTTGTAGGAGGCTGTCTTGTTAGTGGTGGTGGTGGTGTTTTTTTGTTGTAGGAGGCTGTCTTGTTAGTGGTGGTCGTGGTGTTTTTTGTTATAGGAGGCTGTCTTGTTAGTGGTGGTCGTGGTGTTTTTTGTTGTAGGAGGCTGTCTTGTTAGTGGTGGTGGTGGTGTTTTTTGTTGTAGGAGGCTGTCTTGTTAGTGGTGGTGGTGGTGTTTTTTGTTGTAGAATGCTGTCTTGTTAGTGGTGGTGGTTGTGTTTTTTGTTGTAGGAGGCTGTCTTGTTAGTGGTGGTAGTGGTTTTTTGTTGTTGTAGGAGGATGTCTTGTTAGTTGTGGTCGTGGTGTTTTTTGTTGTAGGAGGCTGTCTTGTTAGTGGTGGTTGTGGTGTTTTTTGTTGTAGGAGGCTGTCTTGTTAGTGGTGGTGGTGGTGTTTTTTGTTGTAGGAGGCTGTTTTGTTAGTGGTGGTGGTGTTTTTTGTTGTAGGAGGCTGTCTTGTTAGTGGTGGTGGTGGTGTTTTTTGTTGTAGGAGGCTGTCTTGTTAGTGGTGGTCGTGGTGTTTTTTGTTGTAGGAGGCTGTCTTGTTAGTGGTTGTGGTGGTGTTTTTTGTTGTAGGAGGCTGTCTTGTTAGTGGTGGTCGTGGTGTTCTTTGTTGTAGGAAGCTGTCTTGTTAGTGGTGGTAACAGTGTTTTCTTTGATGCAGGAGGCTGTTTTGGTGGTAATAGTGGTGTTGATGTATGAGGCTGTTTTTTGGTGGTGGTTGTTGTGGTGGTGCAAGCAGGTGTTTTAGTATGCCAGCGCGTTCTTTTTCTGTAAGTGTCTGCATGTTGATGATATTATTGGTTGTGGTACTGATGTAGGCGAGAATGTTGATGATATTATTGGCTGTGGTACTGATGTGGGCTGGGATGTTGATGATATTACTGGTTGTGGTTCTGATGTGGGCGGGTATGTTGATGATATTATTGGTTGTGGCACTGATGTAGGGGGGTATGCTGATGATATTATTGGTTATGGTACTGATGTGGGCGGATATGTTGATGATATTAGTGGTTGTGGTTCTGATGTGGGCGGGTACGTTGATATTAGTGGTTGTGGCACTGATGTAGGCGGGTATATTGATGATATTAACCGTTGTGGTACTGATGTAGGCGGGTATGTTGATATTAGTGGTTGTGGCACTGATGTAGGCGGGTATATTGACGATATTAACCGTTGTGGTACTGATGTGGGCGGGTATGTTGATGATATTAGTGGTTGTGGCACTGGTGTAGGCGGGTATGTTGATGATATTACCGGTTGTGGTGCTGATGTAGGCGGGTGTGTTGTTGTGGGTATAACGCGCTGATAACGTTGTTTACGCTGTTGACGAATAATGAGGCCGTCTTGGTAATGTTGGCTGTATGTGCTGGTGATATACGAAAGTGAGCTG
This sequence comes from Achatina immaculata, assembly GCA_009760885.1. Taxonomy (NCBI): domain Eukaryota; kingdom Metazoa; phylum Mollusca; class Gastropoda; order Stylommatophora; family Achatinidae; genus Lissachatina; species Lissachatina immaculata. Next base: position 19,517,407 of record CM019698.1, read on the forward strand.
CCGTTGTTGGTAGCTGTGCTGATGATTCAGATAGCTCCTAGGGTAAGTTTGAAAATTCTTTTCAGACTATAGCATTTCGTAGCAGCAGAGTCATCTCGGGAGTTGTTTTTTAGCCGTACACGAAGTATTTGAGACGAGCTGGCTTTATTTATTTCTTTATTTTAATATTTGCTGCTTCTTTTTTTTAAAAATGACGGGTAAAGCATTGAAGATATAAATGTTACGTAAAGCTAAATATTATTACTGTCTTACTTATGAAGTTTCTCTTTATCGCCGCATGGCTCGTCCTCATTATCATCGTCAACATAGCCATCACTGGGGATGAGATCAAACCCCCGTCAGTTATTAAAGTTTAAATATTCAGTGGAGTAACCATACTCGTTCCTCCTCCTTTCCGCCACACACACTCCCCTCAATTTGACCTTATTCCAGAGAACACACCTTGCTACGGCTATTCACACCTGTAGGAGAAATCACAGTGGAGATACCTGACGCGGCCGACACGGTTGGCTGAGTCCATTTCTCTCTACGTGCTCGGGGAAATTCAGTTTTTTTTTATTATTATTATTACTGCCTGATCCAGTTTGTTAAAAGTGGGGCGTTTGGTATTTTAACTTGATATAACTTTACTGTCAGTTCAGTTATTAGCCGAGTGGTTAGGCGCTCAGTTTACTAATCCCGTAGCACCAGGTTTGAGTCCCAGCAGTGGTACCTTTTGTCTGGTACACACCAAAAAAAAAAAAAAAGGCCACGGGGTCCACCCAGCTTCTAAAAAAAAGAGTACCAGAGAAACCTGGGAAGGTAATTGCGGGCCAGGCGTGGCACTGACCACATCAGACTTCCATGTGCTGAAGGTCTTGGAAATAAGGACTTAATACTCTAGGCCCCAATATGTCGTAATGGCACGGGAACGGGGATTTTACCTTTTTTTTTTTTGTTTTTTGTCAGTTATGTTAGGTGCCCTTTAAGTCAGTCGGGCAAGACCGTCTACAGGTCGTTCATGACAAGTCCGTAGGTGCTCTGATACGTTCCTTTAGTGTACAGAGATTACAGCATTTCTATGCCGATTTACAATTTTGAGGAATATTTAAGTTTACCGCCGTTTGGGCGGAGCCAGATTAGAAGAAGCAGGTGAAAAAGTACAAATTAATAAGGCGTAGGAGTCGGACAGGAGTTTAATACAGTAAAATACAGGAGATTAATACAGTAAATACAGGAGATTAATAAAGTAAAATACAGGAGTTTAGAAACAAAAACTGCCATACTTATTTTTCAATTTCCTGATATTACTCTGTGCTATAGTAGCACTGAAGAAAACTTTGATAGCATTACATGAGTTTGTTTCCCTGATTTCTTTACATTTTAGCTGGTTCTTTTTTTTCTATAAGGTAACATTTTCATGCCATAAAGGCATATTGGGGAATACGGTGTTAGGCCCGTATTTCCAAGACCTTCAGCACATGAAAATCTGATGTGGTCAGTATCACGCCTGGTCGCATTTACCTTGCCAGATTTCTCTGTTACCCATTTTCAGAAACTGAGTCGACCCCGGGGCCTTTTTTTTTTTTGGGTGTGTACCAGAAAAAAGAAAAAAAAATTCGTACCCCTGGGATTGAACCCGGTACCACCGGCTTCGTAAACCGAGCCTCTAACCACTCAGATAACCAGGCCGATTTTTTTTTAATATAAAAATTTTTAATATTTGCTGCTTCTTTTTTTTAAAAATGACGGGTAAAGCATTGAAGATATAAATGTTACGTAAAGCTAAATATTATTACTGTCTTACTTATGAAGTTTCTCTTTATCGCCGCATGGCTCGTCCTCATTATCATCGTCAACATAGCCATCACTGGGGATGAGATCAAACCCCCGTCAGTTATTAAAGTTTAAATATTCAGTGGAGTAACCATACTCGTTCCTCCTCCTTTCCGCCACACACACTCCCCTCAATTTGACCTTATTCCAGAGAACACACCTTGCTACGGCTATTCACACCTGTAGGAGAAATCACAGTGGAGATACCTGACGCGGCCGACACGGTTGGCTGAGTCCATTTCTCTCTACGTGCTCGGGGAAATTCAGTTTTTTTTTATTATTATTATTACTGCCTGATCCAGTTTGTTAAAAGTGGGGCGTTTGGTATTTTAACTTGATATAACTTTACTGTCAGTTCAGTTATTAGCCGAGTGGTTAGGCGCTCAGTTTACTAATCCCGTAGCACCAGGTTTGAGTCCCAGCAGTGGTACCTTTTGTCTGGTACACACCAAAAAAAAAAAAAAAGGCCACGGGGTCCACCCAGCTTCTAAAAAAAAGAGTACCAGAGAAACCTGGGAAGGTAATTGCGGGCCAGGCGTGGCACTGACCACATCAGACTTCCATGTGCTGAAGGTCTTGGAAATAAGGACTTAATACTCTAGGCCCCAATATGTCGTAATGGCACGGGAACGGGGATTTTACCTTTTTTTTTTTTGTTTTTTGTCAGTTATGTTAGGTGCCCTTTAAGTCAGTCGGGCAAGACCGTCTACAGGTCGTTCATGACAAGTCCGTAGGTGCTCTGATACGTTCCTTTAGTGTACAGAGATTACAGCATTTCTATGCCGATTTACAATTTTGAGGAATATTTAAGTTTACCGCCGTTTGGGCGGAGCCAGATTAGAAGAAGCAGGTGAAAAAGTACAAATTAATAAGGCGTAGGAGTCGGACAGGAGTTTAATACAGTAAAATACAGGAGATTAATACAGTAAATACAGGAGATTAATAAAGTAAAATACAGGAGTTTAGAAACAAAAACTGCCATACTTATTTTTCAATTTCCTGATATTACTCTGTGCTATAGTAGCACTGAAGAAAACTTTGATAGCATTACATGAGTTTGTTTCCCTGATTTCTTTACATTTTAGCTGGTTCTTTTTTTTCTATAAGGTAACATTTTCATGCCATAAAGGCATATTGGGGAATACGGTGTTAGGCCCGTATTTCCAAGACCTTCAGCACATGAAAATCTGATGTGGTCAGTATCACGCCTGGTCGCATTTACCTTGCCAGATTTCTCTGTTACCCATTTTCAGAAACTGAGTCGACCCCGGGGCCTTTTTTTTTTTTGGGTGTGTACCAGAAAAAAGAAAAAAAAATTCGTACCCCTGGGATTGAACCCGGTACCACCGGCTTCGTAAACCGAGCCTCTAACCACTCAGATAACCAGGCCGATTTTTTTTTAATATAAAAATTTTTAATTATCATCACTTTCTTTGTAATTTACTGTAGTCTATAATCATGTGACCAAGACGCATGATCATTAAAAAAGCTGAGAAGTTCTTCCTCTTTCTTCTTCTTCTTCTTCTTCTGTTCTTCTTTCTTTCTTTTTGGTGTTCGCTTCAAAAGTGCGTAGACTGCACTATGCGCCGTTGCGGGCGGACACATCCAACTTCGGGTTGTGTATTTTCAGAACTAGGTCCAACTTCTCATTTCAATCCATAGTCATTCGACCAGGCTACCTGGCCGTTTCCAAGGACACCACTGGGAGGTATAAGAGGGTCTTGATCGGCATTTGATTCTTCAAACCTGATGCAAGCAGTAAGATAATGGCCACTGACCGCTATCTCATTTAGATGGAGTACCGCATCTCCGCAACGAGAAATAGTTCTATAGTTTTTCTTCTCCTCCTACAACTCTAGCAGTCTTCTGAAAGCAGGACGCCTTCAAATTTCCTGGTACCTCTCCAGATTCAAATATTCACTGCCTGTGTCAAACCCTTGCGGCCCCCCCCCCCCCCCCCCCCGCAACAGAACACAGAGAGACTTCTAGCTCTGTCATGAACATGAAGGAACTTCTAGCTCTGCCATGAAAACAGAGAGACTTCTAGCTCTGCCTGAACATAGAGGGACTTCTAGCTCTGTCATGAAAACAGAGAGACTTCTAGCTATGCCTGAACATAGAGGGACTTCTAGCTCTGTCATGAAAACAGAGAGACTTCTAGCTATGCCTGAACATAGAGGGACTTCTAGCTCTGTCATGAAAACAGAGAGACTTCTAGCTATGCCTGAACATAGAGGGACTTCTAGTTCTGCCATGAAAACAGAGAGACTTCTAGCTCTGCCTGAACATAGAGGGACTTCTAGCTCTGTCATGAAAACAGAGAGACTTCTAGCTATGCCTGAACATAGAGGGACTTCTAGCTCTGTCATGAAAACAGAGAGACTTCTAGCTATGCCTGAACATAGAGGGACTTCTAGTTCTGCCATGAAAACAGAGAGACTTCTAGCTATGCCTGAACATAGAGGGACTTCTAGTTCTGTCATGAACATAGAGAGACTTCTAGCTATGCCTGAACATAGAGGGACTTCTAGTTCTGTCATGAACATAGAGAGACTTCTAGCTATGCCTGAACATAGAGGGACTTCTAGCTCTGCCATGAAAACAGAGAGACTTCTAGCTATGCCTGAACACAGAGGGACTTCTAGCTCTGCCATGAAAACAGAGAGACTTCTGGTTCTGCCTGAACACAGAGGGACTTCTAGCTCTGCCATGAAAACAGAGAGACTTCTGGTTCTGCCTGAACACAGAGGGACTTCTAGCTCTGCCATGTACACAGAGGGACTTCTAGCTCTGCCATGAAAACAGAGGGACTTCTAGCTCTGCCATGTACACAGAGGGACTTCAAGCTCTGCCATGTACACTCAGGGACTTCTAGCTCTGTCATGGGTTTCTAGCTCTGCCATGTACACAGAGGGACTTCTAGCTCTGCCATGAACACAGAGGGACTTCTAGCTCTGTCATGGGTTTCTAGCTCTGCCATGAACACAGAGACTTTTAGCTCTGTCATGGGTTTCTAGCTCTGTCATGAACACAGAGGGACTTCTAGCTCTGTCATGAACACGGAGGGACTTCTAGCTCTGCCATGAACACAGAGACTTTTAGCTCTGTCATGGGTTTCTAGCTCTGTCATGAACACGGAGGGACTTCTAGCTCTACCATAAACACGGAGGGACTTCTAGCTCTACCATGAACACGGAGGGACTTCGGGTATGATATTACTGTCCTTATTTTCCTTCTCCTTTCGGCCCACGACGACGGCAATATGGTCATCCTGGCCGCTCTTCCTTCTCCACCACCAGCAACCGGGTACAGCTGTGTACAACGGTGGACCCTCTGGCCTTATTCCAGTTACTGGCCTTCACCACGAGCCAACTAGCCATCACCCAGGGGCCCAGCCTAGATTCACCTCTATCAATCCCCCCCCCCCAAAAAAAAAAAAAAAACCAGCAGTATATTCTGGCTCAAACAGGCTGATAAACCAAACTTCGGGTAACAGAACAGACGCACAGAGGTTCTATTGCACTTTACCTCCAAAGCGTCCGCGCAACGTATTATTTTTGTAATCACTGGAATAACTATAAAGATAACCATTGAAATAACTATAAAGATAATCATTGAAATAACTATACAGATGCAAGAGAGGCTGCGAGCAGTAAAGGGACAATTACCCCCGGCATTTGTTGAATGCACTGCACCCCATTGCTACCGAGCATGTAATTAAGAATAGAGGGGATGTTCTCTCATGGGGCGGTCCGGTCCATAGTTCATATCAGGACTTAAAACAGAAGGGCCTCGTGTGTGTGTGTGTGTGTGTGTGTGTGTGTGGACGTGCGGAAGGCACAAGAGACTGCCTCTTATTCGAAGGAATGTGGGAATGAATGAATTTAAGCCCGGTAATCAACGGCGATCGAACAGAAGGAGCAGTTCCGGGGGGGGGGGGGTTATTATCTAATTATCTCTGATCCCCCCTCTTCTTCTTCTACCGCCACCCCGCCCCCACAACCCACCCAACCCTTCAACCCCGACCCTGGCTTCCTGTTCTTTCACAGAAGCCACCCAATCCTCTCGTCACACTGAGCACAAGGGCAAACAATCTGACTACTGAGATAAGAAATCGATCTGAAAGTGTACGAGCCACCGAAGTCTTGGCGAGGACTATCTCAAAGAACGAGTGTTACTTTTAAGAAATGTTTTGTTTTGTTTTTTCTTCTTTTCCCTTAATCCTGACATGCCTGTACTGTGACGTGAAAAACATGGGTGCTTCCCTGAACACAGCTGAATAACAGCACTTTCAATGTAACCCGAACAGAAGACAGTGATGAACAGCTACCTACCCTGGGTCATGATCATCCTCTATACAGCCGTTTGTGACAGGTACGAGTGCGTGGTCCATGTCCATAGTGAGAAATAAATCACAACTCAAGAATATATGAACTATTTACTCCTAGTGCACGAGCTACACGTCCGCTGCCTGCAGAACTCCCAAACACCCGTACAGTCCGCTAGCTGGCACCTCTTCCTCACACAAACTGCAGTTTTTACCCGTGGGAACCGAGTTCAAAACATTCCTCCCGCCCCGGCCGCCATTGGGTTGTTGTGGGTGGGCCCCCGTGTGTCTTGCGCGAAGGCGCGAAGTCGATTTGATTGACGGGGAAACCCCAAGAAACGATTGGGTGAGATCACCGTTGCTATAGGCAACTGTTTGAGAGTGCTTATGACGTCATACCCCCCCCCCCCCTCTTTTGATGTTTCGGTTACCGCCTTTTTTTTTTGTGGGTTGTTTGTCACCGGGACAAAATTGCAGCGGGGAAAAACACTTCACTTGCTAGTGCATGTAGTGCAGATCGACTTGTAAGGACTGGCGAATGACAGTGCCACTATGGAGAATGGATTTATACAGGGTATACTCTCTAATTTGGTAGTCAGCCACTCATAGCTTGATGCTAGCGTAAGGCTTGTGGCTTGTGGAGCGTTGGCCGGTCAAGATCTTGTCCTAAACCCCTTTGGTACCTCGATCAAAGAGGAATTTTTGGTCTCAGAAAGGAACTTTGTAAAGTTGGTGCAAAACTTTCTTCCTTCCCTTACCCCCCCCCCCTCCCCCTTTCCTATTCTATCTCGCTGATTAGCCATTCTGTTTTTGTCCATAAGGGCCTCGTCCTTTCAGCATGGAAAGCCCTCATTAAAACAGATGAAGCCATCCAGGAGGGGCAACCCGTGGATCTTCCCTTCTACATCATTCCCTCCCCCCTTCTCACAAACTATTATTAAGTCTGGACGACACTGGCTATCAATGCTAGAGAACCAGTAACTGAGTTACCCTAGCCAGGCCCCGTGGGGGGGGGGAGGGGGAGGGAGGGTTCAGTCGGGGCATTACTCTGGGGCCCAGAGTGTTTTCTCTGTTTTAAGGGTGGGCCTGAGAAGGAAAAAGGGGGGGGGGTAGGGATGAATGAAAACAGATAAACGAGCATGGTGTCGGATTGGAGGGGTCTTGACCCGTCGTACAATATTTCTCTCGGAGACCCTATGTCCAGCTGAGAGAATAGGGCTCGCTGTGGTTCTCAAGACTAGTGGAGCCTCAAGAGAATCCCTAGCACCAAAACACAGTCTCGTCCAGCACGACGCCTTTATTGCAAAATCTTCACGGCATTGGCTGTTAGCAACAGTTCACTTATATCATACAAAGATCACTTATATCAAAGATCACTTACGTCATTGATCACTTACATTAGACAAGGATCACTTACATCAAAGATCACTTACATCAGACAATGATCACTTACACTAGACAGCGATCACTTACACTAGATAAAGTTTACTTACACCAGAAAAAAAATTAATTACGTCAGACAAAAAATCACTTACATCAGACAAAGATCACTTACATCAGACAAAAATCACTTACGTCGGACAAAAATAATTTACACTGGACAAAGATCACTTACATCAGACAAAAATCACTTACATCAGACAAAGATCACTTATATCAGACAAAAATCACTTACATCAGACAAATATCACTTACATCAGACAAAAACACTTACACTAGACAAAGATCACTTACAACAGACAAAAATCACTTACACTAGACAAAAATCACTTACATCAGACAAAAATCACTTACATCAGACAAAGATCACTTACATCAGACAAAAATCACTTACACTAGACAAAGATCACTTACATCAGACAAAAATCACTTACACTAAACAAAGATCACTTACATCAGACAAAAATCACTTACATCAGACAAAGATCACTTACATCAGACAAAAAGTCACTTACATCAGACAAAGATCACTCATATCAGACAAAAATCACTTACATCAGACAAATATCACTTACATCAGACAAAAATCACTTACATCAGACAAAAATCACTTACACTAGACAAAGATCACTTACATCAGACAAAAACACTTACACTAGACAAAGATCACTTACAACAGACAAAAATCACTTACACTAGACAAAAATCACTTACATCAGACAAAAATCACTTGCATCAGACAAAGATCACTTACATCAGACAAAAATCACGTACACTAGACAAGATCACTTACAACAGACAAAAATCACTTACACTAGACAAAAATCACTTACATCAGACAAAAATCACTTACATCAGACAAAGATCACTTACATCAGACAAAAATCACTTACACTAGACAAAGATCACTTACATCAGACAAAAATCACTTACACTAAACAAAGATCACTTACATCAGACAAAAATCACTTACATCAGACAAAGATCACTTACATCAGACAAAAAGTCACTTACATCAGACAAAGATCACTCATATCAGACAAAAATCACTTACATCAGACAAATATCACTTACATCAGACAAAAATCACTTACATCAGACAAAAATCACTTACACTAGACAAAGATCACTTACATCAGACAAAAACACTTACACTAGACAAAGATCACTTACAACAGACAAAAATCACTTACACTAGACAAAAATCACTTACATCAGACAAAAATCACTTGCATCAGACAAAGATCACTTACATCAGACAAAAATCACGTACACTAGACAAAGATCACTTACATCAGACAAAAATCACTTACACTAGACAAAGATCACTTACATCAGACAAAAATCACTTACATCAGACAAAGATCACTTACAAGAGACACTATTCACTTACACTAGACAAAGATCACTTACATCAGACAAAAATCACTTATACTAGACACAGATCGCTTACATCAGACAAAGTTCACTTACAACAGACAGAAATTACTTACATCAGACAAAGATCACTTACAACAGACAGAAATCAGTTACATCAGAGAACGATCACATACACCGCACAAAGACCACTTCATCACACAAAGATCACTTCACCACACAAAGATCACTTATTCCACACAAAGATCACTTACTCCACACAAAGATTACTTACACCACACAAAGATTACTTACACCACACAAAGATCACTTACATCACACAAAGATCACTTACTCCACACAAAGATCACTTACACCACACAAAGATCACTTACTTCACACAAAGATCACTTACTTCACACAAAGATCACATACTCCACACAAAGATCACTTACACCACACAAAGATCACTTACTCCACACAAAGATTACTTACTTCACACAAAGATCACTTACTTCACACAAAGATCACTTACTCCACACAAAGATCACTTACACCACACAAAAATCACTTACTCCACACAAAGATCACTTACTTCACACAAAAATCACTTACTCCACACACAGATCACTTACTCCACACAAAGATCACTTACTCCACACAAAAATCACTTACTCCACACAAAGATCACTTACTCCACACAAAGATCACTTACTCCACACTAAGATCACTTACTCCACACAAAGATCACTTACACTACAAAAAGATCACTTACTCCACACAAAAATCACTTACTCCACACAAGGATCACTTACTCCACACAAAGATCACTTACTCCACACAAAAATCACTTACTCCACACAAAGATCACTTACTCCACACAAAGATCACTTACTCCACACAAAGATCACTTACTCCACACAAAGATCACTTACTCCACACAAAAATCACTTACTCCACACAAAGATCACTTACTCCACACAAAGATCACTTACTCCACACAAAGATCACTTACTTCACACAAAGATCACTTACTTCACACAAAAATCACTTACTCCACACAAAGATCACTTACTCCACACAAAGATCACTTACTCCACACAAAGATCACTTACACCACACAAAGATTACTTACACCACACAAAGATCACTTACATCACACAAAGATCACTTACTCCACACTAAGATCACTTACTCCACACAAAGATCACTTACTCCACACAAAGATCACTTACTCCACACAAAGGATCAGCCATGCAGCTGAACAGTCTTAACTCTAGCCATCTTATAGGACAGACAATCTTGTTTAATGTAAAAAAATAGATTATTATTTCATACGACAATCATTTACAACTGTTACTGCTACACTAGTAGTTTATGTTACATAGACGACAGTGACATATCGTCCTATATTTGGTCTGTGCAAGACAAGGTCATATAGTAGAGACCATTACAATGGTGGCATCGGGTCATAGATTACAAGTTGACAGAATAAACCATAAGGACTTAGATCAGATAGTATAAGAGAGAATGGATGAGAAAGTGCTCGCGAATGAGAGACTTGAGAGAGAAAACGAGAGTTAACGAATGTGAGAGACAATGAGAAATGGAGAGAGAGAAAATGAGAGAGTGGGAGCGGAAAACGGTGAGAGAAAAACGAGAATGAAAGAGTGGTAGAAACAGTGTGTGATAGATGGAGAATGGACGAGAGAGAGAGAGAGAGAATGTATAAGAGAGAAAGGGAAAGTGAAAGCGAGAGAGTGTGAGAGACAATGAGAGAGAGAATGGATGAGAAAGAGTGTGAGAGACAATGAGAGAGAGAGTGAATGGAAGAGAAATAGTGTGAGAGACAATGTGTGAGAGTGAATGGATGAGAAAGAATGTGAGAAACAATGAGCGAGAGAGGAAGAAACTGTGAAAAAGAATGGATAAGAAACCTTGTGAGAGACAATGAGTGAGAGAGAGAAGAATAGATGAGAAAGAGTGTGAGAGACAATGAGTGTATGTGTGTGTGTGTGAGAGAGAGAGAGAGAGTTTAAAAATGAGAAAACAGTACGTAACCAAAAACAATTTTCAAATTCAGCAGTTAAGTCCCCTGAGCATATATGACCAGCACATATGTTGTGTATGTTGGATATTCTTGGAGTATGTGCTCTGAGACCTCCCTACTTTCATAAATGATACGACCCTTAAATATCCTGGCGTGATAACTGACCAGCCAGTTTGATAACGAAGATTCCAGGCTATAAGTTCCACCAGACATTTAATGAGTGTGTCTACAATGACATTTTGCTATCATTTTGACATTTGTTAAATGACATATGGATGTCAGGTTGTCACGTTCCAATGTGACATTTTACAGCAGTACAGAAGTGGTAATAGCGCATTTTATTTTCAGTATAGTTTTCTCTCCTAACTCTCGCTGTTCAGCGCATTTTATTTGTTGGCTTTCTTCTATATTACTTCCTCTTTTACCGATAGAGTATACCTTCCTTTATAGGTAGATTTCTTACTTTTAATTCACATTCTTTCTATATTTTTGGGTTTCCTTCAGTGATTACTAGGTTTTCTTTACAAATTTCCTGTTCAGCTTCTGTATTACTTTCTTTTTCAATATTTTGTTATTCTAAATTACTCCTCTTTTTTTCTGTATTATTGCTCATCTCGGTTACTTTTTCTGCTTTCTGGTTTATGCCTTTTTCCCTCATTTTTCTTCCTCTTCAAGCCACCTAAGTTCTTCTTCTTCTTATTATTATTATTATTATTTCATATACATATATGCATATATATATACACAAATAGATATCTGGTCCATGCCAATTAGCTTTGGTCGTCACAGCAGCCTATCCATATGTGTATATCATACGCGTATGTGTATATCACAGACACATATACATAGATGAACGTACACACAAAAACATAGGTTATTAGGGATGCACATAACCGCATACAGTCGATCTGAAACAGAGGTTGACAAAGTTTTAAGTTATAGGGCGAAATAGTTCTTACAAGTTTTACATGAGTTTGTAGGGCATTTCAAAGGTGACAGCAGAGCAAGATAAGCTTTTTTTTCCTTTTCAGGAGGGGAAACAAAGAGAGAATATTATGGACAGGCTAAGGGAAGACACGATACAAAACTTCCAGATTAAATAAGAGTTACTACGAAGAAGAAGAAGAAGAAGATGATGATGATGATGATGATGATGTAGTTTCCGGTAAGAAAACAAAAATCGCTGAGCTTATATTCCTTTGTCTGGAAAAAGTGATCTTTTGCCTGGAATAAGTGATCCTTTTCCAGGTGTCTGTGGTCTTTATCTGGTGTAAGTGGTCTTTGTTTGATGTAAGTGATTTTTGTCTGATATAAGTGATCTTAGTCTGGCATAAGTGATCTTTGTCAGATATAACAGTCTGCCTGCAAACAGTGACGTCTCTCAATAACGTTTTGTGTAATCATTGTCCTTTCACCAACTCTAGTCCTGGGCTCCAAATTTGTTTAATGGAGTATACACTCATCTTCAAGAGTGCGAAGGCGCTGTCCGATCTGCCAATCACCGACCCATGGCTGATATGCCAGCGTCAGAATTAGCGAAGCATAGCTGATCAAGACCCTGTCTCACATCTCCGTTGGTACCCCTAGTAAAAGGTCTATCCTGGCTAACGGGACAGAGATCTTCAAAGTCCCTATGGTAGTGGAGTCTGTTAAAGAAGTATGGCACACCTTCTGCTTTTCAGTTCTACTCGGACTGAAAAAAAAACATCCGCCATAACCTTCTACTACAACCGACACGATGGTATGCCTCAACATCTCCACAGCGTCGGCTGCAAAGAACACCAGCTCCAGGTAGACAGAAGACAAGACATATTCGTCTTCAGAACCATCGTTTTCTTTTAATGCAAAACTGGTATTTTATATGCAGGCCGTGGTAACATTCTTTCACACAGAAAGTAAACAGAGAATACCGTAGTCAGTTTTACAAAGGAAAGCTCATCTAACTTAACCAACAAAAACAATTGATCACTTGACGTTGCAGCGGGGGCATAACTCCTGGCCCTTGTCAGATCAGATACTGCTATTCTGGCATTAATAGCGTGAATAGATTGGTCTCGGTGGATCTCTGGTAGATTGGTCTCTACAGTAGAATGCTATCTAGCGTTCAGTGTTCAGTCAACGACTGAAGAGCATGCCATCGTTGACGGGAGTGGTAATTTGCTGGCAGCAAAACTAATTCTATATATCTTTCAAAGTTGTTCACGACAGAGCTGCCAGAATATGAAATATTCAGAGGACGGGCTGAGAAGTAGAGTATTTCCCCCAACAAAATGAACAAAAGTTTTCTAAAGAGCTGTGACAAAACTGCCAATATTTCGACCAAATGTACCAGACACATTAATGATGAGGAACTAACGTTTCAAGATCAGACCAATGAAATTAAATGTTTGGTGTTGTCGCAGGTTATTATTGTTAATAATAGTGTTATTAACATTGTTGTTTGTTCTTTTTATATGAATATGGGAAATAATGGACAAAATGAGATTTCCAACACATGCGATACCATTAATGCCACTGCTGCATCTAGACCAACGGGCAGCAGTAAGAATAAATGGTGAAACAACAACTTGGTTTGATATAAATTAAGGGGTCCGTCAGGGGTGCATTTTTTCACCTAACTTATTTAACTTGTATCTTATCTTATCTTATCTTATATCCTTCCCGTGCCGTTAGACGTCACATAGGGCTCGCAAAGTAGTTCGCCAATGTTTCCTGTCTTCGGCGAGTCTTTCAACCTCATCAAAGGATGTTATGCCTGTTAACTTGGCCTCTCTTAATAATGTCCTCTTTAGAGTTTCACGCGGTCTGCCCCTTTTTCTTCGGCCTGTTGTGTTCCACTTGATAGCTTGTTTTAGGATTCTCTGATCATTTCTTCTCATCAAGTGACCAACATATGTCCATCTCCTTTTCCTGATCACCCGTGAGACTGGTTGTTGTTCAGTCATCTGTCTTATCTCTGCATTGTTCTTGAATTCATTCCACTTGATGCCGAGTATTTTCCTTAGGCATTTGTTTTCAAAAGAGTCTAATTTCTTTTCTATTTCTTTAGTTGTTTTCCAGCTTTCGCATGCATAAATGAGGGTGGATATTACATTTGAATTGAATAGTCTTAACTTGGTTTTTGTGCTTATAACTTTTGAATTCCATATGTTCTCAAGATTCTTGAAGATTGATGCTGCTTTTGCAATTCTGATCCTAACTTCCTTTCTAGTGTCACCATCCTTGTCTATGTAGCTGCCAAGGTATGCAAAGTGATTGACTTCTTCAATATCTGTCCCTTCTATGTGTATTTTTCCATTTTGATTGATGGGAATTTTCATTATCTTTGTTTTGTCCTTGTTAATTTCAAGTCCTATTTTGCTAGCCAGTGAAGATAGGCTATCTGTTTTTTCTTGCATGGAATTCACATTATTACTGATAAGAGTTATGTCATCAGCAAAATCAAGATCTTCTAGTTGGGTCCCATGTACCCAGTCAATACCTGTGTTACCTGTGCAGCATTTTGTCATTATGAAGTCTATTGTAATCCCAAAAAGTAAAGGAGACAGTATATATCCTTGTTTCACGCCTGTTTCAATCTGGAACCATTCACTCATCCCTTCTTCTGTCTTGACTGCACAATCATATCCATTGTATAAGTCCTTAATGATGTTGACAATTTTAGATGGTATTCCATATAGACATAAAATTCTCCATAATGAATCTCTGTGTATGCTATCAAATGCCTTCTTAAAATCTATGAAATTCAGTATTAATGGTTTTTGCTTTTCAATATGTTCTTCAAGTATTATTCTGAGAGTAAAGATCTGGTCGAGACAGCTTCTCCCTTTTCGAAATCCTGCTTGTTCTTCTCTCATTGCAGTATCCACTATATCTTTGAGTCTATTCAAAATGACCTTGCAAAATACTTTTGACACAACTGATATTAAGGTTACTCCTCTCCAGTTGTTACAGTCACTAAGGTTGCCCTTTTTTGGTATTTTAACAATGATTCCCTTCTTCCAATTAGAAGGGACCTTTTCTTCTTTCCAAATCTTGTTAAACATTCTCTGTAGTTGTCTCATGTTGTCACTATTGATAGCTATTGTATACTGAAAATATAATGAGGAATATTAGAGAAGATGTAGACAAAGAATATTACGATGGTATAAAAATTGTAGGTTATGAAATACCAGAAATTAGATATGCTGATGACACATTATTTCTGTCCACAACACAAAAAGGAATGGAAAACCTAATTATGTCATTCCATAAAAACAGTGAAGAGCAGAACCTCCATCTTAATACAAATGAAAACTAAACTGATGGCAATTGACAAAAAAAGTAAGACAGCTGAAATACGAGCTTGTATACAATACTTGTATATATATATCAATGAGGAAAAATTGCAAGAGGTGTAGAGTTTTGAATATCTTGGATTATTACTAACTAATAATGGAGATACATTGAGGGAAATTAAAAGAGGGCATCTATCTCTTTTCAGAAAGTAAAACAAACAAAGATTCTGTGGAGAGGAACAGACAGAACCACAAAAATTAGATTTTAAGGGGATACATCTTCCCATGCAGTAAATGCCTGTGAGACCTGGATACTTAACAAAACAGCTGAGAAACACATAAATGTATTTGAACGTAAATGCAACAGAAAAGTTCTTCAAATATCATGGACACAATATATATATATATATGCTTTCGGAGATCCGCCAGTGTGATGCTTATGATTTCCGTTTGGTGAACATTAAAGGTGAACTTTATTTTGATTCAAGAGCGAACCATCTGAATCTTATAGAGGCAACGTATGTTAAGATTTCAGTCTTGTGGTGAACCATATAGTATCGCGTGTTGTGACATTCTGAAATGTTGAAGTGATCAAGAAGAAGGCGTTAGAAAAGTGCATTGATAAATTAAAAAGTGACATTAGAGAAAGATAATATCATCGTGGCCACAATGCGTTAACAATGCTGTAGGAAAGTGCAGTAGGTTGGTAACATTTAAACAGCCAAAGTGTGCTGCTATTCGCGGGAGTTGCCATCACTCAAAGTCCAGCAATATCATCGATTCATTTGGCAGAATTTATAAGACAACTGTATAATCAGAGAACACTTCGTCGTCAGTATTATAATAATTCACAACCCCCGTATGATTATGTACATCCTGTTTTGTCTCCTCAGAGAAAGTTGTCTGCAATGCTACTCCAATTTCCTCTGTCCATTGTTTCAATGCTTACTTCGGGGTGACGTAGAACATGGCGGGAGCTTATTAACGTACTTGCCGGCATACTTTCTTATGAATCTTTTGCTCCGTCACATATCGTAAAACGGGAGTTAGACAGAAGGCTAACAACTTTATCCTGAGACCCATCTAGAGGCGACTATAGATGAGAAAAAAAAAGCAACTGTTATGGAAACTCGCAAGAAAATCAACCGGTCATCAGGGATACCAACTCCGAAGACAGTCGTGATGAGAAGAAATAGCCAGAGAATCCCAAAAGAAGCTGTCAAGTGGAACACAATAGGTCGAATAAAAAGAGATCGACCAGGTGAAACTCTAAAGAGGACATTGTTAAGAGAAGCCAGTTTAGTTGGCATAACTTCCCTTGATGAGGTTGAAAAGCTCACCGAAAGCAGGAAAACTTGGCAAACTATCATGCTAGCCCTATATGACGTCAAACGGCGCTGAAAGGATTGTAAGATTATTTCGATACTGCACTCTGCCAAGCTGAATCCATTCCATCTTTTTCTATTGTGTACCCATCTACATAATTGTCGACCTCTTTCTCCTTTTCCTTCAATTTTTCCCTCTGGGATGATTTTCGTTTACTAGGTTGTGCTTCTTGGTACGACCGAAATAGTTTAAAATTCTGGTTCTAAAATTGTCATTATTTTCCCTTTCAAATTCAGTTATATAATACTTCTTTGCCTGTTGTCTTTTCTGTCCACGAAATTCATCCTATTATTCCATATATTCTTCTTCAAGCATCTTCATTTATTTATTTATTTTTAAAATTTTATTATTTAATTAACGCTTTTTGTACATTTGGAGGAGGGTGGAGTAAATATAACATCTGATGATGTTTTGATCTTTTTCATTTAGTTAAACCTACATTCCCATTCTTCTGTTAATTTCCATCGTACATTACCCTCATCATCTGCATCCAGTCAGTCAGTCATTTGCATGTCCCTTATGGAACTTTGCCTCCCTAACAGCTCTCATGTAGGCCTCTCGGTTGTAAGCAAGGTGTCCTGCTGCTGGTGCGTCCGTTCGCAGATCATCAACGATGTCTTGCAGCCATCTTCGCCTTGGTCTAACTCTCTTTCTTTTCTCATTATGTACCCTTTCAAGATTTGTTATTTAAATTCTCCTGACGTTTAATTTGTCTAAAATATTTACGTTTTCTCTATTCAGTCATCCTTGCTAGCAAACCTTCAATATTAAGTTCTTGTAGTATGAATATATATGTTCTTTTTTCATCTGCAACCACGTGTCCCACATATATGAACTGTGTAACTTGTTTCAGTATTTATCCATTTATATTTATGTTTTCGTTTGGTTGTATGTCTTCCTTGCTGATAGCCACGACCTTTGTCTTTCTAATCTTTACTTCCGAGGGGCATTCTTGTCTTTTGTTGTTTATTTGTGCCACATGCCAACAAGAATGATAATGCGACCAGGTTACTTGAACTGTGCAGCCAGCACAACCTTTTCATCACAAACACCTTTTTTTAAGCACAAAGAGTCCTAAATATACACAAGGTACAAATGGAACGATCTTAATACAAAAAGCCAGATCGACTTCATATTAGCAAGAAAAACCAAGAAAAGGCAGATAGTAGATGCAAGAGTAATACCATACCTATGTACTGACACAGATCATAAAGCATTTATCACAATCATAAGGACAACAAATAAAATAAAACGGAAAACATGCACAAATACCAAAGATGAAGTAATAGATGTAATGAAACTCATTGATGGGACAGTGAGGAGTAACTATGAAAAGAAACTGGAATCAATCAAACAGGACTACCGGTCGAAAGGAATTCAGTCGAGGGAGAATGGTACATATTTAAGACCAGCATTTTAGAAATCGCAAAAGTGACATGAGGTACCAAGATCAGAAGAAAAGCTGGGCGAAAGAAGCTGTAGAAATTAAGAAAGAGAGATACAAAGATTGGATGAAGAGTAAGCAAGACAAGGACTATATAGAATATAGAATAGCAAAAAGACAAGTAAACAGAATAATAAAAAGTGAAAAGGAGAAAGACTGGGAGGTATACGGTGATACACTTAATGACAACCACAAGGAAGCAACAAAACTGTTCTACAAAACGTTAAACACCATGAGAACAAGAACAAAGCAATTTGATCCAACAGAAATAATAAACAGCGAGAAAAGAGAACTAATATGTGACCCAAAACAGATACTAGAAAGATGGCGACAATACTTCGATCAATCACTCAACATCTCAACTGAGACCACAGACCAAAGTAACCCCAACATAGAAATTTCCACACAGTTAGAACGTGATATACTCTCTCTCTCTCTCTGAACCTTAAGTGCCCAGGGCACATGGGGCTTCCGCAAGGGTTTTCCACAAATGCCTGTCCTTCGCCTTTTTTTCTGCTCTTGCCCAGGTGAGCCCTCTATTGCTCAACATCCTTTCTGTTGTTCTTCTCCATGTCTCTTTTGGTCTACCTTTACTTCTGCTCCCCTGTGGTGTCCATCTTAGTGCTATTTTTGGTAGTGAGTTGTCAGTCATTCGGAGCACATGTCCCAACCATCGCCAGCTTCTTTCCTCAATAATTGGTGTCAGTGGTTTCATCTGCATTTCTGCTAATAAGATGTTATTTCTTATGGTGTTTGGCCAAAATATTTTTCTAATTCTTCGTAAACATTTAGTCTGGAAAGAATTCAACTTGTTTTCTATGGTTTTGGTGATTTTCCAGCATTCACTTCCATAGAGTAGTACACTTAGAACATTACTCTTAAATATCCTGATTTTTATATTTATGCTTAGTTTATTTGATTTCCATATATTCTGCAGCATTGCAAAAGCCTGGTTTGCTCTAGTAAGTCTGCTGTTGATGTCCTCTGTGCTGTCTCCATTTTCTACTACTCTGCTGCCAAGGTATACAAATTCGTTGACCTCCTCCACTAACTTGTTATCTACTCTGAGTACATTTCTGTTGTTCACATTTTGCTTCATTAACTTTGTCTTTCCTACATTGATCTTTAGTCCTATGTTGTTTGCATTCTGAGTTAGCTTGTTTATTTTATCTTGCATATCTTTGTGACTGCTTGATAATAGACAAATGTCGTCCGCAAAGTCAAGGTCCTCCAGCACTGTGTCAAGGGTCCATTGTAATCCTCTGCGTTTGTCTGATGTTGCCTCCTTCATTAACCAGTCTACTGCCAAGATAAGTAATGTTGGTGATAGTACACATCCCTGTTTCAGTGATATACTCAGAAGAAGCTATAAGGCTGGCACCAAGGGGTAAAGCTGCAGGGCAAGATGAACTAACCAACGAACTACTTAAAGCAACGAATGAAGTAGGCATAGCATGGCTACACAGACTATTCGGCCTAGTCTGGACCAAACAAGAAATCCCACAAGACTGGAAGAATGCCACAATCACCCCCACTGTGGACAAATAAAGGCAGCAAAAGAGACTGCACACAATACAGAGGCGTTTCCTTATTAAACTATAGAGGAAAGATATTTTTTTGTAAAATTTTAGAGAAGAGGTTACGACCAATGACAGAACCCGAGCTGAGTGAACTCCAACAAGGCTTTAGGAAACATAGATGATGCACAGAAGCAATATTTGCCGTCAGAGAGTTGTCAGAGAAAGCGAAGCGATTGACTTTAGTAACATCCTTTACTTGGCTTTAATTGGACAGAGTGGACAGGAACAGACTGTGGGAAGTCATAAAACAATATGGGGCTGCCAATCACCTCATAAATCTGCGTAGGTGTCTGTACAACAACGGAAGTAACATCATCAGAGCAGTAGGGGGGCATTCTGACCCTTTATTATTAAATCTGGCGTTCAGAAAGGTTGCACCTTATCACCCCTGCTATTTATAATATATATCGATAACATCTGTAGAGAAGCTGGACAGATAATGACAGCAGAAAAAAAAAATGAAATAGAACAAACAGAAGCTCTAGTTGCTGACTCAGAAGAAGGCTTACAAGATCACGTTAACAGACTGAATGTTGCTTGCAAGGAACATAATAAAATTAGCCTAGGCAAAACAGAAATCATGACCATCGCAAGAGGAGACATACCAATAAACATTACACCGGAAAACCATACTATGAAGCAAGTAAGGCATTTCAAATGCCTCGGAAGCATTTTCTGAACAAAAGGAAAAATACATAGTGATCGAAAACAGATGTAACAAAGCGAACCAACTTATCTGGCAAATGGCTCCCATACTAGACAACAAGCATGTCTCACTGGAATCCAAAAGAACTGTCTGTAAAGACAATCTTCATATCAGCTTTGTGCTACCAATGCCAGGCATAGACGCTGACAGCAAAAAGACAAAAGGAAAATTACAACAACTGAAATGAGATTCTTGAGAAGAATTCTTGGAATGGACAGAATCAGAAATGATGTCTTTAGAAATAAAGTAGGAGTTGAACCCGTTCTGAACTATATTCAAAAACAGCAAATAAAATGGTTCGGTCATGTGACACGACTACCAATAGAACGTGTACCACAGAGAGCAATGTTTTACAGACCACACAAAGGCAGAGAATGGGGCCGCCCATGCAAACGATGGACTGATGGTATAGCAGAGTCCCTGAGCTTCTCAGTGTACGAAGCCAACAGGCGAGCCATTGGGAGACAACTGCATTTAACCTCTACACCTAGCAGTAAATGAGCAAGGACAAGATAAGACAAGACATTTCTGCCACATGATTCTGTTAAGACAACTAACAAAACAAACAAAGCAGCTGATATATATATATATATATATATATATATATATATATATATATATATATATATATATATATATATATCAATGAGGAAAAACTAGAAGAAGTGGAGAGTTTTGAATATCTTGGATCACTACTAACTAATAATGGAGATACAATGAGGGAAATTAAAAAGAGGACATCTATCGCTCCTCAAGAAAGTAAAACAACTAAAGAATCTGTGGAGAGGAACAGACAGAATTACGAAAATAAGATTTTTAAGGGCATGCATCTTTCCCATCACAACATATGCCCGTGAGACCTGGACACTTAACAAAACAGCTGAGGAACACATAAATGTATTTGAATGTAAATGCTGCAGAAGAGTTCTTCAAATATCATGGACACAAAAAAGAACAAATATATCCATGCTACAAGAATTTAATATTGAAGAAGGCTGGCTAGTAAAGAGAATTAAAGACAGAAAACTTAAATATTTTGAACACATTAAATGTCATGATAATCTAGAGAAAACCGTCTTGGAAGGGTACGTAACGGGAAAAAGAAAGAGAGGAAGACCAAGGCAAAGATGGCTGAAAGACATCGTTGATGATCTGCAAATGGATGCATCAGCAGCAGGCTATCTTGCTCACAACCGAGAGGCCTACAGGAGAGCTGTTAGGGAGGCAAAGTTCCATAAGGGACATGCAAATGAATGAATGAATGATTCTGTTAAGTCATCATGATCTTCTGTTGTCAGTATCATGTACTGTGTCTGAAGCTCTGAAATGATTAACAGTTGTTCCATTAATCCATGTGTTTGAATTATGTCCCATGAACATTACTTCCTTTTGCATTGATTCAAGAAAGCTATAGGTCAAGACACATTTTTGTCTCTACTCCTCGTTTTGTGTCAACGTTCTTGCAATAATAACATATCCATCTCCATCAGTTATTTAATATTATTATTATTATTGGTTTGTGTTACAAAAATAAAAATAGCAACAACAGCGGCAGTTGTAGTAATAGTAGTAGTAGTAGTAGTAGTAGTAGTAGTAGTAGTAGTAATAGTAGTAGTAGTAGTAGTAGAAGTAGTAGTGTAGTAGTAGTAACAGTAGTAGTAGTAGTAATAGCAGCAGCAGGGTTAGTAGTAGTAGTAATAGTAATAGTAGTAGTAGTAATAGCAATGGCAGTATTAGCAGTAGTGTAGTAGTAGCAGGGGTAGTAGTAGTAGCAGTAGTAGTAGTAATAGTAAAAAAGTAGTAGTAGTAGTAGTAGTAGTAGTAGTAGTAATTGTAATTGTAGTAGTGATAATAATAGTAGTAGTAGCAGTGGCACCATTATCAGTAGTGTAGTAGTAGTAGTAGTAGCAGGGGTAGTAATAATAATAGTAGTAGTAGTAGTAGTAGTAGTAATAGTAGTAGTAGTAGTAGTAGTAGTAGTAGTACTAATAGTAGTAGTAGTAGTAGTAGTAGTAGTAGTAGTAGTAGTAGTAGTAGTAGTAGTAATTATCAATGGGCTGAGATGGAAAGCACTCAGTAACTTAGAATTCAGAAAAAGAAAAACTTTATAAAATGAAGACATTAAAGAACTTCAAAGACAAGTTCAAGTGAGCATTTTACGATAAGATGCAGACAGACAACTGAGACAGACTTATTGGTCTCAGAAGATAAAGCTGATCAGATGAAGTTAAGCCCTGGTTCGCTGGCTCGAAGTCTGCCTGATTGATTAGCTCAGTGTACTCAGTGCATCTCTAGTTATATTGCCTTGCAGCGAGCGCACATAGCAGTTTTGCACTTTGAAAACTGGAGACCTTTTCCTGCTTCCCATCTCTGTCTCTTTCTTTCTATTAGAAGATTACGTTCCTGTGTCTTGTTTTAAATCTTCCGTTTTTTCTATACGCTGTTTGTGCTCTGAAGATCAATTTTGCTTTGGCAAATTACTCCGTTTTCTTGTGACCGTTTCTTACTTTGTTGCTTTGAGTCTTTGCAAAATTTTGTTAGAAACAGCAACATTACACGTTCAGTATGAATAATCTTTGTATCAAAATTCAGTTTTCAGTTCTCGGTATTAGGTTCGCGGTATCATCGCGAACGAGATACTCCCATAATCGCTCCACCGCCTGTGCCAGTGGATATAGCGCAGAATGTTCATGGATGGCCTTTCACATCAGTCCTTGGTGATGAGCCATCAAGTGGAGAACACTGTTTATAAGTATGGAATTACAAAAATCCAAATGCGAAACTAGTCAGCGTCGCTCTCGGCACGAAGTCCGTAGCTAAGGCGCTAAGCCTTACCAGGGTACACCAAGACCATCACAGTTCATCATTGGCTAGGCAGACATAACTAAGAACCATCAACGCTGTTCATATGAACTTCACACCTTACACTGGTGCCATAGCACTCAGTCCAGTCCCTCTTCGCACAGAACCAACCTCCGTCTTGAAAGCAATGACAACACTTGGTCATTTGACACTTTTCTGTGTGCACAACACTCAGTCACACTGCGACGAGCCACCACAGGACACAAGCAACTTTCAACTGGCAGCGGAGAAATTCAACTCCATGGAATGTTGCAACTTTCAACTGGCAGCGGAGAAATCCAACTCCATGGAATGTTGCAACTTTCAACCGGCAGCGGAGAAATTCAACTCCACGGAGTGTTGCAACTTTCAACTGGCAGCAGAGAAATCCAACTCCATGGAATGTTGCAACTTTCAACTGGCAGCGGAGAAATCCAACTCCATGGAATGTTGCAACTTTCAACTGGCAGCGGAGAAATCCAACTCCATGGAATGTTGCAACTTTAAACCGGCAGCGGAGAAATCCAACTCCACGGAGTGTTGCAACTTTCAACCGGCAGCAGAGAAATTCAACTCCACGGAGTGTTGCAACTTTCAACTGGCAGCGGAGAAATCCATCTCCGCGGAGTGTTGCAACTTTCAACCGGCAGCGGAGAAATCCATCTCCGCGGAGTGTTGCTTGTGAGAGCGTGAAGCAGCCATATGAGACCCGTCGCCATTGCTGAATGGGATTGTGAAGTAGTAACCAAATTCATAGAATACTGGTCTAGTTTAGAAGAAATGTCGCAAACAGAGAACGAGGCTTGTTATTACCTACCAAAGACTTCAAGGTCAACTTTACAGGGATATTATCAAACATGTGCCGTGCTGGGAGGATGGAGTTATGCTTCACTGAAAATCTCGCTCTTTGATGTTTTTTCATCAGTTCAGGTTGGGGATCTTTTTTTTTTTTGTCATCGCGTTAGACTGTCCGTTATTTGACTCTTCTGGTTTTCCCCTGCCTCTTTTCCCATTTTTCTTTCCTGTTGTTATGATACTTTCAAGTCATCCTCTTCTCATGATATGACTGTCGTTTTCTTATGGATTTAACTAGGTTCCTTTCTACATTTTGTTTTTGTTGGCTATTCCATGTTTGTCGTCTTAACTGTTGTCCATGGTACTCTTCACATTCTTCTAATAAATCAGTTATCTTTGCCTCTAACTTTCCATCGATCTGTTGATCTTTCTGATATTAATTGATAAGGATGCATTGTACAAGACGCTCCTCTTTTGTTGGAAAGCTGTTTTGGTTTGGCATATTCTGTTATTTATTTCAGAGGTGTGTTTCCCATCTAATGTTACTCGAGTACCCAGATATTTATGCAGCTATCTCCAAGTTGTTCCTTATATTTAAGCAACAGGAAACCATTGTTATAACTCCAAAGAATAATCACTACACGGTCACACGAGTACAACGATAAAAACTTTGATCCAAATACGTAAATATGATCGCTTTGTCTTCCATACTGTCTGTACTAGAGCTCTCTTGGAATCACGCAAATTGTTCCGCAGAATTATTCATTCATATTTTGATTTACTGCAAAATAGCAGAATATTGAATATAAACAGCAGGAGATGTATACATCATTACCATGTGCCATGTTCTTTATCTTAGATTTTATCACGGAAATATATAATTCTTTGCTTCACGCCTTAATTCTTGAATACCCTGCTGTTTCCTCGCTTGCTCTAAACAGAACAAGCTCCACGATTTGCTTCCTGTCAAGAAGTTATTTCCTGCTTTATTTGAGAGGGAGGGAGTTAGTTTTATCTTAGTTCAGAATTTCATTTGTGAGGAGATTCTGTTTGTTGTTTCCAGTGGATGTGTCCCTCGGCGCTTTAGTTTAGTTTTCTGTTAGAGCTTTGTTCTGGTTTTAAATGTCTAGCGGGGGAGTAGTTTGTTGTGGTTATTTTGACATTATAGCCATTTACGTAACAGAAATTAGGATGATACAGATGAATGTAGGAAGGAAATATGGCGATTAAATTTTAGTGGAGGATATCTAGGAGAACTTGCCTTGTTGTTGTTATTGTTGTTGGTGTTCTTCTTCTTCTTTTTCTGCTTCTTCTTCTTTTTTCTTCCTCCTCCTCTTCTTCCTCTTCTTTTTCTTCTTCTCCCTTTAAGTCCTAGTAAACGAGGGTGTCTGAGTGGCGAAGTGGTTAGTGCACTGGTCCCTCATGGCGAAGGTCGGGGTTCGAATCCGGCCGGAGGCATCCCAGTCACCCAGCTGTAGAAATGGGTACCAGTCTTCTTCTGGAGTTGGGGAAGGAAAGGCGGCCAGGCGTGATACTGACCTTATCACCCTCTAGTGTGCTGACAGGTCATGGAAAATATGGGCACTAACACCATATCCCCATGTGCCTCTAAGGCACGACAGGATCACCTTTACCTACCTAAAAACATAGAGCTCTCTCATGAAATCCAAACACATGCTTTCTTTTTATCTCTTATATTATCCTGCGTTCTGGCAGTTCCTACACTATTCATAAAACTTTTTTCTAGGAAGTACTTTGTCCCATAGTTCTTTATCTTACTAATGTTTTATGTGTTTAGTTCTGAACTTTCAATTTACATCGCAGTTAGTTTCAGTTTGCAGTTATCTCCCCTTACAGTTTTTAGAAATGATAGTTTCATTTAATGTATTCTTGTAGTTGTGAAATAACAGATAGATAGTAGCACAAGGAAGGCGACGGATGACCTCCATGTAGTACTCTAAGGTAATGTTTTGGCGTTGTTGTGGGTACTCGTTATCCACCACTCCACAGGAGTCGAAGAAAATGGTCAAACACGACTTCGACGTTGCTTCGCACCAGCCTTGTTTTCTTTGGTCCCAGGGAAGATGAATGTTCCTATTGTGACGACTGCAGCTTGTGACTTGTAATCCTGCGATTCATCACCACTCATCGCGGTGTTAAGAAAGTTAGTGTCGCAGTTTGTGCAGTCCTGCATGTCCTGCGCGACTTCCACATGGAGTTAACTTCGGCTCCGACAGACCTACATGTCCTGCGCGACTTCCACATGGAGTTAACTTCGGCTCCGACAGACCTACATGTCCTGCGCGACTTCCAGACGTTGTTAACATCGGCTCCGACAGTCCTACATGTCCTGCGCGACTTCCAGACGTTGTTAACATCGGCTCCGACAGTCCTACATGTCCTGCGCGACTTCCAGACGTTGTTAACATCGGCTCCGACAGTCCTACATGTCCTGCGCGACTTCCAGACAAGGTTAACTTCAGGTCCATCGTAAACAGCTTGGGCTCGAACTTCGCTAACACACACCGCACGGCCACATCCTCCATAAAAATGGAGCGCACTGAACCAGTGCTTATCTCCACCTCATGTGTAAGCCTCCATACGGTGACATGACGATTTATAAGTCTCTTCTACTGGGCTTTCGTGGCACCTAATTATTAAGGAAGCTATGGCCGTCTGTGCTATCACTTTATGAACAGCGAAGGTTATCAGCACAGAGTGCCAGTCGTGAGTAAGGCGATAACACAATCCTTGAAATAATATGCTCTTTTCAGGCAACCCAGGAACGTGAACACTAATATGCCACATGAAGGTCATCGGAGAAGTCAACTCCGTCATAACACAAAAATGTTTAGTACACGTCACATGATGGTGATGGAAACATGAAAGATGGGCAACGTGTGGCAAGCGATATCTCAAACGAAACACCAAATACATGATGAACAAGATTCCGGGGGCTAAATTAAGAGCAATTATTACCACCACAGGAACTGGAACACATTTCACAATCACATTACTCTAGCTGGCAGCACAAACAGCTAGAAATGATCAACTTTAAGTAGCATTCTTTCAAAACTCTCTCCAGAAAAATCCCTGCAATGTGTTTGTTTATGCTTGCTTGCCCACACAAAACTCTTATAATTTCCACGTGGGGCATCTTTTGCGCTTTTTTTTTTTGAGTTAAGCATGAAATCAGGGGCGAGCACAGTGGAAAATAACTAACTACAACAAACAACGAGGGGCTTTAATTTAAGCACAATTATTTCACGGTTCTTCACCTTTCCCGCAGCGTACTCTGCTACAGATTCTGTGTGACCAAAGCCTGCACCTGGTCGGTGACATCGTCATTTCGGCTTGTTGAGCGACTTTGGGAACGTAGTCTGCTCTCCACCTACATGCAGCCATCTTTAACTGCGCTATCGCTCATTAATTTGTCTGATTCTCATGGAGTCACCGCCAAGTGCGTGTGTTGAATCTTCCGAATGTCTTTCAAGTGGGTATTGCCAAACATTTGGCAAACAAATCCCATGGGTGTTCACTGCACTCACTCACTCACTCACTCAATCACTCACTCACTCACTCACTCACTCACTCACTCACTCACTCACTCACTCACTCTCTCGCTCACTCACTCACTCACTCACTCACTCACTCACTCACTCACTCACTCACTCACAAGTTTTTCATGTTGCTACCCACTGTGATGTTTTGAGGCTGTTACCCAGAATAAGCCTTTGAAGTTGTTAACTAAAAGCCTTTGAGCCTGTTACCAACTATAAACCTTTGGGGCTGTTACCAACTATAAGGCTGCGAGGCTGTTGCCAACTATAAGGCTTTGAGGTTGTTACCAACCATAAGACTTTCAAGCTGTGAGCCACTATACGGCTTTGAGGCTGCTACCAACTATAAGGCTTTGAGGCTGTTACCACCTATAAGCCTTTTAGGATGTGATCCACTATAAGGCTTTGAGGCTTTGACCCACTATAAGGTTGTGATGTTGTTACCAACTATAACGCTTTGAGGCTGTGACCCACTATAAGGCTTTGAGGCTGTTACCAACTATAAGGCTTTGAGGCTGTTACCAACTATAGGCCTCTCAGACTGTTACCAACTATAAGTCTTTGAGGCTGTTACTAACTATAAGGCTTTGAGGCTGTTAGCTACTATAAGCTTTTGAGGCTGTTACCAACTATAAGGCCTTGAGGCTGTTACCAACTTTAAATTTTAGAGCCTGTTACTCAATATAAATTTTAGAGGCTATTACCCACTATAAATTTTAGGGGCTGTTACCCACTATAAATTTTTGAGGCTGTTGCTCACTATAAATTTTAAAGGCTGGTAAGCACTATACATTTTTGAGGCTGTTCCTCACTATAAATTGTAGAGGCTGCTACCCACTATAAATATTTGAGGCTGTTACCCATTGTAAATTTTAGAGGCTGTTACGCACTATAAATGTTTGAGGCTGTTACCCATTGTAAATTTTAGAGGCTGTTACGCACTGTAAATTTTTGAGGCTGTTCATTCATTCATTCATTTGCATGTCCCATGCGGAACTTTGCCTCCCAAACAGCATTCCTGCAGGCCTCTCGGTTGTGAGCAAGATGGCCTGCTGCTGCTGCGTCCATTTGCAGATCGTCAACGATTTCTTGCAGCCATCTTCGTTTTGGTCTTCCTCTTTTTCTTGTTCCCATTATGTATCCTTCCAATATGGTCTTCTCTAAATTATCATGACGTTTAATGTGTCCAAAATATTTACGTTTTCTCTGTTTAATCCTCTTTACTAGCCAGCCTTCTTCAATAGTAAGCTCTTGTAGTATAGATATATTTGTTCTTTTTTGTGTCCACGGTATCTGGAGAACTCTTCTGTAGCATTTATATTCAATGGCATTTATGTGTTTCTCAGCTGTTTTGTTAAGTGTCCAGGTCTCACAGGCATATGTTGCGATGGGAAAGATGCATGACCTTAAAAATCTTATTTTTGTAGTTCTGTCTGCTCCTCTCTACAGATTCTTTATTTGTTTTACTTTCTGAAGAGCAATAGATGTCCTCCTTTTAATTTCCCTCATTGTATCTCCATTATTAGTTAGCAGTGATCCAAGATATTAAAAACTCTCCACTTGAGGCTGTTACCCACTGTAAATTGTAGAGGCTGTTACTATCAAATGGAGAGGTTCTAAATGAGGCTGAGCAAGAGAAAGGTTATCGCAAAAAATTCAGAGCACGGCAGACCAGATTTGTTGGACAAGCTTTGAGAAGTGACACACTGGAACGCCTAGTGTCAATAGGGAAACACGCAGAGACAAACGGAATGAATGAATGAATGAATGATCTTTATTTTTAAAGGGTATAGAATTGGGCACGGAGGCTCGTCTTACCTTTTGCTCTTCATCACTTCATCTTTCATTCTTCCTACACACTCGATTTAATATAAGTATACAAATTACATTAGGGAAAAACATATCAAAAGCGTATACGATTAAACTATTACATTCAAAGTAAAAGAGAAGAAGTAATTAACCTAATAAAATAGCTCACACACACATACACGCACACACGGACATATACATAAGCAAAAATACATTGTCAGTACAGATCTTTTAACATATGTTTTTTAACAAACATTAAAATAATTTCTAACAATATCTAACAATTTACTTTTCGAACTATGTCATTTTAGTACTTGATGGTTGGCGAGTCATAGGTTGAGAGAGTGTTGGTTATTTTATGGAGGCATATAATTACAAGCAAGTAAATAATGCAACAGGTTTGAGTTAAAGGATGAAGTATTACCAAGCGATTTTAAACGGTAAGGGAGGGTGTTCCAGAGCTGTACTGCAGAGTATGCAAGGCTTTTCTTGTACAGATCAATACTAGGTTTAGGAATAAGTAAAAAAAAAAGTAAAAGAATATAAGAAAGAAGAAGACAAAGAAACAAGATACTTGACGGATTAAAACAGTGGTATCGTGTACGGTGTAATACACATCTCATGGAAAAAGCAAAGGACAGATGGTTGTGGATATCAATAACATCCAACGCATGACTGGCATGGGCCAGAGAGGCTTTTTACAATTAAGGGAAATAATTCAAGTTTTAATTAAAAATTGAGATGTAAAATAACTCACTGGCATATTTTATGCATAAAGAAAACATAGGCTTACTTGGAGCAGAGAAATTATGACAGTGCTCAGAGACAAGGGATATATATGGAAGGAAGCAGAGAATAATTCCAAGAACAGAGATGACTGGAGAGCTTTTATCCGTGCCCTATTCTCTCAAGGGAGTGAAATGCGATGACGATGATGATGATGATGATATTATATATATATATATATATTCCTCTCTTTTCGAAAGGGTTTCGTTTAGACAGACAAGTCGAAAAGCGAAATGGACGTAAAGTGAATTTGTGTATTCCTATTGTTAATACTCGGTCATGTTTTAATACGTTTTAAAACATTAACTAGACTGACCTTATAATTTTTATACAAAATTTTAAAATAGATAGTTTAACATTAATTAGTATGTAAAAGGTAAAAAATAAGTTAAACTCCCCGTTTCCATGCCATTAAGGCATATTGGGGAATACGGTGTTAGGCCCGTATTTTTCTATGACCTTCGGCACATGAAAGTCTGATGTGCTCAGTAGCCTGGCCGCTTTACCTTCCCAGATTTCTCTGGTACCCATTTTCAGAAGCTGGATGGACCCCAGGACCTGTTTTTTTGGTGTGTACCAGAAAAAAAAAAATCCAACTGGTGGGACAGAACTCGGTACCACTAGCGGATTAGTAAAATGAGCGACTTAGTATGTACTAACAGTAAATTTACAATTAGATGTTGAGATACTTGAAAGTGTCGATGCTCGGTGTAACACTCAAACGTGGCTTTACTGTCCCAGGACATGCGGCAGTACTTCGTAATGATGTGGCAGACAGACTTGCTGGACAGGCTATAAAAAAAAAAAAAACGGCAAACTGTCAATGGACAAGGGGGACATTGCTAAGGCTGTATTGGATAGACTGCGGAAAAATGAAGAGTTGGAAAGGAAGAACAACGTAGCTGTGAGGAGACTGCTGGAGCTATGACAAATTAAAGGTGCTGGTAGGAAATCTGAACTGTGTGACAGAAAACGCATCGTAAACAACCAACATTTGACAAGAACTATCAGCAAAACATTCTCTTGGATGGATGCTGCGGCATGCGGCGGGGCATATATGGGGTTGTCCCGAATGCAGTGAAGCCGGGGTGAATTTTGCACTTTGACCTTTGATCGCTTTAATGAATTATCGTAAAAGGGAGCGTTGGAAAGCAGAGACTGTCTGTATATATTTTAAATGTTTTGATAACAATTTATAAGTAAGAATTATTAAATTCATATTTATTATTGTTCTTTATATATCATATATAAAACATTTCATTCATTCATTCATTTGCATGTCTCTTGCGGAACTTTACCTCCCTAACAGCACTCCTGTAGGCCTCTCGATTGTGAGCAAGATGGCCTGCTGCTGCTGCGTCCATTTGCAGATAGTCAACGATTTCTTGCAGCCATCTTCGTTTTGGTCTTCCTCTTTTTCTTGTTCCCATTATGTATCCTTCCAATATGGTCTTCTCTAAATTATCATGACGTTTAATGTGTCCAAATATTTAAGTTTTCTCTCTTTAATCCTCTTTACTAGCCAGCCTTCTTCAATAGTAAGCTCTTGTAGTATAGATATATTTGTTCTTTTTTGTGTCCACGATATTTGAAGAACTCTTCTGTAGCATTTACATATCAAACAGTACTAATACTATATTTATGTTTGGTTGAGCTAGAAGAAAACTCTACTTCAACAGTTCTTAAATTTGACGGTACCGTACCCCCAACCCCACTTCTTTGAAAAATCCAGGGGGTCGTGAGGGAAAAAGGGGCATCAGAATTAACTCAGAAAAATATAGTTTTTGGGGGCGCTAGGAATATGTTTCGGAAAGCAAGGGCCAGTATTCTGAAAGTTTTAGAACCATTGAACTACAGGAATGAGGCGAGATTATCAGATTAATGAATATATTGCCCTCTTTGTAATCATCAGACCACAGATCTTCTGTATCCCCGCAAATAGCACTCGGTCTAAAAATAACCTTCAGACAAGAACAAAGGCCATCTCAGAAGAGCGTATGTGCCTTAATACTGTGAACA
>CM019698.1:19554597-19664597 GCA_009760885.1 Achatina immaculata
TTGAGCCAGTCAACTGAGACAAGCCTAACATGGCTTTACTGTCCAGGGCATGCGGGAGTACATGGCAATGATGTGGCAGACATACTTGCTGGACAGGCTAAAATAAACGGCAGACTGACAATAGACAAGGGGGAGATTGCTAGAGTTGTATTGGACAGACTTCAGGGAAAATGGAGAACAATGTAGCTGTGAGGAAACTGCTGGAGCTAGGACAAATGAAAGAACCCTGGCAGGAAATCCAAATTGTGTGACAGAAAACGCATTGTTAACATCCAACATTTGACAAGAACTATCAGCAAACATACTCTTTAATGAAAGCTGCGGCATGCGGTGGAGCATATATGAGGGGTGTCCCGAATGCAGTGAAGCCGGAATCTGAATTTGAACTTTGAACTTTGAAGGAAGAACTAGAAACAACTGGTGAAGGATTCCCGAAGCAGAGATAAAAAAAGAAACAGAATTACACCTGGAGACGGATAGAAGAAATAGACATGGACAGATACTTGATGGCCTGTGCTCCATATAGCGGTAAAGAAGGCGAGGATGGATGATAGTCTGTCAAAATGTTGGGGCATGAAAGATGATGCAGTTTTTCACACTTTCTGCCCTATGGCCTAGGTCTGACCAACAAATTTCGGCTAAGGCTGAACTCGCAGCATTCTTCACAAAGACGACAGAGTGACAAAATAACGGCCAAGAAAGCCAGAGATTCTTGTCATCCTCGAGGTGATGGAGCGCATGGGAAAAGCCTGGTTTTGCTGTCTGATAATCCTGCAGACACACTACAAGGCCTTTGTTCTGGTGGTTAACTTCGGCGTTCTTTCGTTTCTTGCACGTTCTGGGGAATATTTTATCTTCTGAAACTTGTTTATACAGCTACAAAAAAAAAAGTAAGCTCCTCAGCATCTGTTATGTGTCCTGTCATTATCTTTACATCTGTAGTTTAAATGTATTTCGCGTTTACACCTGTTTTAAGTGTATTCAGTGTTTACACCTGTATTTTAAATGTTTTTAGTGTTGTTTACAGGTAACACTGAAAATATACCTGGTGCAGGTGCTTCATTTTCGTGAATTACCTCCTTCACCTGCTAGTCTCTGGAACATCGTAGTTATCATCAACTTATCTTTTTTGAGTTTCTTTCTGCGTCTGGTTTGTACATTGTAGTTTTTTTTTGTCTACCTTTTGTTAAAAATAATCTGTTGTTTCTATTTTTACATACTCAGGGTTCTAGCTTCATTCTGTCAGGGTTCTGATGACATTCGAGGTTCCAGATTATTAAAGGTTTTGTGGGTAACTGGAGAGGAGTAACCTTAGTATAAGTTGTGTCAAAAGTATTTTGCAAGGTCATTTTGAATAGACTTAAAGATATAGTGGATACTGCAATGAGAGAAGAACAAGCAGGATTTCGAAAAGGGAGAAACTGTCTCGACCAGATCTTTACTTTAAGAATAATACTTGAAGAACATTGAAAAGAAGAAACCATTAATATTGAATTTCACAGACTTTAAAAGGGCATTTGGTAGCATACACAGAGATTCATTGTGGAGAATTTTAAGTCTATATGGAATACCATCTAAAATTGTCAACATCATTAAGGACTTCTACAATGGATATGTTTATGCAGTTAAAACAGAAAAAGAAGGGATGAGTGAATGTTCCAGATTGAAACAGGTGTGAAACAAAAATGTATACTATTTCCTTTGTTTTGTTGGAATTGCACTAGACTTCATAATGAAAAAAATGCTGCACAGGTAACACAGGTATTGACTGGGTACATAGGACCCAATTAGAAGATCTTGATTTTGCTGATGACATAACTCTTATCAGTAACAATGTGAATTCCATGCAAGAAAAAACAGATATCCTGTCTTCACTGGCTAGCAAAATAGGACTTGAAATTAACAAGGACAAAACAAAAATAAAAAAAATTCCCGTTAATCAAAATGGAAAAATACACGTAGAAGGGACAGATATTGAAGAAGTCAATCACTGTGCATACCTTGGCAGCTACATAGACCAGGTTGATGACACCAGAAAGGAGGTTAGAATTAGAACTACAAAAGCAGCATCGATCTTCAAGAATCTTGAGAAAATATGGCATTCAAAAGTTTTAAGCACAAAAACCAAGTTAAGACTATTCAATTCAAATGTAATATCCACCCTCATTTATGCATGCGAAAGCTGGAAAACAACTAAAGAAATATACAAGAAATTACTCTTTTAAAAACAAATGTCCAGTTTAGTGTAATGTACTCTTCCCACGAAGCTCGCATGACTGAAATCCAAGGTTCGAGTCCCGCTCATTGTCTTAACGATTTTTCTTTATCTTCTTCTTCTTCTTTCTTCTTCTTCTTTCTTTCTTTCTTCTTCTTCTTCCTTGTTTCTTTGTTTGTTTGTTTGTTTGTTTCTTTCTTTCTTTCTTCTTCTTCTTCCTTGTTTCTTTCTTTCTTTCTTTCTTCTTTTTCTTCGTCTTCTTCTTCGTCTTCTTTCTACATCTTCTTATTCTTCTTTATTTCTTTCTTTCTTTCTTTCTTCTTCTTTTTTTCTTCTTCTTTCTTTCGTTCTTTCTTTCGTTCTTCTTTTTTCTTTCTTTCTTCTTTTCTTTCTTTCTTTCTTTTTTCTTCTTCTTCTTCGTCTTCTTTGTTGTTGTTGTTGCTCTTCTTCTTTCTCTTCTTCCTTCTTCTTCTTCAGTCTCTCTGG
Source organism: Achatina immaculata (assembly GCA_009760885.1). Lineage (NCBI taxonomy): Eukaryota > Metazoa > Mollusca > Gastropoda > Stylommatophora > Achatinidae > Lissachatina > Lissachatina immaculata. The sequence goes on from CM019698.1 coordinate 19,557,299, forward strand.
AACTGCGTGCTGTTGTCTTAGCAGCCTATGTAGGGATAATGTGGAAGAACAGCATCGTGTCTGATTGGGAGCGGGATTATAGCAGCTATTGGTTCTAAGGACTGCAAACGCACCACAAACAGCCTCTGGCAGTCAAGTCCAGCTCCTGGCCTTCCCGTGGCAGAACTGTTTAAACTGACAGGAGAAGGGGCGAGGGTGAATATCTGGCGCCTGAAAACCAGTTACTTAGGGTAGATGAGTGTCACGTTTGGTAGCTCATCTGCCGCTGTTTGGCGAGATCTTCAGCTGCCGTGCGTGGAGCGGTGCTCTTCCCGGCCAATGAAGAAATTTGCAAATGAGGTTGCCGCGCAGCATCACTGCGGAAAAGGTGGTTGAAAGAATAAAGCGAAGCAAACAGTCAAATCACGGCACCTCTGGTCTGGAGGTCGGCCACGTCCTGAGTGCAGTCATATCGGGTGAAATGCATGAACCGGCTTGTCCCAGAGGTTAAGTCACTGCTGGCTTGACTTTTCAAATGCCGCGCGTGGAGTGAAGCTCCTCCCGGTTAAGGAAGTAAATGCGGAAAAGAAATAAAGGTTGCTGTGCGGCGCCGATGGGAAAAGGTGGTGGAAAGTGAAGTTTAACCTGGTATGTCCAGTAGTATCGCTACGAGAGCTATACCACGGCACCTCTGCTCTAGAGGCCGCCTACGTCCGAAATACACCTACACTGGTGAAATATGCCTAAACCGGCACACACCAGGGGTGGAACTCGATGGCTAGACATGTCATGCCACCTCCGCTCTAGAGGTCGGCAACGCCTGATAACACCCATACTGGTGAATTTTGCCTAAACCGGCTCATACCAGGGGTGAATCTTGAAGGCTATGAATGTCACAGTACCTCTGCCCTAGAGGTCGGTCCCGCCCCAAACACGCCCATACTGGGAAATGCCTAAACCAGCTCAACCCAGGGGTAGAAGTCACTAATGGCGAGGATTCGTCCTCCTGGACAAAAGCTCCATCCTGGTCACAACTAGGAAGGGTAGCGGCCACGACCGCAAAATGCTGAAGTCGGAGACACTGGACCAGGGAAGTCTAGATAGGCAACCACCTCTCACCCGGCGGGGATGTATGCGTATCCTAATCACGCTGAGGTTTTCCGGTGAGAAAGTCCAACCCTGGACTGGATGGGCAACCACCTCTCACCCGGCGGTGATACACGGGTATCTCAAAACACGTCGAGGTTTTCCGGTGAGAAAGTCCAACTCTGGCCTGGGTGGGCTACCGCCTCTCACCCAGCGGGGATGCACTGATATTCCAAACACGTCGAGGTCTTCCGGTGAGAAAGTCCAACCCTAGACCAAACTGGTGCAATGAAAACCACGGTGTCACGCAATCCCGCTTCCGAGACCCACCAAGAATACAGGCTAAAGCACTGTGATACTCTGAACCCCTTGTGGTCCTTTCGTGGAACTCGTGTGGTCTATTTTGGACCACACAGAGGACCACGGGACCTAACGAGGACCACATGCGTGAATTCAGTAGGTTCACAGTGCGGTTTTTGGTGGTAGAAGTGAACGAAGAAGAAGAAGAAGAAGATAGCAGCTATTATATAGAAGTTCCTGATCTTAGGAAAGCAGAGTTCATGCAGGACTTCTTTATCAGACTCCACCACCACGGGGACTATGAAAATCCCGCTCACCCGTTAGACAGGCTATTATGGGGAGGGAAGGGTACCAAGGGAGAAAGGTTTGGTCAGCTGTGGTTCGCCAACCCTAAAGCATCATGTCAGTTATGATTCGCCAACCCTGAAGCCAGCATGTCAGCTATGGTTCGCCAACCCTAAAGCAGCATGTTAGCTATGATTCGCCAACCCTTAAGCAGCATGTCAGCTATGATTCGCCTACCCTGAAGCTAGCGTGTCAGCTATGATTCGCCAACCCTAAAGCAGCATGTCAGCTATGATTCGCCAACCCTAAAGCAGCATGTCAGCTGTGATTCGCCTACCCTGAAGCCAGCGTGTCAGCTATGATTCGCCAACCCTGAAGCCAGCGTGTCAGCTATGATTCGCCAACCCTGAAGCCAGCGTGTCAGCTATGATTCGCCAACCCTGAAGCCAGCATGTCACCTACTTGTAAAGTGCGTCCCGTCTGTCAACATCAGACATAGACGCTTTCTTTTGTCGCCTTACTGTACTTTTTCTTGTTAGCAAAATGTAGGGCGTACTATAGTGAGGGGTAAAGGGGAAAAAAAGTAAAATTCCCGTTTCCATGCCATTAAGTCATATTGGGGATACGGTGTTAAACCCGTATTTTTCATGACCTTCAGCACAAGAAGATGTGATGTGGTCAGTATCACGCCTGGCCGCTTTACCTTCCCAGGTTTCTCTGGTACCTATTTTTAGAGTCTGGGTGAACCCAGTGGCCTTTTCGGTGTGTACCAGAAAAAAATCCCACCGCTGGGACTGAACCCAGTACTATCAGAGTAGTAAACCAAGCGCCTAACCACTCAGCCAACCAGGCAAAATTATAATGAGGTCAACCTGAAAAGGTGACTTTACGGTATAGGTGAACTATAATTTATAGTTTCTACAGCGGTTCACTTATTCTCCCGTCAGCCATCTTGATTACCTTGTCTGGGCTTAACTTTGTTACTCTAAATTCCTGAATTTTGATTTCCCTCTTTTGTTTTAAAGGTAAGTATTCGAATGTTCAGTGAATAGTGCACTTTCCTATAGTGGCAAAGAAACTGGGTTCACGTAGAATGAGTCAGATTACCTAAACATAAAGTTATCATATCAGATTCCCTGCTGGTAGGCGTCTGTGACAATGCTTCTCTTGCAGATCTCGATCGTTGATATTTTCCATCAGTTCAGACTAGAAGCATAATACAAGATTTTACAACTAAAAGATTGCATACTACAGGATATCTATAGTACAAGAACGTAATATTGAAGAAAGGTTGGCTAAAAAAAGAGGATTAGACTTAGGAAACTTAAATATTTTAGACATAATAATGCTAATTTAAAGAAGACTATCTTGGAAGAACACATAATGGGGAAGAAAAAGAGAGGAAGACCAAGACATCGTTGATGATATGCGAATGGACGCATCAGCAGCAGGTCATCTTGCTTTACAACCGAGAGGCCTACAGGAGAGCTGTTAGAGAGGCAAAGTTCCTCAAGGGACATGCAAATGACTGACTGATTGACAGTTGCTGACTGTGTACTCCATCACGTTTCACTAACCATGATCACCTTGACTTTCCTCTGCCTCTTTTACCATTTATTTTTTGCGCTTGCTATGATACCTTCAAGGACTCCACTTCTCTTTTCTCTTATCCAGCGAATATTTACTGCGTGTTTTATTTTTAAAATGATTTAATTATATAACTCCATTTGCTTTTTAATGAGGATGTTGAGTACATACCTCACACTTGTACAGAATGAAGGTAATAAAGCAAGCAGGCTGTGGAATGTCAGAATGCAGCACTTCGTTCCAAAAAGAAATGGGCGTCTTTTCTGTACAAGTTCAGAGACTGGTATCACATTTTAAGTATTATGATGAATTTCTCACACAAGTCACTGCGCCAGAGGTTAGAAGATAAAAAAAAAAAAAGCGAGTGACCTGTCTGAATATATATTTTTTATTACTATCACTAAACTCATTGAGGTTTTTTTATTTCTTGTATATTTTCAAGTATATTCTAGCATCTGAATGCAAAGAGATCGTGGAAACATTTATTGAGCTCCTTTCTACGTGCAGATGTTGCTTTTTTTTTTTTTTAGCATCCTCTTGCGGATAGCAGCAGGAATCTATGGTGCTGTTTTAGAAGGGGTGAAGGAAGGAAGAAAGATAACTGTGGAAATTCAAACAAATTCCCAGGACGTCGATGAAATGAATGTCGCGAGCCTGATGGGGGTAGACAGAAAACAGTGCTGGAGGAAGATATTCCGCCTTGTTTGGTGAGAGCAGAGAGCTTTCCGCTAGGCAAGAAAATCTTGTAGAAACGGCACATACTAAACCATATTGTCTTTTATTCTATTTTTTTTTGGGGGGGGGGGGGGGGGGGGGGCGGGGAGAGGGAAGAGAAGGGGGTTTAAAAATTGTTGGATACACTTGTTGCTTGTTTAGATGGCTGCTTGTTTTCTGGGTTGGCTGATTCGTTGAGTTGTTTATCTGCTTGTTTTCTGGGTTGGCTGATTCGTTGAGCTGTTTATCTGCTTGTTTGTTTTCATGTGTTGGCTGTGTAGGATTTTTTTTTATGATTCGCTGGCTGTGTGCGTCTAGCTGGTTGTGTGTCTAGCTGGTTGAGTGTCTAACTGGTTGTATGTGTGGCTGATTGTGTGTCTTGCTGGTTATGTGTCTAACTGGTTGTATGTTTGCCTAGTTGTGTGTCTAGCTGGTTGAGTGTCTAACTGGTTGTATGTTTGGCTAGTTGTGCGTCAAGCTGGTTGAGTGTCTAGCTGGTTGAGTGTCTAACTGGTTGTATGTGTGGCTGATTGTGTGTCTTGCTGGTTTTGTGTCTAACTGGTTGTATGTTTGGCTAGTTGTGTGTTTAGCTGGTTGAGTGTCTAACTAATTGTGTGTCTAGCTGGTTGTGTGTCTAGCTGGTTGTTTCTAACTGGTTGTATGTGTGGCTGATTGTGTGTCTTGCTGATTATGTGTCTAACTGGTTGTATGTGTGGCTGGTTGTGTGTCTAGCTGGATGAGTGTCTAACTGGTTGTATGTTTGGCTAGTTGTGCGTCTAGCTGGTTGAGTGTCTAGCTGGTTGAGTGTCTAACTGGTTGTATGTGTGGCTGATTGTGTGTCTTGCTGGTTATGTGTCTAACTGGCTGTATGTGTGACTGACTGTGTGTGTGTTGTTTGTTGCCGTTTGACCTTCTGATGTGTGATGACTGGCAGGTATGTACATGGCTTCTTTTGACTCTTATGTGTATGCATATTTTATGACTGGCCGATTTTGTCTATGAATGTTTGATAATAGGACGATTTTGTCTATAGATAATTGATGTTAAGTTGACTGACTAATTATCTCCCTGTAACTGCAAACATTCCTTAACTGACATTAAGGTATAAAGAAGAACTATATGAACCAGGCCATATCTGAGATTAACTTCTGAGCTTTTTTTTTATTATTATAAAAGGACCACTAAGAGGAAAGTAAACAAAGTTGAGTAAGAGAACACAGTTTTGCGGGATTAGACCTCGAAAAAAAAACGTAGACAACGCACTTTAGTGAGACGTGAGAGAAAGAAAAATCACAAGAGAATTACCTGGAAAGTAAGAGAATACAGTTTTGTAGGAAGTAAGAGAACACGGTTTTGTAGGAAGTAAGAGAACACGGTTTTGTAGGAAGTAAGAGAACACGGTTTTGTAGGAAGTAAGAGAACACGGTTTTGTAGGAAGGAAGAGAACACGGTTTTGTAGGAAGTAAGAGAACACGGTTTTGTAGGAAGTAAGAGAACACGGTTTTGTAGGAAGTAAGAGAACACGTTTTTGTAGGAAGTAAGAGAACACGGTTTTGTAGGAAGTAAGAGAACACGTTTTTGTAGGAAGTAAGAGAACACGGTTTTGTAGGAGGGAAGAGAACACGGTTTTGTAGGAAGGAAGAGAACACGGTTTTGTAGGAAGTAAGAGAACACGGTTTTGTAGGAAGTAAGAGAACACGGTTTTGTAGGAAGTAAGAGAACACGGTTTTGTAGGAAGGAAGAGAACACGGTTGTGTAGGAAGTAAGAGAACACGGTTTTGTAGGAAGTAAGAGAACACGGTTTTGTAGGAAGTAAGAGAACACGGTTTTGTAGGAAGTAAGAGAACACGGTTTTGTAGGAAGTAAGAGAACACGGTTTTGTAGGAAGTAAGAGAACACGGTTTTGTAGGAAGTAAGAGAACACGGTTTTGTAGGAAGGAAGAGAACACGGTTTTGTAGGAAGTAAGAGAACACGGTTTTGTAGGAAGTAAGAGAACACGGTTGTGTAGGAAGTAAGAGAACACGGTTTTGTAGGAAGTAAGAGAACACGGTTTTGTAGGATTTCTTTGTGTACGACATTTTTTCCAGGTCTAATCTAAAAAAAAAAAAACTATGTTCTCTTACTTTACCGTACGAAAGCCTCATATTTCCCTGTTTATAAAAACTTGTTACAGTTAAAAACGCCACAAGAGCAGAGCTACAGTAAGAACTAGCAGTACTGCATGCTTTAGATCGAAATCGTAATCTGTGGGTACAGTACTTTCACGATAGCCATCATTTTTGTAAAGAGAACCATGACATAGTCTTCCCGGACTTCTTTGAGGATAGAAAATTACTTTAAAATCAGACAAGAAATGACGTTTGTGAAAAACGAAATGCCTTTCAAGTAGTCAGTTATTTTATGTATTTATTTATTTATTTTTGGAAGATGGAGGTGGAAGAGGAGTAAAATTTCTTTCATAAATGCGCATAACATTACTTTTGTGTGTGTGTGTGTGTTTTTTTTTTGGACATATTTCATAGACATTAACGCTAAACGAGATTAAAAACGGAAAGTACAGTAAAGTACATGCACTTCAGAACATTTACAACAATTGTTCTGTGGGAAGGGATTCAGAGAAAAGCCTCAAAATAATTATTAGAAACAAATTAATTACTGTAGAGGATTGTGCTAATACCTTCTTTCTATTTCTATTTTTTCCCCACATTTTTTAGAAGAAACAGATTTTTATTTTTGTAGGAGAGAAGCGGCACTAATTAAATTACAATTATCCTTTTTTTCTTTATTTTCTGTTTCTCTCTTCCTTTCTTCTCTATTTCTTTCATTTGAATCTGAACAAAATTAGGAATTTTCTCCCAGTTTATTGTTTCGTTTCCGAAGTTTTTGGTCTTGTTTTTATTTTGTTCCGAGTCGTCTTTTCAAGTTACAGATCCTCAGTGAAGAAACAGTTTTACTCAAAGCAAGTTTTTAACTGCTGAACCGGAAGTAATCATATTAAATAACATGTAATTATTGGCCATATTGTAATTGCCTCCCTTCTTTCGTGTCACTGTGAACTTTTCTTTTCCTGTAATGCTGAGATGTGCTTTTATATTCGTCCATAAAACTGATTTCTCCAACTAGGACCCTGCAAAAATATTTTACGAGCACACTAGAAGAAGTGATAAAACGTATATATGGGACTCAGTGACAAGGGATGATGAGGAAATATGAAACGGAAATTACTAGAAGAAAATTGGCGTGGGCAAACGTATATTCAAGAAAGTACAAAAAAAAGTAATTACATCAAAACATATAAAAACCAACAAGTGAGGATGAGAGTAATCAAGTGTTATCTATACTCCAAACTTCCCTACGGTGGAGAAGAATGGATGTTAAATAAGGAAATGAATAAAGAACAATGAGGTGCAAAAATGTGGATACACAAAGAGAGAGGAGCAGAGTGAATTTCGTGCACATAAAATAAACAAGGAAGTTGTAAATCAGCTGAAACTGAAAAGAGAAATGATGAAAACCATAAGAAGAATATGGTTAAAATATTACTGTCATTTCAAGAGACGTAATAATCATCATCATGTGCCATGCCCGGAGGCGTTGGGAATCATGTCTCTCTGCAGTTTCCCATCTTTCGTATTACTAATCAGTTCTGGTTGTTGTGCTTGTCCTGTGCCATTTTCTCAGTCTGTCTAAGATTTTCTCTCTTGGTCTAAGTCTCTCTTTCCTGCCTCCTATTTTCCTTGTTGTCATGATGTTTTCTATCCCTCCTCTTCTCATTAAACGAGCAATGAACCCTAACTATCTCCCCCGTAGTGTGTCTATTAATGATCGCTTCTCGTTGACCTCTTAGGTATTTTTCATTTGTTATTTCAGCTGTCCATGGTATTCTTAACATTCTTCGTATTAACCACATTTCAGTTGACTTCAATACTTTTCTTATTGTTTTTGTTAGTGACTATGATTCGCTTCTATAAAGTAGTACTACCCTGATAAAGTATTTGAAGACTTTTTTTCCTGGTATCTGTTAACAAAGATTAATCAAGAAGGAAAAAATATGCGTAGAAGGAACAGTTATTGATGAAGTAAACCAGTCTGCATACCTTGGCAGCTACATAGACCAGGATGGTGACACCAGGAAGGAAGTTAGAATTCGAACTGCGAAAAAGCAGCATTGTCCTTCAAAAATCTTGAGAACATATAGAATTTAAAAGTTATAAGCACATAAACCAAGTTAAGACTATTCATTTCAAATGTGATATTCACCCTCATTTATGCATGTGAAAGCTGGAAAACAACTAAAGAAATAGATAAGAAATTAGATTCTTTTGAAAACAAATGCCTAAGGAAAATACTTGGTATAGAGTGGAACGAATTCAAGAACAACGCAGAGATACGACAGATGAGCAAACAACAAACTGTTTCATAGGTGATCAGAAAAAAGAAGATGGACATATGTAGGCCTTGTCGATCGCGTGAAACTCTAAAGAAGACATTGTTAAAAGAAGCCACTTTAGTGGGCTTAACATCCCTTGATGAAGTTGAAAGACTCGCCGAGGATAGGAAAACTTGGCAAACAACTATGTGAGCCATATGTTATGTTTAACGGCACGGGAAGTATGTAAGATGTAAGACTGGCAAAGATCGACAGCACAAAATACATTTGAAGTCAAAATTAGCGCACTCTTAATTCAGAAAAAGTGAAAAAAAGTAATGACATCAAAACATATAGAAAACAATAATTGAGGATGAGAGTAATGAAGTGTCATTTATACTCCACACTCGTCTACGGTGGAGAATCACGAAAACAAATATAGCTGTGAGCACAGATCACAAGTAATGTTTTGAACCGCATGTTCCACGATGTGCCACGTCTGAAAACAAATCAGTGGAGTATATTGTAGGAACGATGAAGCAGTCAGTCAGCCATTTGCATATCCCTTGAACTTTGCCTCCCTAACAGCTTTCCTGTATGCCTCTCGGTTGTCAGCAATGCCCTGCTGCTGATGGATCTATTTGTATCAACGACGCTTTGCAGCCATCTTCGTCTTGGTCTTCCTCTCTTTCTTTTCCCCATTATGTATCCTTCCAAGACGGTCTTCTCTAAAATGCACAAACTAGAGAAAAAGTAGGAAGAGTGTTATTACTTAACGATTACAAAGTTACAACGTTTCAGCGTGAGCCTTAATCATACAAACACACACACAGGACGAAGAAATAGAGAGAGGAGATCAAGTATAGATTTACATGAATCCTATGTTAAAAAAAAATTTAAAAATAAAATGAATAGAGCACTTAGCTTGAAAGAATATGTAGATTTTCCCACGCTCGTTTAGAAATGCCTTGATAGAATATGTTTATAAATGTTCCTCTAAATTCTTCTCTAAATACACATCACATTTAATATGTCCAAAATATTTAAGTTTTCTCTGTTTAATTTTCCTTACTTCTTCAATATTAAGTTTTTATAGAATGGATATATTAGTTCTTTTTTATGTTCATGATATTTCAATAACTCTTCTGTAGAACTTACATTCAAAGGCATTTATGTGTTTCTCAGCTGTTTTACCCAGGTCCCACAGGCATATGTTGCGATGGGAAAGAAACAGGTCTTTAAAAATCTTATTTTTGTAGTTATGTCTGTTCATCTCCACAGATTCTTTAGTTTTTTGGGTTTTTTTTAATTTTAAGAGCGATTGATGTCCTCTCTTTATTGTATCCTCATTATTAGTTAGTAGTGATCCAAGATACTCAGATCTCTCCACTTCTTCCAACTTTTCCTCATTGATATATTTTCAGCCGCCTTATTTGCTTTGTCAGTTGTCATCAGTTTAGTGTGACAGCTGTGAGTAAAGATCACAAATAATGTTCTGAATCGTATGCAGGACGTTGTTGGAGAACGACAATACTACCTGGGAACATTGCGTTGTACGGCTTTAAATAATAAGTGACAAGATGAAAAGAACGGGGATACACATTTTGGGAATCAGCGAACATTGATGGAAAAAATCAGGACACTTCAAGAGTGAGAATGATAATATCTTTATATACTCTGGTGGAGAATTAGGAGGAAAGAATGGAGTGGTTTTTATTTGGACAAATCAACATAAAAAGCATTATTAGGTTACAATCCAATAAGTGATAGAATCTTCACAATCAGACTTAGTGCTCTCACAGAAATGTAACAATTATCCAGATATATGCACCTACATCAGCAGCAGAAGAAGAGGAAGTAAAATACTTTTATAACACTCTGCAAACAACAATAGGCCATGTACAGAAAAATTATATTGTATTAATAATGGGGGATTTTAATGCAGAGATTGGTACAGAAAGAGCAGAAGATGAAGGACATGTTGTAGGGAAATTTAGCATAGGACATAGAAATGAGGCAGGTGACAATCTAATGGCGTTGTGCATGGAAAATGAGCTAATGATTGCTAACACATTTTTTAAACAACATCCACGAAGACTTTACACATGGACATCACCTGATGGGAAAACCAGGAATCAAATAGATTACATTTTAGTGCAAAGAAGGTGGAGGTCAATTATAACATCAGCAAAAACTTTACCAGGTGCTGATTGTGACACAGACCTTGAGTTATTTAAAGCTGACATGAGGATAAAGATAAAAAAGACAGTTACGGGATCAAGACCACTCCGCTTTGTTCTTACAAAACTACCAGAACAGTCCTGTATATAAGTGAAGAACCGTTTCGAAACCCAGATGTATGTACAGGGGGAGATGACACAAGATGACTTGACTATGCAGGCCAGAGATATCTTAAATAATAACAGCTAAAGACATGGTTCCAGTAAAGAAAACACAAAAGAATGGATGGATTACAGCAGGTACACTAGAACTGATAAACAACGTAGAGAAATGAAGACGGAATGGAAAGTGACAAACAACAACAAAGATACATATAAAACTTTAACAAAAGAAGTACGAAGAAACATAAGAAAAGACAAAAAATAATACATACAAGATTGTTGTGAAAGAATAAAAGGACACCAGAAGTGTGGAAGAGATAGTGACATGTTTAAAGAAATGAAGACATTGACGAGATGTCACACCTAAGCTAAATGTAATTTGTGATGAGATGGGGAATACCTTGACAGAGACAGAGGAAATTCTAGAAAGATGGATGGAATATTGCAGAGGAATGTATGAAACAACCGACTGTGAAGGCAGCAATCAACAGTGTGAATTATTATTGGAGAAGAAAGAACCCGAACCAACAACAGAAGAAGTTTTATGGGCAATAAAGAATCTGAAAAATGGTAAATCACCAGGATGTGATGAGATAACAGCTGAACTTATTAAAGCAGGAGGAAAGGAATGTGCAACAATCTATCATGCATTATGTAAAAAGATATGGCATTCAAGTATTTGGACAAAAGAATGGAAAAGAACTGTATTCATACCACTGCCAAAAAAGGGTAACCTGAAATTATGCAAAAACTACAGAACTGTTGCCCTGATAAGTCATGCCAGTAAAATTCTGTTAAAAATCATAATGGGTAGACTTTGTAAGAAAATAGAAGAAGAAGTCAATATGGTCCAAGCTGGTTTTAGGCAAAGAAGAGGATCAAGAGATCATATCTATATGATATCTATATCATATCTGGTATGGCACATATCAGTTGTAACCAAACACGAAGAGTCTTTATAGGGAAACACAGTCTAAACAAAAATAACCGTATGGGAAAAACATTTAAATATTTCCAGGCATTTGGATCCTACTTTGCCTGGCTTCGTTGTCTGTAGCGTGGAGAGGAGGCCCTTCATCTCTCTTTTATCACAAGACTCTGCGGACACTGCAAAGTGTCTGTGTTATTGCCACCTCGTTTTATAAAGGACCATTTCTGTGAATATTTTTATTCCGGAAAAGAACATGCTCTTTTAGGCATTTTGAAAACACTTCATGCAATTACTGTTACTCCAGTTAAAAAAACAACAACAGGTGATTCTCTTAACACGAACGATAATAAAAAAGAAAAAAAGCGTATTTTTCTCTCTTTTTCAAGCCATAGAGATTAATAATAATACATCAACAATAATAATAATAACAACAAATATTAAATAATAATAAATAAAATATGAAACGATAGCCAGAAATGCACTATCGATTTTCAGAGCTATAGAAATAAAACTTGTTAAGCTTCCAACCACTGTAGTCTAAGAAAAAGTAAACTGTTATGGGCAGGGACGATGTGACACATTAACTGAAATAATTCCTTGATTACCAGAGCTTGAGTTTGTCATACAGTTCCTCATTTTCGATTGGCGCGGAGCCACGAAAGAGACTTTGCGTCACTAATAGAAAACGTCTCTCTCGCGAAAACAACGGAATGAAACACGAAATGACACGAAACCGCACGAAATGTGAGGCAGTTCCAACTCGGAAACAGGAAAAACAAATTAAGTTTCCACTGTATTGTTGTTTCAAAATGTGTATAGCAGGTCTGCCAGCACGAAATCGTAGGGAGAGAGAATGCAAGTCGAATGCAAAATTCTTTCATTTGCAGGGAGAAACAAAAACGGGGATAAATAGGTGTCCCGAGAGCATTATTCGGGACACCGTTTCTTTTTTATTTAAAAATCGGGACTGTCTCGGAAAACAGGGACATCTAGCAACCCTAACTTTAGCAGACTCCACTGCCATGTCAGACTATGGCGACCCCTGTCCCGGTAATCATGCTAGGCCTGTTCATGCAAGGCCTGTTACTGATAATAGCAGCAGAGAGGTGGGTGCTAAACGAAGATGAACATCCCAGGAAAATCCTTTTGAAGCTAACGATAGTTAGTTTCTTTGATCACGATGCTTTTTTTCTCATTATAATCTCCCTTGAGTTTGTTCTCAACTTAGGACTGGAAAAGATGCACACGAATGTTGTGTAGGTTTTGTGAGTGGCAAGAGAGAGGGAAAGAGAGCGAGAAAGAGAGAGAAAGAAAAAGAGAGAGAAAGAGAGAGAGAAAGAGAGAGAGAAAGAGAGAGAGAGAGAAAGAGAGAGAGAGAGAGAAAGAGAGAGAGAGATATTATGAGGGTATTCATGAACTGACTTAGCGAGCTGAAGTATAGCGTGATCCGTGTTATTGTGATCAGGTGGAGTGTTAGAACATTCAAGATGGGGCGGCTAGTTTCAGATTTCTATGGCGGCATATGACAGAACTACAAAAGTAAGATTTGTAAATGCATGCATATTTCCCATCACACAGCAGTTGTGGCTGCAGTATTTCGTCAACTTATCTCTGGGCGGTAAAGGTACCATTAATATAAACTTGTCTTGTCTTGTGCTCCCCCCCCCCCCCCACTGTATGTAACTGCGAGCCGGTGTTCTTTGTAGCCGATGCTGTGAGGGTGTTGAGGCACAACATCGTATCGGCGTGGGGGTCGGTTATGGCAGCTATTTTTTCAGTCCGGGAGTACAGCTAAAAAGCAGGTGGTGTGCAATACTTGTTTAGCAGACTCCACCACCATGGGGATTATGGCTATCCCTGTCCCTCTAGCCAGGTTAGGCCTGTTACTGGGGGTGGGGTGGGGGTGGGAGCAACGGAGAGGTACGACAGGGTCTTGGTCAGCTATGATTAGCTAACCCTGACGCTAGAATACCATAAGAAAAGCGAAGAGCAAAACCTCTATCTTAATGCGAAGAAAACTAAATTGCTGACAACTGACAAAACAAACAAGGCAGCTGAAATATGTATCAATGAGGAAAAATTGGAAGAAGTGGAGAGTTTTGAGTGTTTTGGATCACTGCTAACTAATAATGGAGATACAATGAGGGAAATAAAAAGGAGGACATCCATCGCTCTTCAGAAAGTAAAACAACTAAAGAATCTGTGGAGAGGAACAGACATAACTACAATAATAAAGTTTTTAAGGGTATGCATCTTTTCCATCGCAACATACGCCTATGAGACCTGGACACTTAACAAAACAGCTGACAAACACATAAATGCTATTGAATGTAAATGCTACAGAAGAGTTCTTCAAATATCGTTGACACAAAAAAGAACAAATATATCTATACTACAAGAACTTAATATTGAAGAAGAATGGCTAGTAAAGAGGATTAAAGAGAGAAAACTTAAATATTTTTGACACATTAAACGTCATGATAATCTAGAGAAGACCGTCTTGGAAGGGTACATAATAGGAAAAAGAAAGAATGGAAGACCAAAACGAAGATGGCTGCAAGACATCGTTGATGATCTGCAAATGGATGCTTTAGCAGCAAGCCATCTTGCTCACAACCGAGAGCCCTACAGGAGTGCTGTTAGGGAGGCAAAGTTCCGGAAGGGACATGCAAATGAATGAATGAGCAAGTGTGTAACACGTCGATGGAGTATATCGTAGGAACCATGAAGGTAGTAGATGATTCTCAACATTTATAAACTGCTATTTTCTGTAGTCCACACAAACCCATTTCAAATGCGAGTATAACCTAGCGGAAACTTAACATAGGAAAAAGACGATACGACTCAATAACAGTGAACCACATCAGTCGACAGGCAGGTTTAGAGGTGGATCTGGAGTTAGGCGAGTGGAGCAGGTGTTTTAGAGCCTGTCACGCCACTATTTATCAAATAGTACGTCGCCATATGTCAGGGAATACGTGTTTAAAGAAGATAAGGCAAAAGATTCCGTGATGAATGTGTTCCTGAGAACGATCGGTACGGAGGTGCCACAGCAACGATCCAAGGTGCAATAAGCTACGGTTTTCACTCTCAGTTAGTGTTTAAGACGGTGGCGACGCTGTTCGATGAGGCAGTCAGCGACCCATAGCTGATGTGCTAGCGTCAGGGTTAGATAATCATAGCTGACCAAGACCCTATCTCACCTTTCCGTTGCTCCCACCCCCCACCCGTAACAGGCCTAGCCTGGCTAACAGGGCAGGGATCGCCATAATCCTCATGGTGGTGGAGTCTGCTAAAGAAGTATTTTATATCCTCTGCTCTTTAGCTGTACTCCGGGACTGAAAAAAATAGCTGCAATAATCGGCTCCTACGTTGATACGATGCTGTGCCTCAACACTTTCACAGCATCCGTTACAAAGAACACCAGCTCGCAGCTACAGGGGGGTAGCACAAGACAAGACAAGTCTTTTTAATAGTAAATTTACCACCCAGAGATATGTTGACGAAATACGAGTAATGCGTTCAGGACACCTATTTATTCTCGTTTTTGCTTCACCCTGCAAATGAAAGAATTTTGCTTTCGAGTTGCATTCTCTCTCCCTACGATTTCGTGCTGGCAGAACTGCTATACACATTTTGAAACAACAATACAGTGGAAACTTAATTTGTTGTCCTTGTCTCCAAGTTATAACTGCCTCACATTTTTGCGGTTTCGCGTCATTTCGTGTTTCATTTGGATGTTTTCGCGAGAGAGACGTTTTCTATTGGTGAGCCAGTCTCATTCGTGGCTCCGCGCCAAATGAAAATGAGGAACTGTATGGCAAACAGTATGGCTCTGGTAATCAAGGAATTATTTCAGTTAATGTGTCACATCTTCCCTGCCCATAACAGTTTATTTTTTTTAGACTACAGTGGATGGAAGCTTAACAAGTTTTATTGAAAATCGATAATGCATTTCTAGCTATTGTGTCATATTTTATTTATTATTATTTAATATTTGTTATCATAATTGATTTACTATTATTATTATTATTATTAATCTTTATGGCTTGGAAAAGGAAGAAAAAAGCTTTTTTTTTTACTATCGTTGATGTTAAGGGAATTCCCTCCCCCCCCCCCTTTTTTTTTTGTTTTTATTTTTTTTTAACTGGAGTTACAGTAATTGCATGATGTGTTTTCAAAATGCTTAAGAGAAAGTGTTCTTTTCTGGGAAAAAAATATCAACAGGAATGATCCTTTATAAAGCGAGGTGGCAGTAACACAGACACTTTGCGGTCTCCACCGAGTCTTGTGATAAAAGACAGATGAAATGCCTCCTCTCCACACCACAGACAACGAATCCAGGCATAGCATCATCCAAATCATCATCATCATGTGCCGTGCCGACTGGCGTTGGCTATTATGCTTCTCCAGAGTACGCGATCCTTCATGCAGGCCATCAGTTAAGTTGATGATCTCCTCTCACACCATCCTGTCAGACTGTCCAGTATCATTTCTCTTGGTCTTCCTCTTGATCTTCTTCCTTCTATTTTTCCTGTTGTTATAATATTTTCAATGCCCCCTCTTCTCATTGCATGTCCTATGAAAGTACATTGTCTCTCTCTTATCTTTTTGACAAGGTTATTTGTATCTCCAGCTCTTCTCCTACATTCTTCATTAGTTATTTTTGCTGTCCAGGGGATTCGCAACATTCTTCTAATAAACCACATTTTTGCTGCTTCCAATGATTTTTGTGCAGACTTGCCTATTGTCCATGATTCACTTCCATATAACAAGATATGTTCAATATAGCATTTTAGGACTCGTTTTCTAACATTGTGTTGGTCAATATGTTTCTCATTCTCTGAAATGCAGTCTTTGCTTGGCCTATTCTGTTCCTAATTTCCAAATGCCTGGACATATTTAAATGTTATTTTCGTTTAGACTGTGTTTCCCTATAAAGACTCATTCTTGCTTGGTGACACCTGGTACGTGCCATAATAGATTTAGACTATCAGCTTTCTTTTTCTTTCCTCTTATTTATATGTGGCACTTTCTATTCGGTTTTTAAGTTTTAATAATAAGAGTTTAAGAAATAAATTAGACAATGTAATTTCACTCACACACAAGCACAGACCTGATTTCATCTTCCTATAAGAAACACACATTGAGACAAACTACCAAGGGAAACAAGACTAGGTTAAGACGCGCATGCTTTAGTTTAGGAACAGTCCACACAGAAGCCACTCATACTACAGGTATCACACGACTTTGACATAGTAAACTATACACAGATAGCCATGGCAGACTGGGACGTAGTACACTAAACACAGACAGCCACGGCAGACTGGGACATAGTACACTACAACACAGACAGCCACGGCAGACTGGGACGTAGTACACTACAATACAGACAGCCATAGCAGACTGGGACATAGTACACTAAACACAGACAGCCATGGCAGACTGGGAAGTAGTACACTACTACACAGACAGCCACAGCAGACTGGGACATAGTACACTACAACACAGACAGCCACGGCAGACTGGGACATAGTACACTACAACACAGACAGACATGGCAGACTAGGACGTAGTACACTACTACACAGACAGCCACAGCAGACTGGGACATAGTACACTACAACACAGACAGCCACGGCAGACTGGGACATAGTACACTACAACACAGACAGCCACGCCAGACTGGGACATAGTACACTACAACACAGACAGCCACGGCAGACTGGGACATAATACACTACAACACAGACAGCCACGGCAGGCTAGCTATCGTATAGATAAAACAACAGACAACAGACACAGTTTAGTTAATGTCTGTGCTCCGGCCGTGAAAACACTACGGGCAAAATTCTACGAAGTATTAGCAGGATCTTTATAGTGGCTGTAAAATATTATTGGCAGGAGACTTTACTTGTATAATGTCCAACTTAGGTTTATTTGGAGGGAGACAGATGTTGCAAACAAGGAAAACTAACGCGGATAAACAGGATAAACTCTTTCTTCTAGAATCCATCATACAAGACACACAATACTAACATCTTTTCTTACATCCTTCCCGTGCCGTTAAACGTCACATAGGCCTCGCATGGTAGTTTGGCAAGTTTTCCTGTTTTCTACGAGCTTTTCAACCTTATCAAGGTTGATCATCACAGTACGAATGTGAGTCAAGAATTCGTCAAGTTTGTCGATCCGCTAATTTCGGCAAGGTTCCCGTCTTATACGCTGTACTGGCATAAGTAACGTCCGGCTGACGTTGTGCTGAACACGTGCATACCAATTTTCAGGCAATGAATCGTGAGATAAGTGACCACTAGAAAAAAAATGGCTGATGCTGTTTCAAAGGATCATCTGTAAAACTTATACATTCATTCTCATAACAAATTGTTGATCATAATTGCTAGGTATAATTTTGTGCTTATGTAATGTAGGCTGGGAGTAAACACAATACGGAAAAAAAGTAAGTGTGCAATGTTTTAAAAAGCACAATGAACGTGCTCAGGTGATGACTGAAATAACATTTGACCACATTATGTTTGATTATCCAATAACAGATAAAATGATAAGTTTCAGGCCAGTCACATGTCACAAAATAGTGAAGAAAAAACTCACCTAATGTGGCTCACCACCCCAAGGAAAAAAAAATCAAGGTTTCAATATCGTGTGTGTCCTCCTCGGGCAGTTATCACTGCTTGACACGGCCTTCTGATCGAACCAATGACAAGTTGTATCAATTGTTGAGGCATGTTATTTCATTCTTCTTGCAACTCTTGGGCTAATTCTTGGCGGTTTCCAGGACGATTGTGTCGTCTTCTCAACCTGCGGTCCAGTTCATCCCAAATGTGCTCGATAGGTGATAGGTCCGGTGAAACTGCTAGCCGTGGCAAGACAGTAATCTGATGCTGCTGAAATTGGTCCCTGACCACACGTGCGACTTGTGGACGAGCGTTAACCTGCTGCAGTATCACGCCTTGTCCATTAGCATCCAGAAAAGGGATTACGTGGGGTGTAATGATTTCGTCCCTATATCGTAAACCTGTAAGGTTGCCATTGAGGAAGACTAGGTTTGTTCGGCCAGCATAGGAAATTCCTCCCCAAACCATTACACTGCCTCCTCTTCTCCTATCCACCTCTAGCACACAGTTATTCGCAAAGCGTTCTCCTCTTCGTCTGTACACTAAAGCACGCCCATCATGGCCTTGCAGACAGAATCTGGATTCATCAGTGAATATGATCCATCTCCATTGATGATAAGGCCATGCCACATGATGCCTGGCCCAATTCAAGCGGGTTTGTCTGTGGCGAACTGTCAGTACTGGTCTAACTGCAGGCCTATGAGGTAAGAGATTTACCTCTCTGAGTCTGTTCCTCACTGTCCTGCCCGACACACGTCTTACACCTGGAATGTTGCAGGCAGTCTATGTTGCCTGGAGAAACCTGTTACGAAGGTGCATGAGGTGGATGTAGCGGTCTTGTTCAAGGGTGGTAACTCGTGGTCTACCGCTTCTATGGCGGTCAGCAACGGAACCATTTTGGTTAAAACGACTTTGAAGGAGTGATATTGTGTTTCTGTGAACATTAAAATATTGAGATAATGCTGCTACTG
The DNA here is from genome assembly GCA_009760885.1 of Achatina immaculata. Lineage (NCBI taxonomy): Eukaryota > Metazoa > Mollusca > Gastropoda > Stylommatophora > Achatinidae > Lissachatina > Lissachatina immaculata. The sequence continues at coordinate 19,576,499 of CM019698.1, forward strand.
TTGATCCAGCAATTAACATCCCAACAGCTATTTCTCGCTGATGTTCATTCAATCTTGGCATGATGAAAAAAGATGTTTATGTTGGAATTCCACTACTTCTTTCTTCAACGATTACGTGAAGAGATCTCTGAGAACAGAGTTACACATTTACCCTCATTTTATCCGTGGTCAGTAACCAATCATGGATCACGCACGTGATTTCACTAGAGCTGTGGTTATCTCCCCATGAATGGTGCGATCAACTTCGTGCAGCACGGGAAAGTAGACAACACTAAGACAAAACTTTGTGCCAAATTTGATTTCATTTCACTCATGACAACGTAATTGGTGCGCTTGACACCACTGCACACTTACTTTTTTCCGTGAGTATATATATACATATACATATATATACATATATATATATATATATATATATATATATATATATATATATATATATATATATATATATATAACCACAGGAGTCCTTTCTTCTGTAAATACCATACTGTTAAAAAAACGCATCACTACTGTAGTCGTAATGGGCAACAAATTTCAAACTTGGATCACAATTTTATTTTACGGAATGAATGTTTCAATCTTTGATATGAAGAAACTTTAAGACTTTAACAATGAAATGATGTTCACTAAATTTGATTTGGACTTTTATTCTTTGCGACTGAGGCCTCCATTACAGTAAGATGTATGGCCTCCTCTGGCCTGTATCAGAGAACGACATCTCCTTGACATGGATCCGATTAGGCGTTGGATCTGTTGTTTTGGGATGGCTGCCCACTCTTCCCGCAGTGCAAGAGACAACTGTCGGAGATTGGTTGGCGCCATGTCTCGCTGGCGGACTTGTTTGTTGAGTTCATCCCATAACTATGCTATCTGGGTTCATGTCTGATGACATGGATGGCCACGGAATGGTCTGGACATTGTTGTCAGCGAGGAACTGGATGGTGAGTTGTGCCACAAGAGGTCGAGCGTTATCCTGCTGAAAAATCGACCCTGGTGCAGCCAGAAGTGGAAGAACGTGTGGATGAAGAATTTCAGCCACGTATCGTTGGGCTTTCAGGCGTCCTTCAATTTGCATCAGGTCAGTTCGTCCCATGAAGTTGATCGCCCCTTACACCAGTACACCTCTACCGCTATGTTGCGTAGCCTCATTCACGCAGTTCTGGGCGTAGCGCTCTTGGACTCTGCGGTAAACTCTTCTCCGTCTGTTGTGTCACTGGAGCAGAAAGAATGATTCATCACTAAACTAAACCCTTCTTCAGTCATTCCCAACGGTCCATTGACGATGCTGGTTCGCCCATTGCAGTTGGTTCTGGCGATGCCGGTCCGTAAGAACAGAGCCTCTGTAAGGTCTTCTAACCTGAAGACCAACGTCGTGCAGCCGGTTCCTGACCGTTTGATCTGAAATTCGACGAGCTGCTGTCATTGACTGGACTGTTGAGGACGCATATGCAAATCGATTCCTGAGGTGACGCAGGCGTATGAAGCGGTCTTCGGCAGGAGTTGTGACTATGGGTCTTCCACTGCACGGCCGGTCTGCAACTGAGCCAGTTTCTTGAAATCGTCTCCAAATGCAGCTAATGGTGCTTCTAACCACATTAAATTGTCTGGCCACTACACTTTGAGACTGTCCAGTCTGTAAACGTCCAATGATGATGAGTCGTTCTGTAATGAGATAAGCCACACTTGCGCATTGAATTTTCAAATGAATTGATTTGATGAGCGTCAATCTTTTATAGGCATTCAATAACATTGTCAGTGAGTTTTGTGTTCAGTAAGTTTCACAGGATTCTCGTGAACCTGCCATGAGTTATTGTCAAAAATGCTGTTTTGACTAGTGTCGCTTTTCTGTGCTCGTGAATCATCTGATGAGTACATTTCAGGTCAGCACGTGAAGATGATGTCCAAGTGAACGTTTCAAGCAGTTTGCCCTTGTCTGATCAGCAAACTTTAGTTTAAATCGCAACATTTATTGCGTTCTTTTTTTTTTTTTTTGAACAGATTCAAGTGACTGTCATTTACAACTGGCGTTATTTGGGGTGTTGATTCAGAAAATTGCATTGGACAAACCGTTAAAGCTCTAGTTTCTTAGATATGGTTGGCACCATCTCTAGTTTCTTAGACATGGTTGGCACCATCTCTAGTTTCTTAGATATGGTTGGCACCATCTCTAGTTTCTTAGATATGGCAGAATTTAAAAAATTTTAATCGACTCTTTAACAAATCTCTTCTGCAGAATTGGGAAATACTTGTGTACCCAGAAGCAGGTCAAACATTTGAGGCATCAAAATATTTGGTGTCCACACTACAAAAGCGTATTTTGGGTTTCCAATCTTTTTTTTTCAAATCTGAATAAAGCATATTTGGCAAAAGTGCAGCCAGAATATATAACTTTTTCTGTTTGTTTTATAATTCATGATACTGGCCAACACACATTTTGCTGCCTCAGATTTTAGACTTGTCTGGGTATGAATTGCAGATTCCAAAAATGGCACAATTTGTCCACTATCTGCTCTAGCTTTTGAGATACAAAACATATGCCATATACCACTCTTCACTCTGTTCGTCCATAACAAATCATAATATTTTAATGTAGCGTTTAAATCAATATCTTTTAAGCATGAATGAAACATATAAATACTTTAAAGAAAAATGTACCACATGAAAATCTACTTATTTCATAGCAAAAGCACAAGTTTATGATACACATTTTCCACTCGTTAGACACACAAGAAGCTCCTATTGTAAGCCTTCCGAAAGTGGGGTCTGCCAGGACAATCCCCAATAAGATTCCAGCAATAGTCTGCCATCATGTGTCCACCCCATCTTCCTTGGTATCTGGTTTCCATTGTCTTGGGGACATCTTTCACCGTGCTCTTCACTTAAGTCAACAAGGTTCTCTGGAAAGTGATCTAAGTGACTGTGCAGAGAATGGATTTTAAAACATGTTACAACTAAGCCTGTTGAAATGAAAGAGCATATCCTCTACTAAATGTGTGTAGTTGTCAGCTATCTTCTTGCCAAGAAAGCTTTTAACAACAAGAACAAAAAAAAGACTAAGCACATGATTAGATGATGCTATGAAATATGGGTCATTTTATAAGTTGTCTGATCTGTGGACCAACGAAAATTCCTGCCTTCAGTTGTTCATGATAAGTCCAGGTAACTTATGCACTATGTATTCAATGTACGAACAGTTTTTATTCAAAGCCTTTACAAATTGTTTTATCAGACCTATCTTCATTAAGTCCTGGTTGCAGTATGATTCTATCTCGTGCTACCAAAGCGTCATTGATTATATTTTGTCCTCAATCACCATATATTTCCTCGAAGGCCAATCTTTTCCTTCCAAGTGGCCATTTTTGGCTTTTCTATCCCAAAGGCATAAAAAGCAAGGACACTTTGTATTAGCCAGATTGTTGACCAACAGGAAAATTAACCATCTTCAAGTCTACACAAATCACCCACTGATGTTCCTGGTAATTTATCTTTTCCAAGGCTATAGAGATGGCCATGTACTCTTCTTTCATCCTGGTGGAATGACCAATTGGAACAGAACCATATTTGTTGCCGCTATTTAAAAGAGCACATTTCAAACGTTTTGAACTGTCGATTAAAAGACGTCACGTCTTGGGTTATATTCTGAAAGATCAATTTTCCACACAAGTTTTCCGATGTTGTTGCAGACATTCTTCGGTAAAAAATGCCAGCAAATCCCTTTCTCTCCTTCGATAAAATGTCATTCTTACTCCTTGCTGAATCACCTTCATTTCTTTTCCTTTAGTCTGGAGGCAAGCAATTCAGAAGACTCCTTGGAAAGATTTAAGTCCCTGATCAGATCATTCAGTTCATTCTGATCAAAATGATCGCTGTGTGAAGTTGTTTGGAATTCACGGTCACTGCCCCCGCTTTCTTTACCTTGTGTAATATTAGACATGCAAGACGCATTCTCTGAGAGCTGTGGTAGTTCAAGGAAAAGTGTAACGGGTACAAGATCAAAGCGTGGTACGGGTCTCCTGACTGAAGGTAGATCAGGGTAAGACCACTTGTCACGATTATTTCGATTGATGCCTATGATAATAACAATACAAAAATAACAGCCAATAAAGTGGTTTTTCGATTCCTTGCACACCATTGGCACTACACATTTCAAGCATGTTCTCTTTCCATTTGTCAGCTGGCGCAAATGCTCCGTGCAAGTTTTGCAAACAATATGAAGAAAACTTGGCTTATCTTGGTCTCCAAGCTTGACATCTAAACTTACCTATGCTCTTTTTACAAACGCAGAAATAGGTTCCCTGGTTGCTTTCAGTGTGTACTCCCCACAAATATAGCAAAATACAAGTAGCTCCGTCTTGAAGTAGCCATAACCTCCACGGTGTTCGATTTGTAAAAATGAAATGATATGAGTGAGAATGTACACACACCTCCTATACGATCATATCTGTTATACAACGTAACTGTTCTTGGTTATTTCTTGGCAAAACACATCAGGTTGAGAAACCTTTGAAATACAGATTTATATAGTCTGTGAAAAGTATGATTTACCATCTTAATTTTGTCCACATAATTATGTAATAAAACAGAACAAAAGCAATTTTATCATTTGAGCTAAACATTTTTATGCCAGTGTGCATTACAGGAAAGGAAGTAAGCGAAGAGTTGTGAAACAAAGCTCATTGGACACACATATACATACAAATGCGGATAAATTAAATGCATAAATTTCCCATTCAAATTAGACTGCTTGTTATGACATCCCAATTCTGCAGAAGAGATTTCTTAAAGACTGGACTAAAATTTTATAAATTCACCCATATTTAAGAAACTAGAGATGGTGGCAACCATATCTAAGAAACTAGAGCTGATTACAACCATACGTAAGAGACTAGAGCTGATGACAATCATATCTAAGAGACTAGAGCTGATGACAACCATATGTAAAAGACTAGAGCTGATGACAACCATATGTAAGAAACTAGAGCTGATGACAACCATATGTAAAAGACTAGAGCTGATGACAACCATTTGTAAGAGACTAGAGGTGATGACAACCATATCTAAAAAACCAGAGCTGATGACAACCATATCTAGGAAACTAAAGCTGATGACAACCATATCTAAAAAACCAGAGCTGATGACAACCATATCTAAAAAACCAGAGCTGATGACAACCATATCTAAGAAACTAGAGCTGATAATAACAATATCTAAAAAACCAGAGCTGATGACAACCATATCTAGGAAACTAGAGCTGATGACAACCATATCTAAGAAACTAGAGCTGATGACAACCATATCTAGGAAACTAGAGTTGATGACAACCATATCTAGTAAACTAGAGCAGATGACAACCATATCTAAGAAACTAGAGCTGATGACAACCATATCTAAGAAACTAGAGCTGATGACAACCATATCTAAGAAACTAGAGCTGATGACAACCATATCTAAGAAACTGGAGCTGATGACAACCATATCTAAGAAACTAGAGCTGATTCCAGTGCAATTTTCTGATTCAGCGCCCCACATAACCACAGGAACAAGCCTACTTGTACTTGTACGAACTCCCTGTGAGATGTTGTTTTTTGCAGCCGATACTGTAGAGATGTTGAGATACAGCATTGTATCGACGTGGTAGCGGGTCATGGCAGCTATTTTATCACTCCTGGAGTACATCTAAAAAGCAGGGATGTGCAATGGTTCTTTAACAGACTCCACTACCATGGGGACTATGGCGACCCCTGCCCCGTTAGCCAGGCTATTCCTGTTACGGGGGGCACCAACGGAGAGGTGGGACAGGGTCTTGGTTAGCTAGCATATCAGCTATGGGTCATTGATTCCCTCATCGGACAGGCATCTCACCGGAATGGGCCTAGAAAACAAGGCAACAAGAAAAAAGAATGTTTGTTTATTGGGTTGCGTAATTTTTGTTTGTGCATCTTTAAGATACAAACTGTTCGAATAGGAAACAACACGGCCTTCACATGGCAAAGTATGATCAGACCTCTAGAAAATCATAAACAAAGCACTTTCTAGACATGAAAGAAAGCAAACTGATAAGACAACTACCTTGGGACAAGAGAGTTACCCTGATTCAAGTCACAGGTAAATTCTCTTGTCATTTTTCTTTCTATCTTGTTTAAACATTGCTTCGTTTTTTATTTCCTCAAAGTCTGACCATACAACGCTGTGAAGGTATATTTAATATGCTATTAGACAGTAAGTAAAGTAAAGGTAACCCTGTCACGTCTTAGAGGCACATAGGGATATGGTGTTAGTGCCCATATTTTCCTTGACCTGTCAGCACACTAGAGGGTGATATGGTCAGTATCACGCCTGGCTGCCTTTCCTTCCCCAACTCCAGAAGAAGTCGGGTACCTATTTCTACAGCTGGGTGACTAGGGTGACTCCGGCCGGAGTCGAACCCCCTACCTTTGCATTGAGAGACCAGTGCACTAACCACTTCGCCACTCAGACACCCATTAGATATTAAGTAACATTAAATATACTTGACAGTGCTGTATGATCAGACTTTGAGAAAATAAATGCTATAAGATAGTAAGTAGGTGGGCTGGTTGGCTGAGAGGTTAGGCGCTCGGTTTACTAATCGGGTGGTACCGGGTTCGGTCCCAGCTGTGGGATTTCTTTCCGGCAAATACCTAAACAAGGCACCGGGGTTCACCCAGACTCTGAAAATGGGTACCAGAGAAATCTGGGAAGTTAAAGCGGCCAGGCGTGATACTGACCACGTCACACTTTCATGTGCCGAAGGTCATGTAAAATACGAGCCTAACACCGTATTCCCCAATATGTCTTAATAGCATGGAAACTGCTATTAGATAAATATTAGATTTACCTATTAGATAGTAAGTGTAACTCACGCCGCTTAACGAAAAAGAAATTTATTTGTTATTTCCCTTGGCACATTCTTGACAGAAGGTTCTGTGCTACATTTATTTGCTCACTACCAGACTAGCATTTCTGTCGCTTAAGATTTGTCGAAATACTAATTCAGACACATAAACAGTGGAAGGAGGGAGTGACTGTGAGCTCCCTACACTGGTTTTGTTCTAATTATCTCAACAGGTACATATCACCTGGATTAACTCCTTTAACAAGGGCAGTAATTCCTGATCGCTGTTAACAAAACAAAAGGATTAAAATACACTTTTTTTTTAACCATCACACAGACGGAGATTAAAATATTTTCCTTCTCTGTGTTGCTTTTAGTTTCAAATATAGTACTTTCAAATTTGTGGATTTGTAAATCTACAGAACTAATTTTTAAAAATACAAATACTGTATGTTTCTAGTTGGCGGCAGCTGAAACCACGTTTATACAGGGTCCACGAATAGGGCTAGTGGGTAGAAAGAGCTGGTGATGTCCCTTTTGGGCCCAGGGGTGTAGTTTTTGCGTTCTGTAGAATGTACACTTTGTTATTGTGGAACCAACGAGGTGCTTGAGGCCGCCCTGCACATTGACTGCCAGGGGCAAGGTCCGCATCTCGTTACGGGTGGGCCCGGCCTGCAGTAGCACCGGGTCACGGCCTGTTGTTTTCGTTGTCTCAAAAAAAAAAAAGGGTGTAGAAGAAAGGAATCACGCCAAGTGCACGAGAGACAACATACAGACTATTGTTCAACATAACACCGACCACACAAGGAGTCGCCCGCAGATCCAACAGACTGATCAGATGTAGACTATGTAGAACACACACACACAAGAAACAGAATAACACATTTTCTTTGAGTGCAGAACTATTTCCTTAGCCCTACAACTTTTGACTCAAGAGATAGCAACAAGAACAGCAGAGAAAGTAGACATGTATAGAGCAATAATGTTAAACACCATTCCTCGAACAGAAACAAACAGCCATACGCAGTGTATCATCCTCCTTGCTGAGTTTAGGTATGTTGTTTGGTCATGTAGGAATAGGGCCACATTTGAAAATAGAATTTTTACAAAAGAAATTCTCCTGTACATTTTCAAACAAAAATTGTTGCAGCTTTCAACTAGTTTCTAGTTTTTGGCAACATCCCCCCCCCCCCCAATCCCCATCCCCCTTTTGTGGTTAAATGTTAACTTCAGATGTACATACCACACGATTACCATCATTTCATGTTTTCGTTCAAGCCCGCCTTTTCAATATTTCAGTTCACGAGCAGGCATTCCCAACTCATGTTCTTGAACAGTGTTTTTGTTTACCTGACCATAACCTTCCACTGCGCTCCGACTGCGTTGACCCGGATACGGGTGACTCGAGCGCATAAATTATTTTCTGTGTACATCCCATGAGTGAAAGAGAAGGCCTTAGCCGAACACAAACCTTGTACATCACCAGAGAGAAAGATAACGGAGAGAGAGAGAGAGAGAGAGTGAGAGAGGGAGAAAGGGTCTTGATAGTAGGTGAGAGGGAGTGTGTGTGTGGGTGTGGGTGATACTATTACTGTACACCCTTGTTGTAAAATTTTGTGTACAAAGTATTCACTTTATCATACTCCATGCTATCACCTCATGGTTTGTAAAAGCCCACCATCTCATTATTTCACTCCACGGGCAATCATCCTCATCTCACGTCACTTGGACATGATTTGTTATTGTTTATTTGAAAGTTTACTGGAAAAAAGGGGGAAAAAACAAAACAAAAAAAAAACAAAAACAAAAAAAAACAAAAACAAAAACAACAAAAAAGGGATGTAGAGGGGACCTTGCTTTCTTATTCAAAACCAAATTTAAGAAACAACTATTCTATATTTAGGCTAGGGGCCCCAAAAATTTTTTTGCTGGGGCCCCGGAACATTACCTGGCTCTCCATGGCTCTGCCGAAGTCTGCTTTTGTCATACCACACCGAAGTTTTGTACAGGCAAGAAACAAAATCAGAAAACAGAAACAAAACGTTTTCTTTTGTCAGATCAATAATTCTCTTGCAAACATTCGCTGAGCAGCTGCGCTGAAGACAATGGTTTGACAAGAAAATATATTACAAAAGCAAATGTTCTACATACATGTGTCCAGATGTTGTTAAATCAATATGTGTGTCACAAATAGTTGGTGAGATAACTGTATTTAATATATTGACAGAGAAGTTTGGTCAAGACCCTTGTCTGTTTTTACAAAGTGATACTTGTAACAAACTGCTGTGATAGTGTTATTGTTGGATGGCGAAGTTTATACTGAATTCTTTCTTTCCTTTGGGTTACCTGATAACAATAAAGAAATATGCATCTCTTCGTCAGCCGTACATGACGCTTTTAGGTCAAGGGTCACGACCACAACACCAACTGCTGAAGCCTTCTAGATACTTTTTGCATGCAAATCCTGAAATAACAATAATTTTGATAAGTATTATTACAAGTATTATTATTATTTTTTTGTATTTTGGTGTTATTAATCATTGTTGCATCTATTATTATTAGTGTTGTTTTTTTAATTGCTGTTTCATTATTTAATTTACTTGATCAGCATTAAAAGAGTACGAGAAGTCAATAAAAATATGATGTCTTTGACGTCATGTGCACATGTTTATGTAGGTCTTTTGATCTCTTCAGATTATTTTTCGTATTTTTATCTGTTGTGTTGTTTTTGGACGTGATTTTTGAAAAACGATTTTGCCAAAATATTGGATTTTTTGTAAGTTTTCAACTGAATGTAGGGAATAATGACTGGCCAATCGTCACACTGAATGACTGTAGATAAGACTGATTCCCCGCCCCCCCCCCCCCCCAATCGTCACAGTGAATGAATGTAGAAAAGACTGACCCTCCGATCGCCACAGTGAATGAATGTAGAAAAGACTGACTTGCCGATCGCCACAGTGAATGAATGTAGAAAAGACTGACCCTCCGATCGCCACAGTCAATGAATGTAGAAAAGACTGACCTGGCGATCGCCACAGTGAATGAATGTAGAAAAGACTGACCCTCCGATCGCCACAGTGAATGAATGTAGAAAAGACTGACCCGCCAATTGCCACAGTCAATGAATGTAGAAAAGACTGACCTGGCGATCGCCACGGCCACTGAAAGCATATATAATTGTTCAAGACAATCGATTCACAAGAGACCACTTACGAAAAGTCTGACCATGTAACTATTCTCTTAAACAAGACTAAGAGCTAAAACAATTTGTAAAAACTAGAAGATTCTCGCGGAAAATATGTCATTTCCCTTCCCAGCTCATTTCCCTGCCCTTTTCAATCAATACAAACATTGTCCGTGAAGACTGAGTGTTCTACCTTCTAATATGTCGTCTCTTTGTTTTCCTTTTCTTTCTGTGTCAGTGTGCGTAGCAAACAGTGAAAACAGTTTCACGTAATAAACATCAGCGCTTCTCCTATTCTCGTTATATATATATATATATCTGAACCTTACGTGCCCAGGGCACATGGGGCTTCCGCAAGGGTTTTCCACAAATGCCTGTCCTTCGCCTTTTTTTTCTGCTCTTGCCCAGGTGAGCCCTCTATTGCTCAACATCCTTTCTGTTGTTCTTCTCCATGTCTCTTTTGGTCTACCTTTACTTCTGTTCCCCTGTGGTGTCCATCTTAGTGCTATTTTTGGTAGTGAGTTGTCAGTCATTCGGAGCACATGTCCCAACCATCGCCAGCTTCTTTCCTCAATAATTGTTGTCAGTGGTTTCATCTGCATTTCTGTTTTCCCTTGCTTCCGTTTCTGTAGCAGTCTGATAGTTTTTTGTTTTTTTTTACCAGATAGGGTTGCTGGCCCTATGCTGGACCCTCCTTAGTAGCCTTTTACGATCATGCGTGGTAGGGTACAGTGGTCCTATTCTTTGCAGATCCCGGGTACCACACGGGGGATATATATATATATATATATATTCTCTTTATGTCTGTATGTTTCTGAGCAAAATGTGTGTATCTCTTGTTACTATACATGTTTTTCGTTTCCGTTTCATTCACTCAGATGCTTTCTGCTCCGTGCAGGTCACATTATTTGGGGCTGATATTCTTTACATCCATTTGTGTGTGTGTCTATGAGTGTTAATTTGTTTATGTGTGTCCACGAGTGTTAATTTGTTTATGTGTGTCTATGAGTGTTAATTTGTTTATGTGTGTCTATGAGTGTTAATTTGTTTATGTGTGTCTGTGAGTATTACTTTCTTTGTGTGTGTGAGTGTTATTTTCTTTATGCGTGTCTGTGAGTGTTAATTTGAGTGTGTGTGTGTGTGCCTGTGAGTGTTAATTTCTTTGTGTGTGTGAGTGTTAATTTCTTTATGTGTGTCTGTGAGTGCTAATTTCTTTATGTGTGTGTATGTCTCTGAGTGTTAATTTGCTAATGTGTGTCTGTAAGTGTTAATTTCTTTATGTGTGTCTGTGAGTGTTAATTTCTTTATGTGTGTCTGTGAATGTTAATGTCTTTATGTGTGTCTGTGAGTGTTAATTTTTTATGTGTGTGTATGTGAGTGTTAATTTGTTTGTTGTTTGTTTGTTTTACGTGCATAGACACACCAAAGCACAACAAATGTATCCTTGCCAATAGGAAGGCAGTGATACGAGTAAATAATTCGGTTACCTAGTATCAACAGTAAATTAAAACCATATCACAGACCTAGTATCAACAGTAAACTAAAACCATATCACACACCTAGTATCAACAGTAAACTAAAACCATATCACAGATAAGAAACAAAAGAGCAATTTGTTTTCCTCACTTGAAAACGGATTTAACAACCAAGAGAAAGGGCTAGAAACTTAGGAAAAGAGTGTTGCAGTTCTAGAATATGTCAGTGTTGCTGCAGAGTTATGAGACGTGCAAAGTGAGCAGTAAAGGACATTTTCTTTCGTCATCCACTTTGAGTCCGATAAACCTGATCTCTTTGAGGAAACACCGCTGGTGGCGTACAGACCGGACAGAAGCCTCAATGGTCTTTTAGTTAGAAGCCTACGCGAGTCACGAACACGACTTTCTCTGCTGCCAAACGTTGGTGTTGCCTAGGTGCAATACTTTCCTTTTGTTGTTGATGTGACCCAGGCTTTCTTCATAAAGTCCACGTTATCAGTTCAGGAGGGCTTTGCCTGCGCTCTTCGCTGTGAGATTTAAGGTTAATTTCCCAGCCCATTCCATCATTCTTCTGTACCGAGCAGTCTTGCATACACAGTTCATCTACATTTTCCTGTTTTTCGTCTGCAATGTTGTTTTTGTTTGTATTCCTTGGAAAAGGCTTTTGCTTAAATATTGGATTGTTGTATGTTCCTTATTTATATGTACTGATCTTACTTTATTTCACTCTCGTTCTTCTCATTTTCCTCGCAATTTCTATTCTTTTTCTTTAAAAAGTGAATCATACATCTCTGACTAGATTTAGTGCTAGAACCATATACTTCTGACTACCTTTAGTGCTAGAACCATATACTTCTGACTACCTTTAGTGCTAGAACCATATACTTCTGACTACCATTAGTGCTAGAATCACACACCTCTACCTTTAGTGCTAGAACCATACATCTCTAACTACCTTTAGTGCTAGAATCATTACACTTCTGGGTAATTTTAGTGCTAGAATCATACACTTCTGATTACTTTTAATGCTAGAACCGTACACCTCTGACTACCTTTAGTGCTAGAACCATATATCTCTGACTACTTTTAGTGTTAGACTCATACACATATGACTACTTTTAGTGCTAGAACCATACACATCTGACTACCTTTAGTGCTAGAACCATACACATATGACTACCTTTAGTGCTAGAACCATACATCTCTGACTACATTTAGTGCTAGAATCATACACATATGACTACTTTTAGTGCTAGAACCGTACAAATCTGACTACTTTTAGTGTTAGAACCATTAATCTCTGACTACCTTTAGTGCTAGAATCATACACCTCTGACTATCTTTAGTGGTAGAACCATAAATCTCTGACTACCTTTAGTGCTAGAATCATACACTTCTGACTACTTTTAGTGCTAGAACTGTACACCTCTGACTACCTAGAACCAGTTTTACCCCAGTCGTTATAAACACGCTAAAATTATGAATTTTTGTTTTGATTCTTTACGAGATGACCAAGTTCTGTAGGGTTTTGGTGACATACAATTAGTATTTATTTAAAGTTTTTAGTACTCTAAACACTTTTATTTATTTATCAAAGGACGTCTAATTTATCATACACAAAAAACGATTTTAAAGACAAACACAAGAGGTTTTCTCAAAATTGTAAGAGCTTTTGAGAAAACCTAAAACTTGTATGAGGAATGTTTGAAACTGCTTACAAAAGCATGCAAGACAGGTTGTCCTCTGCCATGTCCATCCACAACCATAACAGTCAAAAGTGGTAATTGGGAGACATTTGTAACTCAGATCTATTATCAAAACTTCAGGATATTTATTCAACATGTTGCACACAGATTGCATCTGGTATGTGAGATAAATTGTCTTTAGAATCTTTACAATATTCTACCCTACCACCGTTGTCTGTTATTGAAGGCAGCAAGTGCTGAACTGCTGTTTGATCAGTTACAATCGTTTCAGGCTTCTGCTTGGCCCGCATATTATGTGCATCTTTGCCTAACAAAACGACACCCTGTTGCCTTACCACAGTGTCCCTGATGTCTGGGACTGTCACAGAAGGGCATCCCAACAGAGTCTTCAATTCGGTTGTCATCATAGACCTGCGTCTTTCTGGTAACACTGACACAGACTGTGGAGAAAAAGAAAATTGACGACCTAAAAGCAAACCATTGAGGAACAAAAGGAAACCATTGAGGAACAAAAGAAAAACACCGAGGAACAAAAGAAAACCATTGAGGAACAAAAGAAAAACACCGAGGAACAAAAGAAAACCATTGAGGAACAAAAGAAAACCATCGAGGAACAAAAGAAAACCATTGAGGAACAGAAGAAATAAATACAGAAAATAAAAAGGAAAAAGTTTCCAGCAACATACCTTCAATGTAGGAACATGCGCGTTATGATCCAAATCAGATTTAGACACAACCAGCTGCCAGATACCATCGATTTCTTTGGCCCTCAAATTCAACTTGGCTTGACACCCAAGCTCCATGGATCTACGAGAGAAGTTATTATTATACTGCTGATAATAATACAACTAATGAGAGAAAAATAATGAAAGCGAAATAGCTGCTGATACATGTATAAGAACTTTGCTGAATGTCACAGTAGGGAAGTATCATTACAGATAGTAAGGAGAACTTTGTTATGACGTACCTTATATGTAATATATGTCTATAGCCTTACCCATACAACTATATTCATATAAACATGAGCAGAATTAGGAGTTAGATAAGATAAGACCAGAAATTGCAAAACAGTGCCGATTCAGTGAAGGAAATGGCAGAGACATAAGCTATCAAGAATTACCTCTGGTATGGTCTGACACCTTGAGATCTATACTCCCTTGCTGATCCATGTTTACACTGGTACATAACTTTAGCATACTGCAGCTCTGCCATCTCTGGATGTGTGGCCTGAATGAAATGTTAAAATAATAATAATGTTAAATAAATGATTAAATAATACTGATTTACCAGTGTTGGTCAATGCTTACACTCGTACACATGTGAATCATACTGCAGCTCTGCCGTCTCTTGATGCATGGCCTGACTAACATTTACATATTAAACTCTTCCCGAGCCACAGGAAGAAACGCGGACGTTCAGTTGGGTGCCGGAGTAAAAGCGCGGGTCTTGATATGTACAGGGGGTATAGTTATAAAATGGAATGGAAAACAGTATTTCCATGTACTTCTGTGTACTTATTATGTTTCAAAGTATAACTAAATGTATGAAAATTTCATAAATGCAGAGTTTTTTAGGAAAAAAGAAGTAATGTGATGTTTTTAGACAATGATTGTGCCCAGCTCATCATAGGCTAGGTCTAGATCTACACTACTTACCATCTGAGATGTCTAGACCTACTTGTCGATCTCGTATTATCATTCTATGTTGCATTCTCGCTAAATTAATGTCTGAAATAACCTCCTAACTACTTCTCCAGTCGTCTAAATATGTCTAGATCTACTTAGGATACATTCAAGTGCAGTGGGGTGGTCACAGGCCATGTCCATACCCCTATCTACATCATCAAAAATTGAAAATTTTCTATGTTTCTCTTCCTTTTTCTTGCTTGGCATCGCTCGTAACTAAGCACTCTTTCACCATTTTGAAAAGTGTCACTGGAAACGCGGACGAAATATGTACAATCTAAATGTTACACCGGTTCCTTTACTGAAACAAACCATGATCGAAATACCGACCAATGGCACGCATCGGGGTAACGGAAGGATTAAATAATACTATAATTGTTACCTTTACTGAGCTTCTCATAACGAAAACCACATTCTCGTATTCTCCCAGTTCTCTGACTGCATTTTTCAAACTTTCAAAGGTAGGAAAATGGAGCCGATGCAAAAATTTACTTCATTTTCATGATATATGCCTCCAAAAAAAACACGCGTATTCAGTGCAGCGGTCTGTTTATGCGCAGACGACATGCGCAGTCAGCGGTCTGTTTATACGCAGATGACATGCGCAGTCAGCGGTCTGTTTATACGCAGATGACATGTGCAGTCAGCGGTCTGTTTATACGCAGATGACATGCGCAGTCAGCGGTCTGTTTATACGCAGATGACATGCGCAGTCAGCGGTCTGTTTATACGCAGATGACATGTGCAGTCAGCGGTCTGTTTATACGCAGATGACATGCGCAGTCAGCGGTCTGTTTATGCGCAGTTTCAATGTAGGCCACAGAGGGTGTTCACGTAGACACTGATTTGATTGACATTCCTTTAGGGCCAACATTGGCTTATAGGGCGAGAATCATATCTTTCCATGTCTGACCACTCGCCGCCGCCCGCTGTAGGTCTTGGATAGACTTGAATCCCAAAGTTGTACTCTCTCTAGTGATGGTTCTACGTAGAGTCTCCCTTGGCCTGCCCTGCTTTCTTTTGTCCTTCGCTGACCATGTGAGGGCTTGGCGAGGGAGTCTGGATTCGTACATTCTGAGAACGTGACCGAGATAGGCCCATTGACGTTTTTTGATTGATGCATAGACTTGGTTCGATTCTTGTCTTATTGATTCTTTCGATTTAAAGTCGGACCATCTGATGTTCAATAATCTACGGAGACATTTGTTCTCAAATGCATCAAGTCTTTGATTGAGTAGACTGGTTGATTTAAAACTTTCACAACCGTATGTTAACACTGGGATCACACAGGAGCTGAACATTTTAAGTTTCGTGGTTTTACTGAGCATATTTGACTTCCAGATAGTAGACAGTTTATTGAAAGTATTGGAAGCTATTGCAATGCGGGACTTGATTTCTGGTGTTGTATCACCCGAGGGTGACATTTTGCTTCCCAAATAGGTGAAATTGTGGACTTTTTCAAAAGCAACACCGTTTAGCAAGATCTCGTCAGGTCTATTTGTGAGATCAATAATTTTTGTTTTTTTCCTTAGGCCAAGTTGTTTTGAGTAGGAGGGAAGGCGACCAGTTTTCTCTTGGGCGTCTACATGCGACGCGCTCAGTAGCGCTATGTCGTCCCCAAAGTCTAGATCTTCCAGGGTTTTGTCCTCGGTCCATGCGACGCGCTCAGTAGCGCTATGTCGTCCCCAAAGTCTAGATCTTCCAGGGTTTTGTCCTCGGTCCATGCGACGCGCTCAGTAGCGCTATGTCGTCCCCAAAAGTCTAGGTCTTCCAAGGTTTTGTCCTCGGTCCACGCGATACCCAGATGGCTATCCTTTGTACTCTTGCGCATGACCCAGTCAATCGCGACACCGAATAACATTGGTGAGAAGACACAATCCTGTCTCAACTGGAAACCAATTGGAATTCCAAGAATTTGTTTGGACGCAGCAGCGTGAATTCGAGTAAAAGGCTTTTATGATATTGATGTATTTAGGTTGGAAGTCATAGATACCCAGCAGCTTCCACAGCGAGGGGCGGTGTATACTATCAAACGTTTTCTGAAAGTCAACGAAGTTGATAATAAGGTGGGATTGGAGTTCAATAATAGATCTCAGCGTAAATATACGGTCGATACACGACCGATTTGGTCTAAAACCCACTTGTTCTTCTCTAAACCTCGCGTCTAATGCTTTCTTTACTCTCTGAAGTATCAGACTACACAAAAGTTTTCCTGGAACCGAGAGTAGGGTGGTCCCGCGCCAGTTGTTACAATCAGTTAGATCACCATTTTTTGGTAATTTAAATATGATTCCCTCTTTCCATTGCTGTGGTACACTTTCACTCTGTCATACGTCATTGAAGAGTTCTAACAGGAGGCGGAGAGAACATTCGTCTGCTGCTTTCATCATTTCTGCTGGTATTTCATCCTCTCCGGCAGCTTTGTTGTTTTGGATTACTGTTTTTAATTCTTTCAGCGTAAAAATTTCGTATGACGCATCGAGGGAGTGCATAAACTTCTCTCCATCCAGATCGGGAATGGTGGCCGGATGGGGACTGTTCAGTATTTCTCTGAAGTTCTCCGCCCAACGTTGTTTTTCTTCGTATTCAGATGATAATAATGAATCTTGCTTGTTTGTTATGGGCACGTGTAGTGACGGTGTATGACTACACAAACTTTTCATGACGTGAAACAAGGATTTATTGTTCTCATTCTTTGTCACTTCCCCGGCGTCCGTGGCCAGGCTTTGAGCGAAATTCTGTTTGTTACTTTGTGCACTGGTTTTTACTTTTTTTGTCCAACGAAGCGTATCTTTGCTTGCTTACTACGTGTAGGGCTGTGTTCTCTGTGGCCAAAAGTGTTAGCTTTGCTTGTTTACTTCGTGTATGGCTGTGTTCTCTATGGCCAAAAGTGTTAGCTTTGCTTGTTTACTTCGGGTTGGGCTATGTTCTCTATGGCCAAAAGTGTTAGCTTTGCTTGTTTACTTCGTATAGGGCTGTGTTCTCTATGGCCACAAGTGTTAGCTTTGCTTGTTTACTTCGTGTAGGGCTGTGTTATTTATGGCCAAAAGTGTTAGCTTTGCTTGTTTACTTCGTGTAGGGCTGTGTTCTCTATGGCCAAAAGTGGTAGCTTTGCTTGTTTACTTCGTGTAGGGCTGTGTTCTCTGTGGCCAAAAGTGGTAGCTTTGCTTGTTTACTTCGTGTAGGGCTGTGTTCTCTATGGCCGAAAGTGTTAGCTTTGCTTGTTTACTTCGTGAAGGGCTGTGTTCTCTGTGGCCACAAGTGTTAGCTTTGCTTGTTTACTTCGTGTAGGGCTGTGTTCTCTATGGCCAAGTGTTAGCTTTGCTTGTTTACTTCGTGTAGGGCTGTGTTCTCTGTGGCCACAAGTGTTAGCTTTTCTTGTTTACTTCGTGTAGGGCTGTGTTCTCTATGGCCAAAAGTGTTAGCTTTGCTTGTTTTCTTCGTGTAGGGCGGTGTTCTCTGTGGCCACAAGTGTTAGCTTTGCTTGTTTACTTCGTGTAGGGCGGTGTTCTCTGTGGCCACAAGTGTTAGCGTTGCTTGTTTACTTCGTGTAGGGCGGTGTTCTCTGTGGCCACAAGTGTTAACGTTGCTTGTTTACTTCGTGTAGGGCGGTGTTCTCTGTGGCCACAAGTGTTAGCGTTGCTTGATTACGCTCTTGAATTTTGAGGCAGGTAGGTTCGCTTGGCCACTTTTCCTTTTCCCTTTGTACGAAGCCTGCACTATTTACTGCGGCAATTTTGAATGAATTTTTAAACAGGTCCCACCTTTCATCGATGGTCTTGTTTGTATGTCTGGGTTCCACATTTGATGAAGATTCATGTTTTTTTTTTGTACTTCTGAGTTGAAGATGGATTGGTGGGTAGGCGTAAGTAGAGTTGAAGGTGAATTGGTGGGTAGGTGTAAGTAGAGTTGAAGGTGAATTGGTGGGTAGGTGTTAGTAGAGTTGAAGGTGAGTTGATGGGTAGGTGTAAGTAGAGTTGAAGGTGAGTTGATGGGTAGGTGTAAGTAGAGTTGAAGGTGAGTTGATGGGTAGGTGTAAGTAGAGTTGAAGGTGAGTTGATGGGTAGGTGTAAGTAGAGTTGAAGGTGAGTTGATGGGTAGGTGTAAGTAGAGTTGAAGGTGAGTTGATGGGTAGGTGTAAGTAGAGTTGAAGGTGAGTTGATGGGTAGGTGTAAGTAGAGTTGAAGGTGAGTTGATGGGTAGGTGTAAGTAGAGTTGAAGGTGAGTTGATGGGTAGGTGTAAGTAGAGTTGAAGGTGAGTTGATGGTAGGTGTAAGTAGAGTTGAAGGTGAGTTGATGGGTAGGTGTAAGTAGAGTTGAAGGTGAGTTGATGGGTAGGTGTAAGTAGAGTTGAAGGTGAGTTGATGGGTAGGTGTAAGTAGAGTTGAAGGTGAGTTGATGGGTAGGTGTAAGTAGAGTTGAAGGTGAGTTGATGGGTAGGTGTAAGTAGAGTTGCAGGTGAGTTGATGGGTAGGTGTAAGTAGAGTTGAAGGTGAGTTGATGGGTAGGTGTAAGTAGAGTTGAAGGTGAGTTGATGGGTAGGTGTAAGTAGAGTTGAAGATGAGTGATGGGTAGGTGTAAGTAGAGTTGAAGGTGAGTTGATGGGTAGGTGTAAGTAGAGTTGAAGGTGGACTGGTCGGTAGGTGTTAGTAGAGTTGAAGGTGGACTGGTCGGTAGGTGTTAGTAGAGTTGAAGGTGGACTGGTCGGTAGGTGTTAGTAGAGTTGAAGGTGGACTGGTCGGTAGGTGTAAGTAGAGTTGAAGGTGAGTTGGTGGGTAGGTGTTAGTAGAGTTCAAGGTGGATTAGTGGGTAGGTGTAAGTAGAGTTGAAGGTGAGTTGATGGGTAGGTGTAAGTAGAGTTGAAGGTGAGTTGATGGGTAGGTGTAAGTAGAGTTGAAGGTGAGTTGATGGGTAGGTGTAAGTAGAGTTGAAGGTGAGTTGATGGGTAGGTGTAAGTAGAGTTGAAGGTGAGTTGATGGGTAGGTGTAAGTAGAGTTGAAGGTGAGTTGATGGGTAGGTGTAAGTAGAGTTGAAGGTGAGTTGATGGGTAGGTGTAAGTAGAGTTGAAGGTGAGTTGATGGGTAGGTGTAAGTAGAGTTGAAGGTGAGTTGATGGGTAGGTGTAAGTAGAGTTGAAGGTGAGTTGATGGGTAGGTGTAAGTAGAGTTGAAGGTGAGTTGATGGGTAGGTGTAAGTAGAGTTGAAGGTGAGTTGATGGGTAGGTGTAAGTAGAGTTGAAGGTGAGTTGATGGGTAGGTGTAAGTAGAGTTGAAGGTGAGTTGATGGGTAGGTGTAAGTAGAGTTGCAGGTGAGTTGATGGGTAGGTGTAAGTAGAGTTGAAGGTGAGTTGATGGGTAGGTGTAAGTAGAGTTGAAGGTGAGTTGATGGGTAGGTGTAAGTAGAGTTGAAGATGAGTTGATGGGTAGGTGTAAGTAGAGTTGAAGGTGAGTTGATGGGTAGGTGTAAGTAGAGTTGAAGGTGGACTGGTCGGTAGGTGTTAGTAGAGTTGAAGGTGGACTGGTCGGTAGGTGTTAGTAGAGTTGAAGGTGGACTGGTCGGTAGGTGTTAGTAGAGTTGAAGGTGGACTGGTCGGTAGGTGTAAGTAGAGTTGAAGGTGAGTTGGTGGGTAGGTGTTAGTAGAGTTCAAGGTGGATTAGTGGGTAATTGTTAGTAGTGTTGAAGGTGAATTGGTGGGTAGGTGTTAGTAGAGTAGCAGGTAAGTTGGTGAGTAGGTGTTAGTAGAGGTGAAGGTGAGTTGGTGAGTAGGTGTTAGTAGAGTTGAAGATGAGTTGGTGAGTAGGTGTTAGTAGAATTAAAAGTGAGTTGGTGAGTAGGTGTTAGTAGAGTTGAAAGTGAGTTGGTGAGTAGGTGTTAGTAGAGTTGAAGGTGGATTGGTGAGTAGGTGTTAGTAGAGTTAAAGGTGAGTTGCTGGGTAAGTGTTAGTAGAGTTGAAGGTGAGTTAGCGAGTAAGTGTTAGTAAAGTTGAAGGTGGATTGGTGAGTAGGTGTTAGTAGAGTTGAAGGTGAGTTGGTGAGTAGGTGTTAGTAGAGTTGAAGGTGGACTGGTAGGTAGGTGTTAGTAGAGTTGAAGGTGAGATGGTAGGTAGGTGTTAGTAGAGTTGAAGGTGGACTGGTAGGTAGGTGTTAGTAGAGTTGAAGGTGAGATGGTAGGTAGGTGTTAGTAGAGTTGAACGTGAGATAGTAGGTAGGTGTTAGGAGAGTTGAAGGTGGACTGGTAGGTAGGTGTTAGTAGAGTTGAAGGTCAGATGGTAGGTAGGTGTTAGTAGAGTTGAAGGTGGACTGGTAGGTAGGTGTTAGTAGAGTTGAAGGTGAGATGGTAGGTAGGTGTTAGTAGAGTTGAAGGTGGATTGGTGGTTAGTTGTAAGTAGAGTTGAAGGTGGACTGGTAGGTAGGTGTAAGTAGAGTTGAAGGTGAGATGGTAGGTAGGTGTAAGTAGAGTTGAAGGTGAGATGGTAGGTAGGTGTTAGTAGAGTTGAAGGTGAGTTGGTGGGTAGGTGTTAGTAGAGTTGAAGGTGAGATGGTAGGTAGGTGTTAGTAGAGTTGAAGGTGAGATGGTAGGTAGGTGTTAGTAGAGTTGAAGGTGAGATGGTAGGTAGGTGTTAGTAGAGTTGAAGGTGAGATGGTAGGTAGGTGTTAGTAGAGTTGAAGGTGAGTTGGTGCGTATGTGTTAGTAGAGTAGGAGGTGAGTTGGTGGGTAGGTGTTAGTAGAGTTGAATGTGGATTGGGGTGTAGGTGTTAGTAGAGTTGAAGGTGAGTTGGTGAGTATGTGTTAGTAGAGTAGGAGGTGAGTTGGTGGGTAGGTGTTAGTAGAGTTGAATGTGGATTGGGGTGTAGGTGTTAGTAGAGTTGAAGGTTAACTGGTGGATAGGTGTTAGTAGAGTTGAAGGTGAATTGGTGGTTAGGTGTTAATAGAGTTGAAGATGGGTTGGTGAGTAGGTGTTAGTAGAGTTGAAGGTGGATTGGTGGGTAGGTGTTAGTAGAGTTGAAGGTGAGTTGGTGAGTATGTGTTAGTAGAGTTGAAGGTTAACTGGTGGGTAGGTGTTAGTAGAGTTGAAGGTGAGGTAGTGAGTAGGTGTTAGTAGAGTTGAATGTGAATTGGTGAGCAGGTGTTAGTAGAGTTGAAAGTGAGTTGGTGAGTAGGTGTTAGTAGAGTTGAAGGTGGATTGGTCAGTAGTTGTTAGTAGAGTTTAGGGTGAGTTGGTGGGTAGGTGTTAGTAGAGTTGAAGGTGAGTTGGTGGGTAGGTGTTAGTAGAGTTGAAGGTAAGTTGGTGGGCATGTGTTAGTAGAATTGAAGGTGGACTGGTGTGTAAGTGTTACTACAGTGGAAGGTGGATTGGTGGTTAGGTGTTAGTAGACTTAAAGCTGAGTTGGTGGGTAGGTGTTAGTAGAGTTAAAGCTGAGTTGGTGGGTAGGTGTTAGTAGAGTTAAAGGTGAGTTGGTGGGTAGGTGTTAGTAGAGTTAAAGGTGAGTTGGTGGGTAGGTGTTAGTAGAGTTAAAGGTGAGTTGGTGGGTAGGTGTTAGTAGAGTTAAAGGTGAGTTGGTGGGTAGGTGTTAGTAGAGTTGAAGGTGAATTGGTGGGTAGGTGTTAGTAGAGTTAAAGGTGAGTTGGTGGGCAGGTGTTAATAGAGCCCGTGATTCTATTTCCCTTCTTATGGTTGGTTTGTGCAGGCTTTTTAGCTCAATCTTTAACTTTGCAATATAGAGGGTGTGATCGCTGTCAGTGTCTGCTCCTCTATACAGAGATTGTTATCGCTGCCAATGTCTGCTCCTCTATACAGAGATTGTTATCGCTGCCAATATCTGCTCCTCTATACAGAGATTGTTATCGCTGCCAATATCTGCTCCTCTATACAGAGATTGTTATCGCTGCCAATGTCTGCTCCTCTATACAGAGATTGTTATCGCTGCCAATGTCTGCTCCTCTATACAGAGATTGTTATCGCTGCCAATGTCTGCTCCTCTATACAGAGATTGTTATCGCTGCCAATGTCTGCTCCTCTATACACTCTAACCAGCGAATTTTATTACAAATACAGAAATGGTCTATTTGGTTCTTGGTTACGTGGTCGGGGGAATACCACGTGATTTTATGAATATCTCTGTGTGGGAAAAGGGTGTTGGCTGCTAGAAGATTTCCTTTCTCCAAGTAGTTCTAGGTTTTCCTGATTTCTCTTTCACTGTGGATTTGCACATCAGCCCATGTCTTGTTATGCTAGTGTCGGGTTTCATCAATCTATGGCCATTCCACCTCCATTTCCTTGACATGATTTGTAAGTTATTATTGATAGCGATGGTAGAATATTTAGTTACAAGGTGAGAAAGTTGAATGATTTCTGCAGTGTCTTTCATCACTGTCAAGTTATTGTTTACTTGAGCTTCTGTTTTTGGCAGTTTCTGCTCTGAAATATCTTCATGTTACTTATTCTATAATCAATATTTAGATTAAATGACATTTATTTGGAATCTTCTATCTCAGTTTCCTCATATATGTTGACAAGGGTAATGAGATGAGAATACCCATGCCACAGTTTCTTTAGCTATGTTGACAAGGATGATGGGATGACAAAACCCATACCACAGTTTCTTTAGCTATGTTGACAAGGATGATGGGAAGATAAAACCCATACCACAGTTTCTTTAGCTATGTTGACAAGGATGATGGGATGACAAAACCCATACCACAGTTTCTTTAGCTATGTTGACAGAGATGATGAGATGACAAAACCCATACCACAGTTTCTTTAGCTATGTTGACAGAGATGATGAGATGACAAAACCCGTGCCACAGTTTCCTCATCTATGTTGACAAGGATGATGATTCTAAGGAGTGTTATTGCCTGAGGAGGGGTTGAGGATACGCTCTCCGCTCCAACAGCGTGCGTCTCAAATAGCCTCTGACAGTCAAGTGCAGCTCCTGGCCTTCTCGTGGCAGAAACTATTTAAGCTGACAGGAGAAGTGGCGAAGGCGAATATCTGGCGCCTGAAAACCAGACTCTTCGGGTAGATGAGAGTCATATTTGGTAGCTCATCTACCGCTGCTGGCGAGATTCTTCAGCTGCCGTGCGTGGAGTGGGATTCTTCCTGGCCAGTGAAGAAAGGTGCGAATGGAGTTGCCGCGCGGCACCACTGTGGAAAAGGTGAAAGAAAGGACTAAGCGAAGTAAACAGTAGTCAGATCACGACACCTTTGGTCCGGAGGCCGGCGACGTCCTAAGTGCACTCATATCGGGCGAAATGCATGAACCGGTTTAACCCAGAGGTTAAGACACTGCTGGCAAGATTATTCGGATGCCGTGCGTGGAGTGAAACTCCTCCGGGCCAAGGAAGAAAATGCAGAAAAAAGCAATCAGGGTTGCTGTGTGGCTCCGATGTGAAAAGGTGATGGAAAGGATAAAGTGAAGCTTAATCGACATGTCCAGTAGTATCACGGCGAGAGCTACTTATACCACGGCGCCTCTGCTCTGAAGGCCGGCCACGTCCGAAATACACCCATACTGGTGAAGTACGCCTGAACCGGCTCACACCAGGGATGAAACTTGATGGCTACGCATATCACGGTACCTCTGCTCTAGAGGTTGGTCACGTACGATATACACACATACTGGTGAAATATGCCTAAACAGATCTGTCACGTCCTAAACACGCCCATACTGGGATAATATGCCTAAACCGGCTCAACCCAGGGGTGAAAGTCACTAGTGGCGAGGATTCGTCTTCATGGACAAAAGCTCCGTCCTGGTCACAACTAGGAAGGGTAGCGGCCACGACCATAAAATGCTGAAGTCGGAGACACTGGACCAGGGTAGTCTAGATAGTCAACCACCTCTCACCCGGCGGGGATGTATGCGTATCGTAATCACGCTAAGGTTTTCCAACGCTGGACTGGATGGGCAACCATCTCTCACCCAGCTGTGATACACGAGTATCTCAAACACGTCGAGGTTTTCCGGTGAGAAGGTCCAACTCTGGCCTGGGTGGGCTACCACCTCTCACCCAGCGAAGATATACTGATATCCAAAACAAGTCGATGTCTTCCGGTGAGAAAGTCCATCTCTAGATTAAACTGGTGCAACGAAAACCACGGTGTCACGCAATCCAGCTTCTGAGACCCACCGAGAATACAGGCTCAAGCCTTGCGATACTCTGAACCTCCTGTGATCCTCTCGGGGATCTCGTGTGGTCCTTCGGTGACCACACCAGGGACCACGGGACTTAACGAGGACCACAGGCGTAAATTCAGGAGGATCACAGGGCGGTCTTGATGGTAGAGGCGAACGAAGAAGAAGAAGAAGGAAGAAGAAGAAGACAGGGATGATGGGATGACAAAACCCATGTCACAGTTTCTTCAGCTATGTTGACAAGGATGATGGAATGATAACACCCATGTCACAGTTTCGTCAAGATCAGATCCCAGGTATCCAGGTGGTGGAGATAAAGACAAAAAAAGATATCCAATAATTCTTGACCCCTGGGAATTTTAAACATTGTTCTTCCCTGCGGACATGGTGACCTGTCTATGCCAGTATGCTAATGAGTATGTCACACAAAATAGGCCATGCAAGCCAGCAGACTATAGCAAATGATATAACATCAGACCAGAGGAGTTTTATCATTTTTCTTGCTTCCTGATGTATGAAGGAAATTGCCAATATTGAGTGTGTGTGGCACAGAGCATTCAGACTATGTGACAGATGCAAGTCAATAATGAGAGTTTTGACAGTTTTGAATAAAAACAATGGTTGATCTACCTCTATTTGCTGCAACTGAGATGAAAAATGATAAATTATGTAAAGTGAGAATGTTGACGGATTATTTTATAGCAAAGTATAATAAACTGTTTCAGTTTGGTCAGATGTTGATGGATTATTTTATAGCAAAGTATAATAAACTGTTTCAGTTTGGTCAGATGTTGATGGATTATCTCATCGAACAAATGACAAGGACACTTACATAGAACTTAGATCATTTTAATATCATCGAACAACTTACAAGTACACTATTTCTTGGTACATAGATCATCTTAATCTTATCGAACAACTGACAAGCTCATTACTACATTGGATTTAGATCATCTTAATCTCATCGAACAATTCATAAGCACCTACAATATGGAACTTGGATCATCTTAATCTCATTAAACAATAACAAGATAACTACTACATAGGACTTATATCATCTTAATATCTCACCAAACAACTGACAAGCAAACTAATGCATGTGACTTAAATCATCTTAATCTCATCGAACAATCGCCATGCTCACTACTAAATGGGAAATAGAAAATCTTAGTTGAACCTAACAACTGAAAATCTCACTACTATATAGGACTTAGATCATCTTAGTTTCACCAAAAAAATGACAAGCACACTACTACACTGGACTTAAAACATCGTAGTTGAATCAAACAACTGAAATGCGCACTACTACACAGGATTTAGATGATCTTAGTCCAATGAAATAAGTGACAAGCTCACTACTACATTTTACTTAGATCATCTAAGTCTCAATGAGCAATTGACAAGCCCATTACTACATGGGACTTAGATCATCTTCATCTCATCGAACATCTGACAAGCACACTACTACATGGGACTTAGATCATTTTAATCTCACCAAACAAGTGATTAGTACACTACCACATTTGACTTAGATCATCTCATTCTCATCGAACAATTGACAAGCTCACTACTAAATGGAACTTAGATAAACTTGATTTCATTGAACACAAGCTCACTGCTACATGTAACGTAGATAATCTTAATTTCATCGAACAACTGATAAGCTCATTACTACATGGAACTTAGATCATCTTAATCTCATCGAAAAACTGACAAGCTCACTACTGCATGAGACTTAAATCATCGTAGTCCAAACAAACAACTGAAATGCGCTCTACTGCATGGGATTTAGATCATCTTAATCTCATCGAACAGTCATCTTAATCTCATCGAACAGTTCATAAGCACCTACAACATGTGCTTGGGTCATCTTAATCTCATCAAACAATAATACGCTCACTATTACATGGGACTTAGATCATCTTAATCTCATCGAACAGCGAAGAAGCACACTAATACATGGGACGTAGATCATCTTAATCTCATCGAACAACTGACAAGTTCACTATTAAATGTGTCATTGATCATCCTAATCTCATGTTACAGCTGACAACCTCACTACTACATGGAACTTAGATCATCTTAATCTCATCAAATCACTGACAACCACACTACTACATAGGACTTAGATCATCTTATTCTCATCGAACAGCTGACAGGCTCACTACTACATGCGACTTAGATCATCTCAATCTCACCAGATAGCTGACGCGCACACTATTATATGGGATTTAGATCATCTTAGTGTCACCAAACAACTGACAAGCTCACTACTACATGGGGCGTAGATCATCTTAGTGTCATCAAACAACTGATAAGCTCACTACTACATGGGACTTAGATCATCTTTGTGTCACCAAACAACTGACAAGCTCACTACTACATGGGGCTTAGATCATCTTACTGTCACCAAACAACTGACAAGCTCATTACTACATGGGGCTTAGATCATCTTAGTGTCACCAAACAACTGACAAGCTCATTACTACATGGAATTTAGATCATCTTAGTCTCATAAAAAACTGACAAAATCTGCGTACAAGTGATCCAAGGATACGAAACACTCTAAAACTGCAAAACATATCACACATGCAAACATCTGGGTAGAGAACACGGGAGGAGGTGTGGAAGAGAAAATAACGAACAGTTTTGTTAGTTAAAAGTAGGAATAGTTTTGTTAGTTAAAATAAGGAACAGTTTTGTTAGCTGAAATAAGGAACAGTTTTCGTTAGTTAAAAATAGGAGTAATTTTATTAGTAAAAGAGCACATAGCTTTTAATCATACAAAGATATACATGGCAAAGAAACAGGAAAAGAAGATAAAATATAAATTCACATGAATGATATACAAGACTAATAATGCACTACTCTCATATCATGCGACGTGTCTTTCCAGAACGTTGTCTCTTACATGCATGTGATCTTGAGCAGGCTGACAGTGACATACTCATATTTTCCGTCACGTTCTAAGTCAGACTAGGCGTTTCCTCTTTGCCGAGCGCTGTGCCTTTTGCTGTCAACATCTAAAATAATTATGTCTCTTCCTGTGGTAGACCTCTCAAACCATTATGTCTCTTGATGTGGTAGACCTCTCAAACCATTATGTCTCTTGATGTGTTAGACCTCTCAAACCATTATGTCTCTTGATGTGATAGACCTCTCAATCTATTACGTCTCTTGGTGTGGCAAACCTCTAAAACAATTATGTCTCTTGATGTGGTAGACATCTCAAACCATTATGTCTCTTGATGTGGCAGGGGTGTCTCATCTTTCTAACTCTGGTCGTGATTATAAGCCAGGTTTCAGACTGATAAGGTACGGGTGAATTGGGGGTAAGGTGTGGGAGCCTTTCGCACTGGCTTAGAAAATTTTCTGTTGGCGGCCCTGCATGCATAGTGCCACTGTATTTGGTACAGTACAGTAGACTACATTTATTTTCTCTTGGGAGCCATGCCTGTACACGGTGTCACTGTGTTTTGTAAAGTACAGTACAGTAGACTACAGCAGTTTTCTCTAAGAGGTATTGCCTGTACACGGTGTACTGTGTGTAGTACAGTACAGTACCGTATAGCAGACTACAGCTGTTTTGTCTTAGGGATCCTGCATGTTCACTGTGTCACTGTATTTGGTATAGTACAGTACAGCAGACTACAGCTTCCTTTTTTTTGAGAACCCTGCCTGTACACGGAGTCATTTTATTTGGTACCGAAAAGTACAGTAGACTACAAATGTTTTCTCTTGGGAGGTTTCCCTATACTCCTTTTCACTGTATTTAGTACAGTGCAGTACAGTAGTCTACAGCTGTTTTATCTTGGGGACCCTGCCAGTACAAGGTGTCATTTTATTTTTTGCAGTATAGTACAGCAGAATACAGCTTCTTTCTCTTGGGGGCCCTTCCTATACACGGTGTCACTGTAATTGGCGTAGGACAGTAGACTAAAGTGTGTTTTTTTTATGGGCCCTGCCTGTACACTGTGTCACTGTATTGGTACAGTACAGTACAGTAGGCTACAACTGTTTTGTCTTTGGGGCGCTGCCTGTACACTGTGTTACTATATTTGGTACAGTACAGTGCAGTGCAGTACACTATAGCTGTTTTCTATGCCAGATAACTTTAGCTTCAGCCTCAGTATATCTACATATTTAGTAATAAATGTCTTCTCCCTCTGTCTCTCTATCTGCCTGTCTGTCTGTCTGTCTGTCTGTCTGTCTCTCTCTCTCTCTATATATATATAATGAGTATATATATATATACTCATTTTATATATACTTCATTTTAATACACTACTGTAATATTAATAAATAGGAATAGTTTTGACGAAGAAAAAGAGAAAGGGAGAAAGAGAGAGAAAGAAAGAGAGAATCAGGGAGAGAGAGAGAGAGAGAAAGGCAGAGCAGAATAGTTTGGCCGGCTAAGGTACGCCACACCTGACGTAAAGTGGCTTGCTACTTTCTTCTTCAGCTTAAGTTGTCTGTAATAAGAAGTAGGAATAATGAACAAGTTATGAAAAATAATAGCAACAACCCAATATTTCGGCAAAGTGTCTTTATCAAGGACAAAAGAAAAAAAGAAAACAACACAATTTTAAAAAACGCACAAGGAAACTTATCTGCGACCGGCTTTCTGTTGAAATTGGGCAGAATGTGGCTGCTGAGGGTGGAAGAGGAAAGAAGAGGAGCTAGAGAGACCGACAAGAGTTAAGTATAGTTCAACTATAAACTAGAGCAGCGAGAGAGAAAATAAATCTGAGGACTTGGGGGAATAGAAATGTTCCTTCCTTCCTTCCTTCCCTAGTAGTATACAGAATATGGGGTGTGGACCATTTTTGGTTCCGCAAATGGGGGCCATAGCATCCTTTCCCACATAAATGCATGCACAATAAGAAGCTGGTGGCCCCCAACCCAAGTACACAGCAGGGGTTGTAGACCACACCCATGGGGCCCTCTCAACTCTCTAGGAGGGACTGAACTCAAATTCTGTTGAGTGTGTGGTTGTATTATGTACAATTTCATACAAACTTCACGTGATAACCGGTGTGAGGACCTACCCTCCCCCCCTCGCCCGGTGATACAGAGGTTGCCCTGACACAGCAGGTTACAATCAGTTAACAGCAAACATACTCTTGGATGGATGTCGAGGCATGCGGCGGAGCATATATGAGGTTGTCCAGAATGCAATGAAGCCGGAGTCTGAATTTTGAACCTTTGACCTCTTAAAATTCTTGCAAGAAACCATATCTCAGTGATCTTTGTATGGATCAGTTCAGTCTTCATTATTTTATTTCATAAATTAGGAAAAGTTCAACGTAGTATTTAGTTAATATCTATTTGATCTCTATAACTTGTACATTTCAAACATAGCAGACTGACACAACACATTTAATATGACAAATTCTCTGTGATTTGTTCAGCTACAAAACAACAGATTGTCACAACATATTTAACATGATCAGATCTATTCGATGTGTATACCTCCATGACAGCAGACTGTCACAACATATTTAACATCACAAGATGTCTCTACTGTGTATCGCTCTGTGATCATCACTCTGCTTGAGAGAAAAATGGAAGCTCCCAAAGATTCTGAGAAACATTTGTCATTAATGTAGAGTTTTCTGTTTCTTATCAAATAATAAATGTTACTTGGGCATTAAAAAATGTTCCCATAACAACGGTCTGACAACCGTTGAGTGGAAAAAGACAAGTGACACTTTGTCCATCTTTTTCTACCTGAATAAAAATGGCTGACTGTTTGTCGCCGTCGAGTAGGCGTTCTATGTTAGCAACATCGTCTGTGTCGTCAAGCATTTTTTTTTCTGTTACCTCTTCAGTGTTCTTGTACTCTTACGAGAAAAACAACATATGTTACCAGATAAACTTGAATTATCTTGCCCAGAAGGATCGCCATATGTGCCTTCTTGTACATTCCATTCCTTTGTTATCTCTTGTAGAACAATGAAACACGGCTTTATTTCGTGATCTTCAGACAAAGCAAAGATCGAAGCTTTATATATCACAGTGATACAAGAATGTATACATGAAACAGACAAGATAAAGCAATACTAGATATGAAGTGTATCTTTATGATAAGAAAGAAAAGAACAAGGCACTCACACAGAAATGTTTCCTGTCAAGTTTCTGCTTCATCCTCATCTGAACAAAAACTGAACAGAGACGAAGCAATAGCATGAAGCAGTAACACGAAGCAATAACTTGAAGCAATAGCATGAAGCAGTAAAATGAATGAACCAATAACACGAAGCAATAACATGAAGTAATAGCATGAAGCAATAACATGAGGCAATAGCATGAAGCAATAACATGAGGCAATAGCATGAAGCAGTAACACGAAGCAATAACTTGAAACAATAGCATGAAGCAGTAAAATGAAGCAATAACATGAAGCAATCACTTGAAGCAATAACATGAGGCCATAGCATGAAGCAATAACTTGAAGCAATAGCATGACGCAATAGCATGAAGCAATAACATGAAGCAATAACATGAAGCAATAACATGAAGCAATAACATGAAGCAGTAAAATGAATGAAGCAATAACATGAAGCAATAGCATGAAGCAATATAATGAAGCAATGACTTGAAGCAATAATATGAGGCAATAGCATGAAGCAATAACATGAAGCAATAACATGAAGCAATAACATGAAGCAATAGCATGAAGCAGTAAAATGAATGCAGCAATAGCATTTTAAGCAATAGCATGAAGCAATAACATGAAGCAATAACATGAAGCAAGAAAATGAAGCAATAACATGAAGCAATAACATGAGGCAAAAGCATGAAGCAATAACATGAAGCAATAGCATAAAGCAATAACATGAAGCAATAACATGAAGAAATAACATGAAGCAATAACATGAAGCAATAGCTTCAAAATTATCTTCGAAGATTGAAAGTGCCATTAAGGCAAGAGAGAGATATGATTTCTTCACATATACACAAAGAAAGGGTTATGATTATCTACAGAAACAATAAACGTTAGAGATGTGATTATCTGCAGATACACAAAGAGTTAGAGATAAGATTATTTACATATTCACAGAGCAATAGAGATAATATTCTCAGCAGACAGATAAAAAATTAGAGATAATATTATCTACAGATACACAAAGAGATATCAGTATCTACAGATACACAGTTAGAGAAATATCTACAGATACAGAGAGTGTTAGAGATAACAGTATCTACAGATACACAGTTGGAGAAATATCTATAGATACACAGAGTGTTAGAGATAACAGTATATACAGATACACAAAGAGAAAACATCTACAGATTAACAGAGTGTTAGAGATAATAGTATCTACAGATACACGAAGAATTAGAGATATGGTTCTCTACAGATACAGAGTGTGTCAGAATTTGTTGAAGATATTACTGTTAACACATACTGCTGGGATAGTTTCTTTTCTATGAATTTAGGATATCAGATATTACAATATTGTCTCATACTCAGTTCTCTTGTGTGGACAGCGAAGACGCTATCACAGTCCGTTACCTGATTTATAGACAGGTTTATTGTTCCATGTTATTGCTTCAAGTTATTGCTTCATGCTATTGTTTCATGTTATTGCTTCATGTTATTGCTTCATTTTCTTGCTTCATGCTACTGCTTCATGTTATTGCTTCATGTTATTGCTTCATGTTATTGCTTTATGCTATTGCTTCATGTTATTGATTCATGTTATTGCCTCATGTTATTGCTTCAAGTTATTGCTTCATTTTCTTGCTTCATGCTATTGCTTCATGTTATTGCTTCATGCTATTGCTTCATGCTATTGATTCATTCATTTTACTGCTTCATGCTATTGCTTCATGTTATTGCTTCATGCTATTGTTTCATGTTATTGCTTCATGCTATTGCTTCATGTTATTGCTTCATGTTATTGCTTCATTGTATTGCTTCATGCTATTGCTTGATGCTATTGCTTCATGTCATTGCTTCATGCTATTGCCTCATGTTATTGCTTCATGCTATTGCTTCATTCATTTTACTGCTTCATGCTATTGCCTCATGTTATTGCTTCATGTTACTGCTTCATGCTTTTGCTTCATGTTATTGCTTCATGCTATTGCCTCATATTATTGCTTCATGCTATTGCTTCATTCATTTTACTGCTTCATGCTATTGCCTCATGTTATTGCTTCATGTTACTGCTTCATGCTATTGCTTCGTCTCTGTTCAGTTTTTGTTCAGAAGAGGATGAAGCAGAAACTTGACAGGAAACATTTCTGTGTGAGTGTCTTGTTCTTTTCTTTCTTATCATAAAGATACACTTCATATTTAGTATTGCTTTATCTTGTCTGTTTCATGTATACATTATTGTATCACTGTGATATATAAAGATTCGATCTTTGCTTTGTCTGAAGATCACGAAATAAAGCCGTGTTTCATTGTTCTATAAGAGATAACAAATGAATGGAATGTACAAGAAGGCACATATGGCGATCCTTCTGAGCAAGATAATTCAAGTTTATCTGGTAACATATGTTGTTTTTCTCGTAAGAGTACAAGAACACTGAAGAGATAGCAGAAAAAAAGATGCTTGACGACACAGACGATATTGCTAACATAGAACGCCTACTCGACGGCGACAAACAGTCAGCCATTTTTATTCAGGTAGAAAAGGATGGACAAAGTGTCACTTGTCTTTTTTCCACTCAACGGTTCTCAAACCGTTATTAAGGGAACATTTTTTAATGCCCAAGAAACATTTATTATTTGATAAGAAACAGAAAACTCTACATTTATGACAAATGTTTCTCAAAATCTTTGGGAGCTTCCATTTTTCTCTCAAGTAGAGTGATGATCACAGAGCGATACACAGTAGAGAGATCCTGTCATGTTAAATATGTTGTGACAGTCTGCTGTCATGGAGGTATACACATCGAATAGATCTGATCATGTTAAATATGTTGTGACAATCTGCTGTTTTGTAGCTTCAAAAATCACAGAGAATTTGTCATATGAAATATGTTGTGTCAATCTTCTATGTTTGAACTGTACAAGTCATAGAGATCTTGTCATGTCAAATATGTTGTGACAATCTGCTGTCTTGGCTCTATACAAATCATAGATATCTGATATGCTGAATGTTTTGTGACAGTCTGCTGTCTTGGAGCTATACAAATCATAGAGATCTTGTCATGTCATGTTAAGTATGGTGTGACAGTCTGCTGTCTTGGAGCTATACAAATCATAGAGATCTTGTCATGTTAAATATGTTGTGACAGGCTGCTGTCTTGAAGCTATACAAATCAGGGAGATATTTGTTGAACAGGCTAAATCTGGTCTGTAAACTCGTGTATCAAAGCAGAATATTCAATAAAAATATTTCTAAAACCATCTTCCGTGTAATAAATACGGTTCTTAACATGGTGTAAGAACAAGTAAAACTGAACGCTGTGAGCTGTACATTCCACACTGATTCCTCGTCGCCTGTAGAAGTTTCCACACTGATTCCTCGTCGCCTGTAGAAGTTTCCACACAGATTCCTCGTCGCCTGTAGAAGTTTCCACACAGATTCCTCGTCGCCTGTAGAAGTTTCCACACAGATTCCTCGTCGCCTGTAGAAGTTTCCACACTGATTCCTCGTCGCCTGTAGAAGTTTCCACACAGATTCCTCGTCGCCTGTAGAAGTTTCCACACAGATTCCTCATCGCCTGTAGAAGTTTCCACACTGATTCCTCGTCGCCTGTAGAAGTTTCCACACTGATTAAAAATGGCAACCATCAACAAAACAACTTTCTCCGTCCTCGGCGTGGATGTCTGAATTATGATTCTTATTTCTGGAACTGAACAGTGAAAAATAGAGAAACACGAGCACCTAGCATCTATAACCTGTGAGACGAAGTGTTTCAGACAATATTAAATGTTAGGATTATGTTAACAAACTTCCAAACATGGAGAAGTGCTAAAAGTAAGAAAATGATATCAATGGAGACAAATGAAAGTCATAAGGATACAAACATGAGACAGACAGAAATAAGAAATTACGCAGACAACATAAAGAGACAGATAGGAGACAGGTAAAACATAAAGAGACAGGTAGGCAACATATGGATACAAGAAACCGATGAAAACCAAAATGAGATAGCCAGCGAACATAAGAAAACAGGCAAAAACGCCAGGAAACAGATAGAAAACACAAGGCCAAATGCAGAAGACAAGTAGAAAACAAAAGGAGACGGACAAGAGACATGTGAATAACACAAAGAGATGGGCGGGAGACAGAGAAAAAACATAATGTTCTGTAAAGAAGAGATATGATTGTAAATACAGGAAGATAGTGATACATATCAGGCGCCTTACTGTAGCATCTCACATGGGAGCCAGGAGCAGCACAAAAATGCTAGGAGTCATGACCCAGAGCCTTTCTCCCTTCCCCCGCCCAAGATCATTTCTCAAGTCTCTACTGAAGGCGCAGATTTGTGTGTGTTAAATTGTATAAACACTGAGAGCACGATAATGATATCTTTAGAACCATTCTCCTGATCTAGAAACTTCAGGCCACGTCAGCAGTGATTTGACATAAAGACATATCCACTCATGTAGGAAATTATTTTTGTTGCTATGACAAAAATATCCATACTACAAGAACTTAATATTGAAGAAGGCTGGCTAGTAAAGAGGATTAAAGAGAGAAAAATTAAATATTTTGGACACATTAAACGTCATGATAATCTAGAGAAAAGCGTCTTGGAAGGGTGTATAATGGGAAAAAGAAAGAGAGGAAGACCAAGGCGAAGATGACTGCAAGACATCGTTGATGATCTGCAAATGGATGCATCAGCAGCAGGCCATCTTGCCCACAACCGAGCGGCCTACAGGAGTGCTGTTAGGGAGGCAAAGTTCCGCAAGGGACATGCAAATGAATGAATGAATGAATGAATGGATGAATGACATTGAGTACAGAAATGTCTTGTCTCTGTTAAGTTCGGCTATACCTTGTGGAAAAGGGTCAAGGTCTCATTACATGCAGTCTGTCCAAAGAGACAGAGGTTTGCTTGTCTGTTATGGTAATGGTAAAAATGAGAGTAGTAATGTAACCACCCTTTCTCTGCGAGTAGTAGCTAAACCACCCATTGTTCTCTGTCACAATCTTTGTGCGTAGTAGGTATATCACCCATTCTCCATGATCATATTCTCTGTGTTAACATATAAACCATGTATTTTAAGCTGTGCTGCTGACTGCAGGTAGAGAGGAAAACACGCGTTGTCAACTGTTCAATTCTTTGTGGGTAGTAGGGCAATCATAAGTTGTTTATTAACATATACAATACATTTACATTTAATACTTGTGAAGTCGTAACTGTTTCTTTCAATGCTTTCCCCCATCATATCTTGTCTCTTATCCGATTAGTTTATATTTTTGATCTATTCATTGCCTTATCCATTGTGTTTTTCTAGTTTGAATGGTTATTTTCATCTCAATGGATTGTTTGACAACGGTCCTCAAGTATGGCTTCATATGAGAGAACTGATGGATTGTTTGGAAACGGAGCTCAAGTATGGCTTCATATGAGAGAACTGATGGATTGTTTGACAACGGTCCTCAAGTATGGCTTCATATGGGAGAACTGATAGATTGTTTGACAACGGTCCTCAAGTATGGCTTCATATGGGAGAACTGATAGATTGTTTGACAACGGTCCTCAACTATGGCTTCATATGGGAGAACTGATGGATTGTTTGACAACGGTCCTCAAGTATGGCTTCGTATGGGAGAACTGATAGATTGTTTGACAACGGTCCTCAAGTATGGCTTCATATGGGAGAACTGATGGATTGTTTGACAACGGTCCTCAAGTATGGCTTCATATGGGAGAACTGATAGATTGTTTGACAACGGTCCTCAAGTATGGCTTCATATGGGAGAACTGATAGATTGTTTGACAACGGTCCTCAAGTATGGCTTCATATGGGAGAACTGATGGATTGTTTGACAACGGTCCTCAAGTATGGCTTCATATGAGAGAACTGATAGATTGTTTGGAAACGGAGCTCAAGTATGGCTTCATATGAGAGAACTGATGGATTGTTTGACAACGGTCCTCAAGTATGGCTTCATATGGGAGAACTGATAGATTGTTTGGAAACGGAGCTCAAGTATGGCTTCATATGAGAGAACTGATGGATTGTTTGACAACGGTCCTCAAGTATGGCTTCATATGGGAGAACTGATAGATTGTTTGGAAACGGAGCTCAAGTATGGCTTCATATGAGAGAACGGATGGATTGTTTGACAACGGTCCTCAAGTATGGCTTCATATGAGAGAACGGATGGATTGTTTGACAACGGTCCTCAAGTATGGCTTCATATGAGAGAACTGATGGATTGTTTGGAAACGGAGCTCAAGTATGGCTTCATATGAGAGAACGGATGGGTTGTTTGACAACGGTCCTCAAGTATGGCTTCATATGAGAGAACTGATGGATTGTTTGACAACGGTCCTCAAGTATGGCTTCATATGAGAGAACTGATGGATTGTTTGACAACGGTCCTCAAGTATGGCTTCATATGAGAGAACTGATGGATTGTTTGACAACGGAGCTCAAGTATGGCTTCATATGAGAGAACGGATGGGTTGTTTGACAACGGTCCTCAAGTATGGCTTCATATGAGAGAACTGATGGATTGTTTGACAACGGTCCTCAAGTATGGCTTCATATGAGAGAACTGATGGATTGTTTGACAACGGTCCTCAAGTATGGCTTCATATGAGAGAACTGATGGATTGTTTGACAACGGTCCTCAAGTATGGCTTCATATGAGAGAACGGATGGGTTGTTTGACAACGGTCCTCAAGTATGGCTTCATATGAGAGAACTGATGGATTGTTTGACAACGGTCCTCAAGTATGGCTTCATATGAGAGAACTGATGGATTGTTTGACAACGGTCCTCAAGTATGGCTTCATATGAGAGAACTGATAGATTGTTTGACAACGGTCCTCAAGTATGGCTTCATATGAGAGAACTGATAGGTTGTTTGACAACGGTCCTCAAGTATGGCTTCATATGAGAGAACTGATGGGTTGTTTGACAACGGTCCTCAAGTATGGCTTCATATGAGAGAACTGATAGATTGTTTGACAACGGTCCTCAAGTATGGCTTCATATGAGAGAACTGATGGGTTGTTTGACAACGGTCCTCAAGTATGGCTTCATATGAGAGAACTGATAGATTGTTTGACAACGGTCCTCAAGTATGGCTTCATATGAGAGAACTGATGGGTTGTTTGACAACGGTCCTCAAGTATGGCTTCATATGAGAGAACTGATAGATTGTTTGACAACGGTCCTCAAGTATGGCTTCATATGAGAGAACTGATAGATTGTTTGACAACGGTCCTCAAGTATGGCCTCATATGAGAGGGCTGATAGATTGTTTGACAACGGTCCTCAAGTACGACTTTATCATGTTTTTCTCATTTTCTTGGGTTTTTTGCTGGCTGGTCACCTTGAACACTCGACATCTTCAACTGATATCTGACAATTCTTGAGACGCACATGTAACCCTGAAGCCTGTGTTCGGCCTAAACAATGTTAGCCAGAAATCTGAAGAAAGTATTCTGAAGGTTCATATATCAGATTTGCCGAGTCTCAGACAAAATGTGATGCAGGCGCGTTGCTGGAGTTTGTCAGTAGCCATAAAGATATCATAGCGGTCCTGACACAGGGTCACTAAACCTCGAGCAAAAATGGTAGCACATGTATCCTACAGAAACAGTTAAACAGAGAAAAATTAAACACGCCTTTAAAAACAGAGAAAACTTACATATTCTG
Organism: Achatina immaculata; assembly: GCA_009760885.1. Classification (NCBI taxonomy): domain Eukaryota; kingdom Metazoa; phylum Mollusca; class Gastropoda; order Stylommatophora; family Achatinidae; genus Lissachatina; species Lissachatina immaculata. Next base: position 19,615,354 of record CM019698.1, read on the forward strand.
GACATATTAAACGTCATAAGAATTTAGAGAAGACAGCTTTGGAAGGACACATAATGGGAAAGTAAAGAGAGGAAGACCAAGGCGAAGGTGGGTGCAAAACATCGTTGATGATCTGAGAAAGGATGCATCAGCTGCAGGGCATCCTGCTTACAACGGAGAGGCCTACATCAGAGCTGTTAGGGAGGCAAAGCTCCATAAGGAACATGCAAATGACTGACTTACTGACCTATGTGAACGTCATGTGACAGACTATCTAAGCAGCCGTAAGAGTAATGATCTTCAATATCCCCAGTTTTTTGTCGAACGGTACAGTCACGGCTAGTACATTCCGAGAACTTTCAGACACCACCTCATATTGTCCAAACCAAAGCAGGAAGTATCACTGATTGCGCCTAAGGGGAATTAATTATAAACTAGCGCCTTCTGAAATAGAATAGTTGCATTTCAGGTAAAGTAGAAATAGAGTATTTTCACTTCAAATTATTGTCGTCTCCAAATTATACATCCACATGGTGGCCCACCTGTCTTTGCCTAGTTAGGCCTCTGGAAAGTGGATGATATTTGCGTCTTTGTGTTATTCTGCAGGATGTGATTTTGTGGGTCATACATACATTAACCAACTAAACAAAATTTGGGTTGTTATGATACAAAACAAATATATGTGTTTTTTTTTTACCCGAGCATGATCAGCTGAACAAAAGACTTTTGAGTTGTTCTGAGCCAAATAATTCACTCAACAGATAACAGTTTGACTAGTTTCTTTTATCTTCTGTCTCAGAGGGATCCATGAAAAAACTATAAATAAAGAGGCTGTTACCAATAGTCTCTGTACAGTCTCTGAAGATTTCCTCACTCGCTGTCTGATTCTACTGACGTGAGTATAACCGTGTGTGCTGTACATATAACACTGTGCTTTGTGTGAATTATATTTATATCCTTCTTATTTGTGTGAATATGTTCATACCTTTCTTCTTGGTGTGAATTATATTTATATCCTTCTTATTTGTGTGAATATGTTCATAGCTTTCTTCTCGGTGTGAATTATATTCATGCTGTTACTCATAATGTGAATTACTTTCATAACGTTCTTGATTTGTGTGAATTATGTTCATAATGCTCTCTTTGGTGTTAGTGTGAACTATGCTTATACAGAATAGGACCACTGTACCCTACCACGCATGACTAAGGAGGGTTCAGCATAGGGCCAGCAACCCTATCTGGTAAAAAAAAAACTATCAGACTGCTACAGAAACGGAAGCAAGGGAAAAAACAAATGCAGGTGGAAGGAGAAATGCTTATCAGGAAACTGAGCCCATGAAGGTTGTGGATGAAAGCCAGCCACTGGAAGTCCCCAGCCCGAATGCATACCTCCTGGAACCTAAACACAAGATGCAAATAGGCAGCTGGAATGTAAGAACACTAAACCAGACTGGAAAACTAGCACAAACCACCAAGGAAATGCACAGATACAAACTAGACATACTAGGAATACAAGAAGCAGTCACAACTAGTGTGTTCAGTTTACCTTTCTCAGTCATAACTAGTTGCTTCATTCACCCAACTCAGTCATAACTATTTGGTTCAGTTTCCCTACTCAGTCGTAACTAGTTGGTTCAGACACGCTGCTCAGTCACAACTAGTTTGTTCAGTCACCCTGCTCAATTACAACTAGTTGGTTCAGTTCACCCTACTCTGTCACTAGTTGGTTCAGTTCACCCTACTCTGTCACAACTAGTTGGTTCAGTTCACCCTACTCTGCCACAACTAGTTGGTTCAGTTCACCCTACTCTGCCACAACTAGTTGGTTCAGTTCACCCTACTCTGCCACAACTAGTTGGTTCAGTTCACCCTACTCTGTCACAACTAGTTGGTTCAGTTCACCCTACTCTGCCACAACTAGTTGGTTCAGTTCACCCTACTCTGTCACAACTAGTTGGTTCAGTTCACCCTACTCTTCCACAACTAGTTGGTTCAGTTCACCCTACTCTGCCACAACTAGTTGGTTCAGTTCACCCTACTCTGTCACAACTAGTTGGTTCAGTTCACCCTACTCTTCCACAACTAGTTGGTTCAGTTCACCCTACTCTGCCACAGCTAGTTGGTTCAGTTCAGTTGTGATAAACACACGAGGATTTTAATCTGCCTAGTACACACAGCGATGTCTGTTTATGTTGCCTGAAAACTGGACCCAGAGTTTGGTACACTGACCCAGTAGCATCTCTGATATGATAAAATGTCAAACGTATTTGCCTTGTGTCAAACACCTCCTGCTATACTTTCTACACAATTTCGTCACTTTCAGTCTGCCCTTACTGCTTAAGTATTCACTATCTTTGCTCTTCAATTGTTTTGTTCCTGACGTCGCTCACAAAAAAATGTCAAGTGAACACAAAATAAAGAAAGAAACAGGAATATGAAAATAAAATAAATAAACGAGAAGAAAATGTTCTGATTCTAATACTCACATCTCTCTCCATCTCTCTCTCTCTCTCTCTCTCTCTATATATATATATATATATATATATATATATATATGTATATATCTGTGCAGGAAACTCTTTACTGTACAGAGCGAAACAACAACTACTTCAGATCATCATAGGAAGTACCCTCCTCAGACAAGTATATATATATGTGTGTGTATATATGTACATATCTATCTACCTATCTATCTATCTATCTATCTATCTATCTATCTATCTATCTATCTATCTATCTATCTATCTATCTATCTATCTATCTATCTATCTATCTATCTATCTATCTATCTATCTATCTATCTATCTACATATATATATACACGCACACACATATATACAAACGAATATTTCACTGGCGGAAACAAAGGTACTTCTTAAAATTACTTGTACACACATACATGAAATTATTGAGATATGCATAAAGAGACAATGGACACATATTTAAAATCAAATACTACATTCAGTTTTATACTAATAAACAAACAGTTACGTCCAGAACTATTACTAATATAACTTTATTTAACAAAACTTAAAACGTACAAGAGAAAACAGGAAGAAAAGAGACGAGTCAAAACTCTAATATCACTTGAACGACTGGCGGTGCATGGTCCTTCATTTGTTTCTTTATCTTTTGACAAAGTCGACAAGTGTATAGCAATGTGACCAGAACAATCAGTTCATTCAGTTTTTAACAACAAAAATAGGACTTGATTATATAATCAATATTTCACACATTTCTGTCAGTCCTACACAGACTGCAGACGTTTAATCTCCTACTCATTTCCTTAGCGTGTAGACGTTACAGGCAGTATTCCTATTTAAATTACAGAGATAAGTTCAACTTCTTCAAGGCAGGTCCCAAGTCAATGCAAAGTTTCAAGTCGAGACTGACTCAAGTCCTTACAAAAACTTCAAATCGAATCTGAATTCCTTACAAAAAAGCTTCTAGTCGAGTCTAAAGTTTCGGAAGACTTAAGAGGCATAATGATAAAGCTAATTCAGTTCTAACGCCTCTCCACGTCGCACATTTTTCTTGCCATTGTTCTACAATAAACAGGTGATCAGGTAATGATTGGATGTGTACATGGAAAAACTTAACAGACCGTAGATTCAAATTAGGAATGTATGAAAGCATGCAAGGCAATGATATAAGTGAATTATACTTTGTGTTACTAATACCGCTGTAAAAAGTAGATGAATGTAGACATTATTCCTGTATATATATATATATATATATATATATATATATATATGTATGTGTGTGTGTGTGCGTGTGTGTGAGTGTGTGTGTGTGTGTGTGTGTGTGTGTGTGTGTGTGTGTGTGTGTGTGTGTGTAAAATCCCCGTTTCCGTGCCATTAAGTTTGAATTCGGTGTTAGGTCCGTATTTTTCATGACCTTTGGCACATGAAAATGTGATGTAGTGAGTATCACGCCTGGCCGCTTTACCTTCCTACATTTCTTTAGTACCCATTTTTATAAGTTGGATTCGACACTAATATCGGTCGTTTCCCATTATTTGTACATGTCACCCAATTCCACACAACCATAGGCCCCCATGCCGGTGGGGGCTGAACTTGGACTTAAACGGTATCAGTAGTGTCACTATTCATCTCAGCGACCCTGAAAACAAACTGTGGATTCGACACTAATATCGCTCAGTTTCGATTATTTTTTACATGTCAACTCGACCCCTAGGGGTCAGACGGGTAACCTAGGGATGATCTAACCCACGCGGTGCATTTTCCAGATTTTAAGTAATATGTATGCCACGTTTGGATGACATTGCTCCAGGTGTTCCAGCGTGATGCTCTAACATACACACATACGTTCATATATACATAGACACTAGCTTATTACCAGATGTTGCTTGGGAATTTATTAACTATTAATAATGTGGAGTGGATTTCAGATCGTCATGTTTCTCCCACGAACAACCTTGCTCAAGGGTAGGTTCATCCAAGAAATTATTTATTCTTGCTCCTGGAGGTGAAACTAAAAATGTTGTTTATAATCACGTTTTGAGTTTAATTAATATTATAGTGAATTTGTAAAATAATTTATAATGTGTAGACTGCCCCTGTGACTTGTTGATCTTCATCGAGAACCCAAGTCTCACTGGAAATTGCAGCCTCTTAAAGTTAAAATGGAGATCCGTTGTAATGAGTGGTATCCGTGTGATAAAAACTGTTTCACCCTCTCCCTGTCCTGTTAAGATAGTCGTTTCAACTACATTGCCCAACATCCTCTTTACACACAGCCTTGTGCCGTTGCAAAGTTTTGGCGGGTCGAGGTTCCGTAGTAAAATTATTAGAGATCCCGCCCTACTTTTCAAAGCACCTCACCCCCTATACCCATGACGATGGGGCAGAACATGGACGTAAACGGCATCTGGAATGTCACTGCTCATCCAGGCTACCCCGAAAACTGTGGAATCGATACTAATATCGGCCGTTTTCGATTACTTTTACAATTCACCTCCATCCAACCTCCACCCATCTCTGACCTCAAGGCTGATTGGAGCTGAATATGGACTTAAACGGGATCGGGTGTATCACTACTCTTCTCATCCACCCAGAAAACTGTAAGAGTCGACACTAATATCGGTCGTTGTTGATTATTTTTCATTGCACCCTCTTATACCCCCATTCATAGGGGTAATAGGGGTGTCTAACCCCCACAGTAGATTTTTTTTCCAGATTGAAAGTCATACGTGTACCAAGTTTGGTTGAAATTGCTCCAAGTGTTCCAGAGGCATGCTGGAACATATAAAATTTGAAGAGTAAACAAATATGATTAAAACAAAAATAGACCATAACAATTATTTGGATTCTACATGAGAAGCTAGAAATGCTGCACTTAGACCATCACCGCTATATTTCACGATTATTTCCCTTAGACTACTCTTTCTTTACACCTTGAATTTGGAGAACAATGTCACTTACTTTCCACCCCCACCCCTAGGAGTGCTAGGGGCGTCTTACTCCCACAGTATTTTTTTTTTCAGATTGTAAGTCATATGTGTACCAAAGTTGGTTGCAATTGCTCTAGGTGTTCCAGAATTATGCTGGAACATACATACATATATCCATTTCTACAAGGTGTTTTAAAAGTGTCATTACACTTTCTATGAAAAAAAATTGAAAAATGAAGTAAATAGCGTCATCACAAATTATGCTAACAAGTCATTTAATTAGTTACAATAGTGACGGCAATGATATAACGCTGTTTTGGGTTAGCTGGAATGTATCACTGAAATATTCATTATAACAGGTGTTGGAAATTTCCACAACTGGCTTCAAGACATGACTGTACACGTCTCTTCATATTGTCAAATACCTTGTGCAATGTGTCTGTTGTTAATTCTTGAATGATTGCTTTTTTCAGGTCCTCAATTGTTTGTACATTATTTTTGTAAACATTTCCTTTCAAGAAACCCCATAGATAATAATCTAATGGATTTACATCTGGAGAACGAGAAGGCCAAATTCCACGAGATATTATGCGATTTGCGAAAATTTCTCCCAAAAAGCGGTGTGTTGCTCTAGCTGTGTGTGCAGTTGCACCATCTTGCTGGAACCACGCTTATTCAATTTCATGTTCATTAAACTGTTCTAAAAAAAGGTTCCAGAATGTCAGTACGGTACCGATCGGCATTTATAGTGTTGTTGAAGAAAATTGGTCAAATTAAACGTTTTCTACTGACGCCACACCATACCACAGTTTTCGCATTGTGTAGCGGCCTTCATAAAATGCATTGAGATAGATGATTGAGAAGAATGTTAAATATAGAATTGAGTCGTCTTCTTCAGCTAAAAATGCTTGAAACCACATGGAGTAGTTGACTCTGGACTGACTGTCACACTCTTTTAGTTCAAACACAACATAAATCTTGTATAGATGAAAATTTAATAGATATTTAAGAATTTTATGCACTGTGCTCATTTCTTGCCACATTTTCTTTAAGGACTTACATGGACTTTTCAGGATTATGTCGTGGATATCAAGACATTTTTCTTCAGACACAGCAGGCCTACCAGATCGCAGAGCATCTTCCACAGTTCCCGTATCACGAAATTTATTCAACAAATTTCTAACCGTAGTGCGCTGGGGAGGTTGTTAATTAGTAAATTTTGCTATAAATCGTTGAACAACCATCCATGTGTATCGACCGCCATTTCGAAACAGTTGATCAACCAAAAATAATTCTTTCTTTCGTTGATAACACCATTCTGTTTTGAGTGCAAAAAGTTACTCCAGCAGATGGCAACCATTCACTGCATTGTTCTTCACGATTGACTATGCAGCACATTTTTGTGACGTCATGTTCTTCATTGTTGTATAGAAAGTGCAGTGAGGCTTTAAAAACATCATGTATATATATATATATATATATATATATATATATATATATATAATTATTCTTACATATTTAATCTTTCCTGTGCTGCTAAACGTCACATAGGGCCCGCATGGTAGTTCGCCAAGATTTCATGTCTTTGGCGAGTCTTTCAATCTTATCAAGTTATGTTATGCCCACTGAACTGGCTTCTCTTAATAACGTCCTCTTTAGAGTTTCATGTTGTCGACCTCTTTTTCTTCTTCCTGTTGTGTCCCACGTGACAGCTTGTTTGGGGAACCACTAATTGTTTCTTCTCATCACATTACAGACGTATGTTCGTCATCTTCTTCTGGTGTGCTCAGATCAGCACATATATAATTAATATATATATATATATACATACATACATACATACATACATACATACATACATACATACATACATACATACATACATACAAACATACACACATACATACATACAAACATACACACATATGTACAAACAAACAAACATACATACATACACATATATTCGAATATATATTCTTACAGAAAGCCGACATCATGAAGGTCATTGTGTTTGCTGTTTTGCTGTGCATACTGGCTGCTCTGTCACATTCCCGTGAGTATTACTCTATACACATATTAGTCATAGAATCTCTGACCTGCTTTCTCTGCTGCAGATGTTAAAACCACGAAGAAACATGGTAGCAGCTTGTATTAGCTGTAGATAAGAGAGTTTTGTTCTCACAAGTACATATATATATATATATATATATATATATATATATATATATATATAAGGTGCGACAATACAGCGGGTGGCACGATCTAACAAACACTGGAAAGACCTCTGCAGTTCTTCTGATGGTATGGCCCTTAAACTCGATGTTACGGCCCTTTGGATGTCATCAGTATCGTCAAAGAAGCGTCCTTTCAATGGTAACTTTAATTTTGGGAATATAAAATAATCGCAAGGAGACAAATATGGGGAATATGTTGGATGGTTGAGAACACACACTTGTTTTGGACCATAAAATCCTGCACAACTACCGATCGGTGAGCCGGTGCATTATCACAAAGAAGTAAAAAACTGCCAGGTGTTGAATACTCGGGTCGGACTCGGAGAATCCTTTTCAACAGGCGTTTCGAAATATTTAAATAAACTTTGGCAGTGACAGTCTGTCCCACTGGAATAAATTCTTTGTGAATAACTCCTTTGCTGTAGTAAAAGCGCACCAATATTTTCTTCGCTTTCGACAATTTAAGACGAATTTTTTTGTTGCCTTTTGGTGATGATGATGACTTCCACTGAGTACTTTGGCGTTTAGTTTTGGGATCAAAGTGGAAAATCCATGTTTCATCCTCTGCAGCAATTACGTTTAAGAAATGTTTATTTCTGTAACACGTTTTGATGTCTTTTGCGTACTCAACACGCTGATGTTTTTTGTCATCAGACAACAAATATGGTACAAACCAGCAAGCAACTTTTTTCTTGCCGAAATCTTCCACTAACATTTATTTTATGAATGGTCTCTCGGTTAACACCAATTTCATCTGCCATCATCCTTTCTCTGACTTTTGCAGTGAGTTCTTCTTTATGAACATAAATTGGGCGTCCATGTCTAGTTGCATTTTTAATCGTTTCCACACCACTTTTGAATCATGAATACCACCTGAATATCTGTGCACGAGATAAACAATTATCCCTATAAACGCGTCGCATCAATTTAGCTGTCTCCATGGCACGTTTTCCGAGTTTATACAGAATTTAATGTTAGCTTCTTGCTCCATTCTGATTACTTAACAATGCACCTCTGACTAGGTCAACAAAATGGCGGCTTGTGTGCCGTCTGCTCATCAAGCGGCGATAAAATGTTACCAGATCATAGACGAAGGTTGTCTCTTCTGATTCCATGCTTTACTTCAGAGATGGTATTTTTGTCTTGGCCATAATAAATCAGTTTTATTACTTAATTATCGGTCCATGTGTGTGTGTGTGTGGTGTATGTGTGTGTGTATAGTCGAACTCGCTTAATGTCACATCGTCGGGACCGTCAAAACATGGTGATATTAACTGAGTTGACATTAAGTGTCCATTACAAGGGCCTTAACTGGGATAAAGCAACTTAATCGTTGATTGACTGACGCTGTTCCATTCAGTATGCAGACAATTAGTCACTATCTTGATGTCGATCTCAGCGACACGCTTTTGTTCCACAACATGCAGCACATGACGCCCTATTCGCTTTCCATACGGTTGCTTGAAGGCGTAAATGATACCTTGGTCGCATGGCTGCAGCACGCTGGTTATGTTAGTTGGCAGGAAAACAAGCTTTGTAGCCATCAGATTGGTGACAGTTATTAACAAACAACAACACTTTTCTGTTCGTTCGGTTCTTTTTGTTGTCTAAAGATTCTCACAGATGCAAGATCAGTAATAGAAGCTCATCAGTGCAACAAACTACCAGACCTTCAGGATGCCTTGTAAAAAACTGGCTTACAACACAGAGTCACTTTGCAGTGGATTCCCTTCCACAGTGGGATACCAGGCAATGACAAAACTGACCATTTGGCCAAAGAGGGCACTGAAATGGAGCAACCAGACATACCAATCACCTATAATCAGAAGAAAAGCATGATAAAAACCTACAGGAAGCCACAAACACCACCACATGATGACTATCACATGCTAAACAGAAAGGAACAAGTCACCATCTTCCGTCTTCGAACAGGACACAGCTGACTCCGAAGTCATATGTATACAAAGTTTATAACCTTATTATTCATAAGGTTGATACTACTAATCTATTGCATGTGCCCAGGTGCCCCAAACTGTGGAACATATCGTCCAGAACTGCATCAACTACGAGACACTGAGAAATAATTACTGGCCCAGTGAAACCACTAAAGAAGATAAGCTCTACGGTTCCATACATGAGTTACAAAAAACAGTGAAATTTATCCAAGAGGCAGGCCTGCAGATATAGACAGACAATGCGAACGAAGAAAAAGAAGAAGAAGTTGTCGAAAGAAAGGACAGTCCTCAATTTGTTCACTTATTATTCAGGCACATTGATTGGCCTTGTAAGCGACGGGCAGGCTCCTTGCGTTCTTGAAGCACCATAGATTTCGTGACTTTCCGATAACAAGGAACGAAGTCTTCTCAGTGCCAGACATGTTACAGCACGTGACAGCTGTTAAGAGATCTTTAGAACTTTTGCACAGTGGTACTTCTTATCATGAGAGCACAAAGTCCTGTTCGGTAGCGGTTTATAAAACACGCCTGTTTCATTGTTAAAAATGCCATCTGGGCTGTAAAAAGGTAAAATTCCTGTTTCCATGCCATTAAGGCGTACGGTGTTAGGCCCGTATTTTTCTATGACCTTCGGTACATGAAAGTGTAATCTGATCACTATCACTTCCAGTCAGGCGTATCAATTTCTCTCGCGAAGCGTTCTGCATTTTCCGCCAACATAGGGCCACACACAGGCAACTGTCCAGAACCTGTCTGCTTGAACTATTTTAGCAGAGCACACTCAATATCTATGTAAGAACTCGGACGCCTTCGCTTACAGTTTGAACTAACGAAAGACGAGTGAAAGTCTCATTCAATTTTTAACAAGTTTCGATACAGTTGAAACTGTCAATTTCAAATGTATCGGCTATGTCACTTCTCGCAGCTTTTTCATCAACTTTCTTCAGATTATCCATTTTAGTGCTCAAATACAGACCAACACGTTTGCGCTTAGTAGACATTTCTTGTCACAACGAGAACCAGAGAGAAGTTCCCGGCTATACAATTCGATACTGACTACCTGTCTACTCGCGTTGCCAACTTAACACCGCCCACGTTTTGATAAAAGAGCCAGTGACCGAAAGAAGCCAGATTTTAATCAGGAAAAGGCGGCCATGATAAGCCTTTCATTCACATCACATGAGTTTTGATGCGCACATATTCAAAAGGTTGATGTGACACGTACTTGGTGATCAAACAGCCGGCCCCTTCTTTGATGAGTCGAGAAGCTGATAACGGTTTGTGAGATATTTATACCTTGCTTTCGCCCAGTTTGTAATACAAAGCGGAGTCTTTAACCCTCCGGATAGAAAAAATACTGTGACATTAACCGATTTGTGGTAGTAAGCAGGGTGACATTAACCCGAGTAAAATCCATTAATTACCTACTGGAGTTGATAGGGGATACAAATTTCTGTGACAATATCAGGGTTGTGACATAAAGCGATGTTACATTAAGTGGGTTCGACTGTATGTAAGGGTAAAACAGAGTGTATAAACTAGGAAAAAAGTAGAAGCAGCTTTATTACTTAACAACTACAAAGTTGTGACCTTTCGGCGTGAGCCTTGATCATACAGAAACATACAGGACGAAGAAATAGAGCACATTATTGTCCTCTCAGTTCAGCACATTAGAGTTTTCTCAGCTCAGCACATAAGCTTCCTCTCAGCTCAGCACATAAGCTTCCTCTCAGTTCAGCACATAAGCTTCCTCTCAGCTCAGCACATAAGCTTCCTCTCAGCTCAGCACATAAGCTTCCTCTCAGCTCAGCACATAAGCTTCCTCTCAGCTCAGCACATAAGCTTCCTCTCAGATCAGTACATAAATTTCCTCTCAGCTCAGTACATACATTTTCTCTGAGCTCAGTACATAAATTTCCTCTCAGCTCAGTGCATAAATTTCCTCTCAGCTCAGTACACAAATTTCCTCTCAGTTCAGCACATAAGCTTCCTCTCAGCTCAGCACATAAGCTTCCTCTCAGCTCAGCACATAAATTGCCTCTCAGTCCAACTCAGCTCATCATATGAGTTTCCACTCAGCTCAGGACATCAATATATATATATATATTTATCAGATGTTCAGATAAATTAGAAAACAGTGACAGAGATGGATCGGAAGGAGGTTAGACAGACAAGAACATTATAATCTCTCCGCAGTTTTTTTAATCCATATTCTAATCCACATATATGTACACAGAAATCAATGTTACAAAAAAAATATACTGTATTCACCAGTGTGCGCTTCATCATACAACTTACAATCAGTAGCAGATACAAAGCATTTATTATTGAAGATAATATGCATGCAAAAGCAGAAAAGATTTGGTAGCACATACTTTTCATAAAACAAGTACATACAAATGAATATATTTGCACAAATATAATAGTTAATTAGATAGATAGATAGACAGATAGATAGATAGATGGATAGATAGATAAATAGATAGATAGATAGATAGATAGATTAGATAGATAGATAGATAGATAGATAGATAGATAGATAGATAGATAGATAGATAGATAGATAGAGAGATAGATAGATAGATAGATAGATAGTTACATACATACATACATACATACATACATTACATACATACATACATACATACATACATACATAAAACAGTTGCATGTGTAAATAGATACATTGGTACTTGCACACATATACATCTATAAATACATGCAGAGGCAGGTAGATGTATATGATGTATATTTATGCACCATACTTACATAGACAATCCTACATTTATAATAACATTTATTATACCAAAGATTCTTCAGCTAATGTATGTTTAGAAATCATATCTGTATAGTTGGGTATATATATATATTTTTATAACAAACAGGTTTATTACATTTATTTTCTGATTCACCGTTTATATTTTATAAAAATTATTTCACTTTTGAAAGTGAAATATTGTTTTCATTTTACTAGCATCTTTAGATTCACTTTCGTGTACATATTTCAAAACCTTCATACAGGCCGTAGGTATTTCAGCTCATAAACTCTAAAGAAGAAGTCTATTTCTGGGAAAAAAAAATACACAACTAATATCTGGGATGATTAATTTTACTTCATCACATTTCTCATAACAGATATAATTCATTCATTAATGAAATTATTACTAGTATAATTGTTTGAAATGTGAGATAGACTTTTTTGACACATTTATTTTTACTTTGATAGCTTCCTAGTTAATGTTTCTTTTACTATTTAAGTAAAGTGATTGTATTCCTTCATTGAAAGCTTATAAAATGGATTATAATATGTAGTAAACCACAGTAATTTGTAAAGTTGGTAGTTATAATAAAACAATGGTGATGGATGGATAGATTTATGGATTAATGGATGGATGGATGGATGGATACATACATACATACATACACATACATACATACATACATACATTACATACATACATACATACATACATACATACATACACACACAACATAGTTACATACATGCTCACATACATACTTACATAAAACAGTTGCAAGTGTAAATAGGTACATTGGCACCTACACAAATATACATCTATAAATACTTGCAGAGGCAGATAGGGGTATAATATGTATATTTATGCACCATACCTACATAGGAAGAAGGGATGAGTGAATGGTTCCAGATTGAAACAGGTGTGAAACTAGGATGTATACTGTCTAATTTCCTTTTGGGATTACAATAGACTATATAATGAAAAAATGCTGAACAGGTAACAGAGGTATTGATCTTGATTTTGCTGATGACATAACTCTTATCAATAATGAAGTGAATTTCATGCAAAAAAAATAGATAGCCTGTCTTCACTGGCTAACAAAATAGGACTTGAAATTAACAAGGGCAAATCAAAAATAATGATCAAAATGGAAAGATATACATAGAAGGGACAGATATTGAAGAAGTTAATCAATTTGCATACCTTGGCAGCTACATAGACCGGGATGGTGACACTAGAAAGGAAGTTAGGATCAGAAGTGCAAAAGCAGCATCAATCTTCAAGAATCTTGAGAACATATGGAAATCAAAAGTTATAAGTACAAAAATCAAGTTAAGACTGTTCAATTCAAATGTAATATCCACCCTCATTTATGCATGTGAAAGCTGGAAAACAACTAAAGAAATAGAAAAGAAATTAGACTTTTGAAAACAAAAAATACTCGGCATCAAGTGGAAAGAATTCAAGAACAATGCAGAGATAAGACAGATGACTGAACAACAACCAGTCTCATGGGTGATCAGGAAAAGGAGATGGACATATGTTGGTAACTTGAGGAGAAGAAATGATCAGAGAATCCCAAAACAAGCTATCAAGTGGAACACAACAGGCCGAAGAAAAAGAGGCAGATGGCGTGAAACTCTGAAGAGGACATTGTTAAGAGAGGCCAAATTAACAGGCATAAAATCCTTTGATGAAGTTGAAAGACTTGCCGAAGACAGGAAAAATTGGCGAGCTACTTTGTGAGCTCTATGTGACGTTTAACGGCACGGGAAGGATATAAGACATAAGATATACGATACTTACATAGACAAACCTATATTTATAAAAAACATTTATTATACCAAAGATTCTAATGTAATTGGAGAAATGATGGATGGATGGATGGATGGATGGATGGATGAATGGATGGATGAATCAATCGATCGATGGATGATTCTATACATGAAGTGACAAATGGTAAAACACATAAAAGAAAATACCATATAAATCAAAGAGTCACACAAATAAACACATATGCAGATATGCTCCGAATGACTGACAACTCACTACCAAAATAGCACTAAGATGGACACCACAGGGGAACAGAAGTAAGGGTAGACCAAAAGAGACACGGAGAAGAACAACAGAAAGGATGTTGAGCAATAGAGGGCTCACCTGGGTAAGAGCAGAAAAAAAAGCGAAGGACAGGCATTTGTGGAAAACCTTTGCGGAAGCCCCATGTGCCCTGGGCACTTAAGGTTCAGAGAGAGAGAGAGAGAGACAAGCACCCAGACATAGATAGATAGATAGATAGACAAATAGATAGATAGACAGGCAGACAGACGGATAAACAGACAGACAGACACATAGATAGATAGATAGATAGATAGATAGATAGATAGATTAGATAGATAGATAGATAGATAGATAGATAGATAGATAGATAGATAGATAGATAGATAGATAGATAGATAGATAGATAGATAGATAGATAGATAGACAATTAGGTTTTAACATTTACATATATTCAAGCACATACACACATCTTGTATACACATACATATGTATGTATGTATGTATAGGCATACATCAAAGTGTATATACTTATAAACAACTTCTTTTTCTGTACGAGCCGTTAAGGCTCATTGCTGGATGTAAAGCTCCCCTCCATTCCTCTCTATTCCTAATCTTCTCTCTCCAGTTGGTGACACCATTTTCTCTTATATCTTGTTCTATGTCATTATTTTATGGTCTTGTGTCCCTCATCTCTTGTACATAGATCATTTTCTTTTGTCTGTTGTCTTTCATTCTTTCTAAATGCCCCAGCCAGTGAGGTCTGTTCAGTTTCAAGACATTTCTAATTCGTTGGGACTTAAATAAGATGTTCAGTTCAGTGTTCTTTCTATCTCTCCATTCTCCACTGTTGGTATCCTTTATCATTCAAAAGATTTTTCTTAGGATCTTGTTCTCAAAGATCTGCAGTTGTTGTTCATCTTTCTTTGTTGTACTCCACGTTTCTAATCCATAAATGACGTCTGGTCTTATTATAGTTTTGTAGATTGTTATTTTGGGCTTTGGGACAGGACTTTGGATATTAACAGGTGTTGTAAGGCACAGTATATGGTATTCCCTATCTGTACTATTCTTTTAATTTCCTCGCTTGTTGTGTTATTTCTGTTAAAGGTTGTGCCTAGATAATTCTATGTTTCTGCTTTCCTGATAACCATCTCTCCAACATTTATATAATCTGATTCATTCTATAACTGGTCTCTTGATATCTTCATATACTCTGTTTTATCTTATTTAAGGGTCAAGCTCAAATTTAGTGCCACATCTCTCAGGTGTATGCAGGTATTGATGATTTCTTGCAGTTTCCCCAAATAAGTCAATGTTATCAGCATATCGTAGTATTTTACCTTGTTCTTCTGTACTGCTTCCTTCTTTCACTTTTCAGATCACCTTTTCTAGTACTAGATTGAATAGTAATGGAAATAATGTATCACCTTCTTTTAAACCAGTTCTAACAGAAAAAGGTTCAGACTTTATACCTTTATATATTACTATATTTTATACATTCTCCATACATACATATAAACATACGACGCAAAAAATAAAAATTCACATACATACATACGTACATACATACATACATACATACATAAAACAGTTGCATGTGTAAATAGATACATTGGTACTTGCACACATATACATCTATAAATACATGCAGAGGCAGGTAGATGTATATGATGTATATTTATGCACCATACCTACATAGACAATCCTACATTTATAATAACATTTATTATACCAAAGATTCTTCAGCTAATGTATGTTTAGAAATCATATCTGTATAGTTGGGTATATATATATTTTTATAACAAACAGGTTTATTACATTTATTTTCTGATTCACTGTTTATATTTTATAAAAACTATTTCACTTTTGATAGTGAAATATTGTTTTAATTTTACTAGCATCTTTAGATTCACTTTCGTGTACATATTTCAAAACCTTCATACAGGTCGTAAGTATTTCAGCTCTTAAACTGTAAAGAAGAAATCAATTTCTGGAAAAAAAAATACACAACTAATATCTGGGATGATTAATTTTACTTCATCACATTTCTCATAACAGATATAACTCATTCATTAATGAAATTATTACTAGTATAATTGTTTGAAATGTGAGATAGACTTTTTTGACACATTTATTTTTATTTTGATAGGTTCCTAGTTAATGGTTCTTTTACTATATAAGTAAAGTGATTGTATTCCTTCATTGAAAGCTTATAAAATGGATTATAATATGTAGTAAACCACAGTAATTTGTAAAGTTGGTAGTTATAATAAAACAATGGTGATGGATGGATGGATGGATGGATGGATGGATGGATTGATGGATTAATTGATGGATGGATGGATGGATACATACATACATACATACATGAATACATACATACATACATACATACATACATACATACATACATACATACATACATACATTCATACATACATACATACACACAACATAGTTACATACATGCTCACATACATACTTACATAAAACAGTTGCAAGTGTAAATAGGTACATTGGCACCTACATCTATATACATCTATAAATACTTGCAGAGGCAGATAGGGGTATAATATGTATATTTATGCACCATACCTACATAAGAAGAAGGGATGAGTGAATGGTTCCAGATTGA
Source organism: Achatina immaculata (assembly GCA_009760885.1). NCBI lineage: Eukaryota > Metazoa > Mollusca > Gastropoda > Stylommatophora > Achatinidae > Lissachatina > Lissachatina immaculata. Next base: position 19,632,387 of record CM019698.1, read on the forward strand.
AACAGGTGTGAAACTAGGATGTATACTGTCTAATTTCCTTTTGGGATTACAATAGACTATATAATGAAAAAATGCTGCACAGGTAACACAGGTATTGATCTTGATTTTGCTGATGACATAACTCTTATCAATAATGAAGTGAATTTCATGCAAGAAAAAATAGATAGCCTGTCTTCACTGGCTAACAAAATAGGACTTGAAATTAACAAGGGCAAATCAAAAATAATGAAAATTCCCCTCAATCAAAATGGAAAGATATACATAGAAGGGACAGATATTGAAGAAGTTAATCAATTTGCATACCTTGGCAGCTACATAGACCATAATGGTGACACTAGAAAGGAAGTTAGGATCAGAATTGCAAAAGCAGCATCAATCTTCAAGAATCTTGAGAACATATGGAATTCAAAAGTTATAAGCACAAAAATCAAGTTAAGACTGTTCAATTCAAATGTAATATCCACCCTCATTTATGCATGTGAAGGCTGGAAAACAACTAAAGAAATAGAAAAGAAATTAGACTCTTTTGAAAAGAAAAAATACTCGGCATCAAGTGGAACGAATTCAATAACAATGCAGATATAAGACAGATGACTGAACAACAACCAGTCTCATGGGTGATCAGGAAAAGGAGATGGACATATGTTGGTCACTTGAGGAGAAGAAATGATCAGAGAATCCCAAAACAAGCTATCAAGTGGAACACAACAGGCCGAAGAAAAAGAGGCAGACCACATGAAACTCTGAAGAGGACATTGTTAAGAGAGGCCAAATTAACAGGCATAAAATCCTTTGATGAAGTTGAAAGACTTGCCGAAGACAGGAAAAATTGGCGAGCTACTTTGTGAGCCCTATGTGACGTTTAACGGCACGGGAAGGATATAAGACATAAGATATACAATACTTACATAGACAAACCTATATTTATAAAAAAACATTTATTATACCAAAGATTCTAATGTAATTGGAGAAATGATGGATGGATGGATGGATGGATGGATGAATGGATGGATGAATCAATCGATCGATGGATGATTCTATACATGAAGTGACAAATGGTAAAACACATAAAAGAAAATACCATATAAATCAGAGAGTCACACAAATAAACACATATGCAGACATGCTCCGAATGACTGACAACTCACTACCAAAATAGCACTAAGATGGACAACACAGGGGAACAGAAGTAAGGGTAGACCAAAAGAGACACGGAGAAGAACAACAGAAAGGATGTTGAGCAATAGAGGGCTCACCTGGGTAAGAGCAGAAAAAAAGCGAAGGACAGGCATTTGTGGAAAACCTTTGCGGAAGCCCCATGTGCCCTGGGCACTTAAGGTTCAGAGAGAGAGAGAGAGAGAGAGAGAGAGAGAGAGAGGGAGAGACAAGCACCCAGACATAGATAGATAGATAGATAGATAGACAAATAGATAGATAGACAGGCAGACAGACGGATAAACAGACAGACAGACACATAGATAGATAGATAGATAGATAGATAGATAGATAGATAGATAGATAGATAGATAGATAGATAGATAGATAGACAATTAGGTTTTAACATTTACATATATTCAAGCACATACACACATCTTGTATACACATACATATGTATGTGTGTATTTCTAGGCATACATGAAAGTGTATATACTTATAAACAACTTCTTTTTCTGTACGAGCCGTTAAGGCTCATTGCTGGATGTAAAGCTCCCCTCCATTCCTCTCTATTCCTAATCTTCTCTCTCCAGTTGGTGACACCATTTTCTCTTATATCTTGTTCTATGTCATTATTTTATGGTCTTGTGTCCCTCATCTCTTGTACATAGATCATTTTCTTTTGTCTGTTGTCTTTCATTCTTTCTAAATGCCCCAGCCAGTGAGGTCTGTTCAGTTTCAAGACATTTCTAATTCGTTGGGACTTAAATAAGATGTTCAGTTCAGTGTTCTTTCTATCTCTCCATTCTCCACTGTTGGTATCCTTTATCATTCAAAAGATTTTTCTTAGGATCTTGTTCTCAAAGATCTGCAGTTGTTGTTCATCTTTCTTTGTTGTACTCCACGTTTCTAATCCATAAATGATGTCTGGTCTTATTATAGTTTTGTAGATTGTTATTTTGGGCTTTGGGACAGGATTTTGGATATTAACAGGTGTTGTAAGGCACAGTATATGGTATTCCCTATCTGTACTATGATTTTAATTTCCTCGCTTGTTGTGTTATTTCTGTTAAAAGTTGTGCCTAGATAATTCTATGTTTCTGCTTTCCTGATAACCATCTTTCCAACATTTATATAATCTGATTCATTCTACCACTGGTCTCTTGATATCTTCATATACTCTGTTTTATCTTATTTAAGGGTCAAGCTCAAATTTAGTGCCACATCTCTCAGGTGTATGCAGGTATTGATGACTTCTTGCATAGTTTCCCCCACCAGGTCAATGTCATCAGTGTATCCTAGTATTTTACCTTGTTCTTCTGTACTGCTTCCTTCTTTCGCTTTTCTGATCACCTTTTCGAGTACTAGGTTGAATAGTAATGGAAATAATGTATCACCTTCTTTTAAACCAGTTCTAATAGAAAAAGGTTCAGACTTTATACCTTTATATATTACTATATTTTATACATTCTCCATACATACATATAAACATACGACGCAAAAAATAAAAATTCACATACATACACACATACATACATACATACATACATACATACATACATACATACACATATAAAGAATTACATACAAAAGTATATGCATACATTAACTCTATACATTACTTATACAAGAAACATTCTCAATGTATATATCATCATTGTATTCAGTAGTATATCTTCAATTATAAAATGAAATGCTAATGTAAACTAACAAGCCATTACACATAATGTCTTCTATGAACCAATTTTTGTTTAAGAAGCAAAAGTTACCATTTTCAGAAATAAAGAACATGTGACAAGACTTTGGATATAATTTCATTGACCTTTTAAATATATTGATTTCTGCTTCGCTAATATATTATAAAACAATGAGTGCAGCTGGTAAATATTTAATTTTTCTAAAGTTCTCTGTTTTTGTATTTTGTGTTGAAAAGCGGATTGTTTAAAAACATACCAAAAAATTGCGTTTTTATGTGCACAGTTTTCACATAAAGTGTAACTATTTAACATTACAAAGTGTAACTTCAATCTCTGTACAAATTTGTTCATAAATTTCACATCAAAAATGACCCAACTGTGATTTTAATAGATAGATAGATAGATAGATAGATAGATAGATAGATAGACAGATGAAAAGATAGAAAGAATGACATAAACATACATGGATACATCTGTACATACATACATAATACAGACATACATACATACACACACACATACATACATACATACATACATACATAAATACATACATACATACATACATACATACATACATACATACATACATACATACATACATACATACATACATACATACATACATATATATTTACACACATACACACATACAAACTTACATATATACATAGAAAATTACATATGTATATTGATACATTATTACTTACATACATGTACATGTATAAAAATATACAGAATCAATTTAAGATATCATATGTATGTTTATATATAAACCATAAAGAGACATAAAAACCTACATTTATAGGAATATTTATTATACCAAATATTCTACATCTAATGTAATTAATAGAAATGATATTTGTATAGAAACTGTAGATTTTTCATATGAAACAGTTTTATAAAATTCATTATCTGAATTACTGTTATATAAAATTCATTACTATTTTGAAGTGAAGTATTGTTTTAATTTTACTAGCATCAGTTGAATCCATTTCCTGTACATATTTCAAATCTTTCTTACAGACAGTAAGTATTTTAGCTCACAAACTATAAAGAAGTAGTCAATTTCTGTTAAAAAAATTATAAACCTAATACCATTATATTTTATTTTTTACTTTGTCACTCTTCTCAGAATTGCTATAAATCCTTCATGTATGATTTTGTTACTATTAAAATTACATGAAATATCAGTTAAACTTTCTTCGCCATATTTATTTTTGCTTTTATGGGTTAACAGCTAATGTTTTTTAAAAAATTTTCTAAGAAAAGTGATTGTATCACTTCAATGATATCTTACAAAATGAAGTAAAATATATATCGCTAATTAATATAAGTTATAAAATTGGAGGTTATATTAACTCTATCATGGATGGATGGATGAATGGACGGAATGATTTATGGAGGAAGGGATGGATTGATTGGTGGATGGATGGAATGATGGATTGATTGTGGGATGGATGAATGGATGGATGGAATGTTGAATGGATGGGCGGATAATTGAATGGATGGGTTGATCAATGAATGGATGTTTCAAGCCATGACATGACAAATGGTTCAACATGAGTATAGAAAGTTGATAGAAAATAAACTGGCAAAAAAATAAACGTATGTGCAGAAAAAGACCAAGACATAGATATATAGATAGATAGATATATATAGACAGATATATAGACAGACAGATAGACAGACAGACAGACAGACAGATAGATAGATAGATAGATAGATAGATAGATAGATAGATAGATAGATAGATAGATAGATAGATAGATAGATAGATAGATAGATAGATAGATAGATAGATAGATAATCTACTTTTTATTTTCCTCACTTATTATGTTTTTTCTGGTGAAGGTTGTTCCTAGATATGTGTATATTTCCGCTTTACTAATAATGTTGTCTCCAGCATTTAAATCATATGAATGATTCTGCCTCTGGTCTTTTGATGTCTTTATATACTCTATCTTATCTTGGTTAATGGTCAAAACCACATTTAGTGCTACATCTGTCATGTGTATGCAGGTATTGATGACTTCTTGCACAGTTTCTCCCGGTGCATCGATGTCACAGCGTGTCCTAGTATTTTAGCTTTTTCTTCTGTACTGATATTTTTTCACTTTTATGATTACCTTCTTTAGTGCTAGGTTGAATTGTTAGGGAAATATTGTATCTTATTGTTTTAAACCAGTTCTAATAAAGAAGGATTCAGACTTTTTCATCATCATCGTCATCATCATCATCATCATCATCATCATCATCATCAGGTGCTGTGCCGACTGGTGTTGGCTATTATGCTTCTCCAGAGTACCCGATCCTTCATGCAGGCCATCAGTTCAGTTGGTGATCTTCTCTCTCTCCATCCCGTCAGACTGTCCAGTATCATTTCTCTTGGTCTTACTCTTGATCTTATTCCTTCTATTTTTCCTGTTGTTATAATATTTTCAATGCCCCCTCTTCTCATTGCATGTCCTATGAAAGTACATTGTCTCTCTCTTTTCTTTTTGACAAGTTTTTTTGTCTCTCCAGCTCTTCTCCGACATTCTTCATTAGTTATTTTTGCTGTCCAGGGGATTCGCAACATTCTTCTAATAAACCACATTTCTGCTGCTTCCAATGATTTTTGTGCAGACTTGCCTATTGTCCATTATTCACTTCCATATAACAAGATAGGTTCAATATAGCATTTTAGGACTCGTTTTCTAACATTCATTGATAACGATGTGTTAGCTAATATGTTTCTCATTCTCTGAAATGCAATCTTTGCTTGGCCTGTTCTGTTCCTAATTTCTGTTCTGCTTTTCCCATCTGAAGTTATTACTGCTCCAAGGTATTTGAATTTCTTCACCTGCTTTAGAATAGTTCCGTTTAATTTAATACTGCATGCTGGTGGATTCTGTTTCTTAGATATAACCATAGTCTCTGTCTTTTTGATGTTCAAAGTAAGGCTTTTCTGTTCACTTTCTTTGGCGACTTTATCCAAGAGATTTTGCAGGTCTTGTTGCTCCTCAGCTATCATTACTGTGTCGTCAGCATACCGAAGGTTGTTAATATTGTATCCTCCAATTTTATGCCTGGTTCTGTGATGATTGGTCTTAGAATATTCTCGCTATACAGAGAAAAAAGGTCTGGAGATAATACACATCCTTGTCGCACCCCTTATTTTATAGGTTGATATTTTCAAATTGAATTTTTAACTCGAACTCCTGCTTCTTGCTGCCAGTATAGATGTTTTACAATCCTCAGGTCGTTGCCGTCTATACTGACGTCTTCAAGCATTTTAATAATTTCATCATGTTTCACCTTGTCAAATGCCTTGGTGTTATCAATGAAGCATAAGTAGAGATCTTTCTGTACTTCTAAAGCTCTTTCTGTTAGTGTTCGTAAAGCATAAATGGCATTGTGTGTTCCCTTTCCTTCAACAAATCCAAACTGTTCATCTGCTATTTCCATTTTTATCTTTTTCCTTGTTCTTCTCATAATTATTCTCAGAAGTAGCTTCGTTATGTGACATGAGAGGCTGATAGTCCGGTGGTCGTCACATTCCTTTGCACCTGGTTTCTTTGGTAGTGCTATAAACGTGGATTTAATCAGGTCACTTGGAATATAACCATTGTTGTAAATGTCATTCAGTAACTTGGTTATTATTTTTATTCCTGTCTCCTCTAGTGCCTCTATTTCTTCTCTTGTTATATTATCAGGCCCTAGTTGTTTTTCCTTTCTTCATGTGTTTGATGGCATCTATGATTTCATCTTCAAGTATTGGTGGTCCATCACAGTTTTCAGTATCTGGTGCTAATTCTGGTTTTTCTCCTCCATATAGCTCACCGATATACTCTGTCCACCTGTCCACAATGTCTTCTTTTCCCATTAACATTTTACCTTCTTTCGATTTCAGGCATCCTGTTGTATATTTTGTTTTCTTGCCTATGAGTTCATTAATTCGTTTTTGCATGTTTTTGCTGTCTTTATTATGAGAGTCCTCTATCTGTCTGCACTGTTCATTTAACCACACTTCTTTTGCTTCTCTGCATATGCGTCTTATTTCTTTATTTATCTTGCTATATTTTTCCTCGTTATTTTTACTCCTAATCCTCTTGTCTATCAGTCCTAAGATGTCGTCTGTCATCCATTTATTTTTAGAGGCTTTTGTTTTTGGTGGTATTATCTCCTTAATAGTTTGGTAGATAGAAACTCTTAACATTTCCCATTGTTCATCTATACCATTTATCTTTGCTATTGCATTGTATCTACTTGTTATAATAAATTTGTATTGTTCTCGCAATTCTTGGTCATTTTTAAGAAGTTCTGTATTCAGTTTGATGTTTCTCACTTTTCTGCCTGCTTTCTTCAGCTTTATTCTAACTTTTCCACAGAGCGGATCATGGTCACTATTGCAGTCAGCTCCTGATATGGTTTCTGTTGCTAGTAATGCATTGCGGAATCGTTTGTTGATTAATATGTAGTCTATCTGGTTAAATGTCTTTTTGTCTGGGATGCACCACGTTGCCAGTCTTCGAGAATGTTGTTTAAACCAGGTGTTTCCTACAACCATGCTGTGTATTCTTGCCCATTCAATTAATTTATAACCTCTGACTTTTTACTTTTATATATTACTATATTTTGTGCATCCTCCTTAAATACATATAAATATAAAATGTGAAAAATCAAAATACACATACATACATACATAATACACATACATACATACATACATACATACAAAGAAACAAATAAACATATATAAACATATTCAGAAGTAACTACAAATATATATATATATATATATATATATATATATATAGCATATACATAAAACATTCTCAAGGTATATATTTCTCAATGTATTAAGGTATTTAGTTTCAATTATTAAATGAAGTGCTAATTAATACTAACAAGAAATTACACATAATGTCTTCCTTGAAACAATTTTTGTTTAGGATGCAAAACGTACCATTTTCAGAAATGAAGAAAATGTTACAGGCTTTGGATATAATTTCACCGACCCTTTTAATATAATGATTTCTGTCTCGCTATATTATAAAAAAATCTAATGCAGTCTGTAAATATACATTTTTAAAAACGTTTTCTGTTTATATATTTTATATTGAAAATTGGATTTTTAAAAAATATTCAGAAAAATTAAGTTTTCAATTTCATTGTTTTCACATCAAGTGTAACTATTTTTCGATTTAAAGTGTAATAAAAATATGTATACACATTTGTTCACACAGTTCAAATTTAAAATGATCCAAATGTGATTTTTAATAGATAGATAGATAGATAGATAGATAGATAGATAGACAGATAGACAGACAGACAGACAGACAGACAGACAGACAGACAGACAGACAGATAGATAGATAGATAGATAGATAGATAGATAGATAGATAGATAGATAGATCGATAGATAGATAGATAGATAGATAGATAGATAGATAGATAGATAGAACAACATAAACATACATGCATACATACATGCATATATATTTACACACATGCACACATACATACATACATATGTACATAAAAAAGTTACATATGTATATTGATACATTATTACTTTCACACATATACATATATAAAAAGAAACAGAGTGAAGTTGGGATATAATGTGTACATTTATATATAAACCATCAAGGTACATAAAAACCTACATTTATAGGAATAATTATAATACAAAAGATTCCACATCTAATGTAATTGTTAGAACTGATATTTGTGTAGAAACTGTAGATTTTTCATAAGAAACAGTTTTATAAAATTCATTATCTGAATTACTATTATATAAAATTCATTTCTATTTTGAAGTGAAGTATTGTTTTAATTTTACTAGCATCAGTTGAATCCATTTTCTGTACATATTTCAAATCTTTCTTACAGACAGTAAGTATTTTAGCTCACAAACTATAAAGATGTAGCCAATTTCTTTTAAAAAAATTATAAACCTAATACCTGGCATGATATTTTATTTTTTACTTTGTCACTCTTCTCAGAACTACCATAACTATTTCATGAATGAAATTATTACTATTATAATTACATGAAATTAGACTCTCTTGAAAACAAATGCCTAAGGAAAATACTCGGCATCAAGTGGAATGAATTCAAGAACAATGCAGAGATAAGACAGATGACTGAACAGCAACCAGTCTCATGGGTGATCAGGAAAAGGAGATGGACATATGTTGGTCACTTGATGAGAAGAAATGATCAGAGAATCCCAAAAACAAGCTATCAAGTGGAACACAACAGGCAGAAGAAAAAGAGGCAGACCGCGTGAAACTCTGAAGAGGACATTATTAAGAGAGGCCAAATTAACAGGCATAAAATCCTTTGATGAAGTTGAAAGACTCGCCGAAGACAGGAAAAATTGGCGAACTACTTTACGAGCCCTATGTGACGTTTAACGGCACGGGAAGGATATAAGATATAAGATAAGATAAGATAATTACATGAAATATCAGTTAACCTTTCTTCACCACATTTATTTTTGCTTTCATAGGTTAATAGCTAATATTTTTAAAATTTTTTTTAGAAAAGTGATTGTATCACTTCAATGATATCTTACAAAATGAAGTAAAATATATAGTTAATCACTATAAGTTATAAAATTGGAGTTTATATTAACTCTATCATGGATGGATGGATGGATGGATTTATGGATGAACGGATTAATGGAATGATGGATGGATGGAATGATGGATGGATTGTGAGATGGATGAATGGATGGATGGAATGATGGATGGATAGATGGATAAATGAATGGATAGGTTTATCAATGAATGGATGATTCCTGCCATGATATGACATATGGTTCAACATGAGTATAGAAAGTTGATAGAAAACAAATTGGCAATTAAATAAACGTATACACAGAAAAAGACCAAGACATGGATATATAGATAAATAGATAGAGAGACAGACAGACAGACAGACAGACAGACAAACAGACAGACAGATAGATAGATAGATAGATAGATAGATAGATAGATAGATAGATAGATAGATAGATAGATAGATAGATAGATAGATAGATAGATAGATAGATAGACAGATAGATAGATAGTTAGATAATGTAATTTTCAATTTACTCGCTTATTATGATGTTTCTGGTGAAGGTTGTGTCTAGATATTTGTATATTTCTGGTTTACTAATAATCATCTCTCCAACATTTAAATAATCTGAATGATTCTGTCTCTGGACTCATGATGTCTTTATATACTCTGTCTTAACTTGGTTAATGGTCAAGACCACATTAAGTACTACATATGTCTCTCTCTGAACCTTAAGTGCCCAGGGCACATGGGTCTTCCTCAAGGGTTTTCCACAAATGCCTGTCCTTCGCTTTTTTTTCTGCTCTTGTCCAGGTGAGCCCTCTATTGCTCAACATCCTTTCTGTTGTTCTTCTCTATTTCTCTTTTGGTCTACCCTTACTTCTGTTCCCCTGTGGTGTCCATCTCAGTGTATTTTTGGTAGTGAGTTGTCAGTCATTCGGAGCACATGTCCCAACCATCGCCAGCGTCTTTCCTCAATAATTGTTGTCAGTGGCTTCATCTGCATTTCTGCCAATAAGATGTTATTTCTTATGGTGTTTGGACAAAATATTTTTCTAATTTTTCGTAAACATTTAGTCTGGAAAGAATTCAACTTGTTTTCTATGGTTTTGGTGATTTTCCAGCATTCACTTCCGTAGAGTAGTACACTTAGAACATTACTCTTAAATATCCTGATTTTTTTTATTTATGCATAGTTTGTTTGATTTCCATATATTCTGCAGCACTGCAAAAGCCTGGTTTGCTATAGTAAGTCTGCTGTTGATGTCCTCTGTGCTGTCTCTATTTTCTACTACTCTGCTGCCAAGGTATACAAATCCGTTGACTTCCTCCACTAACTTGTTATCTACTCTGAGTACATTTCTGTTGTTCACATTTTGCTTCATTAACTTTGTCTTTCCTACGTTGATCTTTAGTCCTTTGTTGTTTGCATTCTGAGTTAGCTTGTTTATTTTATCTTGCATATCTTTGTGACTGCTTGATAACAGACAAATGTCGTCCGCAAAGTCAAGGTCCTCCAGCACTGTGTCAAGGGTCCATTGTAATCCTCTGCGTTTGTCTGATGTTGCCTCCTTCATTAACCAGTCTACTGCCAAGATAAATAATGTTGGTGATAGTACACATCCCTGTTTCACTCCTGTTTGTACCCTAAAGCTGCTGGAGGTATGTTCTCCACAGATAACTTTGCACTGAAAACCCTCGTATAGGGCTTTGATTACATTAACTATTTTATGGGGGAGGCCATGCCATCTTAGGATTTTCCACAGTGCATCTCTGTTGACACTGTCAAAGGCTTTCTCAAAATCTATGAATAATGCATATGTTGTGCTATGCCACTCATTTGCCTGTTCTAATATTTGTCTAAGTATAAATATGTGGTCTATGCATGATCTTCCTTTCCTAAATCCTGCCTGCTCTTTCCGAAGTTTTTTCCTCGAGTGTTGGTACAATTCTGTTGATGATTATTCTGCAAAATACTTTACTGGTGAGTGGCAGTAGGGTAATGCCTCTCCGGTTCCCGCAATCTCTGAGATCACCCTTCTTTGGTAGTTTTACTATAAGCCCAGTTTTCCACTCCTCTGGGGCTTTTTCTAGATCCCAAATTTGTTGTAATATCCGGCAAAGTTGTTTTGGTGTTTCTGTTTCTTCTGCTTTCAACATCTCAGCAGTCACTTCATCTTCACCTGGTGCCCTGTCTGATTTTAGCTTCTTTATCGCCTCCTTTACTTCACTTACTGTTATTGGTCGTGTATTGATGTTTAGTTCCGTTTTTGCTTCAGGTATATCTATTGTTTGTGCTGCTTGTGTTCTGTTTAGTAGGGTGTTAAAGTGTTCCCTCCATCTTTCAATTTTTTCTCTTTCTCCATTGACCAGCTGTCCACTTTGTGTCCTTACCCCACTTTCGCATTTTCTGTTGAAGTTACCTGTCATCTGCTTTGTGATTTTATATATGGTTTTCATGTCGATTGTATATGCTGCTTTCTCTGCTGCTTCTGCTAAGTTGTCATAGTATTGACGTTTATCTTGACGCATGATTCCTTTACTTCTTTGTCTTTTTTTCATAATTATTTAAAATTTGTTCTTTAAGCCGTTGTGATTTGGTGTTCAGTAATTTTTTCTTGATTTCTTTTCTTTGCTCTTTCTTTTCCCATGTGGTCTTGCTTATCCATTTCTCTTTTCTCTGTTTCCGGTATTCCAGCACCTCTTTTTCTGTTTCCTGTAGTGTACATATGTACATGCAGGTATTGATGACTTCTTGCACAGTTTATCCCAGTGGATCGATGTCATAGGGTATCCTAGTATTTTGGCTTTTTCTTCTATAATGAATTTTTCTTTCACTTTTATAATTACCTTTTCTAGTACAAGGTTGAATATTAAGGGAAATACTGTATCTCCTTGTTTTAAACCAGTTCTAATAAAGAAGGGTTCAGACTTTTTACCTTCATATATTACTATATTATATGCAACCTCCTTAAATACATATATACATACAATGTGAAAAATAAAAATGCCCATACACACATACATAACATATATACATATATACATACATACATACATACATACATACATACATACATACATACATACATACATACAAAGAAACATACATATATAAACATATACAGAAGCACATATAATAGTATATATATATATATATATATATATATATATATATATAAACTCATAAATATATATATAACAATTACATGAAACATTCTGAAAGTATATATTTCACCATTGTATTCAGCAGTTTAATTTCAATTAATAAATAAAATGCTAAATAATACTAACAAGAAATTACACATAATGTCTTCTTTGAAACAGTTTTTGTTTAGGATGCAAAACTTACCATTTTCAGAAATGAGGATAATGTTACAGGGTTTGGATATAATTTCATTTCGCTTTTTATTATAATGATTTCTGAATCGCTGTATTATAAAAAAAATCTAATGCAGTCTGTAAATATACAACTTTTTAAAAGTTCTCCGTTTATATATTTTATACTGAAAAGTGGATTTTTGAAAAGTATTTAGAAAAATTAAGTTTTCAATTTCACTGTTTTCACATCAAGTGTAACTATTTTTCAATTTAAAGTGTAACAAAAATATGTATACACATTTGTTCAGACAGTTCAAATCTAAAATGATCCAAATGTGATTTTAACAGATAGATAGATAGATAGATAGATAGATAGATAGATAGATAGATAGATAGTTAGATAGATAGATAGATAGATAGACAGATAGACAGATAGATAGATAGATAGATAGATAGATAGATAGATAGATAGATAGATAGATAGATAGATAGATAGATAGATAGATAGATAGATTGACTGATTGATTGATTGGTCTTTATTGATCTTTATTTTAATTTATAAGAAAAATATTTATACACATTTGTTCACACAGTTCAAATCCTAAATGATCCAAATGTGATATAATATGTTCTAATCATTTTAGATAGATAGATAGATAGATAAATAGATAGATAGATAGATAGATAGATAGATAGATAGATAGATAGATAGATAGATAGATAGATAGATAGATAGATAGACGGATAGGTAGAATGACATGAACATACATGCATACATACATACATACATACATACATATATATTTACACACATACACAATTACATACTTACATACGTATGTACATAGAAAAGTTATGTATGCAGGAAACTCTCTCCTGTAGAGTGCAGAACAACACCACAACTCCGTGGGATCATCAGAGGTAGTAGCCCCCCCCCCCCTCAAACAAGTGTTTCGGCCCTTTAAACTCCAGACACTCTAAGGGTGGTGGGCTCCTCTGGGTCATGACTCCCAGAGGTCTTGTGAGTTGTTACATATGTATAATGATACATTATTATTTACACACATATACATGTATAAAAAGATACAGAATGTAAGTGGAGTATAATATGTACATTTATGTATAAACCATAAAGATACATAAAAGCCTACATTTATAGAAATATTTATTATATCAAAGATTCCACATCTAATGTAATTATTAGAACTGATATTTGTGTAGAAACTGTAGATTTTTCATAAGAAACAGTTTTATAAAATTCATTATCTGAATTACTGTTATATAAAATTCATTTCTATTTTGAAGTGAAGTATTTTTTAAATTTTACTAGCATCAGTTGAATCCATTTCCTGTACATATTTCAAATCTTTCTTACAGACAGTAAGTATTTTAGCTCACAAACTATAAAGAAGTAGTCAATTTCTATTAAAAAAAATTATAAACCTAATACCTGGCATGATATTTTATTTTTTACCTTGTCATTCTTCTCAGAACTACTATAACTCCTTCATGAATGAAATTGTTACTAGTATAATTACGTTAATTATCAGTTAAACTATCTTCGTCATATATCTTTTTGCTTTTCAAGGTTAATAGATAATGTTTTTTTAAAATTTTCTAAGAAAAGTGATTGTATCATTCATTCATTCATTTGCATGTCCCTTGCGGAACTCTGCCTCCCAAACAGCACTCCTGTAGGCCTCTCGGTTGTGAGCAAGATGGCCTTCTGCTGCTGCGTCCATTTGCAGATCGTCAAGGATTTCTTGCAGCCATCTTCGTTTTGGTCTTCCTCTTTTTCTTTTTCCCATTATGTACCCTTCCAAGACTGTCTTATTTAGGTTATGACATTTAATATGTCCAAAATATTTAAGTTTTCTCTGTTTAATCCTCTTTACTAGCCAGCCTGCTTCAATATTAAGTACTTGTAGTATATATATATATATATATATATATATATATATATATATATATATATATGTTCTTTTTTATGTCCACGATATTTGGAGAACTCTTCTGTAGCATTTACATTCAAAGACATTTATGTGTTTCTCAGCTGTTTTGTTAATTGTCCAGGTCTCACAGGCATATGCTGCGATGGGAAAGATGCATGCCCTTGAAAATCTTATTTTTGTAGTTCTGTCTGCTCCTCTCCACAGCTTCTTTATTTGTTTTACTTTCTGAAGAGCAATAGATGTCCTCTTTTTAATTTCCCTCATTGTATCTCCATTATTAGTTAGTAGTGATCCAAGATATTCAAAGCTCCCGACTTCTTCCAATTTTTCCTCATTGATATATATTTCAGCTGCCTTGTTTGTTTTGTCAGTTGTCATTAATTTAGGTTTCTTTGCATTAAGATAGATGTTCTGCTCTTCGCTGTTCTTATGGGCTGACATAATTAGTTTTTCCATTCCTTTTTGTGTTGTGGACAGTAACACTGTGTCATAAGCATATCTAATCTCTGGTATTTCATAACCTCCAATTGTTATGGCATCATAATATTCTTTGTCTACATCTTCTCTAACATTCCTCATTATATTTTCCAGTATACAAGTTAAATAAGTAGGGTGACAATATGCACCCCTGACGGACCCCTTGTTTTAGGTCAAACAAAGTTGTTGTTTCACCATTTATTCTTACTGCTGCTTGTTGGTCTAGATACATCAGTGATGTTAATTGTATCAAATTTATTGGAAATCCCATTTTTTCGATTATTTCACAACGTTTCTGGTGTTGTACACAATCAAATGCCTTTGAGTAGTCTATAAAGGATAAATATAGATTCACATTAAACTCTCTGCATTTCTCTATTATTAATCTTAGATTGAATATATGATCTCTTGTTCCTCTTCCTTGCCTGAAACCAGCTTGGACCATACTGAGTTCTTCTTCTATTTTCTTACAAAGTCTACCAATTACGATTTCTAACAGAATTTTACTCGCATGACTAATCAGGGCAACATTTCTGTAGTTTATGCATAATTTCAAGTTACTCTTTTTTGGCTGTGGTATGAATACAGTTCTTTTCGATTCATTTGGCCAAATACCTGAATGCCATATATTTTTGCACAGTGCATGGTAGATTGTTGAACACCACTTTCCTCCTGCTATAATAAATTCAGCTGTTATCTCATCATATCCTGGTGATTTACCAGTTTTCAGATTCTTTATTGCCCATAAAACTTCTTCTATTATCGGTTCGGGTTCTTTCTCCTCCAATAATAATTCACACTGTTGATTTCTGTTTCCACAGTCGGTTGTTTCATACTTTCCTTTGCAATATTCCTTCTATCTTTCTAGAATTTCCTCTGTCTCTATCAAGGTATTCCCCATCTCATCACAAATTACATTTGGCTTAAATGTGACATTTCTCGTCAATGTCTTAATTTCTTTAAACATTTCACTATCTCTTCCACACTTCTGATGTTCTTCTATTCTTTCACAACAATCTTGTATGTAATGTTTTTTGTCTTTTCTTATGTTTATTCATACTTCTTTTGTTAAAGTTTTATATTTCTCTTTGTTGTTGTTCGTCACTTTCCATTGCGTCTTCATTTCTCTACATTGTTTTATCAGTTCTAGTGTACCTGATGTAATCCATCCATTCTTTTGTGTTTTCTTTACTGGAACCATGTCTTTGCTTTTGTTATTAAGATATCTTTGGCTTGGGTAGCCAGTTCATCTGGTGTCATCTCCTCCTGTAGAGCCATCAGGATTTCGAAACGGTTCTTTTCTTCTATACTGTATTGTTCTGGTATATTTGTAATATCAAAGCGGAATGGTCTTGATCCCGCAACTGTCTTTTTTATCTTTATCCTCATGTCTGCTATTAATAACTCATGGCCCGTGTCACAGTCAGCACCTGATAAAGTTTTTGCTGATGTTATACTTGACCTCCACCTTCTTTGCACTAAAATGTAATCTATTTGTGATTGTATCACTTCAATGATATCTTACAAACTGAAGTAAAATATATAGCTAATCAAGATAACTTGCAAAATTGGAGGTTATATTAACTCTATGATGGATGGATGAATAGAAAGGTGTATGGATAGAAAGATGGATGGATTGTGGATGAATGGACGGATGGAATGATGAATGGATGGATGGATAAACGAATGAATGGGTTGACCAATGAATGGATGATTCCAGCCATGAAATGACAAATGGTTCAACATGAGTATATAATATCTTATATCTTATATATCTTATATCCTTCCCGTGCCGTTAAACGTCACATAGGGCTCGTAAAGTAGTTCGCCAATTTTTCCTGTCTTCGGCGAGTCTTTCAACTTCATCAAAGGATTTTATGCCTGTTAACTTGGCCTCTCTTAATAATGTCCTCTTCAGAGTTTCACGCGGTCTGCCTCTTTTTCTTCTGCCTGTTGTGTTCCACTTGATAGCTTGTTTTGGGATTCTCTGATCATTTCTTCTCATCAAGTGACCAACATATGTCCATCTCCTTTTCCTGATCACCCATGAGACTGGTTGCTGTTCAGTCATCTATCTTATCTCTGCATTGTTCTTGAATTCATTCCACTTGATGCCGAGTATTTTCCTTAGGCATTTGTTTTCAAAAGAGTCTAATTTCTTTTCTATTTCTTTAGTTGTTTTTCAGCTTTCGCATGCATAAATGAAGGTGGATATTACATTTGAATTGAATAGTCTTAACTTGGTTTTTGTGCTTATGACTTTTGAATTCCATATGTTCTCAAGATTCTTGAAGATTGATGCTGCTTTTGCAATTCTGATCCTAACTTCCTTTCTAGTGTCACCATCCTGGTCTATGTAGCTGCCAAGGTATGCAAATTGATTGACTTCTTCAATATCTGTCCCTTCTATGTGTATTTTTCCATTTTGACTGATGGGAATTTTCATTATTTTTGTTTTGTCCTTGTTAATTTCAAGTCCTATTTTGCTAGCCAGTGAAGACAGGCTATCTGTTTTTTCTTGCATGGAATTCACATTATTACTGATAAGAGTTATGTCATCAGCAAAATCAAGATCTTCTAGTTGGGTCTCATGTACCCAGTCAATACCTGTGTTACCTGTGCAGCATTTGTATTATGAAGTCTATTGTAATCCCAAAAAGTAAAGGCGACAGTATACATCCTTGTTTCACGCCTGTTTCAATCTGGAACCATTCACTCATCCCTTCTTCTGTCTTGACTGCACAACCATATCCATTGTATAAGTCCTTAATGATGTTGACAATTTTAGATGGTATTCCATATAGACATAAAATTCTCCATAATGAATCTCTGTGTATGCTATCAAATGCCTTTTTAAAATCTATGAAGTTCAGTATTAATAGTTTCTGCTTTTCAATATGTTCTTCAAGTATTATTCTGAGAGTAAAGATCTGGTCGAGTATATAAAGTGGATAGAAAACAAAATGGCATACAAATAAACATATATACAGAAAAAGACCAAGACAAAGATAGATAGACAGACAGACAGACAAACAGACAGACAGACAGACAGATAGATAGATAGATAGATAGATAGATAGATAGATAGATAGATAGATAGATAGATAGATAGATAGATAGATAGATAGATAGATAGATAGATAGATAGATAGATAATCTGCTTTTTAATTTCCTCACTTATTATGTTGTTTCTGGTGAAGTTTGTGCCTAGATACGTGTATGTTTCTGCTTTACTAATAATGATGCCTCCAACATTTAAATAATCTGAATGATTCTGCCTCTGGTCGCTTGATTTCTTTATATACCTAGTCTTAGCTTGGTTAAGGTTCAGCCCACATTTAGTGCTATATCTGTCATGTGTACGCAAGTATTTATGACTTATTTCATAGTATATCCCAGTGGATCGATGTCACAGTGTATCCTAGTATTTTAGCTTTTTATTCTGTACTGCTTTTTTCATCCACTTTTATGATTACCTTTTCTAGTAATAGGTTGAATAGTAACGGAAATACTGTATTACCTTGTTTTAACCAGTTCTAATAAAGAAGGGTTCAGAATTTCTTCCTTTATATTACTATATTTTGTGAATCCTCCTTACATACATATAAACATACAGCGTGAAAAATAAAAAAAACACATACATACATACATACGTTCATACATACATACATATATACATACAGATATAAACATATACAGAAGTACATACAAAAGTATATGTATACATTAACTCATAAAAGTATTTATATCATGTATATGAAACATCCTGAAGGTGTATATTTCATCATTGTATTCAGCAGTTTTGTTTCAATTAGGAAATGAAATGCTACTTAATACTAACAAGCCATTACACATAATGTCTTCTATGAAATAATTTTTGTTTAGGAAGCAAAACGTATCATTTTCAGAAATGAAGAAAATGTGACAGAACTATCGGTATAATTTCATTGACCTTTTCAATATTTTCTTTTCTGCTTCGGTATATTTTAAACAACTAAATGCAGCCGGTAATAATTAAATTTTTTAAAAGTTCTCTGTTTGTATATTTTATATTAATAAGTGATTTTTGAAAAACATTAAGAAAAATTACGTTTCCAATTTCACAGTTTTTACATCAAGTGGAATGAATTTATTAATTATAATATAATAGAATAAAATAGATATAATATAATAGTATATAGTATAATAATATTTTAATAATGAAAATTCCCATTAATCAAAATGGAGAAATACACGTAGAAGGGACGTTTATTGAAGAAGTTAATCAATTTGCATACCTTGGCAGCTACATAGACGAGGATGGTGACACCAGAAAGGAAGACGAAATTAAATTTCCAAAAGAAGCATCAATCTCAAGAATCTTGAGAACATATAGAATTCAAAAGTTATAAGAACAAAAACCAAATTAAGTCTATTCAATTCAAATTTATGCATGCGAAATCTGGAAAACAACAATAGAAATAGATAAGACATTACTCTCTTTTGAAAACAAATGCATAAGGAAAATACTCGGCATCAAGTGGAAATAATTCAAGAACAACGCAGAGATACGACAGATAACTGAACAACAACCTGTCTCATGGGTGATCAGGAAAAGGAGATGGACATATGTTGGTCACTTGATGAGAAGAAATAATCAGAGAATCCAAAAACAAGCTATCAAGTGGAACACAACAGGCCGAAGAAAAAGGGGCAGAACTCGTGAAACTCTGAAGAGGACATTATTAAGAGAGGCCAAATTAACAGGCATAAAATCCCTTGATGAGCTTGAAAGACTCGCCGAAGGCAGTAAAATTGGCGAACTACCTTGCGAGCCCTATGTGACGTTTAACGGCACGGGAAAGACATAACAATATAAGAAGTAACTATTTTACAATATAAAGTATAAAAAAGTTTATACATATTTGTTCACAAAGTTCAAATCTAAAATGATCTAAATGTGATTTTTAATAGATAGATAGATAGATAGATAGATAGATAGATAGATAGATAGATAGATAGATAGATAGACAGAATGACCAAAAATACATGCATACATACATACATAAATACATACATACATACATACATACATACATACATACATACATACATACTACATAAATACATAATGTATATATACATATATACATACATACATACATAAATACACAGATGCATACTACATACATGTATACATAATACATACATACATACATACATACATACATACTACATAAATACATAATGTATATATACATATATATACATACATACATAAATACATAGATGTATACTACATACATACATACATAATACATACATACATACATACATACATACATACATACATACATACATACATACATACATACATACATACATACATACATACATACATACATACACATATATTTACACACATAGACATACATTCTTACATACATATATATATAAATAAGTTAAATATGTATATTGATACATTATTACTTACACACATATACATATATAAAAGATAGAGAATGAAGTTAGGATATAATATATATATATTTATATATAAATCATACATGTACATAAAAGCCTACATTTATAAAAATATTTATTACACCAAAGATTCCACATCTAATGTAATTATTAGAACTGATATTTTTATAGAAACTGTAGATATTTTATAAGAACTAGTTTTATAAAATTCATTATCTGAATTACTGTTAAAGAAAATTCATTTCTATTTTGAAGTGAAGTATTGTTTTAATTTTGCTAGCATAATTTGAATCCATTTCCTCTACATATTTCAAATCCTTCTTACAGGCAGTAAGTATTTTATCTCACAAACTATAAAGATGTAGTCAACGTCTGTTAAAAAAATTATAAATCTAATACCTGGTATGATATTTTTTACTTTGTCATTCTTCTCAGAACTACTATAACTCCTTGATGAATGAAATTGTTACAAGTATTATTACATGAAATATCAGTTAACCTTTCTTCACCACATTTAATTTTGCTTTTATATGTTAATAGCTAATGTTTTTTAAAATTTTCTAAGATATCTTACAAAGTGAAGAAAAATATATAGCTAATCATTATAACTTGTAAAATTGGAGGTTCTATTAACACTATGATGGATGGATGAATGGATGGATTGTGTGATGGATGAATGGATGGATGGAATGATGAATGGATGGATGAATAAATGAATAGATGGCTTGATCATTGCATGGATGATTCCAACCACGAAATGACGAATGGTTCAATATGAGTATTGAAAGTGAATAGAAAACAAATTGGCATACAAATAAACATATATGCAGAAAAAGACCAAGACATAGACAGACAGATAGATAGATAGATAGATAGATAGATAGATAGATAGATAGATAGATAGATAGATAGATAGATAGATAGATAGATAGATAGAATGACATAAACATACATGCATATAGACATACATATATATTTACACACATACACACATACATACTTACATACACATGTACATAGAAATGTTACATATTTATATTGATACATTATTACTTACACACATATGCATCTATAAAAAGATACAGAATGAAATTGGGATAAAATTTGTATATTTATATATAAACCATATAGGTATGTAAAAGGTTACATGTATAGGAATATTTATTGTACCAAAGATTCCACATCTGATGTAGTTATTAGAACTGATATATGTATAGAAACTGAAGATTTTTCGTAAGAAACAGTTTTATAACTTTAAAATTCATTATCTGAATTACTGGTACATAAATTAATTTCTATTTTGAAGTGAAGTATTGTTTTAATTTAACTAGCATAAGATGAATCCATTTCCTGTACATATTTCAAATTCTTCTTACAGGCTGTAAGTATTTTAGCTCACAAACTATAAAGAAGTAGTCAATTACTATTAAAAAAAGTTATAAACCTAAGATCTTACATGATATTGTATTTTTTACTTTGTCATTCTTCTCAGAACTACTATAACTCCTTGATGAATGAAATTGTTACAAGTATTATTACATGAAATATCAGTTAACCTTTCTTCACCACATTTAATTTTGCTTTTATATGTTAATAGCTAATGTTTTTTAAAATTTTCTAAGATATCTTACAAAGTGAAGAAAAATATATAGCTAATCATTATAACTTGTAAAATTGGAGGTTCTATTAACACTATGATGGATGGATGAATGGATGGATTGTGTGATGGATGAATGGATGGATGGAATGATGAATGGATGGATGAATAAATGAATAGATGGCTTGATCATTGCATGGATGATTCCAACCACGAAATGACGAATGGTTCAATATGAGTATTGAAAGTGAATAGAAAACAAATTGGCATACAAATAAACATATATGCAGAAAAAGACCAAGACATAGACAGACAGATAGATAGATAGATAGATAGATAGATAGATAGATAGATAGATAGATAGATAGATAGATAGAGATAGATAGATAGATAGAATGACATAAACATACATGCATATAGACATACATATATATTTACACACATACACACATACATACTTACATACACATGTACATAGAAATGTTACATATTTATATTGATACATTATTACTTACACACATATGCATCTATAAAAAGATACAGAATGAAATTGGGATAAAATTTGTATATTTATATATAAACCATATAGGTATGTAAAAGGTTACATGTATAGGAATATTTATTGTACCAAAGATTCCACATCTGATGTAGTTATTAGAACTGATATATGTATAGAAACTGAAGATTTTTCGTAAGAAACAGTTTTATAACTTTAAAATTCATTATCTGAATTACTGGTACATAAATTAATTTCTATTTTGAAGTGAAGTATTGTTTTAATTTAACTAGCATAAGATGAATCCATTTCCTGTACATATTTCAAATTCTTCTTACAGGCTGTAAGTATTTTAGCTCACAAACTATAAAGAAGTAGTCAATTACTATTAAAAAAAGTTATAAACCTAAGATCTTACATGATATTGTATTTTTTACTTTGTCACTCTTTTCAGAACTTCTATAACTCCTTCATGAATGAAATTGTTAGTAGTATAATTACATGAAATATCAGTTAAACATTCTTCGCCATATTTATCTTTCCTTTTCTAGGTTAATAGATAGATAGATAGATAGATAGATAGATATATAGATAGATAGATAGATAGATAGATAGATAGATAGATAGATAGATAGATAGATAGATAGATAGATAGATAGATAGATAGATAGATAGATAGATAGATAGAATGAATGAATAATCTTTATTTTTCAAGGGTAAAGAATTGGGCACCCAATCCCGTCTTATATTCTGCCCTTCCTCACTCCATCTTTCATTCTTCCCGCACACTGGATTTAGTACAAAAATACAAATTAAATTATTTAAAAACATATCAAAAGAGTGTAAGATTTAACTACTACATTCAAAGTAAAAGATAAGAAGTAATTAACCTAGTAAAATAGCACTCACGCACACATATATACGCAGACATATACATAAACAAAAATACATTGTAAATACAAATCTTCTAACATATGTTTTTTTTAAACAGACATTAAAATAATTTCTAACAGTATTTAACAAGTTGCTTTTCTAACTATGTCATTTTAGTACTTGATGGTTGGCGAGTCACGTGTTGAGAGAGTGCTGGTTATTTTATGGAGGCATATAATTACAAGCAAGTAAATAATGAAACAGACTTGAGTTAAAGGATGAAGTATTCATTCATTCATTCATTCATTCCTTTGCTTGTCCCTTGCGGAACTTTGCCTCCCAAACAGCACTCCTGTAGGCCTCTCGGTTGTGAGCAAGATGGCCTGCTGCTGCTGCATCCATTTCCAGATCATCAACGATGTCCTGCAGCCATCTTCGTCTCGGTCTTCCTCTTTTTCTTTTTCCCACCATGTATCCTTCCAATACGGTCCTCTCCAAAGTATCATGACGTTTAATGTGGCCAAAATATTTAAGTTTTCTCTCTTTAATCCTCTTCACTAGCCAGCCTTCTTCAATATTAAGCTCCTGTAGTATAGATATATTTGTTCTTTTTTGTGTCCACGATATTTGGAGAACTCTTCTATAGCATTTACCAATGGATTTTAAATGGTAAGGGAGGGTGTTCCAGAGCTGTACTGTAGAGTATGCTTGGCTTTTCTTGTACAGATCAATCCTGGGTTTAGGAAGAAGACAGTTTTTTAAACACTGTTTATGTCTAGTGTTATACGTAAACAGTGACCACAAGTAAGGCGGAACATTGGGGACAGAATTCTGTGAACAAACTTAACTTTGTTAAAAATGATTCTATTTTTGAGGGGTAGAATTTTGAGTTGTTTGAGTCAGCCGCGCAGAGCCGGGCCGAGCTACGCTACACAGCGCGGGCTGCTGCTGTTTTGCAGGCCGACCGTTCTTTTGGCGAAAAAGCGCTCTCGAGTTCCTTGCGTGGGGAGACAGGCTTTCGCTCCCTTCCCGGACGGCGAGAGTTAAGGTGTTTCGATGCAGAAGCGAGTGGTTTGTCCGTCGAGCGAAGCATGTAAACGGCTAGCCAGCCAGGTTCGTGATAACGATGTAGTACGGTTTTGTCGACCGATGGTCGCAAAGAGTATCGGGTCTGCAGTATGTTATGTGCGTATGTTGTGGGTGGCTGGGCTCCCTTCTGGTTCGCTAGAGTAGAGAGAAAGCCGCCGGCCACTACTGCCGGTTAAAGGAAGTGAAACGCCGCCGGGGTCGAAAGGGATCCACTCTGAGCAGAGCGCTGTCTCCCTTGCCCCGCGTCGGTCTGTCGGCAGATATCCGACTAAGGTTCGGTGAAGAAAGCTATCTGGTTGATCCTGCCAGTAGTCATATGCTTGTCTCAAAGATTAAGCCATGCATGTCTAAGTTCACACTGTCTCACGGTGAAACCACGAATGGCTCATTAAATCAGTCGAAGTTCCTTAGATGACACGATCCTACTTGGATAACTGTGCCAATTCTAGAGCTAATACATGCTTACCAAGCTCCGACCCTCGTGGAAAGAGCGCTTTTATTAGTTCAAAATCAATCGTCGTTCCCCTTCGCGAGGCGCGGCGTTCCAGCTGGTGACTCTGGATAACTTTGTGCTGATCGCATGGTCTTCTGTGCCGGCGACGCATCTTTCAAATGTCTGCCCTATCAAATGTCGATGGTACGTGACATGCCTACCATGTTTGTAACGGGTAACGGGGAATCAGGGTTCGATTCCGGAGAGGGAGCATGAGAAACGGCTACCACATCCATGGAAGGCAGCAGGCGCGCAAATTACCCACTCCCGGCACGGGGAGGTAGTGACAAAAAATAACAATACGGGACTTTTTCGAGGCCCCGTAAATGGAATGAGTTCACCGCTGCTGGCGAGATTCTTCAGCTGCCGTGCGTGGAGTGGTGCTCCTCTCAGCCAATGAAGAAAGATGCAAATGGAGTTGCCGGGCAGCACCACTGCGGAAAAGGTGGTAGAAAGGATAAAGCGAAGCAAACAGTCAAATCACGGCACCTCTGGTCTAGAGGTCGGCCACGTCCTGAGTGCAGTCATATCTGGTGAAATGCATGAACCGGCTTATCCCAGAGGTTAAGACACTGCTTGCGAGACTCTTCAAATGCTGCGCGTGGAGTGAAGCTCCTCCCGGTCAAGGAAGAAAATGCGGAAAAGAAATAAAGGTTGCTGTGCGGCGCCGATGTGAAAAGGTGGTGGAAAAGATAAAGTGAAATTTCATCGGTATGTCCAGTAGTATCGCAGCGAGAGCTACACATACCACGGCGCCTCTGCTCTAGAGGCTGGCCACGTCCGAAATACATCTACACTGGTGAAATATGCCTAAACCGGCACACACCAAGGGTGGAACTTGATGGCTAGACATGTCATGCCACCTCCGCTCTAGAGGTCGGTCACGACTGATATACACCCATACTTGTGAATTATGCCTAAACCGGCCCACACCAGGGGTGAATCTTGAAGACCATGCAAGTCACAGTACCTCTGCTCTAGAGGTCGGTCACGTCTCAAACACGCACATACTGGGATAATATGCCTAAACCGGCTCAACCCAGGGGTGGAAGTCACTAGTGGCGAGGACTCGTCCTCCTGGACAAAAGCTCCATCCTGGTCACAACTAGGAAGGGTAGCGGCCACGACCGCAAAATGCTGAAGTCGGAGACACTGGACCAGGGCAGTCTAGATAGGCAACCACCTCTCACCCGGCGGGGATGTTTGCGTATCCTAATCACGCTGAGGTTTTACGGTGAGAAAGTCCAACTCTAGACTGGATGGGCAACCACCTCTCACCCGGCGGTGATACACGGGTATCTCAAAACACGTCGAGGTTTTCCGGTGAGAAGGTCCAACTCTGGCCTGGGTGGGCTACCACCTCTCACCCAGCGGGGATGCACTGATATCCTAAACACGTCGAGGTCTTCCGGTGAGAAAGTCCAACTCTAGACTAAACTGGTTGCAACGAAAACCACGGTGTCACGCAATCCAGCTGCTGAGACCCACCAAGAATACAGGCTAAAGGCCTGCGATACTCTGAACCTCTTGTGGTCCTATCGGGGATCTTGCTTGGTCCTCTCGGGGACCACACAGGAGACCACGGGACCTAACGAGGACCACAGGCGTAAACTCAGTAGGATCACAGTGCGGTCTTCGTGGTAGAAGCGAACGCAGAAGAAGAACAAGAAGAAGAAGCAGAAGAGTTGTTTGTGTTGATCTACAGTCTGTACTGTGTGTTTGTCACAAATACGATTTAATGCTCGCTTGTGAAATGAGTGGAGCCTTTTTGTGTTTGAGACTGAGCATCCATCCCAGATTGTGGAACAGTAATCTAAGTGTGTTTGTATGTGTGATATGTAGTATATCTTTCTTGTGTCTTTGTCGATAAAGTGTTTAATTTTGGCTAATTGGTAAACTTTCTGTGCAATCAAATTTGTTAGGTTATGTATGTGAGAATTCCAAGTTAAATGCTGATCAATGATGAATCCTAGGGTTTTATGTTCATGAACATTTTCTATTGCCTTAGTCCCAGCACAAAGCTGTAGAGAAGTTTTTGTTGCATTTTGTAGTTTCTGTCTTGTAGTGATGAGCATGGATTTTGTTTTGTTGGTGTTTATCAACATACCATTTTTATTACTACATTTAATCAAACTGTTTATATCATTTTCGAGTGTTGTCTGTAGTTTATTGATGTCATAGTCACTATTGTAAACAGTACAGTCATCAGCGAAAAGATCACATTAAGAGTGCTTTAATGGTAGGTCGTTAATATAGGTAGCAAAGAGAAGAGGACCAAGAATGGAACCTTGAGGAATACCGATATCAGCTACAGACGAGCCATATATTTTGTTTCTAAAGCAAACTACTTGTTTTCTACCTGAGAGAAAAGATGTAATAAATTTTGTTAGGTCAGGGTGTAATCTATAGCCTTCCAGCTTTTTTGCAAGAATTTTATGATCAATCATATCGAAGGCTTTCTTGAAATCAACAAAGACAACACCACACAATTTGTCATTATTTATATTAGACAGCCAGCTTTCTGTCATTTTAGTTAATGCTGTGTTTCAGGAGTAATTTGGTCTAAAACCTGACTGACTGTCTATTAGTAGATTGTTTTCTTGTATGTGGAGCAGTGTTAACTTTTGTATATGCTTTTCATGAGGTTTAGATAGTGATGACAGAATGGATATGGATCTGTAGTTTGAAAGGTCACTAGTCTGTCCAGATTTAAAAAGAGGAAAAACTTTGGCGAGTTTAAAAGCGTCAGGGAAATATTGTTTGTCAATGCACACATTGTATAACTATGTTAATGTGTCTGTGACGACTGGTGCAGCGTAGAGTAGTATTTTGTTACTAATGTCACCACATCCTGCTGAGTTAGTGTTCTTTAGGGACCAGATGTAGTTATAAATTTCACCGTCTGTGAGGAAAGGAATATTAATTTGTTTTAGCTTTACACATTTACTGTCGCTGAAAGTTTTCAACACGCTCAGGTCGCAATTAGGGGTCGGTAATGAAGATTTTAGAATACTAATTTCTTCCCTAAAATGTTCTAATCAGTATTAGATAGATAGATAGATAGATAGATAGATAGATAGATAGATAGATAGATAGATAGATAGATAGATAGATAGACAGACAGACTGACATAGAGACAGATAGATAAATAGAGAGATAGAAAGTTAGATAGACAGATAGATAGACAGTTAGATAGATAAATAGACAGATAGGCAGGTAGATAGATAGATAGATAGATAGATAGATAGATAGATAGATAGATAGATAGATAGAGAATCTGTTGTTTAATTTCCTCACTTATTATGTTGTTTATGGTGAATGTTGTTCCTAGATATGTGCATTTTTCCGCTTTACTAATAGCGATATCTCCAATATTTAAATAATCTGATTGATTCTGCCTCTGGACTCTTGATGTCTTTATTTACTCTGCCTTACCTTAATGATCAAGACCACAGTAACTGCTACATCTATCATGTGCATGCAGGTATTGTTGACTTCTTGCATAATTTCTCCCAGTGGATCGATGTCACAGCGTATCCTAGTATTTTAGCTTTTTCTTCTGAACTGATTTTTTCGTTCACTTTTATGATTACCCTTTACAGTACAATTTTGAATAGTAACGAAAATAATGTATCACATTGTTTTAAACCAGTTCTAATAAAGAAGGGTTCAGACTTTTTACCTTCATATATTACTATATTTTGTGCATCCTCCTTAAATACATACAAACATACAATGTGAAAAAAATACACATAGATACATACATAATACATATACATACATAGATACAAACATATATATATATATATATATAAATATATGCAAAAGTACATACAAATAAATATTTATATCTATCTTTTTATATATATATATATATACAAATGAAACATTGTGAAGAAACATTATTTCAACATTGTATTCAACATTTAGTTTCAATTATTAAAAGAAATGCTAATTAATACTTACAAGAAATTACACATAATGTTTCTTTGAAACAATTTTTGTTTAGGAAACAAAACTTACCATTTTCAGAAGTGAAGAAAATGTTAAAGGCTTTGGATATAATTTCAATGAACCTTTTAATATAAAGATTTCTGATTAGCTATATTATAACAAAAATCAAACGCAGCCTGTAAGTATAAAATTTTTATAAAGTTTTCTGTTTATATATTTTATATTGAAAAGTGGATTTTTGAAAAATATTCAGAAAAATTAAGTTTCAATTTCACTGTTTTCACATCAAGTTTAACTATTTTTCAATTTAAAGAATAACAAAAATATTTATCCACATTTGTTCACACATTTCAAATCTAAAATGATCCAAATGTGATTTTTAATACATAGATAGATATATAGATAAATAGATAGATAGATAGATAGATAGATAGATAGATAGATAGATAGATAGATAGATAGATAGACAGACAGATAGATGGATAGATAGATAGATGGATAGATAGATATAGATAGATAGATAGATAGATAGATAGATAGATAGAATGACATAAACGTGCATGCAAACATATATATATATATAAATATATGCAAAAGTACATACAAATAAATATTTATATCTATCTTTTTATATATATATATATATACAAATGAAACATTGTGAAGAAACATTATTTCAACATTGTATTCAACATTTAGTTTCAATTATTAAAAGAAATGCTAATTAATACTTACAAGAAATTACACATAATGTTTCTTTGAAACAATTTTTGTTTAGGAAACAAAACTTACCATTTTCAGAAGTGAAGAAAATGTTAAAGGCTTTGGATATAATTTCAATGAACCTTTTAATATAAAGATTTCTGATTAGCTATATTATAACAAAAATCAAACGCAGCCTGTAAGTATAAAATTTTTATAAAGTTTTCTGTTTATATTTTATATTGAAAAGTGGATTTTTGAAAAATATTCAGAAAAATTAAGTTTCAATTTCACTGTTTTCACATCAAGTTTAACTATTTTTCAATTTAAAGAATAACAAAAATATTTATCCACATTTGTTCACACATTTCAAATCTAAAATGATCCAAATGTGATTTTTAATACATAGATAGATATATAGATAAATAGATAGATAGATAGATAGATAGATAGATAGATAGATAGATAGATAGATAGATAGATAGACAGACAGATAGATGGATAGATAGATAGATGGATAGATAGATATAGATAGATAGATAGATAGATAGATAGATAGATAGAATGACATAAACGTGCATGCAAACATAAATATATATATTTATACACACACATACATACTTACATACATATGTGCATCAACAAGTTACATATGTATATTGATATATTATTACCTACACACATATACATGTATAAAAAGATACAGAATGAAGTTGGGATATAATATGTACATTTATATATAAACCATATAGAGACATAAAAGCCTATATTTATCGGAATATTTATTATACCAAAGATTCTACATCTAATGTAATTTTTAAAACTGATTTTTGTATAGAAATTATAGATTTTTCATAAGAAACAGTTTTATAAAATTCATTATCTGAATTAATGTTACATAAAATTCATTTCTATTTTGAAATGAAGTATTGTTTTAATTTTATAAGCACCGGGTGAATCCATTTCCTGTACATATTTCAAATCCTTCTTACAGACCGTAAGTATTTTAGCTTACAAACTCTAAAGATGTAGCCAATTTCTGTTAAAAAAACTATAAACCTAATACCTGGCATGATATTTTATTTTTTACTTTGTCACTCTTCTTAGAACTTCCATAACTCCTTCATGAATTAAATTGTTACTAGTATAATGACATGAAGTATCAGTTAACCTTTCTTCATCACATTTATTTTTGCTTTTCTACTTTAATAGCTAATGTTTTTTAAAAAATTTTCTATGAAAAGTGATTGTATCACTTCAATGATATCTTACAAAATGAAGTAAAATATATAGCTAATTAGTATAACTTGTAAAATTTGAAGTTATATTAAATCTATAATGGATGGATGGATGGATAGATGGATGGATTTATGGATGCATGGATGAATGGAATGGTGGATGGATGGAGTGATGGATGAATTGTGAGATGGATGAATGGATGGATGGAATGATGATTGGATTGATGGATAAATAAATGGATGGGTTGATCAGTGCATGAATGATTCCAACTATGAAATGACAAATAGTTCAATTTGAGTATAGAAAGTGGATAGAAAACAAATTAGCATAGAAATAAACATATATGCAGAAAAAGACCGAGACATAGATAGATAGATAGATAGATAGATAGATAGATAGATAGATAGATAGATAGATAGATAGATAGATAGATAGATAGATAGATAGATAGATAGATAATCTACTTTCTAATTTCCTCACTTATTATGTTGTATCTGATGAAGTCTGTGCCTAGTTACTAATAATGATGTCTCCAACATTTATATAATCTGAATGATTCTTTCTCTGGTTTCTTGATGTTTTTATTCATCTTATCATATCTTGGTTAATGGTCAAGACCACATGTAGTGCTATATCACTCATGTGTATGCCGGTACTGATGACTTCTTGCATATTTTCTCCCATTGGATCGATGTCACAGCGTATCCTAGTATTTTAGCTTTTTCTTCTGTACTGATTTTTTCTTCCACTTTTATGATTATTTTTTATAGTACTAGGTTAATAGTAACGGAAATACTGTATTACCTTGTTTTAAACCAGTTCTAATAGAGAATGGTTCAGAATTTCTTCCCTTATATATTACTATTTTTTGTGCATCCTCCATACATACATATAAACATACGACGTGAAAAAAAACACATACATACATACATACATACAAACATACATACATACATACATACATACATACATACCTAGGAACATACATATATAAACATTCAGAAGTACATACAAAAGTACATGTACACGTTAACTCAAGAATAAATAAATAAATATATATATATATATATATGTATAACATGTACAATAAACATTCTCAAGGTATATATTTCACCATTGTATTCAGCGGCTTGGGTTCAATTAGGAA
>CM019698.1:19672097-19679597 GCA_009760885.1 Achatina immaculata
TTTCAGTTTTCCTGTATCAAAATATAACTTTCTGTGTTTTCCAATTTTGGCTTTCCTTAATTTTAGTTTTATTTTTTCTACCAGAAGGTTGTGATCACTTCCTACATCTGCTCCTTTCTTTGCTAGCACATCTTGTAGTGACCGTTTCCACGTGTTATTTATTAGTATATGATCGATTTGGTTTTCTGTAGTTTTATCTGGTGACCTCCAAGTCACTTTATGGATGTTTTTATGTTGGAAAATTGTCCCTCCGATGGTCATCATGTTTTCTTCACAGAAACTGCACAGTTGTTCTCCATTTTCATTTATTTCTCCGATTCCTTCTTTTCCCATGGTTCTTCTTCTATCTTCATTTCCCTTACCTACTTTTGCATTGAAATCGCCCAAGATGAGTAGCATATCATGCTTGGGTATTGTTTCTACTGTGGCTTGGAGGCTGTTGTAAAAATCTTCTTTTAATTCCTCTTCAGCTGCTTCTGTTGGTGCATAACAAACTATAATAGACAGCTTCGTGAATCTTGAGTTGAAGCGTGCATATAATAATCTCTCATTTATTGGGGTCCATTTCAGCAATGCTCTTGATGCTTCTTTTGGTATAATCAATGCTACTCCTCCTTCATGAAGATCTTCTTTACCTGACCATATTATTGTATCTTCTGTGTGCTGTGTTGTTAATTTCCTTCTGCCTTGTCGTGTCCATCTTGATTCTTGTATTCCTAGTATATCTAATTTGTATCTGTGCATTTCCTTGATGGTTTGTGCTAGTTCTCCAGTCTGGTTAAGTGTTCTTACATTCCAGCTGCCTATTTGCATCTTGTGTTTAGGTTCCAGGAGGTATGCATTCGGGCTGGGGACTTCCAGTGGCTGGCTTTCATCCACAACCTTCATGGGCTCAGTTTCCTGATAAGCATTTCTCCTTCCACCAGCATTTGTTTTTCCCTTGCTTCTGTTTCTGTAGCTGTCTGATAGTTTTTTTACCAGATAGGGTTGCTGGCCCTATGCTGAACCCTCCTTAGTCGCCTTTTACGATCATGCGTGGTAGGGTACAGTGGTCCTATTCTTTGCAGCTCCTGGGTACCACACGGGGGGGGGGGGATCTTTTGATATAATATGTACATTTATATATAAAAAATAAGAACACATACAAGCCTACATGTATAGGAATATTTATTATATCAAAGATTGTAGTCTAATCTAAGTATTAGAACTGCTATTTGCATAGAATCTGTAGATTTTGTTTTTATTGGAAATACTTTAATAAAATTTGTTTTCTGAATTACTGCTATATAAAATTAATTTCCATTTAAGTGGAGTATTGTTTTAATTTTCTAGCATCTGTAGAATCCCTTACCTGTACATAATTCAAATCCTTTTTACAGACAGTAAGTATTTTAACTCACAAACTATACAGAAGTAGAAATTATTTTTTTCAAACATTATAAAACTAATATTTGGCATGACACTTTATTTTTTACTTTGTCACTCTTTTCAGAACTAATATAACTCCTTCATGAAAGAAATTCCTACTAGTAGAATTATATGAAATATCAGTTAACCTTTAACTGCCACGTTTATTTTTGATTATTAGCTAATGGTTGCTTTTTCTTTTGCTGTTTTAAAAAAGTGATTGTATCACTTGAATGATATCATACAAAATGGTGTATAATATTTAGCCAATCAGTATAACTTGTACAATTATAGGTTAATTAACTCTATGATGGATGAATGGATCGATGTATGACTGGGTGGGTGGATAGAATAATGGATGTATGGATGGATGGAATGATGGATGGATGGACTGTGAACTGGATGAGTGGATGTTTGGAGTGATGAATGGATGAATAGATGAATAGATGGATGAGTAGATCAATGAATATATGACTCCAAGCATGAAATGATAAATGGCTCAACATAATAATAGAATGGGGAGAAAAAACAAACAGGCAGAAAAATACACTTTTATGCAGAAAAACACCAAGATATAGATAGATAGATAGATAGATAGATAGATAGATAGATAGATAGATTAGATAGATAGATAGATAGATAGATACATACATACATACATAAATACATACATACATACATACATACATACATAGATAATCTGCTTTTTAATTTCCTCACTTATTACGTTGTTTCTGCTGAAGGTTGTGCCTAGATATGTGTATATTTCCGCTTTACTAATAATGATGTCTCCAACATTTAATTAATCTGAATGAATCTGCCTCTGGTCTCTTGATGTCATTATATACCTTGTCATATCTTGGTTAATGGTCAAGCCCACATTTAGTGTTATATCTGTCATGTGTATCAAGGTACTGATGAATTTTTGCATAATTTGTAACATGTTGAGTGGATCGATGTCACAGCATATCCTAGTATTTTAGTTTTTTATTCTATACTGATTTTTTTTCCCACATTTATGAGTATCTTTTCTAGTACTAGGTTGAATAGTAACGGAAATAATGTATTACTTTGTTTTAACCAGTTCTAATAGAGAAGGGTTCAGACTTTCTTCCTTTATATATTACTATATTTTGTGCATCCTCCATCTTATATCGTATATCCTTCCCGTGCCGTTAAACGTCACATAGGGCTCGCAAAGTAGTTCGCCAATTTTTCCTGTCTTCGGCGAGTCTTTCAACCTCATCAAAGGATTTTATGCCTGTTAACTTGGCCTCTCTTAATAATGTCCTCTTCAGAGTTTCACGCGGTCTGCCCCTTTTTCTTCGGCCTGTTGTGTTCCACTTGATGGCTTGTTTTGAGATTCTCTGATCATTTCTTCTCATCAAGTAACCAACATATGTCCATCTCCTTTTCCTCATCACCCATACATAAAACACATACATATAAACTTACGACGTGAAAAATAAA
This sequence comes from Achatina immaculata, assembly GCA_009760885.1. NCBI lineage: Eukaryota > Metazoa > Mollusca > Gastropoda > Stylommatophora > Achatinidae > Lissachatina > Lissachatina immaculata. Next base: position 19,674,975 of record CM019698.1, read on the forward strand.
AAAATACATACATACATAAATACATACATAATACATACATACATACATACATACATACATACATACATACATACATACATACATACATACATACATACATGCATACATACATGCATACATACATACATATATAAACATATACAGAAGTACATGCAAAAGTACATGTACACGTGAACTCATAAATCTATGTATAACATGTACATGAAACATTCTCAAGGTATATATTTCACCTTTGTATTCAGCAGCTTAGGTTAAATTAGGAAATGAAATGCTAATTAATACTAACAAGCCATTACACATAGTGTCGTCTTTGAAAGAATTTTTGTTTAGGAAGCAAAACGTATCATTTTCAGAAATGAAGATGGTCTGACAGAACTATCGATATAATTTCATTGATTTTTTCAATATTTTCTTTTCTACTTTGCTATATTAAAAAAAATGAACGCAGTCGGTAAATATTAAATTTTTTAAAAGTTCTCTGTTTATATATTTTATGTTAATAAGTGATTAAAAAAAATCAAGTACAATTATGTTTTCAATTTCACAGTTTTCAAATCAAGTGTAGTAATTTTAATAATTATAATATAATAGAATAAAATAGATATAATATAATATAATATAATATAATATAATAAATATAATATAATATAATATAATAAATATAATAATATTTTAATAATGAACATTCTCATTAATCGAAATGGAGAAATACACGTAGAAGGGACGTATATTGAAGAAGTTATTCAATTTGCAATACTTGGCAGCTACATAGACTAGGACGGTGAAACCAGAAAGGAAGATGAAATTAAATTTCCAAAAGCAGCATCACTCTCAAGAATCTTGAGAAGATATGAAATTCAAAGTTATAAGCACAAAAACCAAGTTAAGTCTACTCAATTCAAATGTATTATCCACCCTCATTTATGCATGCGAAAACTGGAATAAAACAAAAGAAATAAACAAGAAATTAGGCTCTTTTGAAAACAAATGCCTAAGGAGAATAATAGGCATCAAATTGAATAAATTCAAGAACAATGCAGAAATAAGACAGATGACTGAACAACACCGAGTCTCATGGGCGATCAGGAAAAGGAGATGGACATATGTTGGTCAAACGATGAGAAGAAATGATCAGAGAATCCAAAAAAAACAAGCTATCAAGTGGAACACAACAGGCAAAAGAAGAACAGGCAGAACGCGTGAAACTCTGAAGAGGACATTGTTAAGAGAGGCGAAATTAACAGGTATAAAATCTTTTGATGAGGTTGAAAGAATCACCGAAGACAGGAAAAATTAGCAAACTACTTTGTGAGCACTATGTGACCTTTAACGACACGGGAAAGATATGACAATAAAATAAGTAACTATTTTACAACATAAAGTATAATAAATGTTTATACATATTTGTTCACAAAGTTCAAATCTAAAATGATCTAAATATGATTTTTAATAGATAGATAGATCGATAAATAGATAGATAGATAGATAGATAGATAGATAGATAGATACATACATACATACATACATACATACATACATACATACATACACACACACACATACATACATACATACATATATACATGCATACATATGTACACATATACTTATATACATACATATTTACATACATATGTGCATAGAACAGTTACATACTTATACACTATTACTTACACACATATGCATCTATAAATAATAAAGAATTAAGTTGGGATATAATGTGTACATTTATATATAAACTATAAGAACACATACAAGCCTACATTTATAGGAATATTTATTATACCAAAGATTGTATTTCTAATCTAAATATTAGAACTGCTATTTGCATCGAATCTATAGATTTTTTTATAAGGAACTGTTTAATAAAATTCATTTTCTGAATTACTGTTAGATAAAATTCATTTCTATTTTGAACTGAAGTATTGTTTTAATTTTCTAGAAACTGTAGAGTCCCTTTCCTATCAATATTTCAAATCCTTCTTACAGACAGTAAGTATTATGGCTCATAAACTATAAAGAAGTAGCCAATATGTTTAAAAAAATTATAAATCTAATATTTAGCATGACACTTTATTTTTTACTTTATCACTCTTTTCAGAACTATTATAACTCCTTAATAAAAGAAATTCCTACTAGTAGAATTATACGAAATCTCTCTCTCTCGCTCTCTCTGAACCTTAAGTGCCCAGGGCACATGGGGCTTCTGCAAGGTTTTTCCACAAATGCCTGTCATTCGCCTTTTTTTCTGCTCTTGCCCAGGTGGGCATACATACGAAATATCAGTTAACCTTTAATTGAAACATTTACTTTTGCTTCTTTGATTCCTAGCTAATGGTTTTTTTTGTTTTGCTGTTTAAGGAAAGTGATTGTATCACTTGAATGATATCATGCATAGTGGAGTATAATATATAGCCAATCACTATAACTTGTAAAATTATAGGTTATATTAACTCTATGACGGATGGATGGATCGATGTATGGTTGGATGGGTGAATAGAATGATGGATGGATGGATTGTGAACCGGACAAATGGATGGATGGAATGATGAATGGATAAATAGATGGATGGGTGAATCAATGAATATATGATTCCAACCAAGATATGATAAATGGTTCAATATGAGAATAGAAAGTGCAGAAAAAACAAACAAGCATACAAATGAACATTTATGCAGAAAAACACCAAGATATAGATAGATAGATAGATAGATAGATAGATAGATAGATAGATTAGATAGATAGATATATAGATAGATAGATAGATAGATAGATAGATAGATAGATGGATGGATGGATGGATAGCTGGATGGATGAATGGATGGATGGATGGATTGATGGATAGATTGATGGAAGGTATCATAGATGAATGAATGGATAGACGGATGGACCGACGGACAGACAGACGGTTGGATGGATGGATGAATGTATAGATAGATAGATAGATAGATAGATAGATAGATAGACAGATTAACTGCTATTTAATTTCCTCACTTATTATGATGTTTCTGGTAAAGGTTGTGCCTAGATATTTGTATGTTTCTGCTTTACTAATATTCATCTATCCAGTATTTATATAATCTGAATGATTCTGCATCTGGACTCTTGATGTCTTTATATACCCTGTCTTAGCTTGGTTAATGGTCAAACCCACATCTAGTGCTAAATCTGTCATGTGTATGTAGGTAGAGATGACTTCTTGCATATTTTCTCCAAGTAGGTCAATGTAACAGCATATCTTATTATTTTAGCTGTTTTGTCGTAATGCTTCTTTTTCTTCACTTTTATGATTAGCTTCTCTAGTACTAGGTTGAATAGTAACGGAAATACTATATTACCTTTTTTTTTAACCAGTTCTAAGAGAGAAGGGTTCAAACTTTCTTACTTTATATATTACTATATTTTGTGTATCCTCCGTACATAAATGTAAACATACGATAAGAAAAATAAAAATACACATACATACATACATACATATATACAAACATACATACAAAGATACAAACATACATACATACATACATACAAAAAACATACATATATAAACATATACAGAGGTACATACAGAAGTATATGTATACATTAACTCATATATATATATATATATATATATATATATAACATGTAACTGAAATATTCTCAAAGTATATATTTCACCACTGTATTCAGCAATTTACTTTCAATTATGAAATGAAATGCTAATTAATACTAACAAACAATTATACATAATGTCTTCTATGAATGAATTTTTGTTTAGGAAGCAAAACTTACCATTTTCAGAAATGAAGAAAATGTGACAGGACTTTGGATATAATTTCATTGACCTTTTCAATATGTCGTTTTCTGCTTCACTATATTATAACAAAATGAACGCAGTCCATAAATATCTATTTTTTAAAAAAGTTATCTGTTTATATATCTTATGTTGATAAGCGGATTTCTGAAAAACATTCAGAAAAATTATGCTTTCAGTTGCAAAGTTTTCACATCAAGTTAACTATTTTACAGTTTAAGTTGTTACAAAAATGTTTATACATATTTCTTCACACAGTTCAAATCTATAATGATACAAATGTGATTTTTATTAGATAGATAGATAGATAGATAGATAGATAGATAGATAGATTAGATAGATAGATATATAGATAGATAGATAGATAGATAGATAGATAGATAGATAGATGGATGGATGGATGGATAGCTGGATGGATGAATGGATGGATGGATGGATTGATGGATAGATTGATGGAAGGTATCATAGATGAATGAATGGATAGACGGATGGACCGACGGACAGACAGACGGTTGGATGGATGGATGAATGTATAGATAGATAGATAGATAGATAGATAGATAGATAGACAGATTAACTGCTATTTAATTTCCTCACTTATTATGATGTTTCTGGTAAAGGTTGTGCCTAGATATTTGTATGTTTCTGCTTTACTAATATTCATCTATCCAGTATTTATATAATCTGAATGATTCTGCATCTGGACTCTTGATGTCTTTATATACCCTGTCTTAGCTTGGTTAATGGTCAAACCCACATCTAGTGCTAAATCTGTCATGTGTATGTAGGTAGAGATGACTTCTTGCATATTTTCTCCAAGTAGGTCAATG
>CM019698.1:19684597-19752097 GCA_009760885.1 Achatina immaculata
CTCTAGTATGGACATTTCTGCTTCGTCTTGTAAGACACTGAAGCGGTTCTTAAGTACTGTTGAGAATTCGTTCCTTGTTTGCTGGTCTTTCAGTTTTCCTGTATCAAAATATAACTTTCTGTGTTTTCCAATTTTGGCTTTCCTTAATTTTAGTTTTATTTTTTCTACCAGAAGGTTGTGATCACTTCCTACATCTGCTCCTTTCTTTGCTAGCACATCTTGTAGTGACCGTTTCCACGTGTTATTTATTAGTATATGATCGATTTGGTTTTCTGTAGTTTTATCTGGTGACCTCCAAGTCACTTTATGGATGTTTTTATGTTGGAAAATTGTCCCTCCGATGGTCATCATGTTTTCTTCACAGAAACTGCACAGTTGTTCTCCATTTTCATTTATTTCTCCGATTCCTTCTTTTCCCATGGTTCTTCTTCTATCTTCATTTCCCTTACCTACTTTTGCATTGAAATCGCCCAAGATGAGTAGCATATCATGCTTGGGTATTGTTTCTACTGTGGCTTGGAGGCTGTTGTAAAAATCTTCTTTTAATTCCTCTTCAGCTGCTTCTGTTGGTGCATAACAAACTATAATAGACAGCTTCGTGAATCTTGAGTTGAAGCGTGCATATAATAATCTCTCATTTATTGGGGTCCATTTCAGCAATGCTCTTGATGCTTCTTTTGGTATAATCAATGCTACTCCTCCTTCATGAAGATCTTCTTTACCTGACCATATTATTGTATCTTCTGTGTGCTGTGTTGTTAATTTCCTTCTGCCTTGTCGTGTCCATCTTGATTCTTGTATTCCTAGTATATCTAATTTGTATCTGTGCATTTCCTTGATGGTTTGTGCTAGTTCTCCAGTCTGGTTAAGTGTTCTTACATTCCAGCTGCCTATTTGCATCTTGTGTTTAGGTTCCAGGAGGTATGCATTCGGGCTGGGGACTTCCAGTGGCTGGCTTTCATCCACAACCTTCATGGGCTCAGTTTCCTGATAAGCATTTCTCCTTCCACCAGCATTTGTTTTTCCCTTGCTTCTGTTTCTGTAGCTGTCTGATAGTTTTTTTACCAGATAGGGTTGCTGGCCCTATGCTGAACCCTCCTTAGTCGCCTTTTACGATCATGCGTGGTAGGGTACAGTGGTCCTATTCTTTGCAGCTCCTGGGTACCACACGGGGGGGGGGGATCTTTTGATATAATATGTACATTTATATATAAAAAATAAGAACACATACAAGCCTACATGTATAGGAATATTTATTATATCAAAGATTGTAGTCTAATCTAAGTATTAGAACTGCTATTTGCATAGAATCTGTAGATTTTGTTTTTATTGGAAATACTTTAATAAAATTTGTTTTCTGAATTACTGCTATATAAAATTAATTTCCATTTAAGTGGAGTATTGTTTTAATTTTCTAGCATCTGTAGAATCCCTTACCTGTACATAATTCAAATCCTTTTTACAGACAGTAAGTATTTTAACTCACAAACTATACAGAAGTAGAAATTATTTTTTTCAAACATTATAAAACTAATATTTGGCATGACACTTTATTTTTTACTTTGTCACTCTTTTCAGAACTAATATAACTCCTTCATGAAAGAAATTCCTACTAGTAGAATTATATGAAATATCAGTTAACCTTTAACTGCCACGTTTATTTTTGATTATTAGCTAATGGTTGTTTTTTCTTTTGCTGTTTTAAAAAAGTGATTGTATCACTTGAATGATATCATACAAAATGGTGTATAATATTTAGCCAATCAGTATAACTTGTACAATTATAGGTTAATTAACTCTATGATGGATGAATGGATCGATGTATGACTGGGTGGGTGGATAGAATAATGGATGTATGGATGGATGGAATGATGGATGGATGGACTGTGAACTGGATGAGTGGATGTTTGGAGTGATGAATGGATGAATAGATGAATAGATGGATGAGTAGATCAATGAATATATGACTCCAAGCATGAAATGATAAATGGCTCAACATAATAATAGAATGGGGAGAAAAAACAAACAGGCAGAAAAATACACTTTTATGCAGAAAAACACCAAGATATAGATAGATAGATAGATAGATAGATAGATAGATAGATAGATAGATAGATAGATACATACATACATACATACATACATACATACATAAATACATACATACATACATACATACATACATAGATAATCTGCTTTTTAATTTCCTCACTTATTACGTTGTTTCTGCTGAAGGTTGTGCCTAGATATGTGTATATTTCCGCTTTACTAATAATGATGTCTCCAACATTTAATTAATCTGAATTAATCTGCCTCTGGTCTCTTGATGTCATTATATACCTTGTCATATCTTGGTTAATGGTCAAGCCCACATTTAGTGTTATATCTGTCATGTGTATCAAGGTACTGATGAATTTTTGCATAATTTGTAACATGTTGAGTGGATCGATGTCACAGCATATCCTAGTATTTTAGTTTTTTATTCTATACTGATTTTTTTCCCACATTTATGAGTACCTTTTCTAGTACTAGGTTGAATAGTAACGGAAATAATGTATTACTTTGTTTTAACCAGTTCTAATAGAGAAGGGTTCAGACTTTCTTCCTTTATATATTACTATATTTTGTGCATCCTCCATCTTATATCTTATATCCTTCCCGTGCCGTTAAACGTCACATAGGGCTCGCAAAGTAGTTCGCCAATTTTTCCTGTCTTCGGCGAGTCTTTCAACCTCATCAAAGGATTTTATGCCTGTTAACTTGGCCTCTCTTAATAATGTCCTCTTCAGAGTTTCACGCGGTCTGCCCCTTTTTCTTCGGCCTGTTGTGTTCCACTTGATGGCTTGTTTTGAGATTCTCTGATCATTTCTTCTCATCAAGTAACCAACATATGTCCATCTCCTTTTCCTCATCACCCATACATAAAACACATACATATAAACTTACGACGTGAAAAATAAAAAAATACATACATACATAAATACATACATAATACATACATATATACATACATACATACATACATACATACATACATACATACATACATACATACATACATACATACATGCATACATACATGCATACATACATACATATATAAACATATACAGAAGTACATGCAAAAGTACATGTACACGTGAACTCATAAATCTATGTATAACATGTACATGAAACATTCTCAAGGTATATATTTCACCTTTGTATTCAGCAGCTTAGGTTAAATTAGGAAATGAAATGCTAATTAATACTAACAAGCCATTACACATAGTGTCGTCTTTGAAAGAATTTTTGTTTAGGAAGCAAAACGTATCATTTTCAGAAATGAAGATGGTCTGACAGAACTATCGATATAATTTCATTGATTTTTTCAATATTTTCTTTTCTACTTTGCTATATTAAAAAAAATGAACGCAGTCGGTAAATATTAAATTTTTTAAAAGTTCTCTGTTTATATATTTTATGTTAATAAGTGATTAAAAAAAAATCAAGTACAATTATGTTTTCAATTTCACAGTTTTCAAATCAAGTGTAGTAATTTTAATAATTATAATATAATAGAATAAAATAGATATAATATAATATAATATAATATAATATAATAAATATAATAATATTTTAATAATGAACATTCTCATTAATCGAAATGGAGAAATACACGTAGAAGGGACGTATATTGAAGAAGTTATTCAATTTGCAATACTTGGCAGCTACATAGACTAGGACGGTGAAACCAGAAAGGAAGATGAAATTAAATTTCCAAAAGCAGCATCACTCTCAAGAATCTTGAGAAGATATGAAATTCAAAGTTATAAGCACAAAAACCAAGTTAAGTCTACTCAATTCAAATGTATTATCCACCCTCATTTATGCATGCGAAAACTGGAATAAAACAAAAGAAATAAACAAGAAATTAGGCTCTTTTGAAAACAAATGCCTAAGGAGAATAATAGGCATCAAATTGAATGAATTCAAGAACAATGCAGAAATAAGACAGATGACTGAACAACACCGAGTCTCATGGGCGATCAGGAAAAGGAGATGGACATATGTTGGTCAAACGATGAGAAGAAATGATCAGAGAATCCAAAAAAAACAAGCTATCAAGTGGAACACAACAGGCAAAAGAAGAACAGGCAGAACGCGTGAAACTCTGAAGAGGACATTGTTAAGAGAGGCGAAATTAACAGGTATAAAATCTTTTGATGAGGTTGAAAGAATCACCGAAGACAGGAAAAATTAGCAAACTACTTTGTGAGCACTATGTGACCTTTAACGACACGGGAAAGATATGACAATAAAATAAGTAACTATTTTACAACATAAAGTATAATAAATGTTTATACATATTTGTTCACAAAGTTCAAATCTAAAATGATCTAAATATGATTTTTAATAGATAGATAGATCGATAAATAGATAGATAGATAGATAGATACATACATACATACATACATACATACATACATACATACATACATACATACATACATACATACATGCATGCATGCATGCATGCATGTATGCATACATACATACATACACACACACATACATACATACATACATATATACATGCATACATACGTACACATATACTTATATACATACATATTTACATACATATGTGCATAGAACAGTTACATACTTATACACTATTACTTACACACATATGCATCTATAAATAATAAAGAATGAAGTTGGGATATAATGTGTACATTTATATATAAACTATAAGAACACATACAAGCCTACATTTATAGGAATATTTATTATACCAAAGATTGTATTTCTAATCTAAATATTAGAACTGCTATTTGCATCGAATCTATAGATTTTTTTATAAGGAACTGTTTAATAAAATTCATTTTCTGAATTACTGTTAGATAAAATTCATTTCTATTTTGAACTGAAGTATTGTTTTAATTTTCTAGAAACTGTAGAGTCCCTTTCCTATCAATATTTCAAATCCTTCTTACAGACAGTAAGTATTATGGCTCATAAACTATAAAGAAGTAGCCAATATGTTTAAAAAAATTATAAATCTAATATTTAGCATGACACTTTATTTTTTACTTTATCACTCTTTTCAGAACTATTATAACTCCTTAATAAAAGAAATTCCTACTAGTAGAATTATACGAAATCTCTCTCTCTCGCTCTCTCTGAACCTTAAGTGCCCAGGGCACATGGGGCTTCTGCAAGGTTTTTCCACAAATGCCTGTCATTCGCCTTTTTTCTGCTCTTGCCCAGGTGGGCATACATACGAAATATCAGTTAACCTTTAATTGAAACATTTACTTTTGCTTCTTTGATTCCTAGCTAATGGTTTTTTTTGTTTTGCTGTTTAAGGAAAGTGATTGTATCACTTGAATGATATCATGCATAGTGGAGTATAATATATAGCCAATCACTATAACTTGTAAAATTATAGGTTATATTAACTCTATGACGGATGGATGGATCGATGTATGGTTGGATGGGTGAATGGAATGATGGATGGATGGATTGTGAACCGGACAAATGGATGGATGGAATGATGAATGGATAAATAGATGGATGGGTGGATCAATGAATATATGATTTCAACCATGAAATGATAAATGGCTCAACATGAGAATAGAAAGGGGAGAAAAAACAAACAGGCAGATAAATAAACCTTTTTGAAGAAAAACACCAAGATATAGATAGATAGATAGATAGATAGATAGATACATACATACATACATACATACATATATACATACATACTTACATATGTAATGTATACTTATATAATACATACTTACATACATATATACATATAGCAGATACATATTTATACACTATTACTTACACACATATGCATCTATAAAAAATACACAATGATCTTGGTATATAATATGTACGTTTATATATAAAAAATAAGAACACATACAAGCGTACATTTATAGGAATATTTATTATACCAAAGATTTTACGTCTAATCTAAGTATTAGAACTGCTATTTGCATAGAATCTGTAGATTTTTTTTATTAGAAACCGTTTAATAAAATTTGTTTGCCGTATTACTGTTATGTAAAATTTATTTCTATTTTGAAGTGGAGTATTGTTTTAATTTTCTAGCATCTGTAGAATCCCTTTCCTGTAAATACTTCAAATCCTTCTTACAGACAGAAAGTATTTTAGCTCACAAACTATAAAGATGTAGCCAATATTAAAAAAAAAATTATAAATCTAATATCTGGCATGATACTTTCTTTTTACTTTGTCACTCTTTTCAGAACTAATATAACTGCTTCATGAAAGAAATTCCTACTAGTAGAATTATATGAAATATAAGTTAACCTTTAACTGCCACATTTATTTTTGCTTCCTAGGTTACCAGCTAATGTTTTTTTTTTTTTGCTGTTTAAGAAAAGTGATTGTATCACTTGAATGATATCATACAAAATGGATTATAATATATAGCCAATCACTATGACTTATAAAATTATAGATTATATTAACTATATGATGGATGGATGGATCGATGTATGGTTGGATGGGTGGATGGAATAATGGATGGATGAATGGAATGATGGTGGATGGATTGTGAAATGGATGAATGGATGGAATGATCAATGGATAAATGGATAAATAGATGGATGGAATGGTGAATCAATGAATATATGATTCCAACCAAGATATGATAAATGGTTCAATATGAGAATAGAAAGTGCAGAAAAAACAAACAAGCATACAAATGAACATTTATGCAGAAAAACACCAAGATATAGATAGATAGATAGATAGATAGATAGATAGATAGATAGATAGATAGATAGATAGATAGATAGATAGATAGATTAGATAGATAGATAGATAGATAGATAGATAGATAGATAGATAGATAGATGGATGGATGGATGGATAGCTGGATGGATGAATGGATGGATGGATGGATTGATGGATAGATTGATGGAAGGTATCATAGATGAATGAATGGATAGACGGATGGACCGACGGACAGACAGACGGTTGGATGGATGGATGAATGTATAGATAGATAGATAGATAGATAGATAGATAGATAGATAGATAGATAGATAGATAGATAGATAGATAGACAGATTAACTGCTATTTAATTTCCTCACTTATTATGATGTTTCTGGTAAAGGTTGTGCCTAGATATTTGTATGTTTCTGCTTTACTAATAATCATCTATCCAGTATTTATATAATCTGAATGATTCTGCATCTGGACTCTTGATGTCTTTATATACTCTGTCTTAGCTTGGTTAATGGTCAAACCCACATCTAGTGCTAAATCTGTCATGTGTATGTAGGTAGAGATGACTTCTTGCATATTTTCTCCAAGTAGGTCAATGTAACAGCATATCTTATTATTTTAGCTGTTTTGTCGTAATGCTTCTTTTTCTTCACTTTTATGATTAGCTTCTCTAGTACTAGGTTGAATAGTAACGGAAATACTATATTACCTTTTTTTTTAACCAGTTCTAAGAGAGAAGGGTTCAAACTTTCTTACTTTATATATTACTATATTTTGTGTATCCTCCGTACATAAATGTAAACATACGATAAGAAAAATAAAAATACACATACATACATACATACATATATACAAACATACATACAAAGATACAAACATACATACATACATACATACAAAAAACATACATATATAAACATATACAGAGGTACATACAGAAGTATATGTATACATTAACTCATATATATATATATATATATATATATATATATATATATATATATAACATGTAACTGAAATATTCTCAAAGTATATATTTCACCACTGTATTCAGCAATTTACTTTCAATTATGAAATGAAATGCTAATTAATACTAACAAACAATTATACATAATGTCTTCTATGAATGAATTTTTGTTTAGGAAGCAAAACTTACCATTTTCAGAAATGAAGAAAATGTGACAGGACTTTGGATATAATTTCATTGACCTTTTCAATATGTCGTTTTCTGCTTCACTATATTATAACAAAATGAACGCAGTCCATAAATATCTATTTTTTAAAACAGTTATCTGTTTATATATCTTATGTTGATAAGCGGATTTCTGAAAAACATTCAGAAAAATTATGCTTTCAGTTGCAAAGTTTTCACATCAAGTTAACTATTTTACAGTTTAAGTTGTTACAAAAATGTTTATACATATTTCTTCACACAGTTCAAATCTATAATGATACAAATGTGATTTTTATTAGATAGATAGATAGATAAATAGATAGATAGATAGATAGATAGATAGATATAATGATACATGAATATATACATGAATATATACATACATAATACATACATACATATATAATACATACATACATACATACATACATACATACATACATACATACACACATACATACAGACATATATACATACATACATACATACACACATACATACATACAAACTTGCATACATACATACATACATACATACATACATACATACATGCATACACACATACATACAGACATACATACATACATATATACTTATATCCATACATATTTGCATACATACATACATAGAACAGTTACATAAGTATATTGGTACATTATTATTTATGCACATATGCATCTATAAAAAGAAACAGAATGAAGTTGGGATATAATATGTACATTTATATTCATTCATTCGTTCATTTGCATGTCGCTTGCACATGATGGCCTGCTGCTAATGCATCCATTTGCAGATCATAAACGATGTCTTGTAGCCATCTTCACCTTGGTCTTCCTCTCTTTCTTTTTCCCATTATGTACCCTTCTATGATGGTCTTCTCTAAATTATCATGACCTTTAATGTGTCCAAAATATTTAAGTTTTCTCTCCCTAATCATTTTCACTAGCTAGCCTTCTTCAATATTAAGCTCTTGTAGTATAGATATATTTGTTCTTTTTTGTGTCCATGATATTTGAAGAACTCTTCTGTAGCATTTACATTCAAATACATTTATGCATTTCTCAGCTGTTTTATTAAGTGTCCAGGTCTCACAGGCATATGTTGCAATGGGAAAGATGCATGCCCATAAGAATCTTATTTTTGTGGTTCTATCTTCTCCTCTCCATAGATTATTTAGTTGTTTTACTTTCTGAAGAGCGATAAATGTCCTCCTTTTAATTTCCCTCATCGTATTTCCATTATTAGTTAGCAGTGATCCAAGATATTCAAAACTCTCCACTTTTTCCAGTTTTTCCTCATTGATACATATTTCAGCTGCCTTGTTTGTTTTGTCAGTTGTCATTAATTTAGTTTTGTTTGCACTAAGATAGAAGTTTTGCTTTTCGTTGTTCTTACGGACTAACATAATTAGTTTTTCCATTCTTTTTGTGTTGTGGACAGTAACACTGTGTCATCAGCATATCTAATCTCTGGTATTTCATAACCTCCAATTGTTATGGCATCATAATATTCTTTGTCTACATCTTCTCTAACATTCCTAATTGTATTTTCAGTATACAAGTTAAATAAGTAGGGTTACAATATGCACCCCTGATGGACCTCTTGTTTTATGGGAAACCAACTTGTTGTTTCACCATATATTCTTACTGCTGCTTGTAGGTCTAGATACAGTTGTGATGTTAAATGTATCAAATGTGTTGGAAATCCCATTTTTTTCCATTATTTCCCAAAGTTTCTGGTGTTGTACACAATCAAATGTCTTTGAGTAGTCTATAAAGGATAAATATAGATTCATATTAAACTCTCTGCATTTCTCTATTATTAATCTTATATTGAATATATGATCTCTTGATCCTCTTCCTTGCCTGAAACCAGCTTGGACCATATTGACTTCTTCTTCTATTTTCTTACGAAGTCTACCCATTATGATTTTTAACAGAATTTTACTGGCATGACTAATCAGGGCAACATTTCTGTAGTTTGTGTATAATTTCAGGTTATCCTTTTTTGGCAGTGGTATGAATACAGTTCTTTTCCATTGTTAGCCAAATACCTGAATGCCATAACTTTTTACATAGTGCATGATAGATTGTTTCACATTCCTTTCCTCCTTCTTTAATAAGTTCAGCTGTTATCTCATCACATCTTGATGGTTTACAATTTTTCAGATTCTTTACTGCCCATAAAACTTCTTCTATTGTCGTTTCGGGTTCTTTCTCCTCCAATAATAATTCACACTGTAGATTTCTCGTTTCACAGTCAGTTGTTTCATACATTCCTCTGCAATATTCCTTCTATCTTTCTAGAATTATTACATTTATATACGAACCATAATAACACATACAGACTGAAATTTATAGGAATATATATTATACCAAAGATTCTACATCTGGCGTAAGTATTAGATCTGATATTTGTAGAGTATCTGTAGATTGTTCATAAGAAACAGTTTTACAAAATGTATTTTCCGAATTATTGTTATTTTAAATTCATTTCTATTTTGAATTGAAGTATTGTTTTAATTTTACTAACTTATGTAGAATCCCTTTCCTGTACATATTTCAAATCCTTCTTACAGTCAGTAAGTATTTTAGCTCACAAACTATAAAGAAGTATTCAATTTATGTTAAAAAAAATTATAAAACTAATATCTGGCATGATACTTTATTTTTTACTTTCTCACTCTTTTCAGAACTACTATAACTCCTTCATGAATGAAATTGTTACTAGTAAAAAATTATGTAATATCATTTAACCATTCCATGCCACATTTATTTTGATTT
Source organism: Achatina immaculata (assembly GCA_009760885.1). NCBI lineage: Eukaryota > Metazoa > Mollusca > Gastropoda > Stylommatophora > Achatinidae > Lissachatina > Lissachatina immaculata. Next base: position 19,695,306 of record CM019698.1, read on the forward strand.
CTAGTTAACAAGATAATGTTTTTATATTATGTTTGAAAGGTGATTGTACCACTTGAATGATATCTTACAAAATGGAATATAATATACAGCAAATCACTATAACTTGTAAACTTGGAGGTTGCAATAACTCTATGATAGATGGAAGAATCAATCGATGGATTTATGGTAAGATGGGTGGATGGATTAATGGATAGATGGTTGGAATGAGGGATTGATAGACTGTGGGATAGATGAATGGATGTATGAGATGATAAAAGTATGGATGAATAAATGGATGCATAGGTGGATCAATGAATTTATGATATGAATCATGAAATGACATATGACTCAACATTATAATAGAAACTGCATAGAAAACTGACAAGCACACAAATAATCATACACAGATAAAAAAATTCAAGATATAGATAGATAGATAGATAGATAGATAGATTGATAGATAGATAGATAGATAGATAGATAGATAGATAGATACATACATACATACATACATACATACATACATACATACATACATACAAACATACATACATACATACATACATACATACATACATATATACTTACATTTGCTTCATACTTACATATATATATATATACATCAGTTAGATATGTATATTGATATATTATTACTTACACACATATGCATCTTGAAAAACATACAGCATGAATTTGTGATATAATATGTACATTTACATATAAACCAAAGAATATATAGAGGCCTACATTTATAGGAATATATATTATACCAAAGATTCTACATCTAATGTAATTATTCATTCATTCATTCATTTGCATGTCCCTTGCGGAACTTTGCCTCTCAAACAGCACTCCTGTAGGCCTCTCGGTTGTGAGCAAGATGGCCTGCTGCTGTTGCATCCATTTCCAGATCGTCAGTGATGTCTTGCAGCCATCTTCGTTTTGGTCTTCCTCTTTTTCTTTTTCCCATTATGTATCCTTCTAATACGGTCTTCTCTAAATTATCATGACCTTTAATGTGTCCAAAATATTTAATTTTTCTCTCTTTAATCCTCTTTACTAGCCAGCCTTCTTCAATATTAAGCTCTTGTAGTATAGATATATTTGTTCTTTTTTGTGTCCATGATATTTGGAGAACTCTTCTGTAGCATTTACATTCAAAGCCATTTATGTGTTTCTCAGCTGTTTTGTTAAGTGTCCAGGTCTCACAGGCATATGTTACAATGGGAAAGATGCATGCCCTTAAAAATCTTATTTTTGTGGTTCTGTCTGCTCCTCTCCACAGATTCTTTATTTGTTTTATTTTCTGAAGAACGATAAATGTCCTCCTTTTAATTTCCCTCATTGTATCTCCATTATTAGTTAGTAGTGATCCAAGATATTCAAAACTCTCCACTTCTTCCAGTTTTTCCTCATTAATACATATTTCAGTTGCCTTGTTTGTTCTGTCAGTTGTCATCACTTTAGTTTTCTTTGCATTAAGATAGAGGTTCTGCTCTTTGCTGTTCTTGCAGACTGAAATAATTAGTTTTTCCATTCCTTTTTGTGTTGTGAACAGCAATACTGTGTCATAATCATATCTCTCTCTCTCTCTCTCTGAACCTTAAGTGCCCAGGGCACATGGGGCTTCCGCAAGGGTTTTCCACAAATGCCTGTCCTTCGCTTTTTTTTCTGCTCTTGCCCAGGTGAGCCCTCTATAAGCATATCTAATCTCTGGTATTTCATAACCTCCAATTGTTATGGCATTATAATATTCTTTGTCTGCATCTTCTCTAACATTCCTCATTATATTTTCAGTATACATGTTAAATAAGTAGGGTTACAATATGCACCCCTGACGGACCCCTTGTTTTATGTGAAACCAACTTGTTGTTTCACCATATATTCTTACTGCTGCTTGTAGGTCTAGATACAGTTGTGATGTTAAATGTATCAAATGTGTTGGAAATCCCATTTTTTTCCATTATTTCCCAAAGTTTCTGGTGTTGTACACAATCAAATGTCTTTGAGTAGTCTATAAAGGATAAATATAGATTCATATTAAACTCTCTGCATTTCTCTATTATTAATCTTATATTGAATATATGATCTCTTGATCCTCTTCCTTGCCTGAAACCAGCTTGGACCATATTGACTTCTTCTTCTATTTTCTTACGAAGTCTACCCATTATGATTTTTAACAGAATTTTACTGGCATGACTAATCAGGGCAACATTTCTGTAGTTTGTGTATAATTTCAGGTTATCCTTTTTTGGCAGTGGTATGAATACAGTTCTTTTCCATTGTTAGCCAAATACCTGAATGCCATAACTTTTTACATAGTGCATGATAGATTGTTTCACATTCCTTTCCTCCTTCTTTAATAAGTTCAGCTGTTATCTCATCACATCTTGATGGTTTACAATTTTTCAGATTCTTTACTGCCCATAAAACTTCTTCTATTGTCGTTTCGGGTTCTTTCTCCTCCAATAATAATTCACACTGTAGATTTCTCGTTTCACAGTCAGTTGTTTCATACATTCCTCTGCAATATTCCTTCTATCTTTCTAGAATTATTACATTTATATACGAACCATAATAACACATACAGACTGAAATTTATAGGAATATATATTATACCAAAGATTCTACATCTGGCGTAAGTATTAGATCTGATATTTGTAGAGTATCTGTAGATTGTTCATAAGAAACAGTTTTACAAAATGTATTTTCCGAATTATTGTTATTTTAAATTCATTTCTATTTTGAATTGAAGTATTGTTTTAATTTTACTAACTTATGTAGAATCCCTTTCCTGTACATATTTCAAATCCTTCTTACAGTCAGTAAGTATTTTAGCTCACAAACTATAAAGAAGTATTCAATTTATGTTAAAAAAAATTATAAAACTAATATCTGGCATGATACTTTATTTTTTACTTTCTCACTCTTTTCAGAACTACTATAACTCCTTCATGAATGAAATTGTTACTAGTAAAAAATTATGTAATATCATTTAACCATTCCATGCCACATTTATTTTGATTTCTAGTTAACAAGATAATGTTTTTATATTATGTTTGAAAGGTGATTGTACCACTTGAATGATATCTTACAAAATGGAATATAATATACAGCAAATCACTATAACTTGTAAACTTGGAGGTTGCAATAACTCTATGATAGATGGAAGAATCAATCGATGGATTTATGGTAAGATGGGTGGATGGATTAATGGATAGATGGTTGGAATGAGGGATTGATAGACTGTGGGATAGATGAATGGATGTATGAGATGATAAAAGTATGGATGAATAAATGGATGCATAGGTGGATCAATGAATTTATGATATGAATCATGAAATGACATATGACTCAACATTATAATAGAAACTGCATAGAAAACTGACAAGCACACAAATAATCATACACAGATAAAAAAATTCAAGATATAGATAGATAGATAGATAGATAGATAGATTGATAGATAGATAGATAGATAGATAGATACATACATACATACATACATACATACATACATACATACAAACATACATACATACATACATACATACATACATATATACTTACATTTGCTTCATACTTACATATATATATATATACATCAGTTAGATATGTATATTGATATATTATTACTTACACACATATGCATCTTGAAAAACATACAGCATGAATTTGTGATATAATATGTACATTTACATATAAACCAAAGAATATATAGAGGCCTACATTTATAGGAATATATATTATACCAAAGATTCTACATCTAATGTAATTATTCATTCATTCATTCATTTGCATGTCCCTTGCGGAACTTTGCCTCTCAAACAGCACTCCTGTAGGCCTCTCGGTTGTGAGCAAGATGGCCTGCTGCTGTTGCATCCATTTCCAGATCGTCAGTGATGTCTTGCAGCCATCTTCGTTTTGGTCTTCCTCTTTTTCTTTTTCCCATTATGTATCCTTCTAATACGGTCTTCTCTAAATTATCATGACCTTTAATGTGTCCAAAATATTTAATTTTTCTCTCTTTAATCCTCTTTACTAGCCAGCCTTCTTCAATATTAAGCTCTTGTAGTATAGATATATTTGTTCTTTTTTGTGTCCATGATATTTGGAGAACTCTTCTGTAGCATTTACATTCAAAGCCATTTATGTGTTTCTCAGCTGTTTTGTTAAGTGTCCAGGTCTCACAGGCATATGTTACAATGGGAAAGATGCATGCCCTTAAAAATCTTATTTTTGTGGTTCTGTCTGCTCCTCTCCACAGATTCTTTATTTGTTTTATTTTCTGAAGAACGATAAATGTCCTCCTTTTAATTTCCCTCATTGTATCTCCATTATTAGTTAGTAGTGATCCAAGATATTCAAAACTCTCCACTTCTTCCAGTTTTTCCTCATTAATACATATTTCAGTTGCCTTGTTTGTTCTGTCAGTTGTCATCACTTTAGTTTTCTTTGCATTAAGATAGAGGTTCTGCTCTTTGCTGTTCTTGCAGACTGAAATAATTAGTTTTTCCATTCCTTTTTGTGTTGTGAACAGCAATACTGTGTCATAATCATATCTCTCTCTCTCTCTCTCTGAACCTTAAGTGCCCAGGGCACATGGGGCTTCCGCAAGGGTTTTCCACAAATGCCTGTCCTTCGCTTTTTTTTCTGCTCTTGCCCAGGTGAGCCCTCTATAAGCATATCTAATCTCTGGTATTTCATAACCTCCAATTGTTATGGCATTATAATATTCTTTGTCTGCATCTTCTCTAACATTCCTCATTATATTTTCAGTATACATGTTAAATAAGTAGGGTTACAATATGCACCCCTGACGGACCCCTTGTTTTATGTGAAACCAACTTGTTGTTTCACCATATATTCTTACTGCTGCTTGTAGGTCTAGATACAGTTGTGATGTTAAATGTATCAAATGTGTTGGAAATCCCATTTTTTTCCATTATTTCCCAAAGTTTCTGGTGTTGTACACAATCAAATGTCTTTGAGTAGTCTATAAAGGATAAATATAGATTCATATTAAACTCTCTGCATTTCTCTATTATTAATCTTATATTGAATATATGATCTCTTGATCCTCTTCCTTGCCTGAAACCAGCTTGGACCATATTGACTTCTTCTTCTATTTTCTTACGAAGTCTACCCATTATGATTTTTAACAGAATTTTACTGGCATGACTAATCAGGGCAACATTTCTGTAGTTTGTGTATAATTTCAGGTTATCCTTTTTTGGCAGTGGTATGAATACAGTTCTTTTCCATTGTTAGCCAAATACCTGAATGCCATAACTTTTTACATAGTGCATGATAGATTGTTTCACATTCCTTTCCTCCTTCTTTAATAAGTTCAGCTGTTATCTCATCACATCTTGATGGTTTACAATTTTTCAGATTCTTTACTGCCCATAAAACTTCTTCTATTGTCGTTTCGGGTTCTTTCTCCTCCAATAATAATTCACACTGTAGATTTCTCGTTTCACAGTCAGTTGTTTCATACATTCCTCTGCAATATTCCTTCTATCTTTCTAGAATTATTACATTTATATACGAACCATAATAACACATACAGACTGAAATTTATAGGAATATATTATACCAAAGATTCTACATCTGGCGTAAGTATTAGATCTGATATTTGTAGAGTATCTGTAGATTGTTCATAAGAAACAGTTTTACAAAATGTATTTTCCGAATTATTGTTATTTTAAATTCATTTCTATTTTGAATTGAAGTATTGTTTTAATTTTACTAACTTATGTAGAATCCCTTTCCTGTACATATTTCAAATCCTTCTTACAGTCAGTAAGTATTTTAGCTCACAAACTATAAAGAAGTATTCAATTTATGTTAAAAAAAATTATAAAACTAATATCTGGCATGATACTTTATTTTTTACTTTCTCACTCTTTTCAGAACTACTATAACTCCTTCATGAATGAAATTGTTACTAGTAAAAAATTATGTAATATCATTTAACCATTCCATGCCACATTTATTTTGATTTCTAGTTAACAAGATAATGTTTTTATATTATGTTTGAAAGGTGATTGTACCACTTGAATGATATCTTACAAAATGGAATATAATATACAGCAAATCACTATAACTTGTAAACTTGGAGGTTGCAATAACTCTATGATAGATGGAAGAATCAATCGATGGATTTATGGTAAGATGGGTGGATGGATTAATGGATAGATGGTTGGAATGAGGGATTGATAGACTGTGGGATAGATGAATGGATGGATGGGATGATAAAAGTATGGATGAATAAATGGATGCATAGGTGGATCAATGAATTTATGATATGAATCATGAAATGACATATGACTCAACATTATAATAGAAACTGCATAGAAAACTGACAAGCACACAAATAATCATACACAGAGAAAAAAATTCAAGACATAGATAGATAGATAGATAGATTGATAGATAGATAGATAGATAGATAGATAGATAGATAGATAGATACATAGATAGATAGATACATAGATAGATATAGATAGAGATAGATAGATATAGATAGATAGATAGATAGATAGATAGATAGATAGATAGATATAGATAGATATAGATAGATAGATAGATATAGATAGATAGATAGATAGATAGATACATACATACATACATACATACATACATACATACATAGATACATAAATACATACATACATACATACATACATACACATACATACATACATACATACATACATACATACATTTGCTTCATACTTACATATATATATATATATATATACATATATATATATAAATCAGTTAGATATGTATATTGATATATTATTACTTACACACATATGCATTGTAAAAAACATACAGCATGAATTTGTGATATAATATGTACATTTACATATAAACCAAAGAATATATAGAGGCCTACATTTAGAGGAATATATATTATACCAAAGATTCTACATCTAATGTAATTATTCATTCATTCATTCATTTGCATGTCCCTTGCGGAACTTTGCCTCCCAAACAGCACTCCTGTAGGCCTCTCGGTTGTGAGCAAGATGGCCTGCTGCTGTTGCATCCATTTCCAGATCGTCAGTGATGTCTTGCAGCCATCTTCGTTTTGGTCTTCCTCTTTTTCTTTTTCCCATTATGTATCCTTCCAATACGGTCTTCTCTAAATTATCATGACCTTTAATGTGTCCAAAATATTTAATTTTTCTCTCTTTAATCCTCTTTACTAGCTAGCCTTCTTCAATATTAAGCTCTTGTAGTATAGATATATTTGTTCTTTTTTGTGTCCATGATATTTGGAGAACTCTTCTGTAGCATTTACATTCAAAGCCATTTATGTGTTTCTCAGCTGTTTTGTTAAGTGTCCAGGTCTCACAGGCATATGTTACAATGGGAAAGATGCATGCCCTTAAAAATCTTATTTTTGTGGTTCTGTCTGCTCCTCTCCACAGATTCTTTATTTGTTTTATTTTCTGAAGAACGATAAATGTCCTCCTTTTAATTTCCCTCATTGTATCTCCATTATTAGTTAGTAGTGATCCAAGATATTCAAAACTCTCCACTTCTTCCAGTTTTTCCTCATTAATACATATTTCAGTTGCCTTGTTTGTTCTGTCAGTTGTCATCACTTTAGTTTTCTTTGCATTAAGATAGAGGTTCTGCTCTTTGCTGTTCTTGCAGACTGAAATAATTAGTTTTTCCATTCCTTTTTGTATTGTGAACAGCAATACTGTGTCATAATCATATCTCTCTCTCTCTCTCTCTGAACCTTAAGTGCCCAGGGCACATGGGGCTTCCGCAAGGGTTTTCCACAAATGCCTGTCCTTCGCTTTTTTTTCTGCTCTTGCCCAGGTGAGCCCTCTATAAGCATATCTAATCTCTGGTATTTCATAACCTCCAATTGTTATGGCATTATAATATTCTTTGTCTGCATCTTCTCTAACATTCCTCATTATATTTTCAGTATACATGTTAAATAAGTAGGGTTACAATATGCACCCCTGACGGACCCCTTGTTTTATGTGAAACCAACTTGTTGTTTCACCATATATTCTTACTGCTGCTTGTAGGTCTAGATACAGTTGTGATGTTAAATGTATCAAATGTGTTGGAAAATGTAATTATTAGAGCTAATATTTCTATACAATCAGTAGAATTTTCATAACAATGAATTTTAGAAAATTAATTTTCTGAATTACTTTTATATAAAAATCATTTCCATTTTGTAGTGGAGCATTGTTTTAATTTTACTAGCATCTATAGAATCCCTTTCCTGTGAATATTTGAAAACCCTTTTACAGACAGTAAGTACTTTAGTTCACAAACTATAAAAAGTAGTCATTTTCTGTTAAAAAATTATAAAACTAATATCTGGCACCATACTTTATTTTTTACTTTGTCACTCTTTTTAGAATTAATATAACTCCTTTATTAATGAAATTCTTACTAGAATAATTATATGAAATATTAGTTAAACTTTCTTTACCACATTTATTTTGCTTCATACGTTCCTACTAATGCTTCGTTTATTATTTAAGAAAAGTGATGATTTTATCATTTGAATGTTATCTTACAAAATGTGGTATAATATATATCAAATTACTATAACTTATAAAATGGAGGTTATATGAACTCTGTGATTGATGGATGGACTGATGGATGGATGGTTGTATGGGTGAATGGGTAGATTGACTAATGGATTTATGGATGAATGGAATGATAGATGGATGGATGGATAAATGAATATATGATTCCAATCATGAAATGAAGATAGCCCAACAAGAGAATAGTACGTGTATAGAAAACAGACATGCAAAACAAATAAACATATATGCAGAAAAACACAAAGACGTAGACAGATAGATAGATAGATAGATAGATAGATAGATAGATAGATAGATAGATAGATAGATAGATAGATAGATAGATAGATAGATAGATAGATAGATAGATAGATATTTGTATGTTTCTGCTTCCCTAGTAATCATCTCTACAATTTTTGTATAATCTGAATCACTCTGTCTCTGGTCTCTTGATATCATCATGTACTCTTTCTTATCTTGGTTAATGGTCAAGGCCACATTTAATGCTACATCTATCATATTATTGCTGGTATTGATGACTTTTTGCATAATTTCTCCCAGTGAGTCAATGTCATATCATATCCTAGTAGTTTAGCCTTTTCTTCTGTACTGCTTTTTTCTTTTATTTTTTGATTACATTTTCTAGTATTAGGTTGAATAATAACAGAAAGACTATTGCCTTGTTTTAAAACGTTCTAATAGAGAATGGTTTAGTTTTTCTTCTTTTATATATTATTATATTTTGTGCATTCTCCACACACACATATAAACACATGACGTGAAAAATAAAAATACACATACATACATACCTACCTACCTACATACACACATACATACATACACACATACATACATACATACATACATACATACACACAATCATATACAGAAGTATATACAAAGGTATATGTATACATTGACTCATATATATATATATATATATATAACATGTACAATAAGCATTCTCAGGTGATATATTTCAGTATTTTATTCATAACTTCAGTTTTAATAAGGAAATAAAATGCTAATTAATACTAAAAAGCCATTACACATAGTCATCATCATCATCATGTGCCGTGCCGACTGGCGTTGGCTATTATGCTTCTCCAGAGTACACGATCCTTCATGCAGGCCATCAGCTCAGTTGGTGATCTCCTCTCACACCATCCCGTCAGACTGTCCAGTATCATTTCTCTTGGTCTTCCTCTTCATCTTCTTCCTTCTATTTTTCCTGTTGTTATAATATTTTCAATGCCCCCTCTTCTCATTGCATGTCCTATGAAAGTACATTGTCTCTCTCTTATCTTTTTGACAAAGTTTTTGTCTCTCCAGCTCTTCTCCTATATTCTTCATTAGTTATTTTTGCTGTCCAGGGGATTCACAACATTCTTCTAATAAACCACATTTCTGCTGCTTCCAATGATTTTTGTGCAGACTTGCCTATTGTCCATGATTCACTTCCATATAACAAGATAGGTTCAATATAGCATTTTAGGACTCGTTTTCTAACATTCATTGATAAGGATGTGTTGGTTAATATGTTTCTCATTCTCTGAAATGCAGTCTTTGCTTGGCCTATTCTGTTCCTAATTTCTGTTCTGTATTTCCCATCTGAAGTTATTACTGCTCCAAGGTATTTGAATTTCTGCACCTGATTTAGAATAGTTCAGTTTAATTTAATACTGCATGCTGGTGGATTCTGTTTCTTAGATATAACCATAGTCTCTGTCTTTTTGATGTTCAAAGTAAGGCCTTTCTGTTCACTTTCTTTGGCAACTTTATCCAAGAGATTTTGCAGGTGTTGTTGGTTCTCAGCTATCAGTACTGTGTCGTCAGCATAAGGTTGTTAATACTGTATCCTCCAATTTTTATGCCTGGTTCTTTGATGATTGTTCTTAGAATATTCTCGCTATACAGAGAATAAAGGTCTGGAGATAGTACACATCCTTGTCGCGCCCCTTGTTTTATAGGTTGATATTTTCCATTTCTATTTTCCACTCGAACTGCTGCTTCTTGCTGCCAGTATAGATGTTTTACAATTCTCAGGTCTTTGCCGTCTATATTGATGTCTTCAAGCATTTTAATAATTTCATTATGTTTCACCTTGTCAAATGCCTTGGTGTAATCAATGAAGCATAAGTAGAGATCTTTCTGTACTTCTAAAGCTCTTTCTTTTAGTGTTCGTAAAGCATAAATGGCATTGTGAGTTCCCTTTCCTGCAACAAATCCAAACTGTTCATCTGCTATTTCCATTTGTATCTTTTTCCTTGTTCTTCTCATAATTATTCTCAGAAGTAGCTTCATTATGTGACATGAGAGGCTGATAGTCCAGTGGTGGTCATATTCCTTTGCACCTGGTTTCTTTGGTAGTGCTGTAGACGTGGATTTAGTCAGGTCACTAGGAATATAACCACTGTTGTAAATGTCATTCAGTAACTTGGTTATTGTTTTTATTCCTCTCTCCTCTAGTGCCTCAATTTCTTCTATCGTTATATTATCAGACCCAGTCGCTTTTCCTTTCTTCATGTGTTTGATGGCATCTATGATTTCGTCTTCAAGTATTGGTGGTCCCTCACAGTTTTCAGTATCTGGTGTTAATTATGGTCTTTCTCCTCCATATAGCTTATTTTTAGGGGCTTCTTTTTTTGGTGGTATTATCTCCTTAACATAGTGTCTTCTATAAAACAGTTTTTGTTTACGAAGGAAAATTTACCATTTCCAGAAATGAAAAAATGTGCCACGATTTTGTATTTAATTTCATTGACCTTTTCAATGTTATGTTTTCTGTTTCGCACTGTTATAAAAAATAACCGCAGCCCGTAAATATTTAATTTTTAAAAGTTCTCTCTTTATATATATTTTGTGTTAATAAGTGATTTTTTAAAAACATTCAGAAAAATTATGTTTTCAATATCACAGTTTTCACATCAAGTGTAACTATTTTACAATATGAAGTGTAACAAAAATGTTTATACATATTTGTTCACACAGTTCAAATCTGAAATAATCCAAATGTAATTTTTATTAGATAGATAGATAGATAGAGATAGATAGATAGATAGATAGATAGATAGATAGATAGATAGATAGATAGATAGATAGATAGATAGATAGATAGATAGATACATAGATAGATGGATGGATGGATCTATGAATGGATGGATGGATGGATGGATGAATAGATAGATAGATATATTGATAGATAGATAGATAGATAGATAGATAGATGGATGGATGGATAGATAGATAGATAGATAGATAGATAGATAGATAGATAGATAGATAGATAGATAGATAGATAGATAGATAGATAGATAGATAGATATATAGATAGATTATATTTTACTTAGGTATGACATTTTCGTCAATATCTTCATTTCTTTTTATATTTCACTATCTCTTCCATACTTCTGATGTCCTGCATAAAGGCATACACACATGTATGCATGCATACAGACATACATACATTCATACAGATTAGGAACAGTTACATATGTATATTGATACATTATTAATTACACAAATATACCTCTATAAAACATACGGAATGACGTCGGTATATAATATTTAAATTTATATATAGACCATTAGTACGCATTGATAGGGATATTTATTATAACAAATACTATATATCTAATTTATGTATTCAAACTGATATTTTTATAGTATCTCTAGATTTTTCATATCAAACAGTTTAATAAAATTAATTTTCTGAATTAATGTTTTATTAACATCATTTCTATGAAATAGTTTTTAAGTAAGTGAAGTATTGTTTTAATTTTACTAACTTATGTAGAATCCCTTTACTGTACATATTTCAAAACCTTCTTACAGGCCGTAAGTATTTTAGCTCACAAACTATATAGAAGAAGTCAGTATTAAAAAAAAACCTTTAAATCTATTATCTGGCATGATACTTTATCTTTTACTTTGCTACTCTTCTCAAAATTAATAAAACTCCTTCATGAATGTTACTAGCATAATTATATGAAATATCACTTAACCTTTCTTTGTCAAAATTATTTTTGCTTTTCTATGTTCCTAGCCAAATAATATTTTGTATTATTTTAAAAAAGTGATTGTACCACTTGAATGATATCTTACAAAATGGAATATAATATATAGCAAATCACTGTAACTTGTACATTTGAAAGTTATATTCTCTCCCTGATGGATGGATTATGGATGGATGGAAATATGGATGAATGTATTGATGAAAGAAAGGAAGGGATGATGGATGGATGGAAGGGTGGATGGAATGAGGGATGGATGGATGGATGGATTGAAGAATGGATGGATGGATAAATGGATGGATGGGTGGATAAATGAGTGTATGATTCCAACCATGAAATGTCAAATAGCTCAACATGAGAACAGAAAGTGCATTGAAAACAGACAGGCACAAAAATAAACATATATCCACAAATAGATAGATAGATAGATAGATAGATAGATAGATAGATAGATAGATAGATAGATAGATAGATAGATACATACATACATACATACATACATACATACATACATACATACATACATACATACATACATAGAAAATTATGATAATACATACATACATTCATACATACATAGGCAAATAGTTTCAAAAATATGTACATGTGTTAAAACATCTTATAGATATATCAATAGACCTATATATTACAAATAATAATATAAATGTGTATATGTAAAAACTAGAACCAAACATACATGCATTCATAATCACATAATGCAGTACATACAAAAGTGTATGCATACATAAATTCATAATGTATTCATAATGTATACACATAACATTATCAAGGATTCTATCATTTTTATATTCAGAAGATTAATTTCATTTATAACATAAAACAGTAATTTTTATCATTATATTAAAAAAACCATTATACATAATGAAACAATTTTTGTTTAAGAGCCAAAACAAACCATTTACAGAAATGAACAAAATGTGACAAGTACTCAGAATATAATTTTAATGAACGTTTCCAAATTTTGTTTTTGCTATGCTATATTAAAAAAAATGAATTTAGTTTGTAAGTATTTAATTTTCTTATTAATTTCTCAGTTTTTGTACTTTAAAATGAAAAGTAGTTTGCTGAAAACATTGAGACAAATTACATCTTGAATTCCACATATTCAAAACAAATATAACCATTTTAGTAAATAAAGTGTAACCTAAATTCCTATACAAATTTCCTTATATATTTGAAATCAAAAGTGACTCTCTGAAATTTAATAGATAGATAGATAGATAGATAGATAGATAGATAGATAGATAGATAGATAGATAGATAGATAGATAGATAGATAGATAAATAATACATACATACATACATATTTAGATAGATAGATAGATAGATAGATAGATATAGATAGATAGATAGATAGATAGATAGATACATACATACATATATACATACATAAATACATACATACATACATACATATTTAGATAGATAGATAGATGATAGATAGATAGATAGATAGATAGATAGATAGATAGATAGATAGATAGATAGATAGATAGATAGATAGATAAATAATACATACATACATATTTAGATAGATAGATAGATAGATAGATAGATAGATAGATAGATAGATAGATAGATAGATAGATAGATAGATAGATAGATAGATAGATAAATAATACATACATACATACATACATATTTAGATAGATAGATAGATAGATAGATAGATAGATAGATAGATAGATAGATAGATAGATAGATAGATAGATAAAAAGATAGATAGAAAGATAGATAGATAGATAGATAGATAGATAGATAGATAGATAGATAGATAGATAGATAGATAGTAATAATGATACATACATACATACATATATACATACATAAATACATACATAGATACATACATATGTAGAGAATTATGTTAATACATACATACATTCATACATACATAGACAAATAGTTTCAAAAATATGTACATGTATTAAAACATCTTATAGATATATCAATAGACCTATATATTACAAATAATAATATAAATATGTATATGTAAAAACTAGAATGAGACATACATGCATTCATAGTCATATTATGCAGTACATACAAAAGTGTATGCATACATAAACTCATAATGTATTCTTAATGTATACACGTAACATTCTCAAGGAATCTGTCATCTTTATATTCAGTAGATTAATTTCATTTATAACATAAAACAGTAATTTTTATCATTATATTAAAAAAACCATTATACATAATGAAACAATTTTTGTTTAAGAGCCAAAACAAACCATTTACAGAAATGAACAAAATGTGACAAGTACTCAGAATATAATTTTAATGAACGTTTCCAAATTTTGTTTTTGCTATGCTATATTAAAAAAAATGAATTTAGTTTGTAAGTATTTAATTTTCTTATTAATTTCTCTGTTTTTGTACTTTAAAATGAAAAGTAGTTTGCTGAAAACATTGAGACAAATTACATCTTGAATTCCACATATTCAAAACAAATATAACCATTTTAGTAAATAAAGTGTAACCTAAATTCCTATACAAATTTCCTTATATATTTGAAATCAAAAGTGACTCTAATCTGAATTTTAATAGATGGACAAATAAATAAATGGATAGATAGATAGATAGATAGATAGATAGATAGATAGATAGATAGATAGATAGATAGATAGATAGATTCATAGAATGAATGAATGAATGAATGAATGAATAATCTTTATTTTTAAAGGGTAAAGAAGTGGGCACGCAGGCCCGTCTTACATTCTGCCCTTCATCACTCCATTTTTCATTCTTCCCACACACTTGATTTAGTACAAAAATACAAATTAAATTAGAAAAAACATATCAAAAGTAAAAAACATATTCAAAGTAAAAGAGAAGAAGTAATTAACCTAATAAAATAGCACTCACGCACACATACACATGTAGACATATACATAAATAAAAATACATTGTAAATACAGATCTTCAAACATATGTTTCTTTTAACACACAGTAAAATAATTTCTAACAATATCTAACAAATTGCTTTTCTAACTATGTCATTGAAGTACTTGATGGTTTACAAGTCATGTGTTGAGAGAGTGCTGGTTATTTTATGGAGGCATATAACTACAAACAAGTAAATAATGAAACAGGTTTGAGTTAAAGGATGAAGTATTACCAATGGATTTTAAATTGTAGGGGAGGGTGTTCCAGAGCTGTACTACAGAGTATGCAAGGCTTTTCTTGTACAGATCAATCCTGGGTTTAGGAAGAAGACAGTTTTTTAAACGCTGGCTATGTTTAGTGTTATACGTAAACAGTGACTACAAGTAAGGCGGAACATTGTGCAACAGAATTCTGTGAACAAACTTAACTTTGTTAAAAATTATTCTATTCTTGAGGGGTAGAATTCTGGGTTGTTGTATGTGTTGATCTACAGATAGATAGATAGATAGATAGACAGACAGACAGACAGACAGACAGACAGACAGACATGCATACATACTTACATATACATATACATACAGCAGTTAGATATGTATATTGATATATTATTACTTACACACATATGCATCTTTAAAAACATACAACATGAATTTGGGATATAATATGTACATTTATATATATAAACCAAAGAACAGATAGAGGCCTACATTTATAGGAATATTTATTATACCAAAGATTCTACATCTAATGTAACTATTAGAACTGATTTTTCTATATAATCAGTAGAATTTTCATAAGAGTGAATTTTAGAAAATTAATTTTCTGAATTACTTTTATATAAAAATCAATTCTATTTTGAAGTGGAGCTTTGTTTTAACTTTACTAGCATCTATTGAATCCCTTTCCTGTGCATATTTGAAAACCTTTTTACAGACAGTAAGTATTTTAGCTCAAAGACTATAAAGAAATAGTCATTTTCTGTTTAAAAATTATAAAACTAATATCTGGCACAATACTTTATTTTTTTACTTTTTCACTCTTTCCAAAACTAATAGAATTCCTTCATGAAAGACAATGCTACTAGTAAAATTATATGAAATATCAGTTAACCTTTCTTTACCTCATTTATTTTTGCTGCCTAGGTTCCTAGCTAATGGTCTTTTTATTATTAAAGAAAAGTGCTTGTATCACTTGTACAATATCTTACAAAATGGAGTAAAATATATTTGCAATTCACTACAGCTTGTAAAATTGGAGGTTATATTAATTCTATGATGGATAGATATATGAATCGATTTATGGTTGGATGGATGGATGGAATAATGGATGGATAGATGGATGGAATGATGGATGGATGGATTGTAAGAAGAATGATTGGATAGATGGAATGATGAATGAATGAATGGACAAAAATGGATGGATGAGTGGATAAATGAATATATAATTTCAACCATGAAATGACAAATGGCTCTAAATGAGAATAAAAAGTGTATAGAAAACAGACATGAAAAACAAATGAACATATTTGCAGAAAAACACACAGAAATAGATAGATAGATAGATAGATAGATAGATAGATAGATAGATAGATAGATAGATAGATAGATAGAAATAGATGGATAGATAGATAGATATCTAAAGATAGAGATATACATACTTGCATTCATACATACATACATACATACATACATACATACATATATACATACATACATACATAATATATACATAATGCATACATACATACTTATATACTTACATACATACATACTTACATACATACATACTTATATACTTACATACATACATACTTACATACATACATACTTATATACTTACATACATACATACTTACATACATATATGCATAAAAAAGTTACATATGTATATTGATACATTATTATTTACACACATATGCACCTATAAAAATATTCAGAATGAAATTGAGATATAATATGTACATTTATATATGAATCATAAGGACACATGTGAGCTTACATTTATAGGAATAAATATTATATCAAAGATTTTACATCTAATGTAAGTATTAGAACTGATATTTGTAGAGTATCTGTAGATTTTTCATTAGAAATAGTTTTATAAAATTCACTTTCTGAATTACTGTTATATAAAAATTGTTTCTGTTGTGAAGTGCAATATTGTTTTAGTTTTACTAGCATCTGTAGAATCCCTTTCCTGTACATTTTTGAAAACCTTCTTACAGACAGTAAGTATTTTAGCTCACAAACTATAAAGAAGTAGTCAATTTCTGTTTAAAAAATTATAAAATTAAAATCTGACATGATACTTTATTTTTTACTTTGTCACTCTTTTCAGAATTAATATATCTCCTTCATTAATGAAATTGTTACTAATATAATAATTTGAAATATTATTTAAACTTTCTTTGCCACATTTATTTTGCTTCATACGTTCCTACTAATGCTTTTTTATTATTTAAGAAAAGTGATGATTTTATCATTTGAATGTTATCTTACAAAATGGGATATAATATATATTAAATTACTATAACTTATAAAATTGGAGGTTATATGAACTCTGTGATTGATGGATTAACTGATGGATGGATGGTTGTATGGGTGAATGGGTAGACTGACTAATGGATGGATGGATGGATAAATGAATGGATGGGTGGATAAATGAATATATGATTCCAATAATGAAATAAAAATTGCCCAACATGAGAATAGAACGTGTATAGAAAACAGACATGCAAAACAAATAAACATATATGCAGAAAAACACAAAGATGTTGACAGATAGATAGATAGATAGATAGATAGATAGATAGATAGATAGATAGATAGATAGATAGATAGATAGATAGATAGATAGATAGATAGATAGATAGATAGATAGATAGATAGATAGATAGATAGATAGATAGATAGATAGATAGATAGATAGATAGATAGATAGATAGATAGATAGATAGATAGATAGATAGATAGATGATCTGCATTTTAATTTCCTTGCTTATTATTTTGTTTCTGGTTAAGGTTGTGGCAAGATATTTGTATGTTTCTCCTTTCCTAGTAATAGTCTCTCCAATATTTGTATAATCTGAATCACTCTGCCTCTGGTCTCTTGATGTCATCATATACTCTGTCTCTTGGCTAATGGTCAAGGCCACATTTAATGCTACATCTATCATATTATTGCTGGTATTGATGACTTATTGCATGATTTCTCCCAGTGAGTCAATGTCATATCATATCCTAGTAGTTTAGCCTTTTCTTCTGTACTGCTTTTTTCTTTTATTTTTATGATTACATTTTCTAGTATTAGGTTGAATAATAACAGAAAGACTATTGCCTTGTTTTAAAACGTTATAATAGAGAATGGTTTAGATTTTCTTATTTTATATATTACTATATTTTGTGCATTCTCCATACATACATATAAACATCATCATCATCATCATCATGTGCCGTGCCGACTGGAGTTGGCAATTATGCTTCTCCAGAGTATGCGATCCTTCATGCAGGCCATCAGTTCAGTTGGTGATCTCCTCTCACACCATCCCGTCAGACTGTCCAGTATCATTTCTCTTGGTCTTCCTCTTGATCTTATTCCTTGTATTTTTTCTGTTGTTATAATATTTTCAATGCCCCCTCTTCTCATTGCATGTCCTATGAAAGTATATTGTCTCTCTCTTATCTTTTTGACAAGGTTTTTTGTCTCTCCAGCTCTTCTCATATATTCTTCATTAGTTATTTTTGCTGTCCAGGGGATTCACAACATTCTTCTAATAAACCAGATTTCTGCTGCTTCCAATGAGTTTTGTGCAGACTTGCCTATTGTCCATGATTCACTTCCATATAACAAGATAGGTTCAACATAGGATTTTAGGACTCGTTTTATAACATTCATTGATAAAGATGTGTTAGTTAATATGTTTCTCTTTCTCTGAAATGCAGTCTTTGCTTGGCCTATTCTGTTTCTATTTTCTGTTCCGCATTTCCCATCTGAAGTTATTACTGCTACAAGGTATTTGAATTTCTGCACCTGATTTAGAATAGTTTCGTTTAATTTAATACTGCATGCTGGTGGATTCTGTTTCTTTGATATAACCATAGTCTCTGTCTTTTTGATGTTCAAAGTAAGGCCTTTCTGTTCACTTTCTTTGGCGACTTTATCCAAGAGATTTTGCAGGTCTTGTTGGTTCTCAGCTATCTGTACTGTGTCGTCAGCATACCGAGGGTTATTAATATTGTATCCTCCAATTTTTATGCCTGGTTCTTTGATGATTGTTCTTAGAATATTCTCGCTATACAGAGAAAAAAGGTCTGGAGATAGTACACATCCTTGTCGCGCCCCTTGTTTTATAGGTTGATATTTTCCATTTCTATTTTTAACTCGAACTGCTGCTGCTTGCTGCCAGTATAGATGTTTTACAATCCTCAGGTCTTTGCCGTCTATATTGATATCTTCAAGCATTTTAATAGTTTCATTATGTTTCACCTTGTCAAATGCCTTGGTGTAATCAATGAAGCATAAGTAGAGATCTTTCTGTACTTCTAAAGCTCTTTCTTTTAGTGTTCGTAAAGCATAAATAGCATTGTGTGTTCCCTTTCCTTCAACAAATCCAAACTGTTCATCTGCTATTTTCGTTTTTATCCTTTTCCTTGTTCTTCTCATAATTATTCTCAGAAGTAGCTTCGTTATGTGACATGAGAGGCTGATAGTCCGGTGGTCGTCACATTCCTTTGCACCTGGTTTCTTTGGTAATGCTATAAACGTGGATTTAATCAGGTCACTGGGAATATAACCACTGTTGTAAATGTCATTCTGTAACTTGGTTATTATTTTTATTCCTCTCTCCTCTAGTGCCTGGTCCATCACAGTTTTCAGTATCTGGTGTTAATTCTGGTCTTTCTCCTCCATATATCTCACCGATATACTCTGTAAGAATAAATGGTGAAACAACAACTTGGTTTGACATAAAACAAGGGGTCCGTCAGGGGTGCATATTGTCACCCTACTTATTTAACTTGTATACTGAAAATATAATGAGGAATGTTAGAGAAGATGTAGACAAAGAATATTACGATGCCATAACAGTTGGAGGTTATGAAATACCAGAGATTAGATATGCTGATGACACAGTATTGCTGTCCACAACACAAGAAGGAATGGAAAAACTAATTATGTCAGTCCGCAAGAACAGCGAAGAGCAGAACCTCTATCTTAATGCAAAGAAAACTAAAGTGATGACAACTGACAAAACAAACAAGGCAACTGAAATATGTATCAATGAGGAAAAACTGGAAGAAGTGGAGAGTTTTGAATATCTTGGATCACTACTAACTAATAATGGAGATACAATGCGGGAAATTAAAAGGAGGACATCTATTGCTCTTCAGAAAGTAAAACAAATAAAGAATCTGTGGAGAGGAGCAGACAGAACCACAAAAATAAGATTTTTAAGGGCATGCATCTTTCCCATCGCAACATATGCCTGTGAGACCTGGACACTTAACAAAACAGCTGAGAAACACATACATGCCTTTGAATGTAAATGCTATAGAAGAGTTCTCCAAATATCGTGGACACAAAAAAGAACAAATATATCTATACTACAAGAGCTTAATATTGAAGAAGGCTGGCTAGTAAAGAGGATTAAAGAGAGAAAACTTAAATATTTTGGCCACATTAAACGTCATGATAATTTAGAGAAGACCGTATTGGAAGGATACATAATGGGAAAAAGAAAAAGAGGAAGACCGAAACGAAGATGGCTGCAAGACATCGTTGATGATCTGGAAATGGATGCAGCAGCAGCAGGCCATCTTGCTCACAACCGAGAGGCCTACAGGAGTGCTGTTTGGGAGGCAAAGTTCCGCAAGGGACATGCAAAGGAATGAATGAATGATACTCTGTCCACCTGTCCACAATGTCTTCTTTTCCCATTAACATTTTACCTTCTTTCGATTTCAGGCATCCTGTGGTATATTTTGTTTTCATGCTTGTGAGTTCATTAATTCGTTTGTGCATGTTTTTCCTGTTTTTATTATGAGAGTCCTCTATCTGTCTGCACTACCCATTTAACCACATTTCTTTTGCTTCTCTGCATTTGCCTCTTATTTCTTTATTTATCTTGTTATATTGTTTCTCGTTATTTTTACTCCTCCTCCTCTTGTCCATCAGTCCTAAGATGTCGTCTGTCATCCATTTGTTTTTATAGGCTTCTTTTTTCGGTGGTATTATCTCCTTAATAGTTTTGTTGATAGAATCTCTTAACATTTCCCATTGTTCATCTATACTATTTATCTGTGCTATTGCATTGTATCTATTTGTTATAATAACTTTGTATTGTTCTCGCAGTTCTTGGTCATTTTTAAGAAGTTCTGTATTCAGTTTGATGTTTCTCACTTTTCTGCCTGCTTTCTTTAGTTTTATTCTAACTTTTCCACAGAGTGGATCATGGCCACTATTGCAGTCAGCTCCTGGCATGGTTTTTGTTGTCAGTAATTCATTGCGGAATCGTTTGTTGATTAATATGTAGTCTATCTGGTTAAAAGTCTTTTTGTCTTGGCTGCACCACGTTGCCAGTCTTCGAGGACGTTGTTTAAACCAGGTGTTTCCTACAACCATGCTGTGTATTCTTGCCCATTCAATTAATTTATAACCTCTGTCATTCCTCTCCCCCAGACCATAGTCACCAAAGATGTCTGAAATTCTTCCTTTACCAACTTTGGCATTAAAATCTCCCATGACTATGGTAACTTCTTGTGACTTTGTGTGTTTTAGTACTGTTTCTATGTCATTATAAAATAGCTGTACATCTTCTTCAGGGCTTTCAGATGTTGGAGCTACACTTGTATAATATTTATGTTTATTGGTTGTCCTTTCAGTTTGGCTAGCAGGACTCGGTCCGAGATGTTCAAATATCCTACAATTGTCCTTGCCGTTTTTTCATCAAATATAATTCCTGCTCCTCGTTCATGTTTCTCACCTCCTGAATATATTATTGTATATTTATCTGAGTTTATCTTCCCTACACCTGTCCATCTAACTTCACTCATTCCTAATATGTTGATCTTCATCCTTTACATTTCCATCTTTACATTTTCTAATTTTCCAGCCTGGAATAAAGTTCTAACATTCCATGTTGCTATTTTGAACTTGTTAGTTTTGCCACCAGTAGCTTGATGACGATCTGGCCTCACCTGTGGCTCGTGAGATGCCCTACCGGACGAGGCTGTTCCAGAGGAACATCCATTAACGTCGTTCATGATGACCGTTCATATACGCATACGACGTGAAAAGTAAAAATACACATACATACCTACCTACCTACGTACCTACGTACCTAACTACATACATACATACATACATGCATACATACATAAGTACATACATACATACATACATACATACATACATACATACATACATAAGTACATACATACATACATACACACACATATACCTACACACATACATATTTACGTATATACATATATACATACATACATATATACATGCAACATGCATACATACATACATAGAAACATATACAGAAGTACATACAAAAGTATATTTATACATTGAATCATAAATATATATATAACATGTACGTGAAACATTCTCAAGTGATATATTTCAGTATTGTATTCAGAAGTATAGTTTCAATTAGGAAATAAAATGCTAATTAATACTAACAAGCCATTAACACATAATGTCTTCTATAAAACAATTTTTGTTTAGAAAGGAAAACTTACCATTTTCAGAAATGAAAAAATGTGACATGACTTTGGATATAATTTCATCGACCTTTTCAATATTTTGTTTTCTGCTTCGCAATGGTATAAAAAAAATAAACGCAGGCCATAAATATTTATTTTTTAAAGTTCTCTCTTTATATATATTTTATGTTAATAAATGATTTTTTAAAAACATTCAGAAAATTTATGCTTTCAGTATCACAGTTTTCACATCAAGTGTAACAATTTTACATTATAAAGTGTAAGAAAAATGTTTATACACATTTGTTCACAGAGTTCAAATCTAAAATGATCCAAATGTAATTTTTAATAGATAGATAGATAGATAGATAGATAGATAGATAGACAGATAGATAGACAGATAGATAAAAAGATAGATAGATAGATAGATAGATAGATAGATAGATAGATAGATAGATAGATAGATAGATAGATAGATAGATAGATAGATAAATAGATAGATAGATAGATAGTAATAATGATACATACATACATACATACATACATACATACATATATACATACATAAATACATACATAGATACATACATATGTAGAGAATTATGTTAATACATACATACATTCATACATACATAGACAAATAGTTTCAAAAATATGTACATGTATTAAAACATCTTATAGATATATCAGTAGACCTATATATTACAAATAATAATATAAATATGTATATGTAAAAACTAGAATGAGACATACATGCATTCATAGTCACATTATGCAGTACATACAAAAGTGTATGCATACATAAACTCATAATGTATTCTTAATGTATACAAGTTACATTCTCAAGAATTCTATCATCTTTATATTCAGTAGATTAATTTCATTTATAACATAAAACAGTAATTTTTATCATTATATTAAAAAACCATTATACATAATGAAACAATTTTTGTTTAAGAGCCAAAACAAACCATTTACAGAAATGAACAAAATGTGACAAGTACTCAGAATATAATTTTAATGAACGTTTCCAAATTTTGTTTTTGCTATGCTATATTAAAAAAAATGAATTTAGTTTGTAAGTATTTAATTTTCTTATTAATTTCTCTGTTTTTGTACTTTAAAATGAAAAGTAGTTTGCTGAAAACATTGAGACAAATTACATCTTGAATTCCACATATTCAAAACAAATATAACCATTTTAGTAAATAAAGTGTAACCTAAATTCCTATACAAATTTCCTTATATATTTGAAATCAAAAGTGACTCTAATCTGAATTTTAATAGATGGACAAATAAATAAATGGATAGATAGATAGATAGATAGATAGATAGATAGATAGATAGATAGATAGATAGATAGATAGATAGATAGATAGATAGATAGTACTTTATTTTCAAAGGGTTAATAATTGGGCACCCAGGACAGTCTGACATTCTGCCCTTCATCATACAGTTTTCACTCAGACTCAGCATTTGTTAATTAGCATAATAATCATGAAAACACATTTAATGATTGCATATATAAATCAGAAACGTATCTCATGTCCATACACTCTACATTCTGATTTATGCAACAAGATGAAATAAACTTGCATTCTTATATTTTGTAACAATTTACATTCTTACAAAACTTACAAATTCATAGAAAACTACTATTAACAATAATTTTAAAAAATTCCAACACTCAAGCCATACTTTAAACTACTTTAAACTATGCTTAGTGAGGCATATAGTCCATATCAAACAGATGTTGACAAAGTTTAAAGTTATAAGAACGAATATTACTTATAAGTTTTACGTGAATTGGTAAGGCATTCCAAAGGTTGCAGCTGAGTAAGAGTTGCTTTTTTTAGACATGTCAAGTCTTGGTTTTGGGAGAATACAATTGCTTACTCGCTGACTGTTTTTTGAGTTGGATTTGAACAACGACCACAGATAGGGTGGAGCATTGTGCGATATAATTTTATGAACTAACCTGGCCTTGTTGAAAAGAAATCTCTTCTTGAGGGCTAGAATATCAAGATGTTTTTCCTTATTTGTAATATGTGCTGCATGTTTGTCATCTATAAACTTTACTGCTAATTTTTGTAATGAGTAAAGTCTTTTCATGTTTGATATGGAACAACCATCCCAGACTGTGGAGCAGTAGTCCAAGTGTGTTTGTATCTGTGATATGTAGTATATTTTCTGGTGTCTATGTCAAGAACATATTTAAGTTTTGTAAACTGGTAAACTTTTTGTGAAGTTAGTTTGGTTAGATTATATACATGATGATTCCAAATGAGGTGGTGGTCAATCATGAGACCTCGAGTTTTATGTTCACTAACATTCTCTATATGTGAAGTTCCAGCATGAAGCTGATGTGTTGTTGTTAGTGAATTTGTTAATTTCTATCTTGTTGTAATGAACATGGATTTTATTTTGCTGGTATTTATGAGCATTCTGTTGTTGTTTACTTCAGTTAATTAGACTGTTTATTTCAAATTGAAGAGTTGACCGAAGGTGAATACAGTCATTGTCACCAGTGTAAACTGTGTAGTCATCAGCAAAGAGGTCACAAGAAGAATTTTTTGAGATGAAATCGAAGATCACTGATGTAAATGGTAAACAGGAGAGGACCAAAAATAGATTCTTGTGGAACGCAATTATCAACAACAGATGAATTTGAGTTAGTTCTTTTTGGCAAACTACCCGTTGCAATAGATAGATAGATAGATAGATACATACATACATACATACATACATACATACATACATACATACATACATACATACATACATACATACATACATGCATGCATACATGCGTACATACATACATACATACATACATACATACATGCATATATACATACATATATACTTATATGCATACATAGTACAGTTACATATGTATATTGATAAATTAGTACTTACATATATATACATCTAGAAATACATGCAGAACCAGGTTGGGATGTAATATATACATTTATAAGCCATAAGTGCACATGTTATATATTATATCCTTCCCGTGCCGTTAAACTTCAAAAAGGGCTCGCAAGGTAGTTCTCCAATTTTTCCTGTCTTCGGCGAGCCATTCAAACTCATCAAGGGATTTTATGCCTTTTAATGTGGCGCCTCTTAACATTGTCCTCTTCAGAGTTTCACGCTATCTGCCTCTTTTTCTTTGGCCTGTTGTGTTCCACTTTATAGCTTGTTTTTGGATTCTCTGACTTTTTCTTCTCATCACGTGGCCAACATATGTCCATCTCCATTTCCTGATGACCCATGAGACTGGTTGTTGTTCATTCATCTGTCTTATCTCTGCAATGTTCTTGAATTCGTTCCACTTGATGCCGAGTATTTTCATTAGTCATTTGTTTTTAAAAGAGTCTAGTTTCTTGTCTATTTCTTTAGTTGTTTTCCAGCATTCGCATGCATAAATGAGGGTGGATATTACATTTGAATTGAATAGTCTTAACTTGGTTTTTGTGCTTATAACGTTTGAATGCCATATGTTCTCAAGATTCTTGAAGATTGGTGCTGCTTTTGCAATTCTAACTTCCTTTCTGGAATCATCATTCTGGTCTATGTAGTTGCCAAGGTATGCAAATTGACTGACTTCTTCAATGTATGTCATTTCTACATGTATTTTTCCATTGTGATTAATGGGAATTTTCATTACTTTTGTTTTGTCTTTGTTAATTTCAAGTCCTATTTTGCTAGCTCGCGAAGACAGGCTATCTGTTTTTTCTTGCATGGAATTCACATTGTTACTGATAAGAATTATGTCTTCAGCAAAATCAAGATCTTCTAGTTGGGTCCCATGTATCCAGTCAATATCTGTGTTACCTGTGCAGCATTTTTTCATTATGAAGTCTATTTTAATTCCTAAAAGCAAAGGAGACTATACATCCTTGTTTCATACCTGTTTCAATCAGGAACCATTCACTCATCCCTTCTTCTGTCTTGACTGCACAAACATATCCATTGTATAGGTCCTTAATGATGTTGACAATTTTAGATGGTATTCCATAGAAACTTAAATTCGCCACATTGAATCTGTGTGTATGCTATCAAATGCTTTTTTAAAGTCTATGAAGTACAGTATTAATGGTTTCTGCTTTTCAATATGTTCTTTAAGTATTATTCTTAGAGTAAAGATGTGGTTGAGACAGCTTCTCCCTTTTCGAAATCCTGCTTGTTCTTCTCTCAATGCGGTATCCACTATATCTTTAAGTTTATTCAAAAATGACGTTGCAAAATACTTTTGACACAACTGATATTAAGGTTACTCCTCTCCAATTGTTACAGTCACTAAGGTTGCCTATTTTTTGGTATTTTAACAATGATTCCTTTTTTCCATTTAGAAGGGACCTTTCTTTCTTTCCAGATTTTATTAAACATTCTCTGTAGGTGTCTCATATTGTCACTATCGATAGCTTTTAACTTTCGGGTGTTATTTCATCTTGACCTGCAGCTTTGTTGTTAGCCATAAATTCACTGCTGTTTCAATTTCATGCAATGTAATTTCATCTAGGTTGACATTTACTCTATGGCTGGTAAGTCGATTTCAAGGTTTAACAATTCTTCTGGGTGTGTAGTCGATTAAGTATTTCTTGGAAGTGTTCAGCCCATCTTTGCTTTTGGTCTTTCTTATCTCTGATGTCCTTCCCATGCTATTAAACGTCACATAGGGCTCGCAAAGTAGTTCGCCAATTTTTCCTGTCTTCGGTGATTCTTTCAACCTCATCAAAGGATTTTATGCCTGTTAATTTGGCCTCTCTTATCAGTGTCCTCTTCAGAGTTTCACGCGGTCTGCCTCTTTTTCTTCTGCCTGTTGTGTTCCACTTGATAGCTTGTTTTGGGATTATCTGATCATTTCTTCTCATCAAGTGACCAACATATGTCAATCTCCTTTTCCTGATCACCCATGAGACTGGTTGTTGTTCAGTCATCTGTCTTATCTCTGCATTGTTCTTGAATTCGTTCCACTTGATGCCGAGTATTTTCCTTAGGCATTTGTTGTCAAAAGAGTCTAATTTCTTTTCTATTTCTTTAATTGTTTTCCGGTCTTCGCATGCATAAATGAGGGTGGATATTGCATTTGAATTGAATAGTCTTAACTTGGTTTTGTGCTTATAACTTTTGAATTCCATATATTCTCACGATTTTGGTCTTTACTTGATGTTAATAGGGTTCCAGTTTTCCTAAGGATTGGTCTTTCTTTAGATTTAATAGTACCTGCTAGACTCTTTTGTATGTTATATAAAATTTTGCTATCTCCTATTTTTCCTGCTTTCCCTGCCTCTTTCGCCATATTGTCTATGTATTCTCTTGTATCCCTTCTAGTTGAACTTTTTACTTTCTTGTCAATTTCTTTGTATGTTGCTTTCGCAAGATCTTTTCCAAGATCTGTTTCTATATTCAACATGTCTAATCTGGCTGCTCGTCCTTCATGTATGTACTTCCACGTATTTTCTGATATGCATGCTCTTTTATTTGTTTTTTTTTCAGCCCAGCGCTTGCTTTTGCTGCTGTAGTTATGTCTGTGCTGTAAGAATTCCATAATTCATCTATACATATCTCCTCTACTTCATTGAGTGTTGTGGAATGATTGGCAAGTACTTGATTGAATTTACTGTTAGTAATCTTTTCTTGTATTCTGTGGCTGTTTATCTTTCTGTGTACTGATTTCTTTTGTTGGATTTTCAGTTTTAGTTGTATTTTCCTTATACACAGGTTGTGATCACTGTTAACATCTGCACCTCTGTATGCCCTTACATCTGTCAGAGATGTTTCTATATTGCTTTCTAATACAGAAATGATCTATCTGGTTTCTAGTTCTATCATCTGGAGATATCCAAGTTGTTTTATGTATCTCTTTGTGTGGAAATAATGTACCTTCAATGACCATGCCCTCTGTTAGACATATTTCAATTAATCTTTCTCCGTTCTGATTAACCATGTCAATTCCTTCTTTCCTCATTAATTTTTCAACGTCGGTATTATCTTTCCCTACCTTAGCCTTAAAGTCCCCCATAGCAATTAGGATGTCGTGTTTAGGGACTTTGTTGATGATTTGTTGTAATTGGTTATAGAAATCATCTTTCACCTCATCTACATCGTTCCTGGGTGTATAAAACTGTATTATTGTCATTATTCCGTGACTTAGGTTGTATCGTGCTCTCATTCTACAAGGCTCTTTTCTGCTACATTTGACATAATAATACCCATCCCTTCTCGATGTTTACCGTCGTTTCTGCCGGAATGTATTATTAACTTACCGTTTTCCGCCGATCTTTTACCTGCTTCTGGCCATCGCATTTCACTGATGCCCATTACGTCTAGGTTGTATCTCTACAATTCGTTGGTGACTTGAGTATTTTTTGTTGGTGCTGCCGTCGTTCTTAAATTCCAGAATCCAATCTTTGTCACATGTTTGGGGTGGACGAATGAGCTCTTCGGAGTTGGCAATCGTGATGCTAGGTTGAATTTTCTGCGAGTTTCCGTAATGATATATGTTTTTTCCTATCTGGAGTTGCCTCTCGACAAGTCCCAGGATATTGTTGTTAGCCTTATGCCCAACTCCCTAAGTACTCATACAACTTGTAACATTGGTAGCTATATTAACTCTATGATGGAAGGATGGATGGATGGATGCAATGACTGATAGACTGACTGAATGATGGATAGGTGGATTGTGGGATGGATGGATGAATGGAATTGTAACTGGATGGATAAATAAATGATTAGATGGTTCAGTGTATGGATGATTCCAACCATGAAATGACAAATGAGGACAGAAAGTGTATAGAAAACAGACAGGCACACAAATAAACATATATGCAGACAAACACCAAAACATAGATAGATAGATAGATAGATAGATAGATAGATAGATAGATATAGATAGATAGATAGATAGATAGATAGATAGATAGATAGATAGATAGATAGACACATAGATGGACAGATAGATAGACAGAATGAATGAATAATCTTTATTTTTGAAGGGGAAAGAATTTGACACGGAGGCCCGTCTTACATTCTGCCTTTCATCACTCCATTGTACATTGTTCCCGCACAATCGATTTTATAGAAATATACAAAAGAAATTATGGGAAAACATATAAAATGAGTGTAAGATGTATAAAATGAGTGTAAGATGTAACTATTACATTCAAATTAAAAGAGAAGAAGTAATTAACCTAATAAAATAGCGCTCTTACACAGATACTCACACAGACATATACATAAACAAAAGATACTCACACAGACATGTACATAAACAAAAATACATTCAAAATACAGATCTTCTAACATATGTTTTTCAACAAACATTAAAATATTTTCTAACAATATCTAACAAGTTACTTTTCGAACTATGTCATTTTAGTACTTGACGGTTTGCGAGTCATGTGTTGAGAGAATTCTGGTTATTCTATGGAGGCATATAATTACAATCAAGTAAATAATGAAACAGGTTTGAGTTAAAGGATGATGTATTACCAATAGACTTTAAATGGTAGGAGAGGTTGTTCCAGAGCTGTACTGCAGAGTATGCAAGGCTTTTCTTGTACAGATAAATCTTGGGTTTAAGAAGAATACAGTTTTTTAAACGCTGGCTATGTTTAGTGTTATACGTAAACAGTGACCACAAGTAAGGCAAAATAATTATGTGAACAAGTAAGGCAAAAGAATTCTGTGAGCAAACTTAACTTTGTTAAAAAATTAATCTATATTTGAGGGGTAGAATTTTGAGTTATTTGTGCTGATCTACAGTCTGTACTGAGTGTTTGTCACAAATCAGATTTAATGCTCGTTTGTACAGTGAGTGGAGCCTTTTTGTGGAAAAGATGAAAGAAACGAGTAAGTAAAGTAATCAGTAGTCTCGAGGTCAGGACCTCTCAAATCACGGCACCACTGCTCTGGAGGTCGGCCACGTCCCATGTGCACTCATACCAGGCGAACTGCTTGAACTGGCTTAACCAAGGGGTTAAGACACTGCTGGCGAGATTCTTTGGATGCCGCGCGTGGAGTGTAGCTCCTCCCGACCAAGGAGGAAAATGCGGAAAAGAAATTACGGTTGCTGTGTGGCGCTGATGTGAAAAGGTGAAGGAAAGGATAAAGTGAAGCTTAATCGGTATGTCCAGTAATATCGCGGCGAGAGCTACTCATACCACAGCACATCTGCTCTAGAAGACAAACATGCCCGATATACACCCATACTGTTGAAATATGCCTAAATCAGCTTACACCAGAGGTGAAACTTGATGGCTACGCATGTCACGGTACCTCCACTCTAGAGCTCGGCCACGTCCTAAACACGCCCATACTGGGATAATATGTCTAAACTGGCTCAACACAGGGATGTAAGTCAATAGTTGCGAGAATTCGTCCTCCTGGACAAAAGCTCCATCCTGGTCACAACTAGGAAGGATAACTTCCACGACCACAAAATGCTAAAGTCGGAGACACTGGACCAGAGCAGTCTAGGTAGACAACCACCTCCCACCTGGCGAGGTTGTATGCGTATCCTAATCAAGCTGAGGTTTCCGGTGAGAAAGTCCAACGCTGAACTGGATGGGCAATCATTTCTCACCCGGCGGTGATACACGGGTATCTCAAAACAGATGGAGGTTTTCCGGTGAGAAAGACGAACTCTACCCTGGATGGGGTACCACCTCTCACCCAGCGGAGATATACTGATATCCCAAACACGTCGAGGTTTTCTGTGAGAAAGTCCAACTCTAGATTAAACTGGTGCATCGAAAACAACGGTGTCATGCAATTCCGCTTCTGAGACCCACCAAGAATACAATTTCAAACCCTGCGATACTCTGAACCTCGTGTGGTCCTTTCGGGGACCTAGTGTGGTCCTTTCGGGGACCTCGTGTGGTCCTTTCGGGGACCTCGCGTGGTCCTTTCGGGAACCACACAGGGAACAACGGGACCTATCGAGGACCACAGGTATAAATTCAACAGGATCATGTGGCAGTCTTGGTGTTAGAAGCGAACGAAGAAGAAGAAGAAGAGGAAGCTAGTTGGTAAACTTTCTGCGCAGTCAAGTTTGTTAGGTTATGTACGTGAGAATTCCAAGTTAAATGTTGATCAATGATGAGTCCTAGAGTTTTATGTTCATGAACATTTTCTATTGCATTAGTCCCAGCACAAAGCTGTAGTGAAGTTTTTGTTTCATTCCGTTGTTTCTGTCTTGTAATGATGAGCAAGGATTTTGTTTTGTTGGTATTTATCAACATATCATTTTTATTACTCTATTTAATCAAACTGTTTATATCATTTTGGAGCGTTGTCTGCAGGTTATTGATGTCGTAGTCACTACTGTAAACAGTACAGTCATCAGCAAACAGATCACATAAAGAGTACTTTAAATTTAGTGGTAAGTCGTTAATATAGGTAGCAAAGAGAATATGACCAAGAATGGAGCCTTTAGGTATGCTAGTATCAGCCACAGAAGAGCCAGATATTTTGTTTCTAAAGCAAACTACATGCATTCATACTCACATAAAGAAGGACATACAAATGTATATGCATATATAAATTCGTAATGTGTTTATAATTTATACATACAACATTCTAACGGAATATATCACCTTCATATTTAGTTGATTAGATTCATTTATAAAATGAAAGAGTAATTTTCATCATTATACTAGCAAACCATTATCTATAATGTCTTCTATGAAGTAATTTTTGTTTAAGAGGCAAAACTAACCATATTCAGAAATGAAGAAAAATGGCAAGTAATTAGGATATAATTTCAATGAATGTTTCAACGTTTTTTATCTGCTTCGTTATTTAAAAAAATGAATGCAGACCGTAAGTATTTAATTTTCTTCTTAAGTTCTCTGTTTTTGTACTTTAAGATAAAAAGTGCTTTGTTTGAAAACATTCAGACTACTTACGTTTTGAATTACACAGTTTCAAAATAAATATAATTATTTTACTACATTAAGCGGAACTTAAATAGCTTTAAATATCTGTTCATACATTTCAAATCTAAAATAACCTTAATAGATAGATAGATAGATAGATAGATAGATAGATAGATAGATAGATAGATAGATAGATAGATAGATAGATAGATAGATAGATAGATAGATAGATAAATATTTTTAAAGGGTAAAGAATTGAGCACCCAGGCTCATCTTCCATTCTACTCTGTCTCTCAATCTTTCATTCTTCGTACATACTTGATTTAATACAAGTAGACAAGTTATATTAAGGAAAAAAACATATAAAACGAGTTTAAGATTAAACTATTCCATTCAAAGTAAAAGAGAAGAAGTAATTAACCTAATAACATAGCTCTCACACACAAAAAAACACACGCACACAGACATATACGTAAACATAAATACATTGTCAGTACAGATTTTCTAACATATAATTTTAACAAACATTAAAATAATTTCTAACAATATATAAGTAGTTACTTTTCGAACTATGTCATTTTAGTACTTGGTCTTTGGCGAGTCATGGGTTCAGAGAGTGCTGGTTATTCTGTGGAGGCATATAATTACAAGCAAGTAAATAATGAAACAGGTTTCAGTTAAAGAATGAAGTATTACTAATGAATTTTAAATGGGAGGTTGTTCCAGAGCTATACTGCAGAGTATGCAAGGTTTTCTTCTACAGATCAATCCTGGGTTTAGGAAGAAGTCAGTTTTTTTTAAACACTGGCTATGTTGAGTGTTATACGTAAACAGTGACCACAAGCAAGGCGGAGCATTGTGCGACAGAATTCTGTTAACAAACATAAATTTGTTAAAAATGAATCCATATTTTAGGAGTAGAACTCTTAGTTGTTTGTGCTGATCTACAGTATGTACTGTGTGTTTGTCATAAATCAGATTTAATGCTCGTTTGTGAAGTGAGTGGAGCCTTTTTGTGTTTGAGACTGAGCATCCATCCCAGACTGTCTAACAGTAATCTAAGTGTGTTTATATTTGTGATACGAGTATGTAATATATCTTTCTTGTGTCTTTGTCGATACAGTGTTTACTTTTATCTAGTTGGTAAACTTTCTGTGCAGTCAAGATTGTTAGGTTATGTACGTGAGAATTCCAAGTTAAATGTTGATCAATGATGAGTCCTAAAGTTTAATGTTTATGAACATTTTCTATTGCCTTAGTCCCAGCACAAAGCTGTAGTGAAGTTTTTGTTGCAGTCTGCAGTTTCTGTCTTGTAGTGATGAGCATGGATTTTGTTTTGTTGGTGTTTATCAACATACCATTTTTACTACTCAGTTTAATCAAACTGTTTATATCATTTCGGAGTGTTGTCTGTAGGTTATTGATGTCATAGTCACAATTGTAAACAGTACAGTCATTAGCAAACAGATCACATGAAGAGTGCTTTAAATCTAGTGGTAAGTCGTTAATAGAGATAGGAAAGAGAATATGACCAAGAATGGAGCCCAGATGATTACAAGTACCAACCACAGAAGAGTCAGATATTTGTTGTTCTAAGGAAAACTACTTGTTTTCTACCTGAGAGAAACGATGTAATGTGTTTTATCAGGTCAGGGTGTAATCTATAATCTTCCAGCCTTTTTTTTGGCAAGAGTTTCATAATCAATAATATCTAAGGCTTTATTGACCACAAAAGCAGCACAACATATTTTGTCATCATTTATATTAGACAGCACGCTTTATGTCATTTTAGTTAATACTGTGTGGCAGGAGTGATGTGGTCTAAAACCTGACTGACTGTCTATTAGTTGATTGTTTTCTTGTATGTGGAAAAGTGTTAATATTTGTACATGTTTCTCAATTGGTTTAGACAATGATGACAGAATGGATATGGGTCTGTAGTTTGAGAGGTCACTAGTCTGTCCAGATTTAAATATAAGAAACACTATGGCGAGTTTAAAAGCGTCTGGAAACAGTGTTTGTCAATGCACAAATTGTATAAGTATGTTAGTGTGTCTGTAATAACAGATGCAACATAGCGTAGTATTTTGTTACTAATGTCATCACGTCCTGCTGAGTTAGTGTTATTTAAAGACCGGATGTAGTTATAAACCTCACCGACTGTGAGGAAAGGAATATTAATTTGTTTTAGCTTTACACATTTACTGTCGCTGAAAGTTTTCAACACACTCAGGTTTCAATATAGTCGGTAATGAAAATTTTAGAATACGAATTTCTTCCCTAAAATGTTCACTGAAGTTAGTGCAAATATGTTCAACATTAAGTGTTTGTGGATCACATTACTTTCTTTTATTTACAATCGCTTTTCAAATTGACTTACTATCAGTTTTGTCTTTCACTAAATTTCTGAAGTAATTTTTTTTTCTTGCCTAATTAAATACTACACATTATTTTTTAGTGAACGATAGCTACTGACATTTCTGCTTTTATGAGCTTCATCCCGTTTCCTCATAAGTTGTAAGATATCAAGAGTTATGCACGGGGATTTTATTACGTGTTTTACTCTCATTTCTTTGATGGGGACATGATTGTCAAAATTATTTTGAAATATCTTGATCCAGTATTCGATAGCCTCATCTGGATTAGTTAACTGGTAAACGTTTGTAAGAGGCGAAGCTTTTAGATCAGTTAAAAATAATTCCAAGTTAAAGTTTTTTTAACTTCCTATATTTGATGCTAGTATGTTTATGTTTAGGCATTTTATACCCCTGATGTGACCACTTGCAACAGATCGGGTAGTGATCACTCAGCGACACATGAGGGAACTACATTCAATAATGTTTCCTGCATTAGGTACATAAAAATATGCTATTAGTGTTGATGATGATTCAGTTACCCTAGTAGGTTTGTTAACAATTTGGGAGACGTTGTAGGATATTAAAATGTTATTCCATGTAGGATTGGGCTGATTGAGATCTATATTGCAGTCGCCTAGAATGATTATATCCTTGAATTTATGAGTTACAGCATCATCCATCATGGTCGTAGAGTGATCGTACCACTCGGCTGAAGCATTTGGGTTTCGGTATATAAAACTAATTAGAATTGGACTAAGATGTGATATTTTAATTTCTAACATGATACATTCAACCTCTGATGTTTCCAGGTCTTCTCTTCTACAAAATGTAATTGTGTTAGAAACGTAAACGACTAATCCTGTCTCTAACTTCCTAGCTGGGTCGCGCTTGATCAAATTAAAACCATCTATTCGTATATCATTATCAGTGATTTTTAAAAAATGTAATCTGCTTTCAGAGAAGCCAAAATTATGAAAATCTTGTCGAAGTATATGTGTAACCTCAGGGATTTTTCCTAACAAGTGATAAACAATTAAGTGGCCAACACGTAGGCCATCGTGTCGTGCCACTCCTCCTTTTTTCTGGGTCATTATATAACAATGTTACAAATATAATAGGTCAGTAAAAATAAAATAACTGATCAGACAGACTTTCTCATGCAATAGTCAGATTTCAATCATATAATTATACGTTGAAGCTAGTAGAGATAATGAATCTAAATAAAGTTATAATATCCCGACAAACAAATAAGGGGAAATATGTAGAAAAATCAACAATGAAATGAACGTTATGTAAGTGTAAATTGTAAAAGACTTGATGACAATATTAGCGGTAAGCTGGCACTAAGAAACTTGTGTTCTGCTATAAGAAGTTCTGTGGTTTTTATTTGTTTTTGTTTTAGTTCAGTTAGGTTTATCCACAGAAGTTCAAATGTGATGAAAGTTTCAAACTATCTGGTGTCTGTATGTGTGTGTTGCGTGTTGTAGTAGGGACATCGTATAAGCGTGGCTCAGAGCTGCAGGACTAAACTGCTTTAGATATTGTAGCTGAAAGTTCCACCGATAATGATTCGAGGTTCTTGTGTTTGTGTCCTGTACAGTTGTTGTGTTATTCCTAAGTGGTGACTGTGCAGGAGTCTCCTTTTTTGCTGTACTAACTGTTATTGTAATTTGTTGAGCTTGCCGTATAGGCAGGGGCGGGAACATGTAATGGTATAATGGGCAAGTGGATGGAGTGGGCAATGGTAGAGAGGCAGAGGGTGATGTTTCTAAGGGTCCTTGGAGTTTTATAGTTGGTGTAGAGTGTATGTTTCTGAGTGTCCTTGGAGTTATATAGTTGGTGTAGAGTGTATATTTCTGAGGGTCCTTGGAGTCTTGTAGTTGGTGTAGAATGTGTGTTTCTGGAGCTACGAGATGTGTGTGGTTGTCTAAACTGTTTCTAGCTCATTGAGTGTGTTGTTATATTCTGCTCAGTTCTCACTGGATATTTGAGTGTGTTGTTATATTCTGCTCAGTTCTCACTGGATATTTGAGTGTGTTGTTATATTCTGCTCAGTTCTCACTGGATATTTGAGTGTGTTGTTATATTCTGCTCAGTTTCTGCTGATATTTGATATTTTTGGAAAGGATGCTGCTGCTAGTCTTGTTAATGTGGATTGTGTCACTGTAGGATGTTGCTTCCAGTCTTGTTAATGTGGATGTGGTCCCTGTAGGATGTTGCTTCCAGTCTTGTTAATGTGGATTGTGTCACTGTAGGATGCTGCTGCTAGTCTTGTTAATGTGGATGTGGTCCCTGTAGGATGTTGCTTCCAGTCTTGTTAATGTGGATTGTGTCACTGTAGGATGCTACTGCTAATCTTGTTAATGTGGATTGTGTCACTGTAGGATGCTGCTGCTAATCTTGTTAATGTGGATTGTGTCACTGTAGGATGCTACTGCTAATCTTGTTAATGTGGATTGTGTCACTGTAGGATGCTGCTGCTAATCTTGTTAATGTGGATTGTGTCACTGTAGGATGCTGCTGCTAATCTTGTTAATGTGGATTGTGTCACTGTAGGATGCTACTGCTAATCTTGTTAATGTGGATTGTGTCACTGTAGGATGCTGCTGCTAATCTTGTTAATGTGGATTGTGTCACTGTAGGATGCTGCTGCTAATCTTGTTAATGTGGATTGTGTCACTGTAGGATGCTGCTGCTAATCTTGTTAATGTGGATTGTGTCACTGTAGGATGCTACTGCTAATCTTGTTAATGTGGATTGTGTCACTGTAGGATGCTGCTGCCAGTCTTGTTAATGTGGATTGTGTCACTGTAGGATGTTGCTTCCAGTCTTGTTAATGTGGATTGTGTCACTGTAGGATGCTGCTGCCAGTCTTGTTAATGTGGATTGTGTCACTGTAGGATGCTGCTGCCAGTCTTGTTAATGTGGATTGTGTCACTGTAGGATGCTGCTGCCAGTCTTGTTAATGTGGATTGTGTCACTGTAGGATGTTGCTTCCAGTCTTGTTAATGTGGATTGTGTCACTGTAGGATGTTGCTTCCAGTCTTGTTAATGTGGATGTGGTCCATGTAGGATGTTGCTTCCAGTCTTGTTATGTGGTCCATGTAGGATGCTGCTTCCAGTCTTGTTATGTGGTCCATGTAGGATGCTGCTGCCAGTCTTGTTATGTGGTCCCTGTAGGATGTTGCTTCCAGTCTTGTTAATGTGGATGTGGTCCATGTAGGATGTTGCTTCCAGTCTTGTTATGTGGTCCATGTAGGATGTTGCTTCCAGTCTTGTTATGTGGTCCATGTAGGATGCTGCTGCCAGTCTTGTTATGTGGTCCCTGTAGGATGTTGCTTCCAGTCTTGTTATGTGGTCCATGTAGGATGTTGCTTCCAGTCTTGTTATGTGGTCCCTGTAGGATGCTGTTGCCAGTCTTGTTAATGTTGATGTAGCCTATGTAGGACGATGCTGCCAGTCTTGTTATGTGGTCCATGTAGGATGTTGCTTCCAGTCTTGTTATGTGGTCCATGTAGGATGTTGCTTCCAGTCTTGTTATGTGGTCCATGTAGGATGTTGCTTCCAGTCTTGTTAATGTGGATGTGGTCCCTGTAGGATGTTGCTTCCAGTCTTGTTAATGTTGATGTAGCCTATGTAGGACGATGCTGCCAGTCTTGTTAATGTGGATGTGGTCTCTGTAAAGTCGTTTTCTTGGGAGCACCTATGGCTGAAGTAAAAAATGGTGGGTAGTTTACAAAAACTTTTGTGCTCTGTAGACAGAATGTGGGTAGTATTTTGTTGTTTATATCCACCATGCGGCGTTCCAGGACCAGAACAAGGTGAAATGATGGATGTAATGTTTATGAAAGTGTTGGGGTATTTTTTATTGATGGTGGATATCAAGTCATGTATATCAGAGGACCGAAGACTCTGGCCGTTCATGCTGTCAGCCAACATGTACGGTCGTTCTCCTCACTCTCTGATCGACGTCGTCCCAGTGTCTGCCTTATTTTTATAATACCAGCTGCAGGTACTGGCATGACTGAGACAGTGTCTTCAGAGGTAACTGACATCTGCTCACCATAGATTCCTTTAAGAAAGGAATCTCCTAATAGCAAGTGCGATGTATGTTCTTTGATGTTGTTACTGTGTTGTTGTGTATCTTCTTCTTGTTGATGTTTATGAGACCGTGACTGAGGAGTGGATGTCTTGTTTGAAATATATGTTTGGTCCAGGCTTTATGGTTATGTAATGTGGGGTTATCATGAAACCTATTACTTATATGTACATAATTAGGGTAAGCTATATTTCAGGTGCTGCTTTTATTGGTGTTGTGGTGCTGATGTTATTCGGTTGGCCAGTTCTTTGCTGTGGCGTGTTTTCTGTGTTGATGTCTGATGCACTTGTGCATGATTTTACAGTCATATTATCTGTGTCAGCAGTCACTTCTTGAATACCTGTCATCACTTCGTTGATGTATCTGTGTGGCTCACACGGCCATTCTGATATCATGAGTCTCATTTTAGTGTTTTCATCCCTCAGTGACATAAGTTCATCCCTGAGACTGTCATTCTCCAGCTTGAATGAGAGCTTAATTTCCGCTGCCATGTCAGTAATAAGGTTTATGACGAGTTCTTTGACTACATCAAGCAAGTTCTGGCTTCATGCTGTCAGCCAACATGTACGGTCGTTCTCCTCACTCTCTGATCGACGTCGTCCCAGTGTCTGCCTTATTTTTATAATACCAGCTGCAGGTACTGGCATGACTGAGACAGTGTCTTCAGAGGTAACTGACATCTGCTCACCATAGATTCCTTTAAGAAAGGAATCTCCTAATAGCAAGTGCGATGTATGTTCTTTGATGTTGTTACTGTGTTGTTGTGTATCTTCTTCTTGTTGATGTTTATGAGACCGTGACTGAGGAGTGGATGTCTTGTTTGAAATATATGTTTGGTCCAGGCTTTATGGTTATGTAATGTGGGGTTATCATGAAACCTATTACTTATATGTACATAATTAGGGTAAGCTATATTTCAGGTGCTGCTTTTATTGGTGTTGTGGTGCTGATGTTATTCGGTTGGCCAGTTCTTTGCTGTGGCGTGTTTTCTGTGTTGATGTCTGATGCACTTGTGCATGATTTTACAGTCATATTATCTGTGTCAGCAGTCACTTCTTGAATACCTGTCATCACTTCGTTGATGTATCTGTGTGGCTCACACGGCCATTCTGATATCATGAGTCTCATTTTAGTGTTTTCATCCCTCAGTGACATAAGTTCATCCCTGAGACTGTCATTCTCCAGCTTGAATGAGAGCTTAATTTCCGCTGCCATGTCAGTAATAAGGTTTATGACGAGTTCTTTGACTACATCAAGCAAGTTCTGGCTACATAATGTAACTAAATTTTTCCTCGACAACTCTAGTCTGCTGAGATGTATGTGGTGAATCAGACACACTAGACGCAGAGAACTCAGCCACTGGAGCTTCTATTGTCGTCCAGATTTTCCACATCAGCTAAACTGTTGCTGGTAGAGTGTTCTAGCATTGTCTGAACGTCAGTGGGTTCAGCTGAGCTGCTTTGCTTGATCTGACAGGACTGTGTTAGTAATATTAGCACTGGGATAGTTGATCAGAATGATAGTCGTGGCTTTAGCATTATCTTGTCTGATCTGACAGGGCTTTGTTAGTAAGATCAGCAATGGGATAGTTGATCAGAGTGACAGTGGTGGCGGTAGCATTGTCTTGTATGTTGGAGGTTGTAGTAACTGTATCGACATTGTTGGTTGTAATGTTCTCTTGCTCTTCGTAGTTGGTGGTGACTTGTTCTTGCATGTCGTTGTTGGTGGTAGCGCCTTGACTGATATTAGTGCCGATAGTGTCGTGTCCGTCACTGGTGGTGATGACGTTGGTGATGGCTGATCTGTCACTCATGGCAACAGATGACACAGATGGATTCGCTCTACCTGATAATCGCAGGAAAGATTTTACAGGCTCATCTTGAACGCGACTAAAGTCATCTGTCAACGAAGAGTCGACATCATGAGCACAGCCTTGAACCAGTTTTTAATTCTGATATGGTACAGGTGGATTGTTATAAGCTGTGTTTTTATAAACTCCTCCACATTTGCACCATTTTTATCTGTCCTCTCTTCTGTGTGGCTGTGATACAGGGTGTTTAGAAAGTCACTTGTTAGTGTGTGTTTAATGTGTAATGATCGACGAGTGTTCAGGTTACGCATATCGGTCATCATTACGTTAAATTATGCTCGCTCGGTTGTTTGCCTGGCCGAAGCTGGCCATCGCGAAAGATAGCAGGCGATAAGATCACCTCCGATAAGAACAGATTAGTTGCATCTGAAGTGACATTTTTTAGCTCGACTCTGTACAGGGGAAATTAAGTTCGCAGTTTTGTCCACTGTATCTCACCGCCTGTATTTATTGCTTTACTGCTTTGGTCATTTGAATTCCATAGTTGAAAGTATTTTTACTTTCAGTGTGTTAACAACTCTGTCCAACGCAAGTAGCGGAATTCACTTATTCACGTAATTCAGTTCAGTGTTTTATTCTGTTTACATAAAATGTTTTTTTTCACTTCAAGAGCATGTTTTTGTTGTTGAGCATGTTTTCAGAGAAGCCAGGAAGTATACCAATAGAGTAAGGAAGCTTTTTGCTGCGGAATTTCCTGAGACAGCAGTGCCCAGTATTAATGCAGTGCATAGTCTTATTGAGAAATTTCGGAGGACAGGATCAGTGCAAATGCACAATATAGTGGAAGAGCATCGAAAGTTGATGAAAACAAACTATTAGATATTTCAACCTCTTTGAGTCGCAGTCCATCAAAATCATTAAGAAAACTGCCACATTAGCGACATATCAGCATTAGAGCTGCGCATACTGCAGTCCGAAAAAGTTTGAAATTATTCCCAAACAAAAATACAGCACAGCAACAGTTGCAACCTTCGGATCATGAGAAACATACAAAAATACAGCGGAGCAACAGTTGCAACCGTTGGATCATGAGAAACGACTTCGTTATTGCGAACGGTTTCAACATTTCATTCGCGTGGAAGGTGTCGACATTCTTGACTTTACTTATTTTTTTACCGACGTAGCCTGGTTCAATCTTTCTGGTTATAAGAACTCACAAAACTCACGTCTGTGGTCGTCGAACAATACTAATATTCTTCAAGAAACACCTCTACATGAGCAGAAAGTTGGAGTGTAGGTGGCAATATCTCGCCGGCGTATCTTATCTTATATCTTATATCCTTTCCGTGCCGTTAAAAGTCACATAGGGCTCGCAAAGTAGTTCGCCAATTTTTCCTGTCTTCGGCGAGTCTTTCAACCTCATCAAAGGATTTTATGCCTGTTAATTTGGCCTCTCTTAATAATATCCTC
Source organism: Achatina immaculata (assembly GCA_009760885.1). Taxonomy (NCBI): domain Eukaryota; kingdom Metazoa; phylum Mollusca; class Gastropoda; order Stylommatophora; family Achatinidae; genus Lissachatina; species Lissachatina immaculata. Next base: position 19,738,116 of record CM019698.1, read on the forward strand.
TTCAGAGTTTCACGCGGCCTGCTTCTTTTTCTTCGGCCTGTTGTGTTCCACTTGATAGCTTGTTTTGGGATTCTCTGATCATTTCTTCTCATCAAGTTACCAACATATGTCCATCTCCTTTTCCTGATCACCCATGAGACTGGTTGTTGTTCAGTCATCTGTCTTATCTCTGCGTTGTTCTTGAATTCATTCCACTTGATGCTGAATATTTTCCTTAGGCATTTGTTTTCAAAAGAGTCTAATTTCTCGTCGGCGTATAGTTGGCCCCATATTCTTTGCAGAAATGGTGGATAGTAAACGATGTGGTTCAATACTCCACGATTTTATTAGCCTTTTGGAAGAGGACGAAATAACATATTCATGGTTTCAGCAAGACGATGCTACCTCTCATACTGCCACCAGCTCTATGAAACGTTTTGGAAGACTTTTTCTGTGAGCGTATCATTTCTAAACATGTATGGGCACCTAGATCGCCTGATCTAGACTTTTATCTGTGAGGAGCAATAAGAAGAAAAATGTATCGTGATCGCCCTTGCATAATTGATGAACTAAGTCGGCAATAACGACAAACATAAGTGACATCTCACAGGAAACTTTATAAAGAGTATTTTATAGCAAAATTAAACGTGTGCGAGATAATGTGGACGCACGCGGATTTCATTTCCAACATCGCTTTTAAGGTTAGACAAATTTACATGTACTAATTCTTTTCAGTATTTAAATATTAATGTAATATTGTAATTTTCAAAGGCTTATGACATTATAATTTTAGTTTTTTAATTATTGTTAAAGTAAATTCTCACCGCTGTTCGATGCAGTAACCCCTATAATGTAAAATGGCTTTCCGTACTTTGATTTTAAACTTAACGCTAACAATGATGCAGTCGGAAAGGCCTAGATAGTTACCTACGTCCACAGTCATTGAGTACTTCAATTTTTAACACTACCAAATGATTTTTCTAAATACCCTGAACGCTTGTTTCACACACTCATAAACCAGCGTGTTGTAAACAAGAACGACCAAGCATTGTCCCTCGTTGGTCCTTGTTATTGTCAGGCCGGGGACTTTGTCGCAGCCACGGAGCTTGGTATTTACCGCCTTTCTTTTGTTCAGAGAGTAAATCTTTACCGCCACCGGCCACAGTCCATCAAGTCTTCTCGTTTGGCTTGCTTCTTCTCGTCTTCTTGTTTGGCTTGCTTCTTCTCGACTTCTTGTTTGGCTTGCTTCTTCCCGTCTTCTTGCCTGGCTAGCTTCTTCCCGTCTTCTTGTCTGGCTAGCTTCTTCCTGTCTTCTTGTCTGGCTAGCTTTTTCTCGTCTTCTTGTCTGGCTAGCTTCTTCCCGTCTTCTTGTCTGGCTAGCTTCTTCCCATCCTCTTGTCTGGCTAGCTTTTTCTCGTCTTCTTTGTTGGCTAGCTTCTTCCCGTCTTCTTGTCTGTCTAGCTTCTTCCAGCCTTCTTGTCTGGGTAGCTTCTTCCCGTCTCTTTGTCTGGCTAGCTTCTTCCTATTTCTTTGTTTGGCTAGCTTCTTCCCGTTTCTTTGTCTGGCTAGCTTCTTCCCCTTTCTTTGTCTGTCTAGCTTCTTCCCGTCTTCTAGTCTGTCTAGCTTCTTCTCGTCTTCTTGTTGTCTAGCTTCTTCCCGTCTTCTTGTTGGCTAGCTTCTTCCCGCCTTCTTGTTGGCTAGCTTCTTCTAATTCATGGTCTCTACTATTAAATAATATTGTTAGCTTATGAACGCAATAAATTATCACAGCCATTCTACCTGGCCACACGATGACCTAGTTACACTGAGGTATCGTTCACGTCGTCACATGCTAGGCCAGTATTAGACAAAGAAATATAGAACTTTATAACATGTCGGTAAATATTTATCAAACTACACGTATTTTAAAATTTCATATGTTTCACGACAAGGAAAAACACAAGTGAAATACATTGGAATCCACTGCAATTCACAATCTTATAAAATAAAATTGCAAAAAATTCAAATGTAGGACATACAATAAATATGCCCCATCACAACGTGAGATCACAACAGAAGGTTAGATAGATAGATAGATAGATAGATAGATAGATAGATAGATAGATAGATAGATAGATAGATAGATAGATAGATAGATTGATTCAAAATGTGTAAATATATTCAAATATGTACACATTGATATATATATATATACATATGCATGAATATAAGTATAGATATACATGCATATATATATATACGTAAAAACTGAAAACTCACATACATACACAAATGCAGAGGTATATACAAAAGAATATGTATACATAAAGTAGGACGTGAATACATAACATTCTCAAGGTATATATGACATTTCTATTCAGTATTTCACTTTCACTAAAAAATAAAATGCTATTTTATACTAAAAACCAATTTCAAATAGTGTCTTCTATGAAGCAATTGTTAAGTAAGAAACAATCTTACCATTTTCTGAAATGAATAAAATTTGACAATAACTTTGAATATAATTTACTTGACCTTTTCAATATTTTCTTTTCTGTTTGGCTATATTATAAAAAAAATGAATCCAGTCAGTAAATATTTATGTTTTTACAATTTCTATATTAAAGTACTTTAAGTTGAAAAAAAGTTGTTTAGTTTGAAACATTAATAAACAGTGCGTTTTCATTTCTTCAGTTCTCACACAAATATAACTATTTTAACAAATAAAGTGTAACATCAATTCTTACACATATTTGTTCATATATTTCAAAACTGAAATAACTCTAATCTGATTTTTAATAAACAGATGGGTAGATAGATAGATAGATAGATAGATACCTACACATATATACATACATATCTACATATATGCATACATTTATATATAGATAGATATATAGATAGATAGATAGATAGATAGATAGATAGATAGATAGATAGATAGATAGATAGATAGATAGATAGATAGATAAATAGATAGATAGACAGATACATACATACATACATACATACATACATACATACTTACATACATACATACATACATACATACATACATACATAGGCAAAACAGTTATAAAATATGAACATATGTTCAAACATATACGCATCTTATATATATATATATATATATATATATATATATATATATATATATATACAGGCAAGTCATTCATTCATTCATTCATTTCTATGTCTCTTGCGGAGCTTTGCATCCCTAACAGCACTCTTGTAGGCCTCTCGGGTTTGAGCAAGATGGCCTGGCGCTGATGCATCCATTTGCAGATCATCAACGATTTCTTGCAACCATCTTCGCCTTGATCTTCCTCTCTTTCTTTTTCTCATTTGCAAGACGGTTTTCTCTAGATTATCATAACATTTAATGTGTCCAGAATATATATTTATTTTCTATTTAATCCTCTTTACTAGCCATACTTCTTCAATATTAAGTTCTTGTTTTATGGATATATTTGTGTGTTTTTTTTGTGTCCATTATATTTTAAGAACTCTGCTGTAGCATTTACATTCAAAGGCATTTATATGTTTCTCAGCTGGTTTGTTGAGTGTCCAAGTCTCACGGGTATATGCTCCAATGGGAAATATACATGCCCTTAAAATCTTTTATTTGTAGTTCTCTCTGTTCCTCTGCACAGATTCTTTAGTTTTTTACTTTCTGAAGAGCGAAAGATGTCATGCTAATTGCACCTCCATTATTAGTTAGCAATTATATATATATATATATATATATATATATATATATATACATATATACGTTACAAACAAAGCCACGTATGCATACATGCATACACACATACACATGTACATAGAAAAGTATCTCCATACATAATTTCATGCACGTATATATAACGTCTACATTCATAATTTTCAAGTTCTATATTATCTTTATATTTAGTACATTATTTTATAAAAGGAAATGCTAATTTTTAAATTTGATATTAACAAGCTGTTACACATACTTTCTTCTATGGAACAATTTTTGTTTTACGTGTAAGAACAAGTTTTAAGTAATTATACACAAAAGACAAAGAAGTGAAGAACCATGCCGTCAGGATAAACGTCAATACTATGACAACTTAGCAGAAGCAGCAGAGAAAGCAGCATATGTAAATGACATGAAAACCATATACAAAATCACAAAGCAGACGACAGGCAACTCCAGCACAAGATGTGAGAGTGCAATAAGGACACATAAGGGACAACTGATCAGTGGAGAAAGAGAAAAAAATTGGAAAATGGAGGGAACTCTTTAACATCCACTAAACAGAACACAAGCAGCACAAACAATAGACATACCTGAAGCAAAAACGGAACTAAACATCAATACAGGACCAATAACAATAAGTGAAGTAAAGGAGGCGATAAATAAGCTAAAATCAGACAGGGCACCAGGTGAAGATGAAGTGACTGCTGAGATGTTGAAAGCAGAAGAAAGAGAAACATCAAAACAACTCTACTTGATACTACAACAAATTTGGGATCTAGAAAAAGCTCCAGAGGAGTGGAAAACTGACCTTATAGTAGAACTACCAAAGAAAGGTAACCTCAGAGATTGCGGGAACTTGAGAGGCATTACCCCACTGTACTGCCACTCACCAGTAAAGTATTTTGCAGAATAATCATCAACAGAACTGTAACAGCACTTGAGAGAAAACTTCGGAAACAGCAGGTAGGATTTAGGAAAGGAAGATCATGCATCAACCACACATTTAACTTAGACACATATTAGAACAGGCAAATGTTGATAGATTTGAGAAAGCCTTTGACAGTGTCAACAGAGATGCACTGTGGAAAATCCTAAGATGGCATGGCCTCCCCTATAAGATAGTGAATGTAATCGAGGGTTTTCAGTTGAAAGTGATCTGTGGAGAACATACCCCAAGCAGCTTTAGGGTACAAACAGGAGTGAAGCAGGGATGTGTACTATTACCAACATTATTTATCTTGGCTGTAGACTGGTTAATGAAGGAGGTAACATCAGGCACACGCAGAGAATTACAATGGACCCTTGACACAGTGCTGGAGGACCTTTACTTTGCGGACGACAATTGTCTGCTATCAAGCAGCTACAAAAAATGCAAGATAAAATAAACAAATTAACTCAGATTGAAAACAACATAGGACTAAAGATCAACATAAGAAAGATAAAGTTAATGAACCAAAATGTGAACAACAGAAATGTACTCAGAGTAGATATCAAGTTAGTGGAAGAGGTCAACGAATTTGTATATACTGGCAAGAATTAGTAGAAAATGGAGACAGCACAGAGGACATCAACAGCAGACTTACTAGAGCAAACCAGGACAGAGGACATCAACAGCAGACTTACTATAGCAAACCAGACTTTTGTAGTGCTGTAGACTATATGGAAGTCTAAAAAAACTAAGCATGAATAAGAAAATCAGGATATTTAAGAGTAATGTTCTAAGTGTACTACTCTATGGAAGTGAATGCTGGAAAATCACCAAAACCATAGAAAACAAGTTGAATTCTTTCCAGATTAAATGTTTACGGAGAATTAGAAAAATAATTTGGCCAAACACCATAAGAAATAACATCTTGTTAGCAGAAATGCAGATGAAGCCACTGACAACACTTATTGAGGAAAGACGCTGATTGGGACATGTGATCTGAATGACTGACAACTCATTACCAAAAGATAGCACTAAGATGGACACCACAGGGGAAAAGAAGTAAGAGTAGACCAAAAGAGACATGGAGAAGAACAGAGAGGATGTTGAGCAACAGAGGGATCACCTGGGCAAGAACAGAAAAAAAGGCAAAGGACAGGCGTTTGTGGAAAACCCTTGCGGAAGCCCCATGTGCCCTGGGCACTTAAGGTTCAGAGAGAGAGAGAGAGAGAGAGAGAAAGAGAGATAACTTATACACGGAAAATTCTCAAGTTATATATCATCTTTATATTTAGTACATTAGTTTAATTTATAAAATGAAATGCTAATTTTTATATTTTATACTAACAAGCCATTACACATACCCTCTTCAATGGAACAATTTTTGTTTAACGTGCAAACTTACCTTTTTCAGAAATGAAAAAAAGACAAAAATAATTATGTTTTCTCCCTTTACTAGCCAGCCTTCTTCATATTAAGTTCTTGTAGTATAGATACATTTGTTCTTTTTTTTGTGCCCACGATATTTTAAGAACTCTTCTGTAGTAGTTACATTCAAAAGCATTTATGTGTTTCTCAGCTGTTGTGTTAAGTGTCCAGGTCTCACATGCATATGCTGCTATGGGAAAAATTCATGCCGTTATAAATATTATTTTTGTGGTTCTGTCTGCTCCGCTCCACAGATTCTTTAGTTCTTTTACTTTCTGAAGAGCGATAGATGTCCTCCTTCTAATTTCCCTCATTATCATCATTTCTCCAACATGTATATAATCCTGATGATTCTGACTCTGGTCTCTTTATATCTTCATTTACTCAGTCTTATGTTTATTAATGATCAAACATACAATTCAGACTATATCTAACAGGTGTATGCAGGTACTGATGACTTCTTGCATAGTTTCTTTCACCAGGTCAATGACATGAGCGTACCCTAATATTTTAGTTAATTCTTTGGTATTGCATTCTTCTTTCACTTTTCTGATTATCTTTTCTAGTACTAGGTTGAATAGTAATGGAAATAATGTATCACCTTGTTTAAACCAGTTCAAATAGAAAGGGGTTCAGAGTTTTTTCTTTTATATATTGCTATATTTTGTGCATCCTACACATATACATATATGCTGAAAAATAAAAATACATATACATACATACATACATATATACATACATACATACATACATATACATAGATACCTAAATACTTACATACATATATACATACATACATACATACATGCATCGTACATAAATATATACAAACATACATACATAGTTGCCTACATACTTACATACACATTCATTCATTCATTTGCTTGTCCCTTGAGGAACTTTGCCTCCCAAACAGCACTCCTGTAGGCCTCTCGGTTGTGAGCAAGATTTTCATTTCAGATCGTCAGCGATTTCTTATTTGGGTTTCTTGGTATATTTCCAGAAGATAGTTTACCATTGCTTTTCTTTCGTAGCCATTGCCCCTACATTGAGATCATCTGCCAACTATCATAGAATGGTGACCATAACCAACATTATCTGTCAGCTGCTCTCCCATTCCATCCACCACCTGTTCCCATGGCTTCACGTCACCCTGATCGGGGGGCTATACGGGTACTCCACCTTGCCCAAGGGTGTCCTGTAGACTGACGGAGGTAAGGAGGCGTCTTACATACACATATACAGAGAAATTTTGCACGCATAAATAGATACAGTGGTACCTACATACTTATACATCTGTAAATGCATAGGAAATGAGGTAGGAATATATATATATATATATATATTATATATATATATATATATATATATATATATAATAAAATGACACAGACAATTCAACATTTATAGGAATATTTTTTATAAAAATAATTTACAGCAAATGTAATTGTAGACATATATGTGTATAGTAGATGCTGTGAATGTCTTCATATGAAATACTTTCATAAAATTCAATTTTGGAATTACTGTTTACATTTTATAAAATTGATTTTTATTTTGAAAATAAAATATTATTTTTATTCTGCTAGAATCTATAGAATCCTTTTCCTTTTCATATTTCACAATCTTCTTACAGTCTGTAAGTATTTCAGCTCGCAAACAATAAAGAAGTAATCCATTTGTGTTAAAAAATTATAAATATAATATCTGAAATGATTAACTTTACTTTATGACTTTTATCGGAACAAATATAAATTCTTGAAGAATGAAATTATGAGTAGTATTAATTCTATGAAGTGTCAGTTTAACTGACAATTAACAGTTATTTCTTCCAAACTTCCTAGATAATGATTCTTTTAGTATTTTAGTCAAATGATTGAAGTTTTTTAATCAATGCTTATAAAATGTGTTATAATATATAGTAAACCAACGCAACTTTTAAAATGTGTAATTATAATAACTCTATGATTCTAGATGTATGAATGGATGGATGAATGGGTGGATGGATGGATGGATGGATTGATTGATGGGTGGATGAGTGGCAAGATTGGTGGATGGATGAATATATGGATAGATGAATTGATCGATTAGTGGAAGGATGGACTGATGAAAAGATGGGTGTATGATTAGATGGACTTATGGAGTGATGTATGGATATATAGATAGATAGATAGATAGATGGATGGATAGATAGATAGATAGATAGATAGATAGATAGATAGATAGATAGATAGATAGATAGATAGATAGATAGATAGATAGATAGATAGATAGATGGATCGATACATACATACATACATAATACATACATACGTACATACATACATACATACATACACTGATACATAGGTAAAGGTTGTGCTTAGATATTTGTGTGTTTCTGCTGGCTTAATTATCATCTCTCCATCATCATCATCATCATCATCATCATCATCATCATCATCACCATCATCATCATCATTCATTTTCAAGTCCTTTGTGTAACTTTGCCTCCCTAACAGCTCTCATGTAGGCTTCTCGGTTGTGAGCAAGATGGCCTGCTGTTGATGAATCCATTTGAAGATCATCAACGATGTGTTGGAGCCATCTTCGGCTTGGTCTTCCTCTCTTTATTTTTCCCGTTATGTACCCTTTCAAGAGGGTCTTCTCTAGATTATCACGACGTTTAATGTGTTAAAAATAATAACGTTTTCTCTCTTTAATCCTCTTTACTAGCCAGCCTTCTTCATATTAAGTTCTTGTAGTATAGATATATTTGTTCTTTTTTGTGACCACGATATTTCAAGACCTCTTCTGTAGCATTTACATTCAAAAGCATTTATGTGTTTCTCAGCTGTTGTGTTAAGTGTCCAGGTCTCACATGCATATGCTGTTATGGGAAAGATGCATGCCGTTATAAATCTTATTTTTGTGGTTCTGTCTGCTCCGCTCCACAGATTCTTTAGTTCTTTTACTTTCTGAAGAGCTATAGATGTCCTCCTTCTAATTTTCTTTATTTCAGTCATCTCTCCAACATGAATACTAAAAAAAAAAAAAAATTTTGTTTAAAGAGTACTAAGCTGAAAATTGCAAGGTGTGGCTTGTCCGGCGGTGTGTGTCAGGAATGGATCTAGTGAGACGTGGAGACTGTTTAAATAGAGACATGTTACATGTGGTCAGTGGGTTGTAACTGGGGATGGTGGATGGGGAACCGGGGAGGGGAGAGAGAGTGACGCAATACCGACCAGGCTAGGAGAAATTGAAACAGATGAATGGGGAAGATGGGTTGCAGAGAAGAGGGGTTGCAGAGAAAATAGCGGGGTTGCAGTGTGATGCTGTGAGGAAGTTTGAAAAGTAAGCGGGGTTGCAGAGTGATGCTGTGAGGAAGTTTGAAAAGTAAGAAGGGGTGGATTTAGTGGAGAGGTACTATAATGACTGAAAAAGATGATGTTACGTGTAACTAAACAGTGAGTTTAACCCATGTGGTTTCAGCGTCCCATAATTTTGAATGCAGCGGTTCTCAAGTGCCAGGCGGCTTGTGTCATCTGCGTGACATTGTTTAATGGCTGTTACCAGAAAATCAGATTTGCCTCTGTGGTTGGGGCCATTGAAATGATTTGGGACTGGTTTCGAAGCATGCTGGGCGATGTCGTACAGATGTTTTTGCATGCAATCCCCTAATCTGAGGCCAGTCTCACCGATATATGTTATCCTGCATCTTTTGCAAACGATGACATATATCACATTTCAGGACTCGCATGTGAATCCCTCATGAAGAGTGAGGATAGTTTTGAGAAAGGTGATTATTTTTGTTTCCTAAACTACGGGGCAGGTAACGCAGCAGTGCGGTTACATTTTCTGGTGCCAACATATGTAAGGCTCTGCTTCAAGTGGCTGTGGACAAGGATGTCCTTAAGGTTGGCTCACTTTTGTATGCCAATAGGGATGGATCAGAGAAAATGTCACGAGTGTCGGAGTCGAGTTGGATTATCGGCAGATGACGATAAAGAATTTTCTTAACCATCTGATCGTGCGGGTGGAAAGGAAGTACTAACTTAACTTCTGTCAGATGGAGTAACAGGCTTTTTCCTGAATACTTCTTTGCGGCTCACTAGTTGGATACGGTTGAAGGCTTTACGAAGGACCTTTTCTGGGAAGTGGCGATGATGGAAAAATTCTAATAACTTGTTGGACTGATCTATAAAGTCGAAATTATCCTGACATATGCCACGAAGACGGAGGAGTTGGGAATATGGGATGGAGTTCTTACAGGCTTCAGGATGGGAAGAGGTGTAAAGCAAATAGGTGTGACTATCAGTGGGCTTGTAAAATACAGAGGTGACAAGCCTGTTTGTGCCAATAGACATTTTAATGTCTAAAAAATTAACAGACTTGTCAGAGATTTCATAAGTGAATTTTATGTTGTTATTGAGTGTATTAGCGAATTCAATAAATTTTTTAAGGTCTTCATGTGGCATACTTGTAATTCCAGCGCCATCCTGATGATTCTGACTCTGGTCTCTTGATATCTTCATTTACTCAGTCTTATGTTGGTTAATGATCAAACTCACATTTCATGCTATATATAACAGGTGTATGCAGGTATTGATGACTTCTTGCATAGTTTCTTTCACCAGGTTAATGACATCAGCGTATCCTAGTATTTTAGCTTATTCTTTTGTACTGCATTCCTCTTTCGCTTTTCTGATCACCTTTTCTAGTACTAGGTTGAATAGTAATGGAAATAATGTATCACCTTGTTTTAAACCAGTTCAAATAGAAAGGGGTTCAGACTTTCTTCTTTTATATATTGCTATATTTTGTGCATCCTCCACACATACATATATGACTGAATAATACAAATGCACATACATACATACATGCATACATACATAATTACATAAATGCATACTTACATACATACTGACTTACAAAGACAATACAGAAGTACATACAAAAGTACAGGGTCCGGCATAAACATAACTCAATTTTAAAAATAGTAAATAAATAAGCGCTATACGTGTTTTTCCTAAACTAAAAAAAAAAAAATGTGATATGAAACTCAGAAAAGTGGGTATTTTTATTATTACTGACAATCATATTTAGGTTTTGAAAATTACGCAGGTTAGATGACAGCCATTACATTTGATACATTCAGCCAGGCGTATGGATAATTCCTGCATAACACCATTTAACATGTTCAAAGGGATATTTTGAATGCAGTGTCTGATTCGATCTTTTAGCCCTGCAATTGACTGTGGTCAACCAGCATACACCGTGTTCTTGAGATACCCCGACATAAAAGAAGTCTGCGGTCGATAAATCCGGTGACCTTGCCGGTCAATGAATATCCCCAAATCTGGAAAAGAGATGATTGGGAAATGCTTGTCGCAGCATGGCCATTGACTGATGGGCAGTGTGGGCAGTTGCTCCATCTTGTTGACACCATATTAGTTTCTTATTTCTATTGGCCAGGTCTGGAATGAAGTATTCAGTTAGCATCTGCACATAGAGATCACTATTAACAGTAAGAGGATGCCAGTTGCCAAAACGTTCCTAACAGCTGATCGCCGAGGGCTACTCAGCAATGCGTTGCGGACTTCTTGAATTCGTTCTGGTGTCTGTTGATTTCTTGGACGACCAGTACACTTGTTATTAAGGCAATTAGCGGTTTCCTTAAATTTGTTGACCCATCTCAAAGTTTCTTTGTACAGTAATTCAACCATGAATGGGCAATGTTGTGTTTGCCATGAAGTCATTGTTAAAAATAGTTGTTTGTCTGCTTCATTTCTGATGTCATGTTTTTTTTTTCACAGGTATTCAATTTCTGCGCATTACGTCAGTTAATCCAGTTATGCTTTATGCTGGACCTTGCATATGCATACAGTAACTCATAAGTGTATACATAACTTATACATGAAACATTCTCAAAGTAAATATCACCATTGTATACACCAGTTTAGTTTCAACTACAAAATGAAATTATAATTTATACAAACAAGACATTACACATAACGTCTTCTATGAAACAAGTTTTATTAAAAAGCAAAAATTACCATTTTCAGAAAGGAAGAAAATTTGACAAGTACTTAGGATTTAATGTCATTGACCTTTTCAAAAATTTCTTTTATGCTTCGTTATATTATTTCAAAAAATGAATGCAGACGGTAAATATTTTTTTAAAGTTCTCTGTTTGTATGTTTTATGTTGAATAGTGTTTTGATGAAAAACATTCAGAAAAAAAGTGTTTTCAATTGCATTTATCACATCATATGTAACTATTTTATGATATAAAGTGGAACGTATATTTCTATACACATTGGTTCATATATTACAAATTTAAACGATTCAAATATGATTTTTCATAGATAGATAGATAGATAGATAGATAGATAGATAGATAGATAGATAGATAGATAGATAGATAGATAGATAGATAGATAGATAGATAGACACATACATACATAAAAAAGAAATAGTCAAAATACATAGATTTATACATTCATACATAGAAGAGTTACAAATGTAAATAGTTACCTTGACACTTACACACATATACGCACAGAATCAGGTTGAGAAATAATATGTACATTTATATATGCACCATAATTACACTGACAAGCCTACATTTATAGGGATATCTATGATACCAACAATTATACAACTTTTGCAATTTTAGAACTGATATTTGTCTATTAGAATCTGTGGATATTTACATGATAAACATTTGTACAAACTTCATTTTTCGAATTACTGTTTACAGTATATAAAAATCATTTTTACGTTCAAAGTGAAATATTGTTATAATTTTACTAGCATCTGTAGAATCACTTCCCTGTACAGATGTCAAAACTTTCATACAGGCAGTAAGTGTTTCAGCTCACAAACAATAAAGAAGTATTCACTATATGTGAAAAAAGTATACCCCTAATCTTCATGAATGAAATTATTACCAGCATAATTATATGAAATTTCAGTTAAACTTTCTTTGCCACATTTATTTTTGTTTTTCTAGTTTCCTAGTTAAAGGTTCTTGTGTTATTCAAGCAAAGTGATTGTATTAATTGAATGATATCTTACAAAATGGAGTATACTATATAGCAAATCACTGTAACTTGTAAAATCGGTAGTTATTTAAACTATAATATGATGGATCGACCGATGGATGGATGAATGGATGGATGGATGAATGGCTGGATGGATGAATGGATAGATGGATGGTTGAATGAATGTATGGATTGATCCATGATTGTTGTATAAACAGACAGACGAATGGACTGTCCGATGAATGGATGAATTGAATAATGGATGGATGGACGGATGGATAAATGGATGGATGAATGGATGAATGATTGAGTGATGCCAACCATGAAAATGTCAAAAGACTCAGCATGTGAACAGATACATAATAGAAAACAGTCATACACACATAAACATATATGCAGACAAGCACCAAGCCAAAGAGATAGATAGATGGATAGATAGATAGATAGATAGATAGATAGATAGATAGATATATATATATATAGATAGATAAGTACTAATATTTATATATATTCAAGCACATACACATATATATGTATATGTATGTATGGATATATATGTATATACATGGAAGTGTGTATATATATATATAAGTATATACATGGAAGTATGTATACATATAATCATCTTTTGCTTTATTAGACATTAAGGCTCATTGCTGGATATAAAGATCGCCTCCTTTACTTTTTATTCCTAATCTTCTCTCTCAGTTGGTGACACCAATTTCTCTTATATCCTGTTCTATGTCGTCTCTCCATGGTCTTGTTTTCCTCATCTCTCGTACATACATAATTTTCTTTTGTCTGTTCGCTTTCATTCTTTCTACATTCTCTATCCAGCGTAGTCTGTTCTGTTTCAAGACATTTTTAATTCGTTGGTATTTAAATAAGATTTTCAGTTCAGTGTTCTTTCTAGCTATCCATT
>CM019698.1:19757097-19772097 GCA_009760885.1 Achatina immaculata
ATAGATGGATGGATGGATAGATAGATAGATAGATAGATAGATAGATAGATAGATAGATAGATAGATAGATAGATAGATAGATAGATAGATAGATAGATAGATAGATAGACATCTAAATGAACATCGCCTTTAACGACTTTACATTACTTCTTATTATAGAAGTCTATTATCTATAACAGACAAATAAAAACAGAGAAATAGAAATATAGTCAACGGAATACAGATAACTATAAACTTAGATAAAAAGATCGAAAGATAAGATAGAAGGATGGACGGGTGGATTGATTAATAGATGAACGGACAACTGACGGACTGCCGGATACATGGATGGATGGAATTTTAATGAATGACAGCTTTATTTAACTTTAGAAATAATTGTGGGACGCAAAACACTAAAAAAACTACACAATATATCAATAACATAAATGTTCTCTAATTTAGCAGAATCAGAAGAAGTATAAGAGGATATAACCTTTCACATTGATTAATGTTTTCATTGCTCTCTGTGACAATATAGATAGTAAATCTTTAGGAAATATTACAGGAAATTTCTCTACACAGAAATTGTGACACGTGTTTGACATAACTTATAGTTTGTGCTGAACCTGATCCTTCAACATTTTAATCTTTGATATCCACAGTGAAGTGATCGGACCACGAGAACGAAGATAGAGCAACGACGTTTGTGTAGAAGTTAACAGACTTTCATCATGTTATAACTTTTGTCAAAGTCTAACTTCTGTATAAAATAAACACGTTGCTTCTCACATGATAAACCCTGCCTTGTTTTTAATCACACTACGTTTTTTGTTATGTTTGGGATTTGTACGTAAATCATGAATGAAAGAGAAAATAAGACGGAGATTTATGTGTAGTCCCTACCTGTTGCTTTGTGAGAGATAAGAGAAATGGCGACTGTGATAAAACTGCTTCTAGTAATGAAGGTAGATACAGGTGTATGGTTAAGTTTTACCGCAGGTGTCATTTCTCCTTGTATCTCTCACTTTCCTCTACTTTACAACGACACATTATCGTACGTTTTCCTCTCTTTTCTTTGACTTGTGATGTTATAGTTTTCTGTTTCTTTTCCGACCCTGTCATCTTCCTTCTTTATTGTATTTTTTTAAAAATTGTATTGCATGCTTGCTTTACATTCCTGCATGATTGTTATAAAGCTTTCGAATGTTCTGATATTTATATATTGATAACTCTATGATTTGACAGACACTTACTCCGTTCTGTTTGAGAGAACAATAACATATCAGATTAACATTTGTATATACAAGGACGGGCTTTTTCTTGGTTAAAAAGAAAAAAAAATAAATGTAAATGAATGTATATTCACTTATGTCCTCTGCCAACTATTTCAGTTTATCCGTTGTATAACAATTTCTACAAACAGATTATGTCATAGATTTAGTGTAAACAAATCTCTCTAGTTCGCTCTATTTTAATCTTCCGCTTTGTCGCTTTTTTTTTTACCGTCCCCCTCTACACTTCCATTTTCCCCTCTCCGACCCTTCCAACCATTTTTCTCCGTCCGACCCTTCCAAACATTCCCCCCCCCCCAACTCTTCTACCATTTTCCACCACCGAGCCTTCCAACTATTTTCTTGTAACGCTTCCTCCCTTTCCCACCTCCAATCACTCCGCTGCCCCCGGGGATGATAGGGCCCACTTCAGGAGAAAGAAAAAATTTACTGAAGTAGACCCAATAGACAACAAAGACAAGATCAGAAAAGTCGATATAAGAGGAACAAATAAAAGAAAACAAAGAACAAATTTACTGAACGTCGATATAAGAAGAACAAATAAAAGAAATCAAAGAACACAGTTACTGAAGTAGACCCAACAGACAACAAAGACAAGATCAGAAATATCGCTATAAGAGGAACAAATAAAAGAAAACAAAGAAAAAATTTACTAACGTAGACCCAACAGATAACCAAGACAAGATCAGAAAAGTCGATATAAGAGGAACAAATAAAAGAAAACAAAGAAAAAATTTATTGAAGTAGACCCAACAGACAACAAAGACAAGATCAGAAATGTCGCTATAAGCCTAACAGGTAAAACAAAACAAATAAAACATTTACTGAAGTAAACCCAATAGACAGCAAAGACAACATCAGAAAAGTCGCTACAAGCAGAACAGATAAAACAAAACAAATAAACCATTTACTGAAGCAGACCCAGTAGACAAGAAAGACATGATCAGAAAACTCGCTATAAGTCGAAGAGATAAAAGAAAAAAAAACACAAGGCCTTTTGAAGTGAAAAGCGAAAAGCAAGGAAAAACTGTTACAAATGTCATCTACTATGTCGATATGTTTTTAAAAATCAGACCAAGGCATTAATTGAGACTTTTTGTACTCTGAAAAATATACAATAATATGGAGGTGAGAAACATGAATGAAGAGTAGGAATAATATTTGACGAACAAACAGACAGGACAACAGTAGGATATTTGAACATCTCGGACCGAGATACAGAACAGAAATTAGGAACAGAAAAGACTGCTTTTCAAAGAATGAGAAACATATTAACCAACAGATCCTTATCAATGAATGTTAGAAAACGAGTCCTAAAATGCTATATTGAACCTATCTTGTTATATGGAAGTGAATCATGGACAATAGGCAAGTCTGCACAAAAATCATTGGAAGCAGCAGAAATGTGATTTAATTGAAGAATGTTGCGAATCCCCTGGACAGCAAAAATAACTAATGAAGAATGTAGGAGAAGAGCTGGAGAGACAACAAATCTTGTCAAAAAATAAGAAAGAGACAATGTACTTTCATAGGACATGAAATGAGAAGAGGGGGCACTGAAAATATTATAACAACAGGAAAAATAGAAGGAAAAAAAGGAAGACCAAGAGAAATGATACTGGACAGTCTGTCGGGATGGTGTGAGAGGAGATCACCAACTGAGCTAATGGCCTGCATGAAGGATCGTGTACTCTGGAGAAGTGTAATAGCCGACGCCAGTCGACACGGCACCTAAGGATGATATTGTTGAACTGCGCTGACTTAGAAATAATGTAAGAGGTAAGCCGGTAGGGCCGAGAAATCTAAGTAGGGAGCTGATCAATATTTTCATATGCTATAAATAGATACAATAATAAACATGTGTAAGAACAACTGGAGACTGTGATGTCGTGGAAGGGTACCAGGTTCCATGATCACTGTTTGGAGGATACTACAGGTGTCCAATATAGAATGTGCTATGTAAAAAAAGAAATACAACCGTGGACTTTTCGCTGCCTATCTTAAACTTCCAAGATGGTCGAGTGGGTAGCGCACTGTTCTCTTAGCTAAGCAGACGCTCGCCCTGCAGAAGTCTGTAGTTCGAATCATATGTAATTCTCTTGTAATTTTCCCGCCTCTCGCGTGTAAAATGCTTTATCTACTTGTTTTCTAATTCTAACCATATAAAACTGTTGTAAATCACTTTAATATGTGAAAGCTTCGTTAATTCTCATTTGAAACACAACAAAATCTTTATGTCAACAAAGTGCATGTGACACGAAAGCCCTGGTTTGTCCACTCCTACAGAAATGAAAATATCAAAACCCAAGCTAACAGACAGCTATGTGCCATAATATTCATGTCTCAAGATAATAGAAGACTATATAGCATAGTGTTCATATCCCAAGCTAAAAGTGAACTGTATGTCGTAGTGTTCATGTTCCACGCTAAGAAAGAACTGCATGCCATAGTGTTCATGTCCCAAGCAAAGAAGGCAATGTATGCCATAGTGTTCAAGTCTCAAGCTAAAAATAACTATATGCCATAGTTTTCATGTCTCAAGCTAAGAAAGAACTGTATGCCATAGTCTTCATGTCCTAAGGTAAGGAAAAAATGTATGCCATAGTTTTCATGTCTCAAGCTAAGAAAGAACTGTATGCCATAGTCTTCATGTCCTAAGGTAAGGAAAAAATGTATGCCATAGTTTTCATGTCCCAAGCTAAGAAAGAACTGTATGTCATAGTCTTCATGTTCCAAGCTAAGAAAGAACTGTATGTATAGTCTTCATGTCCCAAGCTAAGAAAGAACTGCATGCCATAGTCTTTATGTCCCACGGTAAGAAAGAACTATATACCAACGTGTTCACGTACCAAGCTAGTACAGAACTGTATGCGATAGTCTTCATGTTCCAAGCTAAGAAAGAACTGCATGCCATAGTTTTTATGTCCCAAGCCAAGAAAGAACTATATACCAAGGTGTTCATGTCCCAAGCTAAGAAAAATATGTATGCTGTAATGTTCATGTCTCAAACTAAGAATGAACTGTATGCTGTAATGTTCATGCCCTAAGCTAAGAGTGAACTGTATGCCGTAATTTTCATGTCCCAAGCTAAAGTGAACTGCATGCCGTAATGTTCATGTCCCAAGCTAAGAATGAACTGCATGACGTAGTCCTCATGTTAGTGTCTGGTTCCCTGCTGAATACTCTGTACTGATGAACCCGATCAAGCCAATCCTGATATACTCTTGAATGTGCTGTAATAGTTTGTTTAGTTATATACAATGAATTCTATCTCAGTAGACTATACCCGAGAACGAAGCAGCAGACATCCATGTAAAAGAAAGTGACAGATTACCAGAGACAGACACAAGTAGAATATAGGAAGTGGCTAAGTCAGTGATAAAAATAGCATACAACAATAAAAAGGGGAGATAACATTCTGGCCGTGAGAAAAATGACGCCCGCTATCAACTCGGTAGAGAGAAGAAAGCGATCACTTTGTCTCGGCCTCGAGCCGGTAATAAGAGACTGAGATGTTTTCAAAAGATCGGTCCTACCTACATGTGCGCATGTGACACAAGTAAGAGGAGGGGAGAACATGTTCTACAAGAGTGTCCTACATAGGAAGAACAGAGAAAACAGATGTGACCAGCGCCGTTGTTCTATTAAAAGAGGAGTTGGTGGAGTAGATTACTTGGTCAGCGGTCATAGTGCCAGTGAAGGTGGGGTATCATGTTAGAGCAGGTGGAACATCTCATCTCAGGTTTGATGGTCAGTCAGCCCGTGGGGACCACTCTTTGATACCTGACCCCTCCCCACTCCAGACGGACCTAATCTGTTCACACTAACACTCTGTCCACAATGGGTTTAAAGAAACAAGTTACGAATGACATAATCACGTAGTTTCTTACAGCATGAATCCACATGGCATTTCAACACTGTCATATTATTATAACCTGTGACATACGTAAGATATTTGAAATTTTAATGTATGTAACATATATTATTTGTATACTGACTCATACATGTATTATCTGTACACTGACTCATGCATGTGTTATTTTACACCAGCTCATACACGTATTATTTGTACACTTACTCTTACATGTATTATTTGTACACTGACTCATACATCCGACTCACTATGATATGTCTCTAGTACATCTTGTTCTGGATATAAGTGATATTAGTTACCTTATGTCATGCATTACTTGCATACAACAAGAAATTGTCTTTGGGATCACCCGACTTGAGGCAATGTTTCTAATTTATATTTCGTAAATATCAAAGTATGTCAGATCCCATCTGGAACACCAGACCTCATATTTTATTCTGGGACACAGAGAATGTTTGATAGCTTCTCCGCTGTAAAAAAACTGAGAACCGCCAAGCGAGTGTTGTCATGGAAAACTCACGTCGACCAATGACCTAGATTCCGGTCTTGTTCTAGTTTTTCTTTTACCTACCTGATTTTTACTTTGTACTCGTAATAAGACATGTTTCAGCTTCTCCCTTCTGCCACTTATTTTAACAGCTTGACCAGGATATTGTACCCGTCACTCATGTACGTGTGCTGCACCTCTATTCTGGTCTAGTATGGGACTACAAACTCATTCAGTACTAAGTCATTTGCTGGTGAATGCACTACAATGTCTGGTTACATTTCAGTCTTTCTGATGACTGCTGGGTATTCTCTTCTTCCTGGAAGATAGCTATGACATCCCAGTAATCTTTGATGTCTAGTAATGATGGATGTTCACTGTTTTAATGTTCGATGTTTTACCACTGGCTTGCGAAGGAATTTTGTTTCTTTCTGTTCTTAGTCATGTCTTTTATGCTGCCCACAATGGCTGCTGGCTTATGTAGCATTCTGTGGTGTGGCTACGTTAACGTTATTTTATGCTAATGAAACTTCCCATGATAATAACAAGCGCTCAAATGTTTGCTTTTCTTTGTAGACTTGCTCCTGTAGGTAGAAGGCCACAGGCAGCTCTGTTAACGGAGGTGAGGCTCTGAGGTACCTTTCTCCATACAGCATTTCATGTCAGTGATAACCGCAGTATCTCCTCTCAAGCTATCGATCTTGTTTGAGAGGGGAATAGAGCGTTGGGTTGTTCAGCTGAGTTACGCCCTGCTGAATGTGTAATTCTCTTTTCTAACAAACAATGGCTCCTCTTTTATCTGCTATTTTGATGAGGATATCACGTCTGTGCTGAAGTTGTGGAAGTCCCCGTTGCTTTCCGGGAATCAGGTTAGAATGTCGTACACGGGGAAAGCAAAGTTTGTTAATTTCATGAAGGATATAATTAATGCAAAGATAACAAAAGCAGATGGTGTCCAGTTGGATTGTTGTTGTGAGAAATGGGAGGAAGGGACGCCATCGGAAGTTGTAGCAGTATTCGTGTAAAAACTGTTCGCTTGATAGTAAGGTCTTATTAAAAAAAAAAAGTAAAGGTAACCCTGTCATGCCTTAGAGGCACATAGGGATATGGTGTTAGTGCCCATATTTTCCTTGACCTGTCAGCACACTAGAGGGTGATATGGTCAGTATCACGCCTGGCTGCCTTTTACTTCCCCAACTCCAGAAGAAGTCGGGTACCCATTTCTACAGCTGGGTGACTGGGGTGCCGCCGGCCGGATTCGAACCCCCGACCTTCGCCATGAGAGACCAGTGCACTAACCACTTCGCCACTCAGACACCCAAGGTCTTATTATGGGTTTATTATTATTCTTTTTTAAATTTCTCGTCTTAAGATCCTTCTAGAAGTCCACGGGGGCTGGAAAACCAGGGACAGGGAATTGTGTGTGTGTGGGGGGGGGGGTCAAAGCTGAGTGGGTGGAGTTAGTCTGGTTCTGAAGGTGTGTCTGTGTGGACGTTTTTTCCTTGTCTTATGTCTTCCAGGAACATATGAACGTTATAGTTGTACTGCAATTGTAAGTATCACTGGACTTGACACATGGCAAGGTTAACCTGCAGGCAGTCGGATTTATTGTTATTTTCATCAGCATTATCATCATTCCATCAGTAAACGTTCCAAGTCACCGCTACCCAGGATTTACTTGATCAACTGTATCAGTTATTGCCAACGTGAGGTTTTGAACGAGGCTGAATGAGAAGTATGTTTGGAACAGTATTTAACTAATCCACAAAGTGAGACTGAGAGCTGGAATTATGTATATAACTAGTCCAGTAACCTCAACTCTCGAAGGTAAAGATGAAAGTCTAACCTGTTATTCACCTGTGTAACGGGAGCACAAAGATACGATACGGCCTAAGAAAAGCCTCAACTACACACACAAAAAGGCAACCAAAAAAACTCTATTATAAAGTGGACTGGGATGATGAAGACTGAACAAAGTCATAGGAGTAACATTTTAACCACAGACTACGTTGAAATGGATTGTAGAGTTAGTAGTTTGGCAGATATCAGGACTGTAGAGTTAGTGTTTGGCCAGATGTCAGGTCTGTAGATTTAGTAGTTGGCCAGATATCGGATGAAAAAACTTCGGAAAGAGCAGGCAGGATTTAGGAAAGGAAGATCATGCATAGACCATATATTTGTACTTAGACAAATATTAGAACAGGCAAATGAGTGGCATAGCACAACATATGCATTATTCATAGATTTTGAGAAAGCCTTTGACAGTGTCAACAGAGATGCACTGTGGAAAATCCTAAGATGGCATGGCCTCCCCCATAAAATAATTAATGTAATCAAAGCCCTATACGAGGGTTTTCAGTGCAAAGTTATCTGTGGAGAACATACCTCCAGCAGCTTTAGGGTACAAACAGGAGTGAAACAGGGATGTGTACTATCACCAACATTATTTATCTTGGCAGTAGACTGGTTAATGAAGGAGGCAACATCAGACAAACGCAGAGGATTACAATGGACCCTTGACACAGTGCTGGAGGACCTTGACTTTGCGGACGACATTTGTCTATTATCAAGCAGTCACAAAGATATGCAAGATAAAATAAACAAGTTAATCCAGAATGCAAACAACATAGGACTAAAGATCAATGTAGGAAAGACAAAGTTAATGAAGCAAAATGTGAACAACAGAAATGTACTCAGAGTAGATAACAAGTTAGTGGAGGAAGTCAACGAATTTGTATACCTTGGCAGCAGAGTAGTAGAAAATGGAGACAGCACAGAGGACATCAACAGCAGACTTACTAGAGCAAACCAGGCTTTTGCAATGCTACAGAATATATGGAAATCAAATAAACTATGCATAAATATGAAAATCAGGATATTTAAGAGTAATGTTCTAAGTGTATTACTCTATGGAAGTGAAAGCTGGAAAATCACCAAAAACCATAGAAAACAAGTTGAATTCTTTCCAGACGAAATGTTTACGTAGAATTAAAAAAATATTTTGGCCAAACACCATAAGAAATAACATTTTATTGGCAGAAATGCAGATGAAACCACTGACAACAATTATTGAGGAAAGACGCTGGCGATGGTTGGGACATGTGCTCCGAATGACTGACAACTCACTACCAAAAATAGCACTAAGATGGACACCACAGGGGAGCAGAAGTAAGGGTAGACCAAAAGAGACATGGAGAAGAACAACAGAAAGGATGTTGAGCAATAGAGGGCTCACCTGGGCAAGAGCAGAAAAAAAGGCGAAAGACAGGCATTTGTGGAAAACCCTTGTGGAAGCCCCATGTGCCCTGGGCACTTAAGGTTCAGAGAGAGAGAGATATATCGGATGTGTAATAAATCAGTCAGTCAATAAATAAAATGCCATGCCGCGTAGTGTAGGCGATCATTTCTCTCCACAATTCCCTGTCTTTAGACTTGATTATGAGATCCGCCGGTGACTATCTTCTTAGCCACACTGACAGCCCACCCAGTAACTTCTCTTTCTGTCTTCCTCTGTCTCTTCTTCCCTCAGTTTTTCCAGTTGCCACAATGTGTTCCAATTTTCCTCTTCTCAGAAAATGTCATACAAATCTCGCTTGCCTGCCTCTGATCTTTGCTGTAATTTACCTTTTAACTCTAGCCTCTCTTAAGACTTCTTCGTTGGTTTTCTTAGCTGTCTATCTTCAACATCCTTCTTATTGAAACACATTTCCATGGCCTCCATTTCTCGCTGTACTCTCTTATTCATAGACCATGCTTCACACCCATAAAACAAAATTGGCTCGATGTAACACTTAAGAACTCGGAATATTGTTTCCATTGATATGGATCTGTTGCACAAGATGTTTCTCATTTTCCGGAATTCTGATTTGGCCTGAGCATGTTTGCTTTTTTTTATGTTTAATAAGAAATGAAAATTCTTCTCATTTATTAAAGAAAAGAAAATTCCTGGTTATATCATTGGGATAGTTTCATTTCTCATTGTTCAGTTAAAAATATAATAATGTGTTATAAACGTGGATTCGTGTGGATTGTTATGTTAAGTCTAGCAGAAGCATTTTCTACCATGAAAGCTGAATACAATTTTAGATGATATTTCGAATCGAAAGTTAAGTAAAATTTTTTTAATGATTATCAAAATAACACTATCCAGTTATTATTCACAGGAGACTCACACGTGACAGGAGACACTATTTATACATAAGTGCAATATATAAGAACATTCGAAAGCTTTATAAGAACCATGCAGGAATGTAAAGCAGACATCTAATACAATTTTTATTAAATCAAAATTGAAGGACGATGACAGGGTTGGAAAAGAAATAGAAAACTAGAACATCACAAGTCAAGGAAAACACAAATAGATTACGATACTGTGTCGTAGTAAAGTAGAAGAAAGTGAGACATACAAGAAGAAATGACACCTGCGGTAAAACTTAACCATACACCTATATCTACCTTCTTTATTAGAATCAGTTTTATCACAGTCGTCATTTCTCTTATCTCTCACAAAGCATCAGGTAAGGACTACACATAAATCCCCGTCTTATTTTCTCTTTCAGTCATGATTTACGTACAAATCCCAAACATAACAAGAAACGTAGTCTGACTAAAAACAAGGCAGGGGTTATCATGCAAGAAGCAACGTGTTTATTTTATACAGAAGTTAGATTTTGACAAAAATTATAGCATGATGAAAGTCTGTTAACTTCTACACAAACGTCGTTGCTTTATCGTCTTTCTCGTGGTCCGATCACTTCCCTGTGGATATCAAAGATTAAAATGTTGAAGGATCAGGTTCAGCACAAACTATAAGTTATGTCAAACACGTGTCACAATTTCTGTGTAGAGAAATTTCCTGTAATATTTCCTAAAGATTTTAAACTATATTGTCACAGAGAAGAATTAAAAAACTATTCATTGTGAGAGATTATATGCTCCTCTTCTTCTTCTTCTTATGCTTCTGCTAAATTAGAGAATATTTATTTTATTGAAAAGTTGTGCAATTTGATTTAATGTTTTGCGTCCCAATTTTATTTCTAACGTTCAAATAAAACTGTCATTGTTTAACACTCCATCCACCTATCCATCCATTCTTCCATCCATCCATCCATTCTTCCATCCATCCATCCATCCATCCATCTATCTATCTATCTATCTATCTATCTATCTATCTATCTATCTATCTATCTATCTATCTATCTATCTATCTATCTATCTATCTATCTATCTATCTATCTATCTATCTATCTGTCTATCTATCTATCTATCTATCTATCTATCTATCTATCTATCTATCTATCTATCTATCTATCTATCTATCTGTCTGTCTGTCTTTCAGTCTGTCTGTAAATGTGTTCTGTTTTCTCAGTGTCTGTCTATCTATCTATCTATCTGTCTGTCTGTGTGTCTGTCTGTCTTTCAGTCTGTCTGTAAATGTGTTCTGTTTTCTCAGTGTCTGTCTATACACGCGTCGGTAGTTCCTTCCGTACGTAAGTCGTCAGTACTTTTATTCGATCGTCCGCTCGTCCGTTCATCTGTAAATCCCTCATTTCTCCTCAGATCTGTCCAGTATTATGAAGATAATATGATAGAAATACTTCACCTTTTGTTTTTCCGATTTACTTAAGTATCGAAAGTTATGAACCTAAAATGTTACATTACTTTTAGTTATACTTTATACTTTATATTTAAGACGAATAACTCTTCACAGAGAAAGAATTTCATTTTTGATGAACATTTTTGCTAATAAATTAGTCATAGCCATATCTCTCATGCTTAGGTGTAAAATATCTTAGCTCAAAAGTCACATTTTCTTGTGTTCTGAAGTGAATCACTTACCAGCTGCATTAATATTGTGAATAATGGCAGGAATAGTTCACTCAGACATTTATGAAATTATTTTTACTAGTATTAAAAATCTAATTCAATTCTAAAAACAAATAAATGGATAGAATCTTTTTATCACACACGAATTACAACATATCATTTTGAAAGTCAGTTTATTAGTACATTGCTGAAATCGAAATTATGCGTTATAAAAATGAATTATATTAAAGTAACAATAAAAGTATAACATAATGCAATTTCTCTTTATATATGTATGTACGTACACATGTATGTACATACATATGTTTATGTATATTTTCATGTGTGTATGTATGTGTCCCCTATACGAAGGTTTTCAGTGCAAAGTTATCTGTGGAGAACATACCTCCAGCAGCTTTAGGGTACAAACAGGAGTGAAACAGGGATGTGTACTATCACCAACATTATTTATCTTGGCAGTAGACTGGTTAATGAAGGAGGCAACATCAGACAAACGCAGAGGATTAAAATGGACCCTTGACACAGTGCTGGAGGACCTTGACTTTCCGGACGACATTTGTCTATTATCAAGCAGTCACAAAGATATGCAAGATAAAATAAACAAGTTAACCCAGAATGCAAACAACATAGGACTAAAGATCAACGTAGGAAAGACAAAGTTAATGAAGCAAAATGTGAACAACAGAAATGTACTCAGAGTAGATAACAAGTTAGTGGAGGAGGTCAACGAATTTGTATACCTTGGCAGCAGAGTAGTAGAAAATGGAGACAGCACAGAGGACATCAACAGCAGACTTACTAGAGCAAACCAGGCTTTTGCAATGCTACAGAATATATGGAAATCAAATAAACTAAGCATAAATATGAAAATCAGGATATTTAAGAGTAATGTTCTAAGTGTACTACTCTATGGAAGTGAATGCTGGAAAATCACCAAAACCATAGAAAACAAGTTGAATTCTTTCCAGACTAAATGTTTACGTAGAATTTAAAAAATATTTTGGCCAAACACCATAAGAAATAACATCTTATTGGCAGAAATGCAGATGAAACCACTGACAACAATTATTGAGGAAAGACGCTGGCGATGGTTGGGACATGTGCTCCGAATGACTGACAACTCACTACCAAAAATAGCACTAAGATGGACACCACAGGGGAGCAGAAGTAAGGGTAGACCAAAAGAGACATGGAGAAGAACAACAGAAAGGATGTTGAGCAATAGAGGGCTCACCTGGGCAAGAGCAGAAAAAAAGGCGAAGGACAGGCATTTGTGGAAAACCCTTGCGGAAGCCCCATGTGCCCTGGGCACTTAAGGTTCAGAGAGAGATGTATGTGTCACTGAAGGTAGCAGTACAAATGTGTGCATTATAGTTTTATCAGACAATTCATGGATTTACACATCTATATGCATTCTTGTTTTTATAATTATGAATGAATTTTCGACTTTTAGAATATGTCTAATTTTAAGAAATTATTCGTATGTACAAGATTAATTGTATTCGACTCTCCAATGTATCTATCTATCTATCTATCTATCTATCTATCTATCTATCTATCTATCTATCTATCTATCTATCTATCTATCTATCTATCTATCTATCTATCTATCTATCTATCTATCTATCTATCTATCTATCTGTATGCCTGCCTACCTGTTTATCTGCTCTTGTAGCATAGCCTTGTAAGTAATGTTTATAGTTGTTATTATTATTAGTATTATTAGGGATATGATCGTGAATATAGTTAAGAAGGTATAAGGGGACAAAGGACCTGTAGTTAAAAGACTGAACAGAGAACGGACTAAGTCCCGAAGCAGATATCATGAAAGAGATGGTGGACTTATTTAAATAAAAATAACAATTGGACAGACGGGATGAAAGCGACTAACGCGTATTGGTTGTTGTTGTTGTTAATTCTAGGACGTTAGTTGCGACCGGTTTTGGGCGACGAAGGATGACCTAATGACCAATACAACAATTGGAGGCGTGAACGGAACTTACGAATATAGGGCATAAGGCAGGGAGGAGATGAGGATTCAGATTCAGGTAGAGAGAGGTTCTGATAGAGGAGGACCAAAAGGTCCTAAACAAGTAGTCTAGTAGAAGAACAGAAAAGATAGAGAAGTAGCGTTAGACTGAACTAGTGTATCGAGAGATTGTGCAGCAATTGTTACATTGAAACTTAGAGCACCGAGCTTCTGTATTAAAGTATGAAGTATTGAAATATTGTGAAGTTCAGAACACTGCTGAAATACGGCAAATAGAGAATGAGAAATTTGATATTGCGATATTTTGAGATTGTATGCTACAAAGACGAAAACAACGAAATGTATGCCAAGTGACGTTATCCATTATATGTCTTGATCTTATTTGTCGAATTAAATGACATCAGTGAAATGTTCATCAGGATTCATCTATTGTAATGTTGTGAAACATCGATGTGTGATGTGATGAGGAAAGAGAAACTTCTTGAATAATATGATAGTACAAAAAACATATTCTTCAATAATATAATAGAACATCAAACAAACAGTGTTATACTCTCCTGTACGTCTTTCTGCCTGTTTGTCAGTCTGTCTGAAAAATATGTTTTTGTTTTGTCAGTGTCTGTCTATCTACACATGCGTGCGTAGTTCAGTCCCTATGTTAGTCGTCAGTATGATTATTCGATCGTCCGTTTGTCCGTTCAACTCTATCTCCCTCATTTCTCCGCAGATCCGTCCAATATTATGAAGATAATATGATAGGAATACTTCTGGTTTTTTTTTCTTTCAGATTTACCGAAGTATCAATAGATACGAACATAAATTGTCACATAACCTTTAGTAATACTGTTTTACAATTTCAGGCGAACCTCTCTTCACAGCGATGGAATTACATTCTTGATGAATTTTTTTTTGCTAATACAATTTAAGGCGAACTTCTCTTCACAGCGAAGGAATTACATTTTTATGAACCTTTTTTGCTAATACATAGCCATATCTCATATGCTTAGGTGTATAAATTCTAAGCTCAAGGGTCATATTTTCTTGTGTTCTGAAATAAATCACTTAACATCCGCTTTAACATTGTGAATAGTGACAGAAATAGTTCGTTCAGACAATGATCAAATTATTCTTATTAGTGTTAAAATACTATATAACATGTGAAAAACAAATAAATCGACAAAATCGTTTTATATTATATATGAGTTGCACAATAATATTTTAAAAGACAATTTACTCTTACAATGCAGAAATCGAAATTATGTGTTTTAGAAATGAGTTATATTACATTAATATTAAAATTACAACATAATATAATTTATATATATATATATAAATATGTATATATATATATATATATATATATATGTATGTATATATTTGTGGGGGTATATGTGTTTATGTGTGTATACATGTATCACCGAAGGTACAAGAAAATGTATCAGCATTATAAGTTTTATCAGAAAATTATAGGATTTATACATCTATGTGCATTCTCATATTTCTAGTAAAGACTGAATTTTCGATTTTTAATCTGTGCAATTTGAAGAAATTA
>CM019698.1:19774597-19777097 GCA_009760885.1 Achatina immaculata
TGTATATATGTATGTATGTATGCATATATGTATGTATGTATGTATGTATGTATGTATGTATGTATGTATGTATGAATGTATGTGTGTATGTATTATGTATATATGTATTTATGTATGTATGTATGTATGTATGAAAATAATGTGATATAAGTACTTCTGTTTGTTTTTCAGATTTACCGAAGTATCAAAAGTTACGAACTTAAATGCTCACATTACTTTTAGTTATATTTTTGAACAATTTAAGACGAACCACTCTTCACACAGAAAAATAAATTTCGTTTTTGATGAAAGTTTTTCCTAATAAATTAATCATGGCCAAATATATTATGCTTACGTGTAAAATGTCTTAGCAGACGGGTCACATTTCTTTCGTCCTGAAATAAATCACTTACCAGCTGCATTAATAATGAGAATAATGACAGGAAGAGGTCACTCAGACATTTATGAAATTAATCTTAGTTTTGTTTAAAATCTAATTCCCTTGTAAAAAAAATAAATAGACAAAATCGTGTCAATCACACATTAATTCCAAAATAATATTTTAAAAGACAATTTACTCTTACAATGCAAAAATCGAAATTATGTTTTTAAAAATGAGTTATATTACATTAATGTAAAAATTATAACAGAATATAATTTTATATATATATATATATATATATATATATATATTATATATATATATATCTGAACCTTAAGTGCCCAGGGCACATGAGGCTTCCGCAAGGGTTTTCCACAAATGCCTGTCCTTCGCCTTTTTTTCTGCTCTTGCCCAGGTGAGCCCTCTATTGCTCAACATCCTTTCTGTTGTTCTTCTTCATGTCTCTTTTGGTCTACCCTTACTTCTGCTTCTCTGTGGTGTCCATCTTAGTGCTATTTTCGGTAGTGAGTTGTCAGTCATTCGGAGCACATGTCCCAACCATCGCCAGCGTCTTTCCTCAATAATTGTTGTCAGTGGTTTCATCTGCATTTCTGCTAATAAGATGTTATTTCTTATGGTGTTTGGCCAAAATATTTTTCTAATTCTTCGTAAATATTTAGTCTGGAAAGAATTCAACTTGTTTTCTATGGTTTTGGTGATTTTCCAGCATTCACTTCCATAGAGTAGTACACTTAGAACATTACTCTTAAATATCCTGATTTTCATATTTATGCATAGTTTATTTGATTTCCATATATTCTGCAGCATTGCAAAAGCCTGGTTTGCTCTAGTAAGTCTGCTGTTGATGTCCTCTCTGCTGTCTCCATTTTCTACTACTCTGCTGCCAAGGTATACAAATTCGTTGACCTCCTCCACTAAGTTGTTATCTACTCTAAGTACATTTCTGTTGTTCACATTTTGCTTCATTAACTTTGTCTTTCCTACGTTGATCTTTAGTCCTATGTTGTTTGCATTCTGAGTCAGCTTGTTTATTTTATCTTGCATATCTTTGTGACTGCTTGATAATAGACAAATGTCGTCCGCAAACTCAAGGTCCTCCAGCACTGTGTCAAAGGGCCATTGTAATCCTCTGCGTTTGTCTGATGTTGCCTCCTTCATTAACCAGTCTACTGCCAAGATAAATAATGTTGGTGATAGTACACATCCCTGTTTCACTCCTGTTTGTACCCTAAAGCTGCTGGAGGTATGTTCTCCACAAATAACTTTGCACTGAAAACCCTCGTATAGGGCTTTGATTACATTAACTATTTTATGGGTGAGGCCATGCCATCTTAGGATTTTCTACAGTGCATCTCTGTTAACACTGTCAAAGGCTTTCTCAAAATCTATGAATAATGCATATGTTGTGCTATGCCACTCATTTGCCTGTTCTAATATTTGTCTATGTACAAATATGTGGTCTATGCATGATCTTCCTTTCCTAAATCCTGCCTGCTCTTTCCGAAGTTTTTCCTCAAGTGTTGGTACAATTCTGTTGATGATTATTCTGCAAAATACTTTACTGGTTAGTGGCAGTAGGGTAATGCCTCTCCAGTTCCCGCAATCTCTGAGGTCACCCTTCTTTGGTAGTTTTACTATAAGACCAGTTTTCCACTCCTCTGGGTCTTTTTCTAGATCCCAAATTTGTTGTAATATCCGGCAAAGTTGTTTTGGTGTTTCTGTTTCTTCTGCTTTCAACATCTCAGCAGTCACTTCATCTTCACCTGGTGGCGTCTGATTTTACCTTCTTTATCGCCTCCTTTACTTCATTTATTGTTATTGATCCTGTATTGATGTTTAGTTCCGTTTTTTCTTCAGGTATGTCTATTGTTTGTACTGCTTGTGTTCTGTTTAGTAGAGTGTTAAAGTGTTCCCTCCATCTTTCAATTTTTTTCTCTTTCTCCACTGACCAGTTGTCCATTTTGTGTTCTTACTGCACTTTCACATCTTGTATTGAAGTTACCTGTCATCTGCTTTGTTATTTTATATATGGTTTTCATGTCATTTGTATATGCTGCTTTCTCTGCTGTTTCTGCTAAGTTGTCATAATATTGACGTTTATCTTGACGGCATGATTCC
>CM019698.1:19782097-19834597 GCA_009760885.1 Achatina immaculata
AGGTGAAGGAAATGAAGATAGAAGAAGAATCATGGGAAGAGAAGGAATCGGAGAAATAAATGAAAATGGAGAAAGACTGTGCAGTTTCTGCGAAGAAAACATGATGACCATCGGAGGGACAATTTTCCAACACAAAAACATCCATAAGGTGACTTGGAGGTCACCAGATAAAACCACAGAAAACCAAATCGATCACATACTAATAAACAACAAGTGGAAACGGTCACTACAAGATGTGCGAGCAAGGAAAGGAGCAGATATAGGAAGTGATCACAACCTTCTGGTAGCAAAAATAAAACTAAAATTAAGGAAAGCCAAAATCGGAGAACACAGAAAGATACATTTTGATACAAGAAAACTGATAGACCAGCAAACAAGAAATGAATTCTCAATAATACTTAAGAACCGCTTCAGTGTCCTACAAGACGAAGCAGAAATGTCCATACTAGAGTTCAATAAAACACTACAGGAAACAGCAAAAGAGGTGCTGGGATATCGGAAAAGGAGAAAAGAGGAATGGATAAGTGAGACCACATGGGAAAAGATAGAGCAAAGAAAAGAAATCAAGAAAAAATTACTGAACACCAAATCACAACGGCTTAAAGAACGAGTTTTAAGTAATTATGCACAAAAAGACAAAGAAGTGACGGAATCATGCCGTCAAGATAAACGTCAGTATTATGACAACTTAGCAGAGACAGCAGAGAAAGCAGCATATACAAATGACATGAAAACCATATATAAAATCACAAAGCAGATGACAGGTAACTTCAATACAAGATGTGAAAGTGCAGTAAGAACACACTGGTCAGTGGAGAAAGAGAAAAAATTGAAAGATGGAGGGAACACTTTAACACCCTACTAAACAGAACACAAGCAGCACAAGCAATAGATATACCTGAAGCAAAAGCAGAACTAAACATCAATACAGGACCAATAACAATAAATGAAGTAAAAGAGGCGATAAAGATGCTAAAATCAGACAGGGCACCAGGTGAAGATGAAGTGACTGCTGAGATGTTGAAAGCAGAAGAAACAGAAACACCAAAACAACTTTGCCGGATATTACAACAAATTTGGGATTTAGAAAAAGCCCCAGAGGAGTGGAAAACTGGTCTTATAGTAAAACTACCAAAGAAGGGTGACCTCAGAGATTGCGGGAACTGGAGAGGCATTACCCTACTGCCACTCACTAGTAAAGTATTTTGCAGAATAATCATCAACAGAATTGTACCAACACTTGAGGAAAAACTTCGGAAAGAGCAGGCAGGATTTAGGAAAGGAAGATCATGCATAGACCACATATTTGTACTTAGACAAATATTAGAACAGGCAAATGAGTGGCATAGCACAACATATGCATTATTCATAGATTTTGAGAAAGCTTTTGACAGTGTCAACAGAGATGCACTGTGGAAAATCCTAAGATGGCATGGCCTCCCCCATAAAATAGTTAATATAATCAAAGCCCTATACGAGGGTTTTCAGTGCAAAGTTATCTGTGGAGAAGATACCTCCAGCAGCTTTAGGGTACAAACAGGAGTGAAACAGGGATGTGTACTATCACCAACATTATTTATCTTGGCAGTAGACTGGTTAATGAAGGAGGCAACATCAGACAAACGCAGAGGATTACAATGGACCCTTAACACAGTGCTGGAGGACCTTGAGTTTGCGGACGACATTTGTCTATTATCAAGCAGTCACAAAGATATGCAAGATAAAATAAACAAGTTAACCCAGAATGCAAACAACATAGGACTAAAGATCAACGTAGGAAAGACAAAGTTAATGAAGCAAAATGTGAACACAGAAATGTACTCAGAGTAGATAACAAGTTAGTGGAGGAGGTCAACGAATTTGTATACCTTGGCAGCAGAGTAGTAGAAAATGGAGACAGCACAGAGGACATCAACAGCAGACTTACTAGAGCAAACCAGGCTTTTGCAATGCTACAGAATATATGGAAATCAAATAAACTATGCATAAATATGAAAATCAGGATATTTAAGAGTAATGTTCTAAGTGTACTACTCTATGGAAGTGAATGCTGGAAAATCACCAAAACCATAGAAAACAAGTTGAATTCTTTCCAGACTAAATGTTTACGTAGAATTAAAAAAATATTTTGCCCAAACACCATAAGAAATAACATCTTATTGGCAGAAATGCAGATGAAACCACTGACAACAATTATTGAGGAAAGACGCTGGCGATGGTTGGGACATGTGCTCCGAATGACTGACAACTCACTACCAAAAATAGCACTAAGATGGACACCACAGGGGAGCAGAAGTAAGGGTAGACCAAAAGAGACATGGAGAAGAACAACAGAAAGGATGTTGAGCAATAGAGGGCTCACCTGGGCAAGAGCAGAAAAAAAGGCGAAAGACAGGCATTTGTGGAAAACCCTTGCGGAAGCCCCATGTGCCCTGGGCACTTAAGGTTCAGAGAGATATATAATTATGCATGAATTTTCGTCTTTTAATATATGTCTAATCTGAAGCAATTATTGGTATGTACATGATTACTCGTATTTGAATTTCCAATGAATCTATCTGTGTATCTATCTATCTATCTATCTATCTATCTATCTATCTATCTATCTATCTATCTATCTATCTATCTATCTATCTATCTATCTATCTATCTATCTATCTATCTATCTATCTATTCATCTGCCTAAATGCCTGCCTGCCTGTGTGTCTATTTTCCTGTCCGTCTATCTAACGGTCTGTCCTTATGTCTGTCTGGAAATGTGTTTTATTTTGTCATTGTCTGTCGCTCTACTCATGCTTCCGTAGTTCCGTCCCTATGTTAGTCGTCAGTACGTTTATTCGATCGTCCGTTTGTCCGTTCATCTCTGTCTCCCTCATTTCTCCGCAGATATGTCCAATATTATTAAGATAAATGATAGAAATACTTTTGTTTTTTTTTTATTTCCGATTTACCGAAGTACCAAAAGTTACAATGTTAACTTGTCACATTACTTTTAGTTATACTCTTTTACAATTTAAGGAAAACCTCTCTTCACAGCGTAGAAATTACATTTTTTATGAACCTTTTTTGCTAATACAATATTGATAGCGATATCTCGTATACTTAGGTGTATATATTTTTAGCTCAAGGGTTATATTTACTTTTGTTATGAAATAAATCACTTACCATATACTTTAATGTTGTGAATAATGACAGGAATAGTTCATTCAGACATTTATCAAATTATTCTTATTAGTTTTAAAAGATCTATTTAACTTGTAAAAAACAAATAAATCGATAAAATCGTTTTATATCACACAAGAATTCCAAAATATCATTTTAAAAGTCAATTTACTCTTATATTTCAGAAATCGAAATCATGTGTTTTAAAAATGAATTATTTTACAGTAATACTAAAATAACAACAGAATATAATTTAATTTTATATAGGTTTGAACGTACACACTTATGTATGTATATATTTGTGTGTATATGTGTTTATGTGTTTATGTATGTATCACTGAAGGTAGAACAAACTATCTGTGCATTATAAGTTTTATCAGATAATTCAAAGAGATTATACATCTATGTGCATTCTAGTATTTCTAATTATGACTGAATTTTCGACTTTTAATATACGTAATGTGAACAAATCATTGGGATGTACATAATAATTTTATTAAACACTTCTATGCATTATGTTTGCATGTACGTATGTATGTATTTATGTATAAATGTATGCAAGGATTCATGAACGAATGTATGTATGTATGTATGTGTGTATGTATGTATGTATATATGTATGTATGTATATATGTATGTATATATGTATGTATGTATGTATGTATATATGTACGTATGTATGTATGTATGTATGTATGTATGTATGTTTGTATGAATGTATGTATATATGTATGTATATATGCATGTATGTATGTATGTATGTATGTATGTATGTATGTATGTATGTATGTATCTATCTATCTATCTATCTATCTATCTATCTATCTATCTATCTATCTATCTATCTCTTTGTCTGTCTGTCTGTATGCTGTCTATCTGGTGATCTATCTATCTGCATGCCTTCCTGCCTGTATGTATGCTTTTCTGTCTGTCTGTCTTTCTGTCTTGAAATGTACTTTGTTTTCTCAATGTATTTCTATCTACCTTTACGTCCGTAGTTTCATTAATTCATCAGTATTCGTTATGTTTATTCGACCGTACGTTCCTCTGTTCATCTGTATCTCCCTCATTTCTCAGCAGATCTCTCATTTGTCATTAAAATAATATGATAGAAGTACTTCTGTTTGTTTTTCAGATTTACCGAAGTATCAAAAGTTACGAACTTAAATGCTCACAGTACTTTCAGTTATATTTTTGAACAATTTAAGACGAACCTCTCTTCACACATAAAAATAAATTTCATTTTTGATGAAAGTTTTTCCTTATAAATTAATCATGGCCTATATATTATGCTTATGTGTAAAAGGTCTTAGCAGACGGGTCACATTTCTTTCGTTCTGAAATAAATGACTTACCAGCTGCATTAATATTGAGAATAATGGCAGGAAGAATTCACTCAGACATTTATGAAATTAATCTTATTAGTGTTCAAAATCTAATTCCCTTGTAAAAAAATAAATGGACAAAATCGTGTCAATCACACATTAATTCCAAAATATCATTTTAAAAGTCAACTTATTCGTATAATAAGACAATAGAAATTATATGTCTTTTAAATGAATTATATTACAGTATTATTAAAAATTATAACAGAATATAATTTCTCTTTATATACGTATGTATATATGTATGTATGTATGTATGTATGTATGTATGTATGTATGTATGTATGTATGTGTGTATATATATATGTATGCATGTATGTTAACTTGTATGTGTGTATATATGTATGCATGTAAACTTGTATGTATGTATATATGAGTGTGTACGTGTTTATGTGTGTGTGTATGTATCACTAAAGGTAGTAGTAACAGTGTATGCATTATAGTTTTATCAGACAATTCATAGATTTATACATCTCTGTGGACTCATATATATAATTATGCATGAATTTGTGTCTTTTAATATGTGTCTAATTTGAAGGAATTATTGGTATGTACATGATTACTTGTATTTGAATCTCCAATGAATCTATCTGTGTATTTATCTATCTATCTATCTATCTATCTATCTATATCTATCTATCTATCTATCTATCTATCTATCTATCTATCTATCTATCTATCTATCTGTCTGTCTGTCTGTCTGTCTGTCTGTCTGTCTATCTATCTATCTATCTATCTATTTATCTATCTATGTGTCTGTCTGTCTTTCAATTTGTCTGTAAATGTGTTCTGTTTTCTCAGTGTCTGTCTATCTATATACGCGTCCGTAGTTCCGTCCGTACGTTAGTCGTCAGTACTGTTATTCGATCGTCCGTTCGTCCGTTCATCTGTAAATCCCTCATTTCTCCGCAGATCTGTCCTGTATTACGAAGATAATATGATAGAAATACTTCATCTTTTGTACTTCCGATTTACTTAAGTATTGAAAGTTATGAACCTAAAGTGTAACATTACTTTTAGTTATACTTTATACTTTATATTTAAGACGAATAACTCTTCACAGAGAAGGAATTTCATTTTTTATGAACATTTTTGCTAATAAATTAGTCATAGCCATATCTCTCATGCTTAGGTGTAAAATTTCTTAGCTCAAGAGTCACATTTTCTTGTGTTCTAAAGTAAATCACTTACCAGCTGCATTAATATTGTGAATAATGACAGGAATAGTTCACTCAGACATTTATGAAATTATTTTTACTAGTATTAAAAATCTAATTCAGTTCTAAAAAACAAATAATTGGATAGAATCTTTTTAAATCACACACGAATTCCAAAATATCATTTTGAAAGTCAGTTTATTAGTACATTGCTGAAATAAAAATTATGCGTTATAAAAATGAATTATATTATAGTAACAATAAAAGTATAACAGAACATAATTTCTCTTTATATATGTATGTATGTACACATGTATGTATGTATATATGTTTATGTATATTTTCATGTGTGTATGTATGTATCACTGAAGGTAGCAGTAAAAATGTGTGCATTATAGTTTTATCAGACAATTCATGGATTTACACATCTATGTGCATTCTTGTTTTTATAATTATGACTGAATTTTCGACTTTTATAATATGTCTAATTTTAAGAAATTATTAGTATGTACAGGATTAATTGTATTCGACTCTCCAATGTATCCATCTATGTATTTATGTACCTGTTTTTCTATAATCTATATGGTTCTAAGGACTGCAAACGCGCCACAAACAGCCTCTGGCAGTCAAGTCCAGCTCCTGGCCTTCCCGTGGCAGAACTGTTTAAACTGACAGGAGAAGGGGCGAGGGCGAATATCTGGCGCCTGAAAACCAGTTACTTAGGGTAGATGAGTGTCACGTTTGGTAGCTCATCTGCCGCTGTTGGCGAGATCTTCAGCTGCCGTGCGTGGAGCGGTGCTCTTCCCGGCCAATGAAGAAATTTGCAAATGAGGTTGCCGCGCAGCATCACTGCGGAAAAGGTTGTTGAAAGAATAAAGCGAAGCAAACAGTCAAATCACGGCACCTCTGGTCTGGAGGTCGGCCACGTCCTGAGTGCAGTCATATCGTGTGAAATGCATGAACCGGCTTGTCCCAGAGGTTAAGTCACTGCTGGCTTGACTTTTCAAATGCCGCGCGTGGAGTGAAGCTCCTCCCGGTTAAGGAAGTAAATGCGGAAATAAAGGTTGCTGTGCGGCGCCGATGGGAAAAGGTGGTGGAAAGTGAAGTTTAACCTGGTATGTCCAGTAGTATCGCTACGAGAGCTATACCACGGCACCTCTGCTCTAGAGGCCGCCTACGTCCGAAATACACCTACACTGGTGAAATATGCACACACCAGGGGTGGAACTCGATGGCTAGACATGTCATGCCACCTCCGCTCTAGAGGTCGGTAACGCCTGATAAACACCCATACTGGTGAATTTTGCCTAAACCGGCTCATACCAGGGGTGAATCTTGAAGGCTATGAATGTCACAGTACCTCTGCCCTAGAGGTCGGTCCCGTCCCAAACATGCCCATACTGGGAAATGCCTAAACCGGCTCAACCCAGGGGTAGAAGTC
This sequence comes from Achatina immaculata, assembly GCA_009760885.1. NCBI lineage: Eukaryota > Metazoa > Mollusca > Gastropoda > Stylommatophora > Achatinidae > Lissachatina > Lissachatina immaculata. The sequence continues at coordinate 19,789,243 of CM019698.1, forward strand.
ACTAGTGGCGAGGATTCGTCCTCCTGGACAAAAGCTCCATCCTGGTCACAACTAGGAAGGGTAGCGGCCACGACCGCAAAATGCTGAAGTCGGAGACACTGGACCAGGGAAGTCTAGATAGGCAACCACCTCTCACCCGGCGGGGATGTCTGCGTATCCTAATCACGCTGAGGTTTTCCGGTGAGAAAGTCCAACCCTGGACTGGATGGGCAACCACCTCTCACCCGGCGGTGATACACGGGTATCTCATAACACGTCGAGGTTTTCCGGTGAGAAAGTCCAACTCTGTCCTGGGTGGGCTAACGCCTCTCACCCAGCGGGTATGCACTGATATTCCAAACACGTCGAGGTCTTCCGGTGAGAAAGTCCAACCCTAGACCAAACTGGTGCAATGAAAACCACGGTGTCACGCAATCCCGCTTCCGAGACCCACCAAGAATACAGGCTAAAGCACTGTGATACTCTGAACCCCTTGTGGTCCTTCGTGGAACTCATGTGGTCTATTTTGGACCACACAGGGGACCACCGGACCTAACGAGGACCACATGTGTGAATTCAGTAGGTTCACAGTGCGGTTTTTGGTGGTAGAAGTGAACGAAGAAGAAGAAGAAGAAGAAGATATAATCTATATCTATGTATGTATGTATGTATGTATGTATGTATGTATGTATGTATCTATCTATCTATCTATCTATCTATCGCCTGCATGTATTCCTGCCTGTCTATTTGCTTGCCTGTCCGTCTGGAAATGTGTTTTTGTTTTCTCAGTGTCTGTCTATCTATACACGCGTCCGTAGTTCCGCCCGTACATTAGTCGTCATTACTTTTATTCGAATGTCCGTTCGTCCGTTCATCTATATCTGCCTCATTTCTCCGCAGACTTGTCCAGTATTATGAAGATAATATAATACAAGTACTTCAGGTTTTTCCTTCCGATTTACCGAAGTATCAAAAGTTATGAAAGTGTTACATTACTTTTAGTTATACTTTTGCACAATTTAACACAAACCACTCTTCACAGAAGAAACACAAACCACTCTTCACAGAAAATGAATTTCATTTTTATGAATATTTTTGCTAATAAATTAGTCATAGTCATATCTATCATGCTTAGGTGTAAAATTTCTTAGCTCAAGCGTCACATTTTCACCATTCACCATACATTCACCTATCCATCCATCAATCCATCTATCCGTCTATCGTTCATCCATGCATTCATCCCTCCATCCATCCATCCATCCATCCAACCATCAATCCCTCTATCCATCCATCCATTCATCCATCCATCCATCCATCCATCCATACATCCATCCATTGTTATTCCCAGAATTATTATAGCCATGAGTTTTATAAGTTACAGTATTTTACTATATATTATACTCCATTTTCTTTACTTTCAAAAGAGACAATGGTTACGATAACTGATTAGTACAGTCACTGCACAGTAGGAAAGCAGAGGTAAACTACCTTCTGGGAGTATACGAAGGAACCCAGACAGCAATATGGAAGGTAGATGGAAAAAGATCTGGTGGCGATTCTCCTAGGCCAAATAGATCTAATTTTAAAATTGGGGAGTGTGAAACAGATTAGTAATAGTAATTATAATGAACAAGAAATCCTGACTGTGTTGCTACGGAAAACACCTGTATCACACTAAAAAGAAAAATAAGAGTAGGAACATGGAATGTAAGAAGTATGTATGAGTGAAAGTATCAAATAATAAGTGACGAGATGAAAAGAACGGGAATACACATTTTGGGAATATGCGAAAATCGATGGAAAGGATCTGGACACTTCAAGAGAGAGAATGATAATATCTTTATAAACTCTGGTGGAGAATTATGAGGAAATAATGGAGTGACATTTTACTTTAACAGATTAACATAAAAAAAACTAGATTACAATACAGTAAGCAATAGAATCCTCCCTATCAGAGTTAAGTGCACTCCCAGAAATGTAACAGTTATACAGATATATGCACCCACATCAGAAGCAAACATGAGGAAGTAGAAGACTTTCATAACATACTGCAAACGACGATAGACCAGGAATGAAAAAAATGATATTGTCTTAGTAATGGTGGATTATAATGGAAAGACTGGAACAAAAAGAAAAGTAGGCTAGGGATACGTTGTGAAGAAATTTTGCATAGGTCATAGAAATGAGGCAGATGACAGTCTAATGCCGTTTTCCAAGGAAAATGAACTAATGATCGCTAACACACTTTTTAAATACATCCAAGAAGACTTTACACATGGACATCATCTGTTGGGAAAATCAAGAATCGAATAGATTACATTTTAGTGCAAAGAAGGTGGAGATCAAGTATAACATCAGCAAAAAACTTTATCAGATGCCGATTGAGACACGGATCACAAATTATTAATAGCATGAAGATAAAGATGAAACAGACAGTTAGGGGAGAAAGACCACTTCGCTTTGATCTTACAAAAATACGAGAACAATACGATATAGAAGTGATGAACCGTTTCGAAATTCTGATGTCTGTAACTTTAAATTATGCACAAACTACAGAACTGTTGCCTTTATTAGTCATCCCGGTAAAATTATATTAAAAACTATAATGGGTACACTTCGTAAAAAATAATAGAAGAGTAAGTCAATATGTTCCAAGCTGGTTTTAGAGAGGAAAGAGGATCAAGAGATCATATTTGTATATTCAATATAAGATTAACAATAGAGAAATTCAGACAATATAATGTGAATCTATATTTACCATTTATAGACTGCTACCTGTTTACCCGGCGTTGCTCGGGAATATATCAATTATTAATACTGTGGAGTTAATTTGAGAACGCCATGTTTCATCAGCGGACAATTTTATGTTGCTTTCTCAAAGGTGAGTTCACCCAAGAAATTATTATGTATACAATTCTTGCTCCTGGAAGTGAAACTAAAAATGTTTATTTTCAAAGTTTGAGGTAAATTAATACTAAAGTGAATTTGTAAAGGACTTAACTTTATAATGTGTGGACTTCCCCTGTGACATGCTTATCTTGGTCGATAAGGCAAGTCTCACTGGAAATTGCAATCTCTTAAAGTTAAAAGGGAAATCCGTCGGAATGAATGGTATCCGTGGGATAAAAACTGCTTCATCCTCTCCCTGTCCTGTTACGGCAGTCTCTTCAAAAGCATTGTCCGCATCTTCTTTACACACAGCCTTGTGCCGTTGCAACGTTTTGGCGGGTTGAGGTTCCGTTTTAAAATAATTGGAGATCCCACCCTAACTTTCACCTCCCTCTTCCCCCTATGCCGATATTGGCTGAACTTGGACGTAAACGGCATCGGGAGTGCCATCACCCATCTTAGCGACGCCAAAAACTATGGAATCAAAACTAATATCAGTTATTGTCTATTATTTTTAAATATCACACATTCGCACCCCTAGGGGTAGGGGTGCGAATGCGTGACATATAAAAATAATAGGGGTGCTAAGAGTGTCGTACACTGAAAGTAATGTTTTCCAGATTGAAAGTCATATGTGTACCAGGTTTGGTGGAAATTGTTACAGACATTCAAAAGGTATGCTGGAACATGCATAAGTTGAAGAGTAAACAAATGTAATTAAAAGAACACGAGATCATCATCACGGAAGGCTACAAATGCTGTTCTTAGACAAGCACCGCTCTATTTCATGATTATCTCCCTGTGAACACTCTTTTTTTCTCATACCTTTCCTGTCATACCTTTCCAGCCCTTACCCCTATGGGTGATAGGGTGTCTTACCCACACAATATTTTTGTGTATATATATATATATTATATCCTTCCCGTGCCGTTAAACGTCACATAGCTCTCGCAAAGTAGTTCGCCAATTTTTCCTCTCTTCAGCGAGTCTTTCAACCTCATCAAAGGATTTTATGCCTGTTAATTTGGCTTCTCTTAATAATGTCCTATTCAGAGTTTCACGCGGTCTGCCTCTTTTTCTTCGGCCTATTGTGTCCCACTTGATAGCTTGTTTTGGGATTCTCTGATCATTTCTTTTCATCATCCTTTTCCTGATCACCCATGAGACTGGTTGTTGTTCAGTCATCTATAGGTATATATATATATATATATGAACATATATATTCTATATATATACCTATATATATATATATAAGTAAAGTAGTAAAGGTAACCCTGTCATGCCTTAAAGGCACATAGGGATATGGTGTTAGTGCCAATATTTTCCTTGACCTGTCATCAGACTAGAGGGTGACATGGTCAGTATCACGCCTGGCTGCCTTTTCCTTCCCCAACTCCAGAAGAAGTTGGGTACCCATTTCTACAGCGGGGTGACTGGAGTGCCGCCGGCCGGATTCGAACCCCCGACCTTCGCCATGAGAGACCAGTTCACGAACCACTTCGCCACTCAGACAGCTTATATATATATATTCAAAGTTTTTAATTGTGTACAAGACCAGACACTCTGGGAAATAGTGGAAAAAATGGGATTTCCAACAGATTTGCTACAGTTAATATCACTGCTGTATCCAGAACAACAGGCAACAGTTAGAATAAATGGTGAAACAAAACCTTGGTTTGATAAAAAAAAAAAACAGCGGTTCTCAGACCCTTTTGCTGCACGGCCCACATTTAAAAGTCAAACGCTTTTGCGGCCCACTAATAAAGTGCTTCATATTTGCAAGGCATAAATCTAATTTTATAAAGTATTATGTAACATTTTCTCTACATGTTCAACTCCATATTCATCTCCAATAGATGCACTGCGGAACACTATTTACAACAGTATTTAGGTTGTGAACTCTTATTATAATATTGATGAAGTCGAAGTTCTTTGTTCTTATTATACTGATGATGAAAGAAGAAGTGTTCTTTAATAAACACATCACACATCGAGATTTTCTTTATTTTCTCTCTCAAGTTCTCGTTCTACTGTACTTTTGTTCTTGTCCCTCCCTGTAAAACTGCATGTCTCATTCTGTTTCCCTTAAACTGCCCGCCTGACTCATGCTCATTAGTCAATTGTCCAACTAGGCAACACCTTTAAATATTTAATTGCTCAGCTGGCCGATTTGGTCACTCCTTTATTTTAAAACCGTGTGCAATAGCCTCCTAAGATTAGTAAACATGCCATACGTATCAGATGCGCCAAATATGTCCATACAATTGTCATTTATCTAAGCCATTATCGTGCCCTTTCATGTCGAAGGATTTATTGTCCTCGCTTTTCACTGTGTCTGTCTACTCTGTACTATTGTTATCTGAGCAAATCCTCTTTGTTCGTATTCATTGTCAGAGTCCAGTATTTCCAAGTATCTACTCTTCTGATTAGAGTCCAGTGTTTCCAAGTATCTACTCTTCTGATTAGAGTCCAGTATTTCCAAGTATCTACTCTTCTGATTAGAGTCCAGTGTTTCCAAGTATCTACTCTTCTGATTAGAGTCCAGTATTTCCAAGTATCTACTCTTCTGATTAGAGTCCAGTGTTTCCAAGTATCTACCCTTGTGATTAGAGTCCAGTGTTTCCAAGTATCTACTCTTCTGATTATAGTCCAGTATTTCCAAGTATCTACTCTTCTGATTAGAGTCCAGTGTTTCCAAGTATCTACTCTTCTGATTAGAGTCCAGTATTTCCAAGTATCTACTCTTCTGATCAATCTTCTGGGCGACCTGCCACAAAATTATGTCTTGGGAATATACCTCTCCAACCGGTTCTCAAAGTTTCCATCGTTTCTGATCTAATTTCTACCTATCAGTAATAATAATAAATTATAATAGAAATATTAATAGTAATCATAATCATACCATTAATAATAATAATGTTATAATCATCATTTACAAGGACATGTTACATAATAAAACGGCCTACAATTCTGCGGATTGAATCCGTGCAGTCCGCCCCTATGCACAGCGTCAAAAATGCGGAATATTTTTTTTATTGTATTTACTCTCTTCTCTCTCTTTTTATTGGCTCCTTTGAGACTTTACCGAAGCCCACCTTTGGGCCGCCGCCCATGAGTTGTGAACCACTGATATAAACAAGGGTTCCGTCAGGGTTGCATACTGTCACCTTACTTATTTAACTTGTATACTGAAAATATAATGATGAATGTTAGAGAAGATGTAGGTAAAGAATATTACGATGCCATAACAGTTGGAGGTTATGAAATACCAGAGATTAGATATGCTGATGACACAGTATTTCTGTCCACAACACAAAAAGGAGTGGGAAAACTAATTATGTCAGTCTGTAAGAACATCAAAGAGCAAAACCTCCATTTTCATGCCAAGAAAACTAAATTGATGACAACTAGAAAAAGAAATAAACCTTTTCAAATATGTAATCAATGATTAAAAGTTGGAAGAGGTGGAGAGTTTTGAATGTTTTGGATTATTACTATTTAATAATGGAGATACGCTGAGGGACTTTAAAAGGAGGACATATATCGTTATTCAAAAATTGAAACAGCTAAAGAATCTGTGGAGATTGATTGATTGATTGATCTTTATTTCAAAAGGGTTAAGAATTGGGCACGTAGGCCCGTCTGACATTCTGCCTCTCTGAGAGAAACAGACAGAACTACAAAAATAAGATTTTTAAAGGCATGCATCTTTTCTATCGTAACATATACCTGTTTGACCTGGACACTTAATAATACAGCTGAGAAACACGTAACTGCCTTTGAATGTAAATTCTACAGAAGAGTTCTTCAAATATCATCGGGCACAAAAATGAAAATATATCCGTAACACTGAAACTTAATACTGAAGAAGGCTGGCTAGTAAATAGGATTAAACAAATAGACTTAAATATTTTGGACATATTAATAACGAAATGATAATTTAGAGAAGATCGTCTTGGAAAGATACATAATGTGAAAAAGAAAGAGAGGAAGACCAAGGTGAAGATGGCTGAAAGACATTACTGATAATCTGCAAACGGATGCATCAGCAGCAGGGCATCTTGCTTACAACCGAGAGACCTACAGGAGAGGCATCAGGGAGGCAAATTTCCGCAAAGGACATGCAAATGAATGACTGAGGCTTTCACTGAAATAATACAATCAGTTTACTTAAATATTTTTAAAAAACATTAAATAGGAAGCTATAATAGCAAAAATAAATGTGTAAAAGCAAGGCTATCTGATATTTCATACAATTATACTAGTAATAATTTCATTCTTGAAGGAGTTATATTAGTTCGTAGAAGAGTGATAAAGTAAAATTAATCATTCCAAATATTAGGTGTATACTTTTTTAAAAATGGAAATGGACCGCATCTTGATAGTTTGTGAGCTGAAATACTTACGGGCTGTATGAACGTTTTGACATATGTGCAGGAAAGGGATTCTACAGATACTAGTAAAATTAAAACAATTATTCACTTCCAAATAAAAATGATTTTTATAAAATGTAAACAGTAATTCGTAAAATGAATTTAATAAAACTGTTATGAAAATACCAAAAGACTTTAGTATACAAATATCAGTTCTACAACTACATTAGCTCAGGTGTTGCAACGCAAAGTATATTTTATCCCCCATCTGTACTCTGATTTTAATTTGCTCTCTTACTGTGTTGCTTCTATTGAAGGTTGTGCCTAGATATTTGTATGTTTCTGCTTTCCAAATAATCATATCGCCAACATGTACGTAATCGGTATCATTCTTATCTGGTCTCTTGATCTTCTTATTATTCTTCTTCATTCACTTCTGCCACCAAGACCGCCCTGTGATCCTATTGAATTTACTCCTGTGGTTCTCGCGATAGTCTCATTTAGGATGGAGGCTCATAGCATCTTGGGGCTGTGACCTATATTCTCGGTGAGTCACAGAAGCAGAATTGCGTGACACTGTAATTTTCGTTGCACCAGTTTCGTCTAGAGTTGGACTTTCTCACCGGAAAACCTCGACGTGGTTTGGATATCAGTATATCACCGCCGGGTGAGAGGTGGTTGCCAATCCAGCCTAGAGTTAGACTTTCTCACTGGAAAACCTCGACGTGTTTTGGATATCAGTATATCCCCGCTGAGCGAGAGGTGGTTGCCCATCCAGTCCAGCGTTGGACTTTCTCACAGGAAAACTTCAACGTGATTTGGATATAATATATGCCCTTCAGGTGAGAGGTGGTTGCCTATCTAGACTGTACTGGTCCAGTGTCTCCGACTTCAGCATTTTGTGGCCATTGCCCTTTCTGCTGGTGACCGGGTCGGAGCTTTTGTCCAGGAGTACAAATCCTCACCACTAGTGAGTTTCATCCCTGTGTTAAGCTGGTTTAGGCGTATTATCCCAGTTTGGGTGAATATAGGACGTGACCGGCTTCTAGATAGGAGGCACCGTGATATGCGTAGCCATCGAGTTTCACCCCTGGATGAAGCCGGTTTAGGTATATTTCACCAGTATGGGTGAATGTAGGACGTGGCCGGCTTATAGAGCAGAGATGCCGTTATATGAGTAGCTCTCACTGCGAGACAACTGTACATACCGATTAAACTTAACTTTATCATTTCCATCACCTTTTTCACAGCGGCACCGCAAGGGAACACTAATAGCATTTTCTTCATTGGCCGGGAGAAGTTTCACACCATGCGCGGCAACCGAAGAATCATACCAGCAGTATCTGAGTTTAAAACCTGGGTTAAGCCGGTTTAGGCACTCTGCCCGAATATGGGTGTATATAGGAAGTTGCCGGCTTCTAGAGCAGAGGTGTCGTGATTTGAGTAGCCCTGACCTCGAGACTACTGGTTACTTCACTTAATCCATTCTTTCACCTTTTACACGATGGCGCCGCACGGTAACCCCAATCGATTTCTTTCTTCATTAGCCTGGAGGAGTTTCACCCCACGCACGCCAGCTGAAAAATCTCGCCAGCAGTGTGATCTCTTGATATCTTCATATGCCCTGTCTTATCTTGGTTAATGGTCAAACCCATATTTAGTGCCACATCTCTCAGTTGCGTGCAGGTATTGATGACTTCTTGCATAGTCTTCCCCACCAGGTCGATGCCATAAGCATATCCTAGTGTTTTAGCTTGTTTTTGAGTACTGCTTTCTTTTTTCGCTTTTCTGATTACCTTTTCTAACACTAGGTTAAAAAGTAATGGAAATAATGTATCATCTTGTTTTAAACCAGTTCTTATAGAGAAGGGTTCTGACTTTCTTCTTTTATATATTAATATATTTTGTGTATAATCCATATATATATATATATATATATATATATATATATATATATATATTCTGGTCAGATTGGTTAATTTATTAGGTATCTCAAATTCTTTCATAATTTTCCATAAACTTCTTCTGTGTATGCTGTCATAGGCTTTCTTGAAGTCAATGAAGATATTATGTACTTCTTGTCCATATTCCCAGTACATTTCTGCTCTTTGACGCAGATAAAATATTTGGCCTACGGTTGATCTATTCTTCCTAAAACCTGCTTGATAGTCTCCCAGTGTGTTCTCGCTGTATGGCTTTAATCTATTTAAAAGTATAATGGATAGTATTTTGTAGCTTGTGTGTACAAGGATATACCTCTGTAGCTTTCACACTTGCTCTTATCATGTTTTTTTTAATACTGGGATCAGAAAATGATTCTCTCCATTCACTAGGGAGTTTTTCTTCTCTCCATATTTGTTGTATTAGTGCACATATCTGTTCATATAGATTTAATCAGTTCTGCAGCAATTCATCTGAACCAGTTGATTTGTTGTTTCATAGAAACATGATACTGTAGATGACTTCTTCTAAGTCTGGTTCCTCTATTTCAGGTTCACAAGTCTGTATTTCTTCACATAGTGATGTGCTTATAGGCTCTTCACTGTTTAGTAGTCTTTCATAATATTCTTTCCATCTGGTACAGATGTTTTTTTTCATTATTTATCATGTTTCCATTGAGGCTCATTCTAATCTGATTTTTAATCTATCATTCTAGATATTGAAAATCAATTTAGATTTTAAATGTATGAACAAATTTGTAGAGAAAATTAAGTTACACTTTATATAGTAGAATAGTTTTATTTGTTGTGAAAAATACAACACTGAAAACGTAATTTTTCTGAATGATTTCAAACAAACCAGTCTTTAAATTAAATAGTAAAAAAAAAACGAAACTAAAAATATATATATATATATACCGACTGCATTCATAGTTTGCAATATACCCAAGAAGAAAACAAAATATTGAACTGGTCAACATTTATATATTTAAAATGTATGTACAAGTTCTTGTCACAACAACTACATTCATCACAATATTTCGATTAGCGTCTAAAACAAAAATTAATTCATAGAAAACATTGTGTGTAATGGCAATCTATCTATCTATCTATCTATCTATCTATCTATCTATCTATCTATCTATCTATCTATCTATCTATCTATCTATCTATCTATCTATCTATCTATCTATCTATCTATCTATCTATCTATCTATCTATCTATCCATCCATCCATCCATCCATCCATCCATCCATCCATCCATCCATCCATCCATCCATCCATCCATCATCATAGAGTTATTATAACTACCTATTTTCCAAGCTACATTGGTTCACTATATATTATAATACATTTTGTAAGATGTCATTGACAAAATACAATCATTTTATTTAAAAATGAAAAGATCCAATATTTAGGAAGCTGGAAAAGAAAAATAATTGCGCCAAAGAAAGTTGAACTGACATTTCACGCAGTTATACAAGTATTAATTTCACTCATGAAAGAGTTATATTAAATCGGATAGAAGTGATAAAGTGAAACTAAAATCATCGAACTTTTTAAAACAGAAATGGGCTACTTCTTTATAGTTTGTGAGTTGAAATGCTTACATTCTGTATGAAGATTTGGAAATATGTACAGTAAAAGGAAACTACCGATGGTATTAAACTGAAAATAAAAATTACACTTTCATACTATAAATGAGTTTTATAAAGTGTAAACTTTAATTTGGAAAAGAATTATATAAAACTATTCATTAAAAAAACATCTGCTAACTGTACAATACACACATATTAACATATGTACATTAACTGTAGAATCTTTGGAATAAAATTATTCTATATATGTAGATTTTCTGTGCAAATTATATACATATATATATATATATATATATATATATATATATATATATATCTACATATTATATCAATACCTGATTATGAATGTATTTATAGCTATATGCATTTGTAAATACCACTGTACCTATTTACAAATTTAACTGTTTTATATATGTATGTGTATATGTATGTATGTAACTATGTATAAATGTATGTATGTATGTATGTATGTATGTATGAATGTATGTATGGATGTATCTATGTATGTATGTATGTATGTATGTATCTATGTATCTATCTATCTATCTATCTATCTATCTATCTATCTATCTATCTATCTATCTATCTATCTATTTATCTGTCTATCTGTCTATATATGTCTGTTGGTCTGTCAGTTGTCTGTCTGTCTATCTATGACTGGATGTTTATCTGTATATCTGTTTATTTATCTGTCTCTTACTCTATGTTTTTAGAGTCAGATATCAGAGAGTTGTAATGTAATGAATGAAATCATCCATCCATACATCCATTCATCTAATAATGGATTATTCATCCTTCATCAAAAAGTAATTCTAAAAGCAGTGTTGCAAGTTTGAAAAATATAGACTGTTGTCCATTTCGTCAGACTTTATTGAAATTATATACACATTATACTCAAACATAAAATAACGATTAACTAGGAGATTAGAAAGGGCATAAATAAATGTGCCAAATAAATTTCATTAACATCTCATGCAAATATAGTAGGATGATTTATACTTATGAAGGAGTTATATTAGTTCTAAGACGAGTTTTAAAGTAAAATTAATCATGCATAATATTAGATTATAGTTTTTTAAGAGAAATGGATTAATTTAATTCTTTATATTCACCTATCTAGAGATTTGTCAAGTAATAAATGAAATCATATATCCATTCATCCATTCATTCATCCAGCCATACATTTGTCCATCAGTCCAACCACCCATCCATCCATCTTTCATCATACATTTATTCTAATTACTAGTGTTAGAAGGTTGGTTAACTATAGATTGTTGTACGATTCATAATTTTTTTGTTAAATAATACACTTATTATACTTACAATTTATAATATCGATTAACTAGGAGACTAGAAACACATCCAAAAGAAGTGATATACTTTGAAACCGACTGAACCAGCCCCACAACTAAGTGTTGATCTAGATGTATTTATATTGGATGAAACTGAAACAGCAGAGAATTTAATGGCTAACAGCAAAGCTGCAGGTGAAGATGAAATAATATCCGAAATATTAAAAGCTATCAATAGTGACAACATGAGACAACTACAGAGAACATTTAACAAGATTTGGAAAGATGAAAAGGTCTCATCTAAATAGAAAAAAAGAATCATTTTTAAATGTCAAAATATAGGCAGCCTTAAAGACCTTAACAGGCGGAGAGGAGTAACCTTAAAATCAGAAGTGTCAAAAGTATTTTGCAAGGTAATTTTGAATAGACTTTAAGATATAGTGGATACTGCAGTGAGAGAAGAACAATCAGTATTTCGAAAAGGCAGAAACTGTCTGGACCAGATCTTTAGTCTACGAATAATGCTTGAAGAACATATTGAAAAGCAGAGACCATTAATACTGAATTTCATAGACTTTAAAAAGGTATTTGATAGCATACACAGAGATTCTTTGTGGATAATTTTAAGTCTATATGGAATACCATCTAAAAAAGTCAACATCATTAGAAACCTCTACAACGGATATGTTTGTGCAGTCAAAACAGAAGAATGGATAAGCGAATGGTTCCAGGTTGAAACAGGCGTGAGACAAGGATACATACTGTCTCTTTGCTTCTTGAAATTGCAATAGACTTCATAATAAAAACATACTACACCGTTAACACAAGTATTGACTGGGTACATGGGACTCAACTAGAAGATCTTGATTTTCCTGACGATATAACTATTATTAGTAACAATGTGAATTCCATGCAAAAAAAAAAAAACACAACAGATATCCTGTCCTCACTGGCTAGAAAAACAGGACTTGAAATTATCAAGGACAAAACAAAAATAATGAAACTTCCCATTAATCAAGAAGGAAAAATACACTTAAAAGGGACAGATATTGAAGAAGTCAATCAATTTGCATACCTTCGCAGCAACATAGACCAGGATGGTGACACCAGAAAGGAAGTTACAATTAGAATTGCATAAATCAGCATCGATCTTCAAGAATCTTGAGAACATATGGCATTCAAAAGTTATAAGCACAAAAACCAAGTTAAGACTATTCAATTCAAATATAATATCCATCCCCTTTTATGCATGGGAAAGCTGGAAAACAACTAAATAAATAGAAAAGAAATTAGACTCTTTTGAAGACAAATGCCTAAGGAAAATATTCGGCATCAAGTGGAATGAATTCAAGAACAATGCAGAGATAAGACAGATGACGGAACAACAACCAGTCTCATGGGTGATCAGGAAAAGGAGATGGACATATGTTGGTCACTTGATGAGAAGAAACAGAGAATCCCAAAACAAACTTTCAAGTGGAACACAACAGGCCAATGAAAAGGAGCAGACTATTTGAAATTCTAAATAGGTCATTGTTAAGAGAGGTCAAATTAATAGGCATAAAATCCTTTGATGACGTTGAAAAAGCTCGCCGAAAACAGCAAAAAATTGACGAACTACCTTGCGAGCCTTATGTGACGTTTAAAGGCACAGGTAAGATATAAGACATAAAATAAGAAACCGAAGAAATAAATATGCCCAAGGAATTTAATTGACATGTCATACGATTATCCTAGTAATAATTCTATTTATGAAGGAGTTATATTAATTCTGAGAGGAGGGCTAAAGAAAAAATAATCATGACTGATATTCAGCGTATAATGTTTTTTTTTCTGTAACAAAAATAGACTACTTCTTTATAGTTTGTGCGATGAGATACTTACGTGCTGTATGGTTTTTTTACATACAGGAAAGGAATTTTTGAGATATACGAGTAAAATTATAACAATATTTCGCTTTCATAAGAGAACTATTTTTTTTATAAAATGTAAACAGTATTTATGAAAATGAAACGTATACAACTTTTTGTAAGTGGTATAAAAATATCTAAAGAACCAACTATACACATATCAGTTTTACAAGTCAGTTAGTTGTAAAATCTTCGGTATAATAAATGTTCCTATTCATGTACGTTTGCCTGTGTAATTATGGTTCATAAATACACATATATTTTCCATTCCTGCTTCTGCATTAGTTATCGAATAATTTATGTATGTACGCACTAATGTAATTATTTACATATCTAACTCCTCACTTTATCTATCTATCTATCTATCTATCTATCTATCTATCTATCTATCTATCTATCTATCTATCTATCTATCTATCTATCTATCTATCTATCTATCTATCTATCTATCTTTCTATCTATCTATCTATCTATCTATCTATCTATCTATCTATCCTCTAGCTTCATAGTCTAATGTAATCGGACGTGTTTGTTTTAGCTCCTACATTTGGATTTTTACCAGTGTCATTTTGTAAGATTGTGACGTGAAATGGATACCACTGGAATTCACTTGTGTTTGTGCTTATGGTGAAATATGTGAAATTTTAAAAATCCATGTAGTTTGTTAAATATTTATCAAAATGTTAGAATAGTATATATAACCTATATCCAATACTGCCCTAGCCCGTGACCACGCGGCTTATTGTAACTAGGTCATCGTGTGGCCAGGCGTGACTACAATGGCTGTCATAATGTATTGCATCATAAGCTGACAATGTTATCTTGTAGTAAAGACGATGATGTAGAAGATGATGTAGAAGAAGCTAGCCAGACAAGAATACGGGATGGACTGCGGCCGGCGGCTGTAAAGAATTACTCCCTGAACAAAAGAAAGGCGGTAAATACCAAGCTCCGTGGGTGCGACAAAGTCCCCGGCCTAACAATAACAAGGACCAACGAGGGACAATGCTTGGTCGTTCTTTTCAACAACACACTCGATTATGAGTGTGTGAAAAAAGTGTTCAGGGAGTACTATCACGGCCACACAGAAGAGAGGGCAGATAAAAATGCTGCAAATGTGGAGGACTTTATAAAAACACCACTCGTAACTATCCACCTGTACCATACAAGAAATAAAATATTGGTTCAAGGTGGTGCTCATGATGTCGACTCTTGGTTGACAGATGACTTCAGTCGTATTCAGGATGAAGCTTTAAAACCTTTCCTGCGACTGTCAGCTACAGTGAACCCATCTCTATCATCGGTTGCCATGAGTGACAGACTGGCCATCACCACCAGTGACGAACACGATACTGTCGCCACTGATATCAATCAAGGCGCTACCACCACCGACATGCAAGAACAATTCACCAACTGCCCCAGTGCTGATCTTACTGACAAAGCCCTGTCAGATCAGGCAAGCACCTCAGCTGAACCCACTGACGTTCAAACACTGCCTGAACACTCCACCAGCAACAGTTCAGCTGATGTGGAAAACCGAGACGACAGTGAAGCTCCAGCGACTGAGTTCTCTACATCTAGTGTGGCTGATTCACCACATGTATCTCAGCAACCTACAGTTGTCGAGGAAAACTTAGCTACATTATGTAGCCAGAACATACTTCAGGTAGTCAAAGACCTCGTCATAAAGCTTATTACTGACATGGCAGCGGAGATTAAGCACTCATTCAAGCTGGAGAATGACAGTCTCAGGGCTGAACTTACGTCACTGAGAGACGAAAATGCTAAAATGAGACTCATGATATCTGAATGGCAGAGTGAGCCACGCAGACACAGCAAGGACGTGTTGACAAGTATTCAAGAAGTGACTGCTGACACAGACAATATGGCTGTAAATTCATGCACAAGTTCACCAGATATCACCAAAGAAGACACGCCAAAGCAAGGAGCTGCACAAGAGAAACACACCAGCACCACAACACCTATAAAGGTAGCACCTGAAAATTTAGCTTACCCTATTGATGTGCAGATAAGTAATAGGTTTCAAGCTTTACAAGATACCCCCATTGTATATAATCATAAAGCACCAAGAACCCAGCAGATATCTCAAACAAGACACCCACTTCTCAAGTCACGGTCTCATAAACATCAACAAGAACAAGATACACAACAACACAGTAACAACATCAAAGAATATACGACACACTTGATAATCGGAGATTCCTTACTTAAAGGAATCTATGGTGAGCGGATGTCACTTACCTCTGAAGACACTGTCTCAGTCATGCCAGTACCTGGAGCTGGTATTATAAAACTAACTCAGACACTGAGACGACGTCGATCAGAGAGTGAGGAGAACGACCGTGCATGTTGGCATTAATGACAGCATGAACGGCCAGAATCTTCGGCCCTCTGATATACAGGACTTGATATCCACCATCAAGAAAAAATACCCCAACACTTCCATAAACATTTCATCCATCATTCCACCTTGTTCTGGTCCTGGACGTCGCATGGTGGATATAAACAACAAAATACTAAAAACATTCTGTCTACAGAACACAGTAGTTTTTATAAACAACACGCCATTTTTTACTTCAGCCACAGGTGCTCCCGAAAAACGCCTTTACAGGGACCACATCCACATTAACAAGACTGGCAGCAGCATCCTTGCCAAAAATATCAAATATCCAGCAAGAACTGAGCAGAACATAACAAAACACTCAAATAGCCAGAAACAGTTTAGACAGCCACCCACATCTCATAGATCCAGAAACACACACTCTACATAAACCACAAGACTCCAAGGACCCTCAGAAACATCACCATCTGCCTCTCTACCATTGCCCGCTCCATCCACTGACCCACTATACGATTCCATGTTCCCGCCCCTGCCTACACGGCAAGCTCAACAAATTATACCAACACTTAGTACAGCGAACAACATGGAGACTCCTGCACAATCACCACTTAGGAATACCACAACAACTGTACAGGACACAAACACAAGAACCTCGAATCATTATCCGTGGAACGTTCAGCTACAATATCTAATACAGTTTAGTCCTGCAGCTCTGAGCCACGCGTATATGATGTCCCTGCTACACAGTCAACACTCAACACCCACATACAGACACTAGATAGCTTGGAACTTCCAGCACTTTTTAACTTCTGTAGATAAATTTAACTGAACAAAAACAAAAAACCACAGAAGTTCTTACAGCAAAACAGACATTTCTTAGTGCTAGCTTACAGCTAATATTGTTATCAAGTCTTTTACAATTTACACTTACATAACGTTCATTGCATTGTTGACTTTTGTACTTTTTTCCATTATCTGTCAGTATATTATAAACTTAGTTAGATTCATTATCTCTACTAGCTTAAACGTATAATTGTATGATTGAAGTCTGACCAGTTATTTTATTTTTACTGAAATATAATATTTCTAACATTGTTATAGTGACTCAGAAAATGGAGGAGTGGCTGCGACACGATGGCCTACGTGTTGGCCACTTAAATGTTTATAATTTGTTAGGAAAACTCCCTGAGGTTACACATATACTTCAACAACATTTTCATATTTTTGGTTTCTCTGAAAGCAGATTACATAAAAACATCACAGACAATGATATAAGAATAGATGGTTTTAATTTGATCAGGCGCGACCCAACTAGGAAGCTAGTTACAGGTTTAGTCGTTTACATTTCTAACACAATTAAATTTTGTAGAAGAGAAGACCTGGAAACATCAGAGGTTGAATATATTATGCTAGAAATCAAAATATCAAATCTTAGTCCAATTCTAATTAGTTTTATATACCGAAATCCAAATGCTTCAGCCGAGTGGTATGATCACTTTGCGACCATGATGGATGATGCTGTAACTCATAAATTCAAGGACATAATCATTCTAGGCGACTTCAATATAGATCTTAATCAGCCAAATCCTACATGGAAGAACATTTTAACATCTTACAACTTCTCCCAAATTGTTAACAAACCTACTAGAGTTGCTGAATCATCATCAGCACTAATAGATCATATTTATGTAGCTGATCCAGGAAACATTACTGAATGTACTGTCAATCATGTGTCGCTGAGTGATCACTACCCGGTCTGCTGTACGTGGTCACATAAGGGGTATAAAAAACCGAAATACAAACATACCAGCATCAAATATAGAAACTTTAAAAACTTTAACTTGGAATTATTTTTAACTGATCTAAAAGCTTCGCCTCTTACGTACGTTTTCCAGTTAACAAATCCAGATGAGGCTATCGAATACTGGATCAAGATATTTCGAAATATTTTTGACAAGCATGTCCCCATCAAAGAAATGAGAGTAAAACACTTAACAAAATCCCTGTGGATAACTCCCGATATATTGCAACTGATGAGGAAACGGGATGAAGCTCACAAAAACAGAAATTTCAGTAGCTATCGTTCACTTAGGAATAAGGTGCAGTATTTAATTAGGCAGGAAAAGAAAAATTACTTCAGAAATTTAGTGAAAGACAAAACTGATAGTAAATCAATCTGGAAAGCGATTAATACTCTTGTAAATAAAAGGAAGCAAACTGACCCACAAACACTTAATGGTGAACATACTTGCACTAACTTCAGTGAACATTTTAGGGAAGAAATTAGTATTCTAAAATCTTCATTACTGACCCCTAATTGCGACCTGAGTGTTTTGAAAACTTTCAGCGACAGTAAATGTGTAAAGCTAAAACAAATTAATATTCCTTTCCTCACAGTCGGTGAGGTTTATAACTACACCCGGTCCTTAAAGAACACTGACTCAGCAGGATGTGATGACATTAGTAACAAGATACTACGCTACGCTGCACCAGTTATCACAGACACACTAACATACTTATACAACTTGTGTATTGACAAAAAATATTTCCCTGACGCTTTTAAACTCGCCAAAGTTTTTCCTCTTTTTAAATCTGGACAGACTAGTGACCTCTCAAACTATAGACCCATATCCATTCTGTCATCACTATCTAAACCTCTTGAAAAGCATATACAAAGGTTAACTCTGCTCCACATGCAAGAAAACAGTCTACTAATAGACAGTCAGTCAGGTTTTAGACCAAATTACTCCTGCCACACAGCATTAACTAAAATGACAGAAAGCTGGCTGTCTAATATAAATGATGACAAATTGTGTGGTGCTGTCTTTGTTGATTTTAAGAAAGCCTTCGATATGATTGATCATGAAATTCTTGCAAAAAAGCTGGAAGGCTATAGATTACATCCTGACCTAACAAAATGTATTACATCTTTTCTCTCAGGTAGAAAACAAGTAGTTTGCTTTAGAAACAAAATATCTGGCTCGTCTGTGGTTGATGCCGGTATTCCTCAAGGCTCCATTCTTGGTCCTCTTCTCTTTGCTATCTATATTAACGACCTACCACTACATTTAAAGCACTCTTCATGTGATCTTTTCGCTGACGACTGTACTGTTTACAATAGTGAATATGACATCAATAACCTACAGACAACGCTCCAAAATGATATAAACAGTTTGATCAAATGGAGTAATAAAAATGGTACGTTGATAAACACCAACAAAACAAAATCCATGCTCATCACTACAAGACAGAAACTGCAAAATGCAACTAAAACTTCACTACAGCTTTGTGCTGGGACTAAGGCAATAGAAAATGTTCATGAACATAAAACCCTAGGACTCATCATTGATCAGCATTTAACTTGGAATTCTCATGTACATAACCTAACAAATTTGATTGCACAGAAAGTTTACCAATTAGCCAAGATTAAACACTTTATCAACAAAAACACAAGAAAAATATACTACATATCACACATACAAACACACTTAGATTACTGTTCCACAATCTGGGATGGATGCTCAGTCTCAAACACAAAAAGGCTCCACTCACTTCACAAGCGAGCATTAAATCTTATTTGTGACAAACACCCAGTACAGACTGTAGATCAACATAAACAACTCAAAATTCTACCCCTCAAAAATAGAATCATTTTTAACAAAGATAAGTTTGTTCACAGAATTCTGTCGCACAATGCTCCGCCTTACTTGTGGTCAATGTTTACGTATAACACTAAACATAGCCAGCGTTTAAATAACTGTCTTCTTCCTAAACCCAGAATTGATATGTACAAGAAAAGCCTTGCATACTCTGCAGTACAGCTCTGGAACACCCTCCCCTACAATTTAAAATCCATTGGTAATACTTCATCCTTTAACTCAAACCTGTTTCATTATTTACTTGCTTGTAATTATATGCCTCCATAAAATAGCCAGCACTCTCTCAACACATGGCTCGTAAACCATCAAGTACTTCAGTGACATAGTTAGAAAAGCAACTTGTTGGATAATGTTAGAAATTATTTTAATGTTTGTTTAAAAAAATATGTTAGAAGATCAGTATTTACAATGTATTTTTATTTATGTATATGTCTGCGGGTGTATGTGTGCGTGAGTGCTATTTTATTAGGTTAATTACTTCTTCTCTTTTACCTTGAATGTAGTAGTTAAATCTTACATTCTTTTTATATGTTTTTACTAATTTAATTTGTATTTTTGTACTAAATCAAGTGTGTGGGAAGAATGAAAGATGGAGTGATGAAGGGCAGAATGAAAGACGGGCCTGCGTGCCCAATTCTTTACCCTTGAAAAATAAAGATTATTAATTCATTCTATCTATCTATCTATCTATCTATCTATCTATCTATCTATCTATCTATCTATCTATCTATCTATCTATTTATCTATCTATCTATCTATCTATCTATCTATCTATCTATCTATCTATCTCTGGATATTTGTCTGTATATCTATTAAGGTGTCTCTTATTCGTTGTTCTTTAGGTTCATCTATCGAGATATTTGTCATGAAATACATGAAATCATATATCCATCCATCCATCCATCCATTAGTCCATCAATCCAACCATCCATCCATCCATCCATCCATCTTTCATCATACAGTTATTGTAATTACATGTTTTTGAAGTTTGGTCATCTAGAGATTGTAGTACGTTTGATAAGCTTTTTGTAAAGAAATCAATCATTATACTTTGATTTTCAAATAACGATTAAATAGGAGACTAGCAACACACCCAAAAGAAGTGATAAACCTTGAAACCGACTTACCAGCCCCACAACTAAATGTCAACCTTGATGAAATTATATTGCATGAAAGTAAACAGCAGTGAATTAATTGGCGAACAACAACGGGGCAGGTGAAGATGAACTAACACGGGAAATGTTAGAAGCTATCAATAGTGACAACATGAGCCAACTACAGAGACTGTTTAATAAGGTTTGGAAAGAAGAAAAGGGTCACTTCACAATGGGAGAAGGAATCATTGTTAAAATACCAAAAAAAAAAAAAACAGGCGATTTTAGCGACTGTAATAATTGGAGAAGAGTAACCTTTTTACCAGTTGTGTCAAAAGTGTTTCACAAGATCATTTTGAATGAACTTTAAGATATAATGGATACCACAATGATAGACGAACAAGCAGGATTTCGAAAAGGCAGAAGCTGTCTCGACAGATCTTTAATCTACGAATAGTACGTGAAGAACATATTGAAAAGCAGAGACCATTAATACTGTACTTCATATACTTCAAAAAGACATTTGATAGCTTACACTGAGATTCATTGTGGAGAATTTTAAGTCCATATGGAATACCATCTAAAACTGTCAACATAATTAGAAACCTCTACAACGGATATGTGTATGCAGTCACAACAGAAGAAGGGATGAATGAATAATTCCAGGTTGAAACATGCGTGAAACAAGAATTCATACTGTCTCCTTTGCTTCTTAGAATTGTAATAGACTTCATAATGAAAAAATGCTGCACAGTTAACACAAGTATTGACTGGGTACATTGAACCCAACTAGAAGATCTTGATTTTTCGGACGATATAACTATTATTAGTAACAATGTGAATTCCATGCACGAAAAAACAGATATCCTGTCCTCACTGGCTAGAAAAACAGGACTTTAAATTAACAAGGACAAAACAAAAATAATGAAAATTCCCAGTAATCAAGAAGTAAAAATTACACTTACAAGGGACAGCTATTGAGGAAGTCAATCAATTTGCATAAATTGGCAGCAACATAGACCAGGATGGTGACACCAAAAAGGAAGTTACAATTAGAATTGCATAAAGCAGAATCGACCTTCAAGAATCTTGAGAACATATGGCATTCAAAAGTTATAAGCACAAAAGCCAAGTTAAGACTATTCAATTCAAATGTAATATTCATTCCCATTTTTACATGCGAAAGTTGGAAAATAACTAAATAAATAGAAAAGAAATTAGACTCTTTTGAAAATAAATGCCTAAGGATAATATTCGGCATCAAGTGGAATGAATTCAAGAACAATGCAGAGATAAGACAGATGACGGAACAACAACCAGTCTCATGGGTGATCAGGAAAAGAAGATGGGCATATGTTGGTCACTTGATGAGAAGAAACAGAGAATCCCAAAACAAGCTTTCAAGTGGAACACAACAGGCCAATGAAAAGGAGCAGACTATTTGAAACTCTAAATAGGTCATTGTTAAGAGAGGTCAATTTAATAGGCATAAAATCCTTTGATGACGTTGAAAAAGCTCGCCGAAAACAGGAAAAAATTGACGAACTACCTTGCGAGCCCTATGTGACGTTTAAAGGTACAGGAAAGATATAAGACATAAAATAAGAAACCGAAGAAATAAATATGCCCAAGGAATTTAATTGACATGTCATACGATTATCCTAGTAATAATTCTATTTATGAAGGAGTTATATTAATTCTGAGAGGAGGGCTAAAGAAAAAATAATCATGACTGATATTCAGCGTATAATGTTTTTTTTCTGTAACAAAAATAGACTACTTCTTTATAGTTTGTGCGATGAGATACTTACGTTCTGTATGGTTTTTTTACATACAGGAAAGGAATTTTTGAGATATACGAATAAAATTATAACAATATTTTGCTTTCATAAGAGAACTATTTTTTTTATAAAATGTAAACAGTATTTATGAAAATGAAACGTATACAACTTTTCGTAAGTGGTATGAAAATATCTAAAGAACCAACTATACACATATCAGCTTTACAAGTCAGTTAGTTGAAAAATCTTCGGTATAATAAAAGTTCCTATTCATGTACGCGTGCCTGTGTAATTATGGTTCATAAATACACATATATTTTCCATTCCTGCTTCTGCATTAGTTATCGAATAATTTATGTATGTACGCATTAATGTAATTATTTACATATCAAACTCCTCACTTTATCTATCTATCTATCTATCTATCTATCTATCTATCTATCTATCTATCTATCTATCTATCTATCTATCTATCTATCTATCTATCTATCTATCTATCTATCTATCTATCTATCTATCTATCTATCTATCTATCTATCTATCTGTGTCTGTATGTCTGTCTCTTCATCTATATATTCATACTGTCTCCTTTGCTTCTTAGAATTGTAATAGACTTCATAATGAAAAAATGCTGCACAGTTAACACAAGTATTGACTGGGTACATTGAACCCAACTAGAAGATCTTGATTTTTCGGACGATATAACTATTATTAGTAACAATGTGAATTCCATGCACGAAAAAACAGATATCCTGTCCTCACTGGCTAGAAAAACAGGACTTTAAATTAACAAGGACAAAACAAAAATAATGAAAATTCCCAGTAATCAAGAAGTAAAAATTACACTTACAAGGGACAGCTATTGAGGAAGTCAATCAATTTGCATAAATTGGCAGCAACATAGACCAGGATGGTGACACCAAAAAGGAAGTTACAATTAGAATTGCATAAAGCAGAATCGACCTTCAAGAATCTTGAGAACATATGGCATTCAAAAGTTATAAGCACAAAAGCCAAGTTAAGACTATTCAATTCAAATGTAATATTCATTCCCATTTTTACATGCGAAAGTTGGAAAATAACTAAATAAATAGAAAAGAAATTAGACTCTTTTGAAAATAAATGCCTAAGGATAATATTCGGCATCAAGTGGAATGAATTCAAGAACAATGCAGAGATAAGACAGATGACGGAACAACAACCAGTCTCATGGGTGATCAGGAAAAGAAGATGGGCATATGTTGGTCACTTGATGAGAAGAAACAGAGAATCCCAAAACAAGCTTTCAAGTGGAACACAACAGGCCAATGAAAAGGAGCAGACTATTTGAAACTCTAAATAGGTCATTGTTAAGAGAGGTCAATTTAATAGGCATAAAATCCTTTGATGACGTTGAAAAAGCTCGCCGAAAACAGGAAAAAATTGACGAACTACCTTGCGAGCCCTATGTGACGTTTAAAGGTACAGGAAAGATATAAGACATAAAATAAGAAACCGAAGAAATAAATATGCCCAAGGAATTTAATTGACATGTCATACGATTATCCTAGTAATAATTCTATTTATGAAGGAGTTATATTAATTCTGAGAGGAGGGCTAAAGAAAAAATAATCATGACTGATATTCAGCGTATAATGTTTTTTTTCTGTAACAAAAATAGACTACTTCTTTATAGTTTGTGCGATGAGATACTTACGTTCTGTATGGTTTTTTTACATACAGGAAAGGAATTTTTGAGATATACGAATAAAATTATAACAATATTTTGCTTTCATAAGAGAACTATTTTTTTTATAAAATGTAAACAGTATTTATGAAAATGAAACGTATACAACTTTTCGTAAGTGGTATGAAAATATCTAAAGAACCAACTATACACATATCAGCTTTACAAGTCAGTTAGTTGAAAAATCTTCGGTATAATAAAAGTTCCTATTCATGTACGCGTGCCTGTGTAATTATGGTTCATAAATACACATATATTTTCCATTCCTGCTTCTGCATTAGTTATCGAATAATTTATGTATGTACGCATTAATGTAATTATTTACATATCAAACTCCTCACTTTATCTATCTATCTATCTATCTATCTATCTATCTATCTATCTATCTATCTATCTATCTATCTATCTATCTATCTATCTATCTATCTATCTATCTATCTATCTATCTATCTATCTATCTATCTATCTATCTATCTATCTGTGTCTGTATGTCTGTCTCTTCATCTATATATTCATCCATGCATCCATTCCATCCTTTCATCTATTTATTTATCATTCTAGTTTCTAAAAATAGGATTGAAATTAATTTCGAAGTGAAATCTATAAGCAAATGGGAATAGAAAATTAAGTTGCATTTTATATAGTAGAATAGTTTTATTTGTTGTGAGAAATGTAGCATTGAAAATGTAATTTTTCTGACTGTTTTGAAATAAATCAGTTTTTAAAATAAATAACAAAAAAGAAACCTCAAATATGTACATACCGTCTGCATTCGTGGTTTGTGATATACCCAAAAAGAAAAAATATTGAACTGTACAGTATTTATATCTTTAAAATTTCAGTGGAGGATATTGTCACATTACCTTCATTCCTTTACAATAATGTGTTATCCGTTTTAAACAATAATTACTTCATAGAAAACACTATGTGTAATTGTTATCTATCAATCTATCTATCTATCTATCTATCTATCTATCTATCTATCTATCTATCTATCTATCTATCTATCTATCTATCTATCTATCTATCTATCTATCTATCTATCTATCTATCTATCTATCTATCTATCTATCTATCTATCTATCTATCTATCTATCTATCTATCTATCTGTGTCTGTATGTCTGTCTCTTCATCTATATATTCATCCATGCATCCATTCCATCCTTTCATCTATTTATTTATCATTCTAGTTTCTAAAAATAGGATTGAAATTAATTTCGAAGTGAAATCTATAAGCAAATGGGAATAGAAAATTAAGTTGCATTTTATATAGTAGAATAGTTTTATTTGTTGTGAGAAATGTAGCATTGAAAATGTAATTTTTCTGACTGTTTTGAAATAAATCAGTTTTTAAAATAAATAACAAAAAAGAAACCTCAAATATGTACATACCGTCTGCATTCGTGGTTTGTGATATACCCAAAAAGAAAAAATATTGAACTGTACAGTATTTATATCTTTAAAATTTCAGTGGAGGATATTGTCACATTACCTTCATTCCTTTACAATAATGTGTTATCCGTTTTAAACAATAATTACTTCATAGAAAACACTATGTGTAATTGTTATCTATCAATCTATCTATCTATCTATCTATCTATCTATCTATCTATCTATCTATCTATCTATCTATCTATCTATCTATCTATCTATCTATCTATCTATATCTATCTATCTATCTATCTATCTATCTATCTATCTATCTATCTATCTATCTATCTATCCAACCATCCACCCATCCATCCATCCACCCAGCCTTGCAACCATACATAAATCAATACATCCATCCATCATCATGAATTTAATATAACTACAAATTTTTCAAATTCCACTGGTCTACTATATATTGTAAACTTTTTGTAAGCTTTCAGTTAAAAAATACAATAACGTTACTTAAATACTAAAAGAACTGTTATCTAGGAAGCCAGAAATAAAAATAGTTGTGCCAAAGAGAATAAAATGACAATTCATATAATTAGATTAGTAATAAATTAATTCGTAAACGATTTCTATTAGTTCTTATAAGAGATATAAAATAAAATTGATCATGCCAGATATTAGGTGTATAAGTTTTCCAGCTGAAACACTCACTGTCTGTATGAAGGTTTTGAAATATGTACAGAAAAGTGACTATACAGATAATAGTAAATTTAAAACCAGATAATATTTCACTTTCAAATTATGCATGATTTTGATACAATTTAAACAAATATAGTTATATAAAATCTATCTATCTATCTATCTATCTATCTATCTATCTATCTATCTATCTATCTATCTATCTATCTATCTATCTATCTATCTATCTATCTATCTATCTATCTATCTATCTATCTATTTTTGTACTTATTAGCATAGATTTATTTGTGTTTCTGTTTTCTATGCCCTATTCGTAACTATTTGTCTTTTCTTGGATTGAATATGTGACCCATTCCGTTATCCATCCATTCATATATCCATCCATCGATCCATCGATCAATTTATTTATAAATCCATCCATCTAACCAACCATCCATTCATCAAATCATCCATCAATCCATCCATAAGCCAGTCCATCCATCCATCCATCAACCGTCCATTCATCCATCCATCTATCCATCCATCGTAAACCAATACAACTTGCTAAATTTGTAGTTACAATAACTCTATGTTATTATAACTACAAATGTTGCAAGTTGTATTGGTTTACTTTATATTGTAATATATTTTGTAAGCTTTCATTAAAAAACACAATCATTTTTGACAAATATTAAAAGAATCATTATCTACAAAGCTAGATTAGAAAAATACGTTTGCCTAAGAAAATTAAACTAACATTTCATACAATTATAGCAGTAATAATTTCATTCCTGAGAGATTTAGATTATTTCTGATAATAGTGATAAATTAAGAATAATCATGCCAGAGATTAGGTGTATACTTTTATTAACAGAAATAGACTACTTCTTTACAGTTTGTGAGCTGAAATACTTACCGTCTTGTATAGGTTTTGAAATATATATAGGAAGGGGATTTTACACATGCTAGTAAACTTAACTCAATAAATTTTTTCACTTTATAAATATAAATGAATTTTAGAAAACGTAAACAGTATTTTGGAATATGAATTATATAAAACTATTTGTTATGGAAACATCTGCAGACTCTACCATATAAATATCAGTTCTACACCAACATTAACTGTAGAATATTTAGTATAAAAATATTCTATGTATATAATATTGTCTGTGCAACTTTGGTACATATATACATATATATATATAGATGTAAATATTATATTCATACATGATTCTGTATACATTTATCGATGCATATGCGTGTAAGTACCACTGTACATATTTACATATGTAACTGTTCTATGCATGTATGTATATGTGTATGTATATTTTCAAATATGTATGCACGTATGTTTGTATGTATGTACGTAAGTATGTACGTTTGTATGTATGTATGTATGTAAGTATGTATGTATGTATGTATGTATGTATATGTATTCATATATGCATGTAATTATGTATGTATGTATGTAATTATGTATGTATGCATATATTTATCTACCTATCTATCTGTTTGTCTGTCTGCTTCCTGCCTGTTTGTCTGTCTACCTGTCTGTCTGTCTATCTATCTATATATCTATATCTGATAGCCGTGTGGCAGAACTTATTGGGTCTAAAACCTGACTCTCTATGAGTAAATTGTTCTCTTGCATGTGTCTTAGAATTATTTTGTGTAGGTGTTTTTCGGGTGGTTTTGATATCCATTCTATCGTCGTTATCAAAACCACTCGAATAACACCTACACAAAATAATTCTACCACACATTCAAGAGAATAATTTACTCATAGACAGTCAGTCAGGCCATAGACCCAATCATTCCTGCCACACAGCTATCAACAAAATGACAGAAAAGTTGTTTTAAACATAAATGACGACAAGCTTTATCGACTTTAAAAAGGCATTCGATATGACTGACCATGATATTCTTGTAAAATATATATATATACTGCACCCTGACCTAATAAAATTAATGCCATCATTTGTTTTTGACAGACAACAAGTAGTATTCTTCAACATTTCTTTATCAAATTCTACTTTAGTGACACTGCTGTTCTGCAAGGTTCTTTTAGGCCTCTTATTCCTTGCTATCTACATCAATGATTTAGCGCTTCATTTTAAACAATCTGTTTGTGACCTTTGTGCTGATGATTGCTCAATCTACACTAGTGACTACGATTGTATTAACCTAGAATCAACTCTTCTGGTCCAAATAAACAATCGAGTTAGATGTAGCAACAAAATATGGCATGATTATAAGTACTGATAAAACAAAATCAAATCTCATAACAAGACAGAAACTACAAAACGCGACAAAAACAACATTTTGGCTCTGTACAGAAACATCACAGATAAAAAAATGTTAGCAAACGCAAAACACTAGTTCTTATTTTTGACCAGCATCTGACCTATGACTCTCATGTGCAAAGTCTAACAAACCTCATCGCGCATAAAGTATACCAGTTAGCCACAAGTAAGCACATCATCAATCAAGACACAAGGAAGACATACTAGATATCACGTATACAGACACATTTAGACTGCCACTCAACAATCTGGGATGGTTGCTTAGTGTCAAATACAAGAGGCTTTCTTATCTTCTTATATCTTATATCCTTCCTGTGCCGTTAAACGTCACATAGGGCTCGCAAAGTAGTTCGCCAATTTTTCCTGTCTTCGGTGAGTCTTTCAACCTCATCAAAGGATTTTATGCCTGTTAATTTGGTCTCTCTTAATAATGTCCTCTTCAGAGTTTCACGCGGTCTGCCTTTTTTTCTTCGGCCTGTTGTGTTCCACTTGATAGCTTCAAAAGCGAGTAGTAAAGCTTATTAGTGACAAAGATTAAACACAAAAAACTAACCAGCACAAACGCATCAAAATCCTGCCTCTTAACAACAGGTTCCTCTTCAAGAAAGCCAAGTTGGTACATCAAATTATTTTACACCATACTCCGCCTTATCAATGGAACTTGTTTAAATTTAGTCCAAAGTGCAGCCAACGCTAGAACAACATACGTCTTACAAAACCTAGACTTGACCTTTGCAAGAAAAGCTTTACTTATTCTGCTGGTCATTTTTGGAATACCCTACCATCATGTATAAAAAATATAAACTATACTCCTATCTATAATTAATTTTTTTCTAAAATCTATTTGATGTTATTACATGCCTCAATGAATCGTAAAACTAAAAAATTATTTTAGACTGCTCTTACAGACACCGAATTCAATTAATTGTTTATTCTGAATAGTAATGAAATTTTAGTTTAGTAAATAGCAATTTATATGTGTATGCAGTTAGACATTTATATATGTAAGTAGTTAGTTATTTATATATGTATATGGTTAATCATTTATATGTATACATAGTTAGTCACTTTTATGTGCATCTTATATCTCGTGCCGTTAAATGTCACAAAGGGCTCGCAAAGTAGTTCGCCAATTTTTTCCTGTCTTCGGCGAGTCTTTCAACCTCATCAAAGGATTTTATGCCTGTTAATTTGACCTCTCTTAACATTGTCCTCTTCAGAGTTTCACGCGGTCTGTCTCTTTTTCTTTGGCCTGTTGTGTTCCACTTGACAGTTTGTTTTGGGATTACGGATCATCATTTTTTCCCATCAAATGACCAACGTATGTCCATCTCCTTTTCCTGATCACCCATGAGACTGGTTGTTGTTCAGTCATCTGTCTTATCTCTGCATTGCTCTTGAATTCATTCCACTTGATGCCGAGTATTTTCCTTATGCATTTGTTTTCAAAAGAGTCTAATTTATTTTCTCATTTTTAGTTGTTTTCCAGCTTTAGCATGCATGAATGAGGGTGGATATTACATTTGAATTGAATAGTCTTAACTTGGGTTTTTGTGCTTATAACTTTTGAATGCCATATTTCTCAAGATTCTTGAAGATCGATGCTGCTTTTGCAATTCTGATCCTAACTTCCTTTCTAGTGTCACCACCCTGTTCTATGTAGCTGCCAAGGTATGCAAACTGATTGACTTCTTCAATATCTGTCCCTTCTATGTGTATTTTTCCATTTTGATTAATGGGAATTTTCATTATTTTTGTTTTGTCCTTGTTAATTTCAAGTCCTATTTTGCTAGCCATTGAAGATAGGCTCTCTGTTTCTTCTTGCATGGAATTCACATTATTACTGATAAGAGTTATGTCATCAGCAAAAGCAAGATCTTCTAGTTGGGTCCCATGTACCCAGTCGATACCTGTGTTACCTGTGCAGCATTTTTTTATTATGAAGTCTATTGTAATCCCAAAAAGGAAAGGAGACAGTATACATCCTTGTTTTACACCTCTTTCAGTCTGGAACCATTCACTCATCCCTTCTTCTGTCTTGACTGCACAAACATGTCCATTGTATAAGTCCTTAATGATGTTGACAATTTTAGATGGTATTCCATATAGACTTAAAATTCTCCATAATGAATCTCTGTGTATGCTATCAAATGCCTTTTTAAAATCTATGAGGTTCAGTATTAATGGTTTCTGCTTTTCGATATGTTCTTCAAGTATTATTCTGAGAGTAAAGATCTGGTCCAGACAGCTTCTCCCTTTTCGAAATCCTGCTTGTTCTTCTCTCATTGCAGTATCCACTATATCTTTGAGTCTATTCAAAATGACCTTGCAAAATACTTTTGACACAAGTGATATTAAGGTTACTCCTCTCCAGTTGTTACAGTCACTAAGGGTTGACTTTTTGGTATTTTAACAATGATTCCTTTTTTTCCAATTAAAAGGGACCTTCTCTTCTTTCCAAATCTTGTTAAACATTCTCTGTAGTTGTCTCATGTTGTCATTATTGACAGCTTTTAGCATTTCGGGTGTTATTTCGTCTTCACCTGCAGCTTTTTTTAGCCATTAAATTCACTTCTGTTTCAATTTCATGCAATTTAATTTCATCTAGGTTGACATTTAGTTGTGGGGCTGGTAAGTCAGTTTCAAGGTTTAACAATTCTTTTGGGTGTGGTCGATTAAGTATTTCTTGGAAGTGTTCAGCCCAACTTTGCTTTTGGTCTTTATTTGATGTTAATATGGTTCCAGTCTTGCTAAGGATTGGTCTTTTTTTAGATGTAATAGTACCTGTTAGCCTCTTTAGTATGTTATATAAAATTTTGCTGTCTCCTGTATTTGCTGCTTTTTCTGCCTATTTCGCCATATTGTCTATGTATTCTCTTTTATCTCTTCTAGCCGAACTTTTTACTTTCTTTTCTATTTCTTTACATGTTGCTTTTGCCAGATCTTTTCCAAGATCTGTTTTTGCATTCAGCATGTCTAATTTGACTGCTCGTCTTTCATGTATATCATCATCATCATCATCATGTGCCGTGCCGACTGGCGTTGGCTATTATGCTTCTCCAGAGTACCCGATCCTTCATGCAGGCCATCAGTTCAGTTGGTGATCTCCTCTCACACCATCCCGTCAGACTGTCCAGTATCATTTCTCTTGGTCTTCCTCTTCATCTTCTTCCTTCTATTTTTCCCGTTGTTATAATATTTCAATGCCCCCTCTACTCATTGCATGTCCTATTTAAGTAAATTGTCTCTCTCTTATCTTTCTGACAAGGTTTTTTTGTCTCTCCAGCTCTTCTCCTACATTCTTCATTATTTATTTTTGCTGTCCAGGGGATTCGCAACATTTTTCTAATAAACCACATTTCTGCTGTTTCCAATGATTTTTGTGCAGACTTGCCTATAGTCCATGATTCACTTCCATATAACAAGACAGGTTCAATATAGCATTTTAGGACTCGTTTTCTAACATTCATTGATAAAGATGTGTTAGCTAATATGTTTCGCATTCTCTGAAATGCAGTCTTTGCTTGGCCTATTCTGTTCCTAATTTTTGTTTTGCATTTCCCATCTGAAGTTATTACTGCTCCAAGGTATTTGAATTTCTGCACCTGCTTTAGAATGGTTCCATTTAATTTAATACTGCATACTGGTGGATTCTGTTTCTTAGATATAACTATAGTCTCTGTCTTTTTGATGTTCAAAGTAAGGCCTTTCTGTTCATTTTCTTTGGCCACTTTATCGAAGAGATTTTGCATGTGTTGTTGGTTCTCCGCTATCAGTACTGTGTCGTCAGCATACCGAAGGTTGTTAATATTGTATCCTCTAATTTTTATGCCTGGTTCTGTGATGATTGTTCTTAGAATATTCTCGCATTTTAATAATTTCATTATGTTTCACCTTGTCAAATGCCTTGGTGTAATCAATGAAGCATAAGTAGAGATCTTTCTGTACTTCTAAAGCTCTTTCTGTTAGTGTTCGTAAAGCAGAAATGGCATTGTGTGTTCCCTTTCCTTCAACAAATCCAAACTGTTCATCCGCTATTTCAATTTTTATCTTTTTCCTTGTTCTTCTCATAATGATTCTCAGAAGTAGCTTCGTTATGTGACATGAGAGGCTGATAGTCCGGTGGTCGTCACATTCCTTTGCACCTGGTTTCTTTGGTAGTGCTATAAACGTAGATTTAATCAGGTCACTGGGAATATAACCACTGTTGTAAATGTCATTCAGTAACTTGGTTATTATTTTTATTCCTGTCTCCTCTAGAGCCTCTATTTCTTCTATTGTTATATTATCAGGCCCAGTCACTTTTCCTTTCTTCATGTGTTTGATGGCATCTATGATTTCAGCTTCAAGTATTGGCGGTCCATCACAGTTTTCAGTATCTGGTGTTAATTCTGGTCTTTCTCCTCCATATAGCTCACCGATATACTCTGTCCACAATGTCTTCTTTTCCCATTAACATTTTACCTTCTTTCGATTTCAGGCATCCTGTGGTATATTTTGTTTTCCTGCCTGTGAGTTCATTAATTCGTTTATGCATGTTTTTGCTGTCTTTATTATGAGCGTCCTCTATCTGTCTGCACTGTTCATTTAACCACACTTCTTTTGCTTCTCTGCATTTGTGTCTTATTTCTTTATTTATCTTGCTATATTTTTCCTCGTTATTTTTACTCCTCCTCCTCTTGTCCGTCAGTCCTAATATGTCGTCTGTCATCCATTTATTTTTAGGGGCTTCTTTTTTCGGTGGTATTATCTCCTTAACAGTTTGGTGGATAGAATCTCTTAACATTTCCCATTGTTCATCTATACTATTTATCTTTGCTATTGCATTGTATCTATTTGTTATTATAACTTTGTATTGTTCTCGCAGTTCTTGGTCATTTTTAAGAAGTTCTGTATTCAGTTTGATGTTTCTCACTTTTCTGCCTGCTTTCTTTAGCTTTATTCTAACTTTTCCACAGAGTGGATCATGGTCACTATTGCAGTCAGCTCCTGGCATGGTTTTTGTTGTCAGTAATGCATTGCGGAATCGTTTGTTGATTAATATATAATCTATCTGGTTAAATGTCTTTTTGTCTAGGCTGCACCACGTTGCCAGTCTTCGAGGATGTTGTTTAAACCAGGTGTTTCCTACAACCATGCTATGTATTCTTGCCCATTCAATTAATTTATAACCTCTGTCATTCCTCTCCCCCAGTCCATAGTCACCAACGATGTCCGAAGTTCTTCCTTGACCAACTTTGGCATTAAAATCTCCCATGACTATGGTAACTTCATGTGACTTTGTGTGTTTTAGTGCTGTCTCTATGTCATTATAAAATATCTGTACATCTTCCTCAGAACTTTCAGATGTTGGAGCATACACTTGTATAATATTTATGTTTATTGGTTGTCCTTTCAGTTGGGCTAGCAGGACTTTGTCCGAGATGTTCAAATATCCTACAATTGTCCTTGCCGTTTTTTCATCAAATATAATTCCTACTTCTCGTTCATGTTTCTCACTTCCTGAATATATTATTGTATATTTATCTGAGTTTATCTTTCCTTCACCTGTCCATCTAACTTCACTCATTCCTAATATGTTGATCTTCATCCTTTCCATTTCCATCTTTACATTTTCTAATTTTCCAGCCTGGAATAAAGTTCTAACATTCCATGTTGCTATTTTGAACTTGTTAGTTTTGCCACCAGTAGCTTGATGACGATCTGGCCTCACCTGTGGCTCGTGAGCTGCCCTACCGGACGAGGCTGTTCCAGATGAACATCCGTTAACGTCGTTCATGATAAATCTATGACTCTGAATAAGCATAATTGTTCTTGGGAGCTACAACAGTGGTTTCCCGTTGCCTTCTGTCGGTTTGTGTACGGACTCTCCGCTAGCCTTTGGACTCCCTGTCCTACCCGCAGGGAAGCGGGAGCGAGAGGTTTTAAGGCGCCTTTGACCCGCCTGGTATTCCCTTCACTGAGCACCTGAGGCACTTTATAGGAGTAGTAGAGCCACCTACTACCCCACCTCGCTCTCTGAGTCTACTGCCAGTTGGTCCGCGCCTGCTTATTTGGACAACTCCTTATTCACAGGGATCCTCCATATCTGGAGGACTTTAACCATCCGCCACCTGTGACGCGCTGGGTTGGGGATGTTCGCCCCAGATTTACCCAGCATGTATATACTTCATGTATATACTTCCATGTTTTATCTGATTTCCATGCTTTTCTGTTTGGTTTTTTCAGTCCATCGCTTGCAAAGACTGCATTTCAGAGAATGAGAAACATATTAACCAACACATCCTTATTAATAAATGTTAGAAAACGAGTCCTAAAATGCTATATTGAACCTATCTTGTTATATGGAAGTGAATCATAGACAATAGGCAAGTCTGCACAAAAATCATTGGAAGCAGCAGAAATGTGGTTTATTAGAAGAATGTTGCGAATCCCCTGGACAACAAAAATAAATAATGAAGAATGTAGGAGAAGAGCTGGAGAGACAAAAAAGCTTGTCAAAAAGATAAGAGAGAGACAATGTACTTTCATAGGACATGCAATGAGAAGAGGGGGCATTGAAAATATTATAACAACGGGAAAAATAGAAGGAAGAAGATGAAGAGGAAGACCAAGAGAAATGATACTGGACAGTCTGACGGGATGGTGTGAGAGGAGATCACCAACTGAGCTGATGGCCTGCATGAAGGATCGGGTACTCTGGAGAAGCATAATAGCCAACGCCAGTCGGCACGGAACATGATGATGATGATGCTTGCTTTTGCTATGTGCATGCAGTTACTTCATTGCTAATTATAAATGTTATACACGCAAAATATTTCTAAGATGTGTGGAACAGAGATAACGTTCTATGATAAAGAGCAGAATGTCAGACGGCCCTAATTATCTATCTATCTATCTATCTATCTATCTATCTATCTATCTATCTATCTATCTATCTATCTATCTATCTATCTATCTATCTATCTATCTATCTATCTATCTATCTATCTATCTATCTATCTATCTGTCTTCATATATATAGTAAATATAAATATATATGTCTATATAAATCTGTGTGTCAGTCAATCCTTTGCATGTCCCTTGCGGAACTTTGCCTCCCTAAGAGCACTTCTCTAGGTCTCTAGGTTGTAATCAAGATGGCCTATTACTGATGCATCTATTTGCAGATTATCAACGATGTCTTCCAGTCATCTTCGCCTATGTCTCCCTCTCTGTCTTTCCCATTATGTACCCTTCCAAGACGGTCTTCTCTAGATTCTCATGACGTTTAATATCTCCAAAACATGTACATTTTCTCACTTTAATCCTCTTTACTAGCCAACCTTCTGGAGTATTAATTTATTGTATTAAGGATATATTTGTTATTTTTTGTGTCCATGTTATTTGAAGAATTCTTCTGTAGCATTTACATTGAAAGGCATGTATGTATTTCTCAGCTGTTTTTTAAGTGTCCAGGTCTCACAGGCATATGTATCAATCTGGGTGCTTGTGCCCATATATATTGTGTGTCTAATTTCAATGCCCTTTCTGTTCACAGATTGAGTCATTTGTCATTTCATGGATGGAATCATCCATCCATTCAGTAATCCATTCATCCATCCATTCATCCGTCCATCTATCCATTAATACATACTTCTATCTAATCATCCCCCATCAATCCATCCAACATAGAGTTATTATAACTATTAAGTTTACAAGTTGCATTGGTTTACTATATATCATAATCTGTTTTTAAGCATTTATTGAAAGAATACAATAATTTTACTTAAATATTAAAAGAATCATTATAAAGGAAGCTAGAAAGGGAAAATAATTATGCCAAAGAAGGTAAACTTAAATTTCATATAATTATACTAGTAATAATTTCATTCATGAAGGATTTATGTTTGTTCTGATAATAGTGATAAAGTAAAATTAATCATCCCAGATATTAGGTGTATATTTTTTCATAGAAATGGACTACTGCTTTATAGTTTGTGAGCTGCAATACTTACTTACTGTAGGAAAGTTTTGAAATATGTACCGGAAAGGGATTCTGCAGATGCTAGTAAAATTTTTAAAAAAACAACATTACACTGTCAAAACATATATATTTTTATAAAATGTAAACAGTAATTCTGAAAAATGAATTATAAGAACTACCTGTTTAAAAACATCTACGGAATGGAATATACAAATATCAGTTCTATAATTACATTAGCTGTACAACTGTGCAATCGTTTGTAAAAAGATTATTCAATAAAAGTAGTCACGTCTGTTTGAATTTTATATATATATATATATATATATATATATATATATATATATATATATAATATTTAAACCTGATTCTGTATGGGATTATAGATGTACATGGTGTTTAAGTATCACTGTACCTATTTACATATCAAATTGTTCTATGTATGTATGTATATATGTATGAATATATGTATGCATGCATGAATCTATCTATCTATCTATCTATCTATCTATCTATCTATCTATCTATCTATCTATCTATCTATCTATCTATCTATCTATCTATCTATCTATCTATCTATCTATATATCTATCTATCTATCTTCGCCACTGTCTCACTTGTCCTATCTGGCACCGGAAAACATACTGGCCAAAGGCTATAGTGATCCACAAAATGAACTATATATTTATTTCAGGACGCACTAAGAGGATATGGTCCCGAAACGTCTACACTTACTTTTGCCATGCTGTACGGGGAAAAATCCGTTTCTTGAAGTGGCGCGTGTTGTAACTTCAGATTTCGGGTCTTACATATCAGGCAGCCATCGACATGTGCGTACACCGCCTTCCAGAGATTTGGCCAATAATATTTGTTTCTGATAGCATAGAACACCTTGTCTATGCCCATATGACCTGCTTCCTCGTGGTACTGTTGTAGGACCCGTAATTGTAGGTGAGCTGGTACATATAGTCTGAGATGGGGTTCATTGTCTGCATCTGAGATGAAGTACACCACCTGATCAACTACCATAAATGTGCTGTGTGTCTTCCTGTCGGCTTTATTTGCCTCTAAATCGTCCTTTATCTTCTTAATAGTAGCGTCTTTTTCCTGTTCTGTTATTACATTGATCTCCTCCCACTTGGGTATCTCTTGCGCATCCTTAGCTGAAGGCTTGTATCTGGCATACTCTTTTGGCTGGAACTTGTTAGAGTTAAATGTGTTTATCTGAAGCGCATGATCTTTAATTTCAGGAATGTCCTCCTCGTCGTTTATGTGTTCCCCTTCTGGTAGAGAACGACTTAGTAAGTCGGCACATGTGTTTTCACATCCTCGCACGTACTCTATTCTGCAGTTGTATCCGGTTATACTAAAGGCCCATGTTTGTACTTTCCTGTTTTGCATCGGGGCTTCTAGGAGATGTTTCAGTGGCATGTGATCTGTTTTAATAACAACCGAGGCATTATGCACGTAATAATCAAGTTTCTGTAGAGCGTAATAAATTGCATAACATTCTTTTTCTACCGTGGACCATTTACATTGACTCCTACTAAGTTTGTGAGACAGAAAATAGATCGGGTTTTCGTTCTTTATGCCCGGGATAGGCTCTGCCTCCTCGTCTTCACAGGTCTGTACTAGGCAAGCCCTGATTGCAATATCAGACGCATCCGTGTATAGGATAAATTCCTTATTCATGTCTGGGTGTGCTAGAACCGGTACTGTGCTGAGACTTTCCTTGAGATACTGGAATGCTTTCTCGCACTCATGTGTCCACTGAAACTTCGCATATTTTCTAGTTAGGGCTATGATTGGTTCTGCGATGTTTGAAAAATTTGGAATAAACCTTCTATAATAGGAGCATAGGCCTATGAACCCTCTTGTCTGTTTAACGCTCTGGGATGGTTTCAATGCTTGAATAGCCTGTATTTTGTCCTGGTCTGGTTTTATTCCTTCCCGTGAAACTACGAATCCTAGATATTTGGTTTCTGTTCGTATGAACTGACATTTACTCATTTTTACTCTTATATTGTGCTGCTTTAATCGACTGAACACTTGTTGAATGTGATACAGATGCGTTTGCAAGTTTCCCTTCGTGAAAATTAGTATATCGTCAATATATGCCAATGCGAAGCTATTCATACCTTGGAGCACTATGTCCATTAACGTCACGTAGGTGGCTGGTGAGTTACGTAAACCAAACGGTATGACCTGCCAGGAATAGCTGCCAAAAGCACAAGAAAATGCGCTCTTCTGCTGCTCCTCTTCTGATAGAGGGCTCGACCAAAATCCTGGCCTAGCGTCTAAGGTAGTAAAATAGTTAGCCTTGTCTAACACTCCCAATATATCATCTATCAATGGTAATGGATATGAGATAGGTTTTGTTATGTTGTTTAATGCTCGGTAGTCGCAACAGAACTTATGGCCACCTTCCTTCTTGGTTACTATTACTACCGGAGAGCTCCATTCTGAGTTGCATCGTTTGATCAGTCCTGCCTTTAGCATGTCATTTAGTGCTTTCTCTAGTATCTCTCTGCTTTGGAGTGGTGTCCTGTATGGTCTTAGTTTTATGGGTCTATGATCTTCAGTATCTATGTCCATCGTTATCGTCGATGTTCTACCTAGCTGGAAGTCATTTAGAGCGAACACATCCTGATTTCTAGCCACTAACTCCTCTACTGTTTGGCGATACTGGTCTGGCGTGTTTATTTCTTTCAGTAGTTCTTCTAATTTGCTATTTCCCATCTCTTTACACCTGTCATCTAGAGTTACCAAGTTTGCTTTGTAAAACTTGTCGAGCCTGCCTACTACACAACCTTTCTTTATCTTGATTGTTTTGTTGGTGTGATTAAGCATCATAAGTGGTATTATCCTACTGTTTGGCATTTTCACAATTGCATCTGGTACAAATAAACCAGGTTCCTCTGCAATGGCTCCTTTGTCAACAGCTGATATCTGTAATGTTTCTTGTTTCTTAAAATATGCCGTTCCTTTCACTTTTGACATGACTATGTTTATGGTATTTGGTTGTAGTATCGTGGTCTGGTTTGCTCTGATAATAGATCTCATCTGGGTATCGTTGTCTAAGTTGACATACACATTTCTTATTTTTATTTTCTTCAGGTCATGGTATGTTCTGACACCATATGCTCCGAGCCAGTCATTCCCCAGTATAATATTTCTGTTCATGTTGAACACGATGTAGAATCTGTGTGTTAACTCGACACCTCCTATCACAAATGGTAGTTAGGTCGCTCCGTGTACTGTCAAGTTTTCACCGCTTACTGACTGTAAGGCGACTTTGTCCGTGGTTAACTCCCCCTTCTCTCTCAATTGATCGTATAGTCCTTTACTAATTAGACTAACTTCTGCGCCCGTATCCACTAAGGCTCTGAGTTTCTGTTTACCTATTCTTATGACACATGAATTTGTTGACCCTGCTATGTTTATATCGTAACGTTTTACTCTTGGATGTTCTGACCTGTCCTCGCCGGTTTCAAAACGGGAACAGGTGTCTAGTTTCCCTGGTGATATCTCCGTTGTGCCCATCTATCATTCTGTGTGCTGTGCTGCGGTCTGCAGTTTGCCTGTGTATGCCCCCTCTGTCCACACCTAAAACATACCACTCCTATGGGCCGTCTCGTGGTGGCCATGTGAGAATGCTGTAACTGTCCCATATTTTCATCTTGTCTGGTATACCGTGTTGCCGTAGGTCTGGTCGTCTCTGTGGGATCTATCCGGTCCTGTTCTCTTTGTGTAGTAGTGGGCTGTACTCTCTGTTTCCCTGTGCGTGCACTGAACCGTCGCATCAGATTATCTTCTTCCACTGCTATGTTTATTGCCGCGGTCAATTTATCCGGATTGTCCCTCATCAATTTCAGTTGGGTAGAACTGTCGCGTAGACCGTCTAAAAAATCCCTACTAGTTGGCAGTTCATGGGTACTTCGTCCGTGTGTGTGTCTGGGAAAGCGTCTGCTACTAAATCTAAGCATCTGTCCGCGTAGGCCCGCACATTTTCGTGTTGTAGTTGTTTTATGTTTTTTAGTAGGGCGAATGCATGTTGTGTGTCCGTGATCTCCCCATAATGTCTAGCTAGATCCTGTTTCAAGTCATCCCATGTCTCTGTTGGGTGGGAGATGAGTCTCCTGTGGATGTGATCTGAGACCCTCCCTCTACTTGATCTGAACGCCAATAATTTCTTGTCATTGTCATTTATTCTGGTTAAAAATGCCTGTTTTTCAATACTCTTAATCCACCCTTTGAGTCTGTCTGACTGACCGTCAAAAATTTCTGTGTCGTGTCTCGCGGCCTGATCTGATACTAAGGATTTTAAGTCTCCGATTGTTGTATTCAACTGTGAAAACATATGTGTTACCTTTTCCATATGTTTTATTTTGTTATAATGTGTCCCAATAATATCTATATTATTCTCAATGAAACAATCAATAATTTCTAATGAAAAAAATATACTAACAAAGTTGTATAAATCAAACAAATATGCACTGTAATTACAACTGCAATCTAACTAATATAGAACCTGACTGTCTCTTGTTCCTGGTCGAGCAAACTGTCCCTCTGTCGCTGATGTTGTTGCTCCTTGTGAATGTCTCATTAATGTTCTCTAATTAACACAACTCTGAGTTCTGAATACTACCACCGTTAGAAAAATCAAATGTTCTCTGTCTGTCTAAATCACAAAGCGTTTGGTTAAATCATCAGCACGTGATCGTTAATAGTTAACACTTCGCATTGTGGCCGCTTTTACGCCAGGTCGTCTTCTCCCGAATTTCGGAAATAGGCACGGGCACCATTATAACACTGTGATGTCTTTATTACTGTATATTGCAACTCTATAATTCTTGTTGTCTGATTACATTAGTGGTCTCTACTATCCTAGTACTTTAGAAGATGTTCTTTATTCAACACATCTCACATTGAGGTTTCACAACATTATAATAGATGAAGCCTGATGAATATTTCACTGATGTCATTTAATTCGACAAATAAGATCAAGACATATAATGGATAACACCATTTGTAATACTTTTCGTAGTTTTCATATTTGTAGCACATAATCTCAAAATATCACAATATCACACTTCTCATATTCTAAATCCAGTATTTAAGCAGCGTTCTCAGCTTCACAGTATTTCAATACTTCATACTTTAATACAAAAGCTCGGTGCTCGAAGTTTCAATGTAACAATTACTGCACAACTTCTTAATACACTGGTTCAGCCTAACGCTACTTCTCTATCTTTTCTGTTCTTCTACTAGACTACTTGTTTAGGACCTTTTGGTCCTCCTCTATCAGAACCTCTCTCTACCTGAATCTGAATCCTCATCTCCTCCCTCAGAATCTCTCTCTTCCTGCCTTATATTCGTAAGTTCTGACCAAAAGACCGCGGCTCCAATTGTTGTATTGGTCATTGGGTCATTGGGCCATTGGGTCATCGGATCATTGGGTCATCCTTTGTCGCCCTAACTTCCTCAGTCAGTGTCAGATGTCTATTGTTCCCTCCCGACTACTGCAGGTGTGCGTGGGTGGTTTTCGAGTCATTGCGTTGTTAGTACTGGACTAACTTACGACCTCTCGCGTAACCATGTCTCCTCGGTTTACCTTTGTTCAGGGCTTTGAATTACCAAGTATCCGCTCTTCGCCCCCTCTAATTATCCACCTTTCTGTCGCTGTATGATCCACTATCCTGCCCCCAATACCTTCTTAACTATATTCACGATCATATCCCTAATAATACTAATAATAATAACAACTATAAACATTACTTACAAGGCTATGCTACATATCTATCTATCTATCTATCTATCTATCTATCTATCTATCTATCTATCTATCTATCTATCTATCTATCTATCTATCTATCTATCTATCTATCTATCTATCTATCTATCTATCTATCTATCTATCTATCTATCTATCTATATATAAATATATATAAATATATAAATCTGTGTGTCATTCAATACTTTGCATGTCCCTTGCGGAACTTTGCCTCCCTAAGAGCACTTCTGTAGGTCTCTAGGTTGTAATCAAAATGGCATACTGCTGACGCATCTATTGGCAGAGTATCAACGATGTCTTCCAGCCATCTTCGCCTATGTCTCCCTCTGTGTCTTTCCCATTATGTACCCTTCCAAGACGGTCTTCTCTAGATTGTCATGACGTTTAATATCTCCAAAACATGTACATTTTCTCACTTTAATCCTCTTTACTAGCCAACTTTCTGGAGTATTAATTTATTGTATTAAGGATATGTTTGTTCTTTTTTGTGTCCATGTTATTTGAAGAACTCTTCTGTAGCATTTACATTGAAAGGCATGTATGTATTTCTCAGCTGTTTTTTAAGTGTCCAGGTCTCACAGGCATATGTATCAATCTGGGTGCTTGTGCCCATATATATTCATTTGTGTGTCTAATTTCAATGCCCTTTCTGTTCACAGGTTGAGTCATTTGTCATTTCATGGATGGAATCATCCATCCATTCAGTAATCCATCCATCCATCCATCCATTCATCCGTCCATCTATCCATTAATACAAACTTCTATCTAATCATCCCCCATCAATCCATCCAACATAGAGTTATTATAACTACTACGTTTACAAGTTGCATTGTTTTACTATATATCATAATCTGTTTTTAAGCATTTATTGAAAGAATACAACAATTTTACTTAAATATTAAAAGAATCATTATCAAGGAAGCTAGAAAGGGAAAACAATTATGCCAAAGAAGGTAAACTTAAATTTCATATAATTATACTAGTAATAATTTCATTCATGAAGGATTTATGTTTGTTCTGATAACAGTGATAAAGTAAAATTAATCATCCCAGATATTAGATGTATATTTTTTCATAGAAATGGACTGCTGCTTTATAGATTGTGAGCTGCAATACTTACTCTCTGTAGGAAAGTTTTGAAATATGTACGGAAAGGGATTCTACAGATGCTAGTAAAATTTAAAAAAAAACAACATTATACTGTCAAAACATATATATTTTTATAAAATGTAAACAGTAATTCTGAAAAAGAATTATAAGAACTACCTGTTTAAAAACAACTACGGAATGGAATATACAAATATCTGTTCTATGATTACATTAGCAGTACAACTGTGCAATCGTTTGTAAAAAAATTATTCAATAAAAGTAGTCACGTCTGTTTGAATTATATATCTCTCTCTCTGAACCTTAAGTGCCCAAGGCACATGGGGCTTCCGCAAGGGTTTTCCACAAATGCCTGTCCTTCGCCTTTTATTCTGCTCTTGCCCAGGTGAGCCCTCTATTGCTCAACATCCTTTCTGTTGTTCTTCTCCATGTCTCTTTTG
This sequence comes from Achatina immaculata, assembly GCA_009760885.1. Taxonomy (NCBI): domain Eukaryota; kingdom Metazoa; phylum Mollusca; class Gastropoda; order Stylommatophora; family Achatinidae; genus Lissachatina; species Lissachatina immaculata. Next base: position 19,833,513 of record CM019698.1, read on the forward strand.
GTCTACCCTTACTTCTGCTCCCCTGTGGTGTCCACCTTAGTGCTATTTTTGGTAGTGAGTTGTCAGTCATTCGGAGCACATGTCCCAACCATCGCCAGCGTCTTTCCTCAATAATTGTTGTCAGTGGTTTCATCTGCATTTCTGCTAATAAGATGTTATTTCTTATAGTGTTTGGCCAAAATATTTTTCTAATTCTTCATAAACATTTAGTCTGGAAAGAATTCAACTTGTTTTCTATGGTTCTGGTGATTTTCCAGCATTCGCTTCCATAGAGTAGTACACTTAGAACATTACTCTTAAATATCCTGATTTTCATATTTATATATTTATATATATACATATACATATATATAAAATATTTAAACATGATTATCTATGGCATTATAGATGTACATGGTGTTTAAGTATCACTGTACCTATTACATATCACATTGTTCTATGTATGTATGTATATATATATATATATATGTATATATGTATGCATGCATGAATTTATCTATTTATCTATCTATCTATCTATCTATCTATCTATCTATCTATCTATCTATCTATCTATCTATCTATCTACCTATCTATCTATCTATCTATCTATCTATCTATCTATCTATCTATCTATCTATCTATCTTTCAATCCATCCGTCTGTATATCTATCAATCTATCTATCTATCTATCTATCTATCTATCTATCTATCTATCTATCTATCTATCTATCTATCTATCTATCTATCTATCTATCTATCTATCTATCTACCTATCTATCTATCTATCTATCTTTCAATCCATCCGTCTGTATATCTATCAATCTATCTATCTATCTATCTATCTATCTATCTATCTATCTATCTATCTATCTATCTATCTATCTATCTATCTATCTATCTACCTATCTATCTATCTATCTATCTATCTATCTATCTATCTATCTATCTATCTATCTATCTATCTATCTATCTATCTATCTTTCAATCCATCCGTCTGTATATCTATCAATCTATCTATCTATCTATCTATCTATCTATCTATCTATCTATCTATCTATCTATCTATCTATCTATCTATCTACCTATCTATCTATCTATCTATC
>CM019698.1:19839597-19842097 GCA_009760885.1 Achatina immaculata
GGACAAGTTTGTATTTTAAATCAAATTACACGTAATAGAGTAGAATAGATTTGTATAGTTCGAAAACTGTAAAATTCAAACTGTATTTTATCTGTCTGTTGTTACGGAAACCACTGTTCAACGCAAATAAGAACACACAAAACATAAAAAATTAAATACTTACGGACTATATTCATGTTTGCAATATACAAAAGAAGAAAACAAAGCATTGAAGTGTTCAATGAAATTGTATACAAGTTCTTTCCAAATTTCTTCATTTCTGTATATTGTTGGTTTTGGTTCTTTAACACAAATTGTTAATTGAAAGAAAATATATGTAACTGTTGGTAGTGTAAATTAGCATTTCGTTTTATAAATGAAAAATTTACTAATTATAAATTAATATATACCTAGACATAGTTGCATGTATAAATTCTATCTATCTATCTATCTATCTATCTATCTATCTATCTATCTATCTATCTATCTATCTATCTATCTATCTATCTATCTATCTATCTATCTATCTATCTATCTATCTATCTATCTATCTATCTATCTATCTATCTGTAGAAAACAAGTAGTTTGCTTTAGAAACAAAATATCTGGCTCGTCTGTATCTGATACCGGTATTCCTCCATTCTCCATTCTTGGTCCTCTTCTCTTTGCTATCTATATTAACGACCTACCACTACATTTAAGCACTCTTCATGTGATCTTTTCGCTGACGACTGTACTGTTTACAATAGTGAATATGACATCAATAAACTACAGACAACGCTCCAAAATGATATAAACATTTTGATTAAATGGAGTAATAAAAATGGTATGTTGATAAACACCAACAAAACAAAATCCATGCTCATCACTACAAGACAGAAACTGCAAAATGCAACTAAAACTTCACTAAAGGTTTGTGCTGGGACTAAGGCAATAGAAAATGTTCATGAACATAAAACCCTAGGACTCATCATTGATCAGCATTTAACTTGGAATTCTCACGTATATAACCTAACAAATTTGATTGCACAGAAAGTTTATCAGTTAGCCAAAATTAAACACTTTATCGACAAAGACACAAGAAAAATATACTACATATCACACATACAAACACACTTAGATTACTGTTCCACAATCTGGGATGGAAGCTCAGTCTCAAACACAAAAAGGCTCCACTCACTTCACAAGCGAGCATTAAATCTAATTTGTGACAAACACCCAGTACAGACTGTAGATCAACACAAACAACTCAAAATTCTACCCCTCAAAAATAGAATAATTTTTAACAAAGTTAATTTTGTTCACAGAATTCTGTCGCACAATGATCCGCCTTACTTGTGGTCACTGTTTACGAATATTTCTAAACATAGCCAGCATTTAAAAACATGCTTCTAAAACTGGTTGACTGAAGATATTATGTGGAATTGTTTTTGATTGTATCCAGTAGCATTTAATTTTATCAATGAAACTAATCTACTAAACATAAATGTGATATATTACATGAGTACATTGCATGTATACGTTATCTCAGTATATCTATCTATCTATCTATCTATCTATCTATCTATCTATCTCTATCTATCTATCTATCTATCTATCTATCTATCTATCTATCTAAATATCTATCTATCTATCCATCCATCCATCCATCCATCCATCCATCCATCCATCCATCCATCCATCCATCCATCCATCCATCTATCTATCTATCTATCTATCTATCTATCTATCTATCTATCTATCTATCTATCTATCTATCTATCTATCTATCTATCTATCTATCTATCTATCTATCTATCTATCTATCTGTCTGTCTGTCTTTCTGTCTGTCTATCTATCTATTTATCTGTCTATCCATCTAATCCATCCTTCCATCTATCTGTTAATTCATCCATCCATTCTTACATCCATCCATCCTTTCATTCATCTGTCTATTTATTAAAATCAGACTTCGATTAATTTGATTTGAAATATATGGACAAGTTTGTATTTTAAATTAAATTACACGTAATACAGTAGAATAGATTTTTCTAGTTCGAAAACTGTAAAATTCAAACTGTATTTTATCTGTCTATTTTTAGGCAAACCACTGTTCAGGGTAAATAAGAAAACACAAAACGTAAAAAAATTAAATACGTACTGACTGCATTCATGTTTGAAATATACAAAAGAAGAAAGCACAACATTGAAGTGTTCAATGAAATCGTATACAAGCTCTTTCCAAATTTCCTCATTTCTGTATATTGTTTGTTTTAGTTCTTTAACACAAATTGTTAATTGGAAGAAAATATGTGTAACTGTTCATAGTATAAGTTAGCATTTCATTTTATAAATGAAAAAAGTAATAATATAAAGTTGATATATACCTAGAAAATGTTTCATGTATATATTATCTATCTATCTATCTATCTATCTATCTATCTATCTATCTATCTATCTATCTATCTATCTATCTATCTATCTATCTATCTATCTATCTATCTATCTATCTATCTATCTATCTATCTATCTATCTATCTAT
>CM019698.1:19844597-19847097 GCA_009760885.1 Achatina immaculata
AAAGCTTTAGTTATTCTGCTGCTCATCTTTGGAATACCCTCCCATCCTATATAAAAAATATAAATTATACTCCTTCCTACAACTACAAGCTTTCCCAATATCTATTTGATGTCGACTACATGCCTCCATGAATTATAAAACTTAAAAGTTATCTTAAGCTGCTCTTACAGACACCGAATACAATTAATTGTTTTCTGAATAGTCCCAAAATTTTGTTTAGTAGATATTCATTTATATATGTATGTAATTACTTCTGTACTGAGTGAATGTGTAAGAGCGAAACGTAAATGTTATATTTTATTTTATGTCTCTCAGATTCAATGTTGTTATGTTTGTTATATGAACAGCATATTTGTAGAATGTCTGGAATAGAGTGAAAGATGTATGATAAAGGGCAGAATGTCAGACGGGCCTGCGTGCCCAATTCTTAACCCTTTTGAAATAAAGATCAATCAATCAATCTATCTATCTATCTATCTATCTATCTATCTATCTATCTATCTATCTATCTATCTATCTATCTATCTATCTATCTATCTATCTATCTATCTATCTATCTATCTATCTATCTATCTATCTATCTATCTATCTATCTATCTATCATCCATCCATCCATCTATCTATCTATCTATCTATCTATCTATCTATCTATCTATCTATCTATCTATCTATCTATCTATCTATCTATCTAATCCTTCCTTCCACCTATATATCAATTCATACATCCATTCTTCCATCCATCCACCCATTATCTATTTATTGAAGATCAGATTTCATCAATTTCATTTAAAATGTATGGACTGGTTTGTATTGAAATTAAATTACACGTAATACACGTAATACAGTAGGATATTTTTATGTAGTTCGAAAACTATAAAATTCAAACTGTAATTTATCTGACTGTTTTTACGCAAAATACTATTGAACTTAAATAAGAAAACACAAATCATAAAAAATTAAATGCGTACTTTCTGCATTCATGGTTTGCAATATACAAAATAAGAAAATAAGGTATTGAAATGTTCATTGAAATTATATACACGTTCTTTCCAAATTTCCTCATTACTGTATCTTGTTAGTTTTGGTTTTTAAACAGAAATAGTTTAATAGACGAAAATATGTGTAACTGTTGTTAGTGGAAATTAGCATTTCGTTTCATAAATGAAACACAAGTACTAAATATAAAGTTGTTATATACGTAGAGAAAGTTGCATGTATAAATTCTATCTATCTATCTATCTATCTATCTATCTATCTATCTATCTATCTATCTATCTATCTATCTATCTATCTATCTATCTATCTATCTATCTATCTATCTATCTATCTATCTATCTATCTGTCTGTCTGTCTTTCTGTCTGTCTATCTATCTATTTATCTGTCTATCCATCTAATCCATCCTTCCATCTATCTGTTAATTCATCCATCCATTCTTACATCCATCCATCCTTTCATTCATCTGTCTATTTATTAAAATCAGACTTCGATTAATTTGATTTGAAATATATGGACAAGTTTGTATTTTAAATTAAATTACACGTAATACAGTAGAATAGATTTTTCTAGTTCGAAAACTGTAAAATTCAAACTGTATTTTATCTGTCTATTTTTAGGCAAACCACTGTTCAGGGTAAATAAGAAAACACAAAACGTAAAAAAATTAAATACGTACTGACTGCATTCATGTTTGAAATATACAAAAGAAGAAAGCACAACATTGAAGTGTTCAATGAAATCGTATACAAGCTCTTTCCAAATTTCCTCATTTCTGTATATTGTTTGTTTTAGTTCTTTAACACAAATTGTTAATTGGAAGAAAATATGTGTAACTGTTCATAGTATAAGTTAGCATTTCATTTTATAAATGAAAAAAGTAATAAATATAAAGTTGATATATACCTAGAAAATGTTTCATGTATATATTATCTATCTATCTATCTATCTATCTATCTATCTATCTATCTATCTATCTATCTATCTATCTATCTATCTATCTAAAACGCAACAAAAACAACACTTCGGCTCTGTACAGAAACATCACAGATAGAAAACGTTAGCGAGCACAAAACACTAGGTCTTATTATTGACCAACATCTGACCTGGAACTCTCATGTGCAATGTCTAACAAAACTCATCGCACAAAAAGTATACCAATTAGCTAAAATTAAGCACTTCATAGATCAAGACACTAGGAAGACATACTACATAGCTCATATACAAACACATTTAGACTACTGCTCAACAGTTTGGGATGGTTGCTCAGTGTCAAATACAAAAAGGCTTTGCTCTCTCCAAAAGCGAGCAGTAAAGCTTATTAGTGACAAAGATCAAGCACAATCAACTAATCATCACAAACGTATCAAAATACTACCTCTTAAGAACAGGTTCCTCTTCAACAAGGCCAAGTTAGTACATCAAATTCTTTCACGGCATGCCCCGCCTTATCTATGGAACCTGTTTAAATTTAACCCAAAGTGCAGCCAACGCTTGAACAACATA
>CM019698.1:19854597-20041826 GCA_009760885.1 Achatina immaculata
TGAGCTGAGAGGAAACTCATATGCTGAACTGAGAGTAAACTTATGTGCTGAGCTGAGAGGAAACTCATGTGCTGAACTGAGAGTAAACTTATGTGCTGAGCTGAGGGGAAACTTATGTACTGAACTGAGAGTAAACTTACGTGCTGAGCTGACAGGAAATTTATGTGTTGAGATGGCGGTAAATTAATGAGTTGAGCTGAGACGAAAATCGTGTGTTCAGTTAAGAGGAAACTAATGTATTGAGCTGAGAGGAAACACATTAGTTGTGTTAAGTTGAGAGGAAAAACTGAACTGAGAGGAAAGTCATATGTTGAACTCAGAGGAAACTCATGTGATGAGCTGAGAAGAAACTCATTAATTGAGTTGAGAAGAAAATCATTAGTTCAGCTCAGAGTAAACTCATGTGTTGCGCTCAAATGAAACTTTTGTGTAGAGTTTATAGGAAAATTATATACTGAACTGAATGGAAACCTATGAGCTGAGCTGAGAGGAAAGTTTTGTATAGAGAAGAGCAGAAACTCATATACAAAGCTGAGAGTAAACTTCTGTCTAGAGCTGATAGGAAACCTATAAGCTGAGCTGAGAGGAAACTTATGTGCTGCCCCGAGCTGAGAGGAAACTTATGTGCTGCCCTTAGCTGAGAGGAAACTTATGTGCTGCCCTGAGCTGAGAGGAAACTTATGTGCTGCCCTGAGCTGACAGTAAACTTATGTGCTGGCCTGAGCTGAGAGGAAACTGATGTGCTGAGCTGAGCTGAGAGGAAACTTATATACTGAGCTGTGATGAAAATTATATGCTGAGTTGAGAGGAAACTTCTATGCTGAACTGAAAGGAGACATGAGCTGAGCTGAGAGGAAAGTTTTGTGTACAGTAGAGGGTAAACCTATGTGCAGAGATGAGAGGAAATTTATATGCTGAGCTTAGAATAAACATACGTGATCAGCTCAGAGTAAACTCATGTGTTGCGCTCAAATGAAACTTTTGTGTAGAGTTTATAGGAAAATTATATACTGAACTGAATGGAAACCTATGAGCTGAGCTGAGAGGAAAGTTTTGTATAGAGAAGAGCAGAAACTCATATACAAAGCTGAGAGTAAACTTCTGTCTAGAGCTGATAGGAAACCTATAAGCTGAGCTGAGAGGAAACTTATGTGCTGCCCCGAGCTGAGAGGAAACTTATGTGCTGCCCTTAGCTGAGAGGAAACTTATGTGCTGCCCTGAGCTGAGAGGAAACTTATGTGCTGCCCTGAGCTGACAGTAAACTTATGTGCTGGCCTGAGCTGAGAGGAAACTGATGTGCTGAGCTGAGCTGAGAGGAAACTTATATACTGAGCTGTGATGAAAATTATATGCTGAGTTGAGAGGAAACTTCTATGCTGAACTGAAAGGAGACATGAGCTGAGCTGAGAGGAAAGTTTTGTGTACAGTAGAGGGTAAACCTATGTGCAGAGATGAGAGGAAATTTATATGCTGAGCTTAGAATAAACATACGTGATGAGCTCAGAATAAGCTTATGTGCTGAGCTGAGATAAAACATGTATGGTGAGCTGAGCTAAGAGAAAACTTATGTGCTGAGCTGAGAGAAAACGTATATGGTGAGCTGAGATGAGAAGAAACTTATGTGCTGAGCTGAGAGTAAACTTATGTGCTGAGTTGCGAAGAAACGTATATGATGGGCTGAGAGAAATCTCCTGTGCAGAGTTGAGAGGAATCTCATGTTCTGAGCTCAGAGTAAACGTATGTGCTGAGCTGAGAGTAAATTTATGTGCTGTGCTGAGAATAAACTTTTCTGTAGAGGTGAGAGAAAAATTATGTGATGACTGGAGAGGGAAACGCAAGTACAAAACTGAGAGTAAACTTATGTGCTGAAAGGAGACTTATGAGCTGAGCTGAACTTAGAGGAAACTCATGAGGGGAAAGTCTGTGTTGAACTGAAAGTAAACTCATTAGTTGTGCTGAAAAGAAACTTATTAGTTGAACTGAGAAGAAACTCATGTTTTGAGATGAGAGGAAAGTAATTAGTTCAGCTTACAGGAAACTCATTAGTTGAGCTGAGAGAAAGCTCTTGTGTTGAACTGAGAGGAAACTCATGTGTAGAACTGAGAGGAAACTCATGTGTGGAGCTGAGAGGAAACTCATGTGTTGAGCTGAGAGGAAACTCATGTGTAGAGCTGAGAGGAAAATCATTAGTTGTGCTGAGAGAAAATTCACTATTTAAGCTGAGAAAACACTCATGTATTAAATTTAGAGGACTCTTACGTTTTGAGATGATAAGAAACTCATACGTTGAGTTGTGAAGAAACTCATTTTGTTGAGATGAGAGTAAAATAATTGAATGGAAGCTCATAAGTTGAGCTGAGAGGAAACTCTTGTGTTGAGCTGAGAGGAAACTAATGTATTGCGCTGAGAGGAAACTCATTAGATGTGCTGAAAGGAAACTCATTAGTTGAGCTGAGAGGAAACTCGTGTGTAGAGCTGAGAGGAAACTAATGTGATTAGCTAAGAGGAAACTTAGGTGCTGAGCTGGGAGGAAGCTCATGTACATAGGTGAGAGGAAACTTTTGTGCTCAGCTGATAGGAAACCAATGTGGTGAGTTGAGAGGAAACATATGTGCTGAGCTGAGAAGAAACTTATGTGATGAGCTGAGAGTAAACGTATGTCCTGAGCATAGATGAGAGTAAACTTATATGCTGAGCTGAGAATAAACATTTCTGTAGAGATGAGAAGAAAATTATGTGGTAACCCGAAGAGAAATTTATATGCTGAGCTGAGAGAAATCTCATGTGATGAGCTGACTAGAAAATCAGGTATTGAGCTGAGAGGAATCTCATGTGTTGAGATGAGAGGATACTAATTAGTTGAGCTTAGAGGTAACTGCTTATTTTAGCTGAGTGGAAAATCATGTGGTGAGCTGAGAGGAAATACATTAGTTAAGCTGAGATAAAACTCATTAGTTGAGCTGGGAAGAATTTAATGTGCTGAGCTGAGGGTAAACTTATGTGTTGAGCTGAGAGGTAACTATTGTACTGAGCTAATAGTAAAATTAAGCATTGAGCTGGAAGGAAATTATGAACTGTACTGAGAGGAAACTCATACGTTGAACTGAGTGGAAATTCATGCGTTGTGCCAAGAGGAAAGTCATGTGTTGAGCTGAGAGAAAAATAATGTTTTGAGCTGAGAGAAAGCTCATTTGTTCAGCTGAGAGTATATTAATTAGTTGAGCTGAGAAAAAAATAATGTGTTCAACAAAGAGGAAACTAATGTGTTGAGCTGAGAGGAAATTAATTAGTTGAGCTGAGAAAAAAATACTGTGTTCAACAAAGAGGAAACTAATGTGTTGAGCTGAGAAGAAGCTCATTTATTGAGCTATATGAAACTCATGCGTTGAGCTGAGAGGAAATTCGTGTGATAAGCTAAGAAGAAACTCACTAGTTGTGCTGGGAAGAAACTCATTAGTTAAGCTGAGAAAAAAAATCCTTGGTTGAGCTGAGAAATAACAAAAACTCATGTGTGAAATAGAGAGGAAACACATGTAGAGAGGAAGCTCATTAGTTGAGCTGAGAGGAAACTCTTGTGATGAGCTGAGAGGAAACTCTTGTGATGAGCTGAGAGGAAACCCTTGTGATGAGCTGAGAGGAAACTCATGTGATGAGCTGAGAGGAAACTCTTGTGATGAGCTGAGAGGAAACTCTTGTGATGAGCTGAGAGGAAACTCTTGTGATAAGCTGAGAGGTAACTCTTGTGATGAGCTGAGAGGAAACTCTTGTGATGAGCTGAGTAAAATCTCACGTGATGAGCTGAGTAAAAACTCACGTGATGAGCTGAGAGGAAACTCATGTGATGAGCTGAGTAAAAACTCATGTGATGAGCTGTGAAAAAAATGATGTGTTGAAATGAGGAAAAACGGATTAGTTGAGCTGACAAGAAACTCATTAATTGAATTGAAAGGAATCACACTAGTTGTGAGGAAATTCATATAATGAGATGAGAGGAAACACGTGTTTTAAGCTGATTGGAACGTCATGTGTTGAGCTGGGAGGAAACTGATGTTTTGTGCTGAGGTTGAAATTATGGGCTGAGCTGACAAGTAAATAATGTACTGAACTTAGAGTAAACTCAGGTGTTTAGTTGAGAGGAAATTATGTTCTGTGCTGAGAGGAAATTCATGCGTTGAGCTGAGAGGACAGTGGTGTATGGAGCTGAAAGGAAAATTATGTGTTGAGCTGAGAGTAAAATCTATGTTGGGATGAGAGGAAAGGAATTAGCTAAGCGTAGAGGTAACTCGTTAGCTGTGCTGAAAGAAAGCTCATTAGTTGAACTGATAGGAAATTCTTCTGTTTAGCTTCTATGAAACTCATGTGTTAGCTGAGATGAATCTCTTGTGTTAAGATGAGAAGAAACTCATTAGTTGTGCTGAGAAGAAACTCATCAGTTGAGCTGAGAAAAAAAATCCCTAGTTGAGTTTAGAAATAACTCATTAGATGAGCTTCTTCTTCTTCTTCTTCGTTCGCTTCTACCACCATAACCGCACTGTGATCCTACTGAATTTACGCCTGTGGTCCTCGTTAGGTCCCGTGGTCTCATGTGTGGTCCCCGAAAGGACCACACGAGAGCCACGAGAGCACCACAAGGGGTTCAGAGTATCACAGTGGTGGGTCTCAGAAGCGGGATTGCGTGACACCGTGGTTTTCGTTGCACCAGTTTAGTCTAGGGTTGGACTTTCTCACCGGAAGACCTCGACGTGTTTAGGATATCAGTGCATCCCCGCTGGGTGAGAGGCGGTAGCCCACCCAGGCCAGAGTTGGACCTTCTCACCGGAAAACCTCGACGTGTTTTGAGATACCCGTGTATCACCGCCGGGTGAGAGGTGGTTGCCCATCCAGTCCAGAGTTGGACTTTCTCACCAGAAAACCTCAGCGTGATTAGGATATGCATACATCCCCGCCGGGTGAGAGGTGATTGCTTATCTAGACTTCCCTGGTCCAGTGTCTCCGACTTCAGCATTTTGCGGTCGTGGCCGCTACCCTTCCTAGTTGTGACCAGGATGGAGCTTTTGTCCAGGAGGACGAATCCTCGTCACTAATGACTTCCACCCCTGGGTTGAGCCGGTTTAGGCATATTATCCCAGTATGGGCGTGTTTGGGACGTGACCGACCTCTAGGGCAGAGGTACTGTAACATGCATAGCCTTCAGGATTCACCCCTGGTATGAGCCGGTTTAGGCAAAATTCACCAGTATGGGTGTATATCAGGCGTGACCGACCTCTAGAGAGGAGGTGGCATGACATATCTAGCCATCAAGTTCCACCCCTGGTGTGTGCCGGTTTAGGCATGTTTCACCAGTGAAGGTGTATGTCGGACGTAGCAGGCCTCCAGAGCAGAGGTGCCGTGGTATGTGTAGCTCTCGCAACGATACTACTGGAAATACCGATTAAACGCTATGCTTTCCTCCACCTTTTCACATCGGCGCCGCACAGCAACCCTTATTTCTTTTCCGCAGTTTCTTCCTTGACCGGGAGGAGCTTCACTCCACGCGCGGCATCTGAAGAGTCTCGCCAGCAGTGTCTTAACCTCTAGGTTAAGCAGGTTCAGACATTTCACCCGATATGAGTGCACTTAGGATGTGGCCGACCTCAAGACCAGAGGTGCCGTGATTTGACTGTTTGCTTACCTTTATCCTTTCTACCATCATTTCCGCAGTTGTGCCGCGCGGCAACCCCATTTGCACCTTTCTTCTTTGGCCGGGAGGAGCACCGCTCCACGCACGGCAGTTGAAGAATCTCGCCAGCGGTAGATGAGCTACCAAACGTGCCTTTCATCTACACTAAGTGTCTGGTTTTCTGGCGCCAGATGTTCGCCTTCGCCCCTTCTCCTGTCAGTTTAAACAGTTCTGCCACGAGAAGGCCAGGAGCTGGACTTGACTGCCAGAGTCTGTTTGAGACGCACGCCGTTGGAGCGGAGAGCAAATTCTCCACCCCACCTCCGGCAATAAGAGTCCTCAGAACCAATTGAGCTGATAAAAACGCATGTGTTAAATTGAGATGAAACTCGTGTTTTGATCTGAGAAGAAACTCATATGTTGAGCTGAAAGAAAAATTATTTGTTGAGCTGAGAGGAAACTCAAATATTGAGATGAGAGGAAATTAATTAATTCAGCTTAGAGGTAACTCGTGGGTTGAGCTGAAAGGAAGCTCATTAGTTGAGTTGAGAGGAAAATCTTTTGTTTAGCTGAGAGGAAACTCATGTGATGAGCTGAGAGGAAATTCGTTAGTTGAGCTTAGAGGAAAATTATTAGTTGAGCTGAGAGGACACTTATGTGTTGAGGTTAGATGAAAATAATTAGTTGATTTGAGAGGAAAGTCGTGTGTTGAGCTCAAAGGAAATTCTTGTGTTGAGCTAAGAAATAAAGTGATGTGTTGAAATGAGAAAAAAAACTCATTAGTTGAACTGAGAGGAATCTCATTAGTTGAGAGGAAATTCATGTAATGAGATGAGAGGAAACACGTTTTTTAAGCTAAGTGGAACGTCATGTGTTGAAATGGGAGGAAACTCATTAGTTAAGGTAAGAGGAAACTCATTAGTTGAGGTGGGAGTAAACTCATGTTCTGAGCTGACGGTACAATTATGGGCTGAGCTGATAGGTAAATAATGTGCTGAACTAAGATTAAACTCAGGTGCTCGGTTGAGAGGAAATTATGTTCTGAGATGAGATGAAACTTGTGTGTCGAGCTGACAGAAAAATCATGTGTTGAGCTGAGAGGAAAGTCGTGTGTTGAACTGAGAGTTGAATTAATTAGTTGAACTGAGAGGAAAATCCTGTGTTCAGCTAATAGGAAAATAATATGTTGAACTGAGAAGATGTTCATGTGTTGAGCTTAAGTGAAACTCATTAGTTGATCTAAGAAGAAACTCATGTGTTGAGCTGGGAAGAAACGTATTGGTTCAGATGAGAAAAATTCCTTAGCTGAGTTAAGAAAAAAATTATTAGTTTAGCTGAGAAAAAAACTCATGTTTTAATTTGAGAGGAAATTCAGGTTTTGAGCTAAGACGAAACTCATTATTTGAGCTTAGAGAAAATCATTAGTTGAGTGGAGAGGAAACTAATTATTTGTGATGAGTGTAAACTTATGTGTTGAGGCGAGAGGAAAATCATCAGTTTAGTTGAGATGAAAGTCATGTGTTGAGCTGAGATGAAACGTTTGTTGAGCTAACAAAAATCTCATGTGTTGAAAAGATAAAATAAAAAAAAACTCATTAGTTGAGCTGAGAGGAATCTCATTAGTTGAGCTGAGAGGAAACGCATGTGTTGAGATGAGAGGAAACTCGTGTTTTAAGCTGAGGGATACGTGATTAGTTGAGCTGAGAGGAAACTCATACGGTAAACTTATAGGAAACTACATGTGTTGAGCTGAAAGAAAATTGATTAATTGATCTGAAAGAAAACTCATTATTTCATCTGAGAGGAAGCTTTTGTGATGAATTGAGAGGAATCTCATTTGTAGAGCTGAGAGGAAACTCATTAGTTGTACTGAACGGAAACTCATTAACTGAGCTGAGAAGAAAATCATATGGTGAGCTGAGAGGAAACTAATGTGTTGAGATGAGAAGAAACTCAATAGTTAAGCTGATAGAAAACTCGTTAGTTGAGCTGAGAGGAAAGTCATGTACTGAGCTGATGGTAAACTTATGTGCTGAGCTAAGAGTAAATTCAGGTGTTGAACTGAGAGGAAATTATGTTCTGGGCTGAGAGGAAACTCATGTGTTGAGCTGAGTGGAAATTCATGTGTTGAGCTGAAAGGAAACACATTTGTTAATCTGAAAAAAAAAATACTCATGTTTTTAGGTGAGGTTAAACTCAGTAATTGAGCTGATAGGAAACTCATGTGTTTAGCTGACAGTAAACTAATTAGTTAAAATGATAGGTAAATCATGTGTTCAGTTCAAAGGAAACTAATGTTTTGAGTTGGGAGGAAACTCATGAGTTGAGATGAGAGTAAATTAATTAGTTAAGCTGAGAGGAAAATCCTCTGTTCAGTTAGGAGGAAGCTTATGTGTTGAGATCAGAAAAAGCTCATGTGTTGATCTCAGAGGATAGTAGTTAGTTGAGCTGAGAGGAAACTGATTTGTTGAGCGGAGAAAAAACTGCCTAGTAGAGCTGAGAAAAAACTCGTGTCAAAATTAGAGAAAACTCACGTTTTGAGCTGATGCGAAACTTATGTGTTGAGCTGAGAGGAAACTCATGTGTTGAAATGAGAGAAATCTAATGTGTTGAGCTGAGAGGAAACTCATGTGTTGAAATGAGAGAAATCTAATGTGTTGAGCTGAGAGGAAACTCATGTGTTGAAATGAGAGAAATCTAATGTGTTGAGCTGAGAGGAAACTCATGTGTTGAAATGAGAGAAATCTAATGTGTTGAGCTGAGAGGAAACTCATGTGTTGAAATGAGAGAAATCTAATGTGTTGAGCTGAGAGTTAACTCATTAGTTGAATTGAGAGGACATTCATGTGGTGAACAGAACGGATATTTATGTGTAGTGCTGAAAAGAAACCTTTGTATAGAGCTGATAGAAAACATTTGTGCTGATCTGAGAGGAAATTTTTGTGTAGAGCTGAGAGGAAACTAATGTGATGAGCTTAGAGAAAACTTATGAGCTAAGCTGAACTGAGAATAATCTGATGTGCTGAGCTGAGCTGAGAGGAAACTTATATGCTAAACTGAAAGGAAACCTATGAGCTGAGCTGAGCTAAGAGGAAAGTTTTGTGTAGAGGAAGGCGAAAACTCATGTGCTGAGGTGAGAGTAAACTTATGTGCTGAGCTGGGAGTAAACTCATGTGCTGAGCTGGGAGTAAACTCATGTGCTGAGCTGGGAGTAAACTTATGTGCTGAGCTGGGAGTAAACTCATGTGCTGAGCTGGGAGTAAACTTATGTGCTGAGCTGGGAGTAAACTCATGTGCTGAGCTGGGAGTAAACTTATGTGCTGAGCTGGGAGTAAACTCATGTGCTGAGCTGGGAGTAAACTTATGTGCTGAGCTGGGAGTAAACTTATGTGCTGAGCTGGGAGTAAACTCATGTGCTGAGCTGGGAGTAAACTCATGTGCTGAGCTGGGAGTAAACTTATGTGCTGAGCTGGGAGTAAACTCATGTGCTGAGCTGGGAGTAAACTTATGTGCTGAGCTGGGAGTAAACTCATGTGCTGAGCTGGGAGTAAACTTATGTGCTGAGCTGGGAGTAAACTCATGTGCTGAGCTGGGAGTAAACTTATGTGCTGAGCTGAGAATAAACATTTCTGTAGAGGTGAGAGGCAAATTGTGTGGTGACCTGAAGAGAAACGTATGTGCCGAGCTGAGAAAAATCTCATGTGCTGAACTGAGAAGAAAATCAGGTCTTGAGCAGAGAAGAAACTCATGTGTTGAGCTGAGAGGAAACTCATGTGTTGAAATGAGAGGAAACTAATTAATTGATCTTAGAGATAACTGGTTAGTTGAGTTGAGAGGAAATTCATGTGCTGAACTGAGATGAAACTTGTATGTTGAGCTGAGATAAAACTCATTAGATAAGCTTGGAGGAAACTCATGTGATGAACTGAGGGTAAACTTATATGCTGTTCTGAGAGGTAACTAATGTGCTGGGCTAATAGTTAACTCAGTTGTTGAGCTGAGAGGAAATTATGTTCTGTTCTGAGAGGAAACTCATGTGTTCAGCTGAGAGGAAATTCATGTATTGAGATGAGAGGAAACAAGTGTTTTAATTTGATGGGAACATCATGTGTTGAGCTGGGAGGAAACGAATGACGTGAGCGGAGAGAAAACTCATTAGTTAAGCTGAGAGGAATCTCATTATATGACCTGGGAGGAAACTCATGTACTGAGCTGAGGGTAAACTTATGGGCAGAGCTGATAAGTAACAATTGTGGTGAGCTAAGAGTAAACTCAGGTGTTGAGCTGAGAGGAAAATATGTTCTGAGCTAAGATGAAACTCATGTGTTGTGCTGAGAGGAAACTAATGTGTTGAGCTGAGAAGAAACTCAATAGTCGATCTGGGATAAAACGTATTAGTTCAGATAAGAAAAAAAATCCTTAGTTGAGTTTAGAAAAAATTCATTATCTGAGCTGGGAAAAAGCACATGTTTTAAACTGAGAGAAAATTCAGGTTTTGAGCTGAGAGGAAACTCATTATTTGCGCTTAGAGGAAACACATTAGTTGAGTTTAGAGGAAACTAATTAGTAGAGATGAGAATAAACATGTGTTGAGGCGAGAGATGTAAATCATTAGCTTAGTTGAGAGGAAATTCGTGACTTGAGATGAGATGAAACTCATGTGTTGAACTAACAAAATACTCATGGTTTCAAAAGATAAAAAACTCATTAGTTGAGCTTACAAGAAACTCATGTGTTGAGATGAGAGGAAACTTGTTTTTTATGTTGAGGGGAACGTCATCAGTTGAGCTGAAAGAGGAAATTCATATATTCAACTTATAGGAAACTACATGTGTTGAGCTGAGAGGAAATTCATTAGTTGAGCTGTGGGGAAACACAGTAGTAAAGCTAAGAGGAAACTCATTGGTTGAGCTGAGAGGAAAGTCATTTGTTGAGATGAGTGGAAACTCATGTGTTGAGTTGAAAGGAAATTCTTGTGATGAGCTGAGAGTAAAATCATGTGTTCAACTGATAGTAAACTCATCTGTTGTGCTGAGAGGAAACTCATTCGTTGAGCTGTAAGGATACTCTACATGAGCTGTGGGGAATCTCATTAGTTGAGCTGATAGGAAACTCAGTTGTTGAGCTGAGAGGAAACTCGTTACTTGAGCTGAGAGGAAACTAATACGCTGAGATGAGAGGAAACACTTGAACTGACCTGAGTTGAGAGGAAATTCATGTGTTGAACCGAGAGGAATCTCAAGAGATGAGCTGAGGTGAGAGAAAACTCATGTGTTGAACTGAGAGGAAATTCATGAGTTAAACTGAGATGAAACTCATTTCTTGAAGTGTGAGAAAACTTATGTATTGAGCTGATAGGAAACTCATGTGTTGAACTGAGAAGAAACTCATGTGTTGAGCTGGGAGGCAACTAATTTGTTGAGAAGAGAGGAAACACATTAGCTGAGCTGAGAGGAAAATCATGTGTTGAGATGAGATGAAACAAATAAGTTGAGATGAAAGGAACTCATTACTTGAGCTGAGAGGAAAATATTAACCTGAGTTGAGAGGAATCACTTGAAATTAGCTGAGTTAAGATCAAAATGAGAGGAAATTCATGAGCTGAGCTGAGGTGAGAGAAAACTCATGTATTGAACTAAGAGGAAACTTATGTTCTGAACGGATAGGAAACTCCTGATTTGAAACGAGATGAAACTCATGTGTTGAGCTGAGAGGAAACCTATGACCAGAGCTAAATTGAGGGGAAGTTCATGAGTTGAACTGACAAGAAACTTATGAGCTGAACAGAGTTTAGAGGAAGATCATGTGTTGAACTGAGAGGAAACTTTTGTGTTGAACTCACAGGAAACGTATGCGTTGAACAGAGAAAAAACTCATATGTTTAACTGATATGAAACGCATGTGTTGAACTGAGATAGAACTCATGTTTTCAGCATTGAAAACTCATTAGTTGAGCAGGAAAGAAGCTCATTAGTTGAGCTGAGTGAAAACTCTTGTGTTTAGCTGAGAGGAAACTTATGTGTTGAGCTGAGTGGAAACACATTAGCTGTGCTAAAAGGAAAATCATTACTTCAGCTGAGATGAAACTCATTAGATGATCTTAGGGGAAACTACGGGTTTAAGTGAGAGGAATTTTAGTTGAGAGGAAAGTCATGTGTTGAGGTAAGAAAAAAACGCATTAGCTGAACTGACAATAAAATCATTAGTTGATTTGAAAGAAAACTCATGTGTTGATCTGAAAGGAATCGTATGTGCTAATCTGATAGGAAACTCATGTTTTGTTCTGAGAGGGAACTGATTGGTTGAGCTGAAAAATATCATTAGCTCAGCTGAGAAAGTCCATTACTTTAGCTGTAGGAAAACTCATTAGTTGAGCTGAGAGGAAACTCATTAGTTGTACTGAGAGGAACCTCATATGTTCAGTCGAGAGGAAATTAATGTGTTTAAATGAAAGCAAAGCATGTGTTGCGCTTTGTGGAAACGCATCTATTGAGATAAGAGGAAACCAGTTAATTTAGCTGAGAGGAAACACTTGTTTTTTAAATGAGAGCAAACCCATGTTTTAAATTTAGAAGAAACTCATGTGTTGAACTGAGAAGAATCTCATTAGCGGAAATGAGAGGAAATTCATGTGTTGAAGTGAGAGGAAACTAATATCTTGAGATAAGAGGAAACTCATCAGTTTAGCTGAGAGGAAACTCATGTGTTTACATGAGAGGAAACTTGCGTTTTTAATCTGATGGGAAAGTCATGTGTTGAGCTGAGAGGAAACTCATGTCTTGAGCTATGAGGAAACTCATGTCTTGAACTGAGAGGAAACTCTTGTTTTGAACTGATAGTAAACCTATATGTTAAATTTAGAGGAAACTCATATGTTGAAATGAGATGAAACTCATTTCTTGAAATGAGAGTAAACTCATGTGTTGAACTGAGGGAAAACTCTTGAACTGAGAGGAAACTCAATAGTTGAGGTGAAAGGAAACTAATGTGTTGTGCTGGGAGGAAACTTATTTGTTGAGATGAGAGGAAACTCATTAGTTGATCTGATAGGAAACTCATGTTTTGAGATGAGAGGAAAGTCGTGTTTTCAGGTGAGGGGAAATTCATGTGCTGAAATGAGAGAACACTGATGTGATGAGATGATAGAACATTGATGTACATCGTACGTATCTATTGCATTTTTAATCATTCTCCTAACAAAAAAAAATCCAGTCTTTTATAATTTGTCTTCCTTTATTTGTCAAGATCATCTGTATATTTGTGTATACTATGCTTATATTGTGCGCATATTGTTTGTATTATTATTTTGCATATTGTGTGTACATTATGTATATATATATATATATATATATATATATATATATATATATATATATATATATATAATATCCTCCATATTTCTTTACTGTTATGGCCACACATGGCAAGCGTTGTAGTTGGTCATGTTTTGTTTTTGTTTGTGGAGAGCTCTTGAACCTGCTGAAGGGCTCTTATACCTACTAACTAGGTCTCTCTCAACAATGTTCTCACGTGATCGATGTTGTTTTTCAGGTTTTCTTGTTGTGTCCCATTTCTTAGCTTGTTTTAGAATTCTCTGATTGTTTCTTCTCTTCACGTGGCCAATGTGCGTCCATCTTCTTTTTCTTACATCACTCATGAGACAGGCTGTCATGTGCTCATCTTCTTTATCTCTGACTTGGTCTTGAATTCGTTCAGGTGTGTGCAGAATCGTTTCCGTAAACATCTGTTTTCAAATAGATCTAATTTGTTTTATATTTCTGTAGCTGTTTTCCAGCTTGCTTTCACGAGCATATACTATGGGATTATGACATTTTAATTGAATACTCTTAGCTTTGTTTTCGTGGTTGTAACTTTTATTTATCATATTTTTTTCAAAATTTTTAATGGCCAGTACTGCCATCGCAGTTCTAATTCTTTTTCTCCATCCTACTCTATATAGCCTTTGAGACCTGGACACTTAACAAAACAGCTGAGAAACACATAAATGCCTTTGAATGCAAATGCTACAGAAGAGTTCTTCAAATATCATGGACACAAAAAAGAACAAATATATCCATACTGCAAGAACTTAATATTGAAGAAGGTTGGCTAGTAAAGAGGATTAAACAGAGAAACGTTAAATATATTGGACACATTAAACGTCATGATAATTTAGAGAAGACCGTATTGGAAGGATACATAATGGGAAAAAGAAAGAGAGGAAGACCCAGACGAAGATGGCTGCACGACATTGTTGATGATCTGCAAATGGATGCATCAGCAGCAACACAATAATTGGTGTATAAGTGTACAACTATACACTAAGCACTGCAGTAAAGCTGTGATACCAGAATGTATAAAATTGGAAAAAAGCAGATGGATGCATCAGCAGCAGGCCAGCTTGCTCACAACCGAGAGGCCTACAAGATTGCTAATAGGGAGGCAAAGTTCCACAAGGGACATGCAAATGAATGAATGACTATATATCTGCCGGGGTATGTTAATTTACTGCGTTGTCCGTTCTATGTCTATTTTTTCCTCTTGAGTAACCGGATATTTCACCATTTTTGTTATGTCCTTGTTAATTTAAAGTCCTCTTTCAATAGCCATTAGAGACAGGCTATTTGTTTTTCCTTACATCAGATTCACGTTGTCACTGGTAAGAGCTTTATCGTCCACAAAATCAAAATCTTCTAATCGAGTAACATATACCCACTTTACCCTTATTAACACACAATGATTAGTATATAAGTATAAAACTATACACGAAGCACTGCAGTAAAGCTGTGATACCAGAATATATAAACTAGGAAAACAGTAGGAACAGCTTTATTATTTAGCAACTATAAAATTGTGTCGTTTCAGCGTGAACCTTAATCATACAAAAACATACAGGACGAAGAAATAGAGAGAGGAGATAAAGTATTGATTCACATGAATGCTATCTTAAAAAGAAAAAAGAAATAAAATGAACAGAGCACTTAGCTGTAACTTGTAAGTAGATATCGCTTGCCCGAGGCTTGTTCAGAAATGGGCATGTTGGACCGTAGTAGGGAATGTTTAAATAGAAACTTGTGATGTGTGATAGATGGGTCGTAACTGACGTTGGTGGGTGGTGGAGGGGAGAGAGAGTGATATGATGGTAATCTAGCCGGGAGAAGGTGAAACAGATGATTAGGGTTGGAGTAGAGGACTTGTAGTGTGATGCTGTGAGGAGGTTCTGAATTATGTGTAACAAGTGAGAAGAGACTGGAGCTTAGTGGAGATTGATTATGATTGTGGAAGAGGAGAATGTTAGGTGTAGCTGAATAACGATGAGAATGTTAGGTGTAGCTGAATAACGATGAGAATGTTAGGTGTAGCTGAATAACGATGAGAATGTTAGGTGTAGCTGAATAACGATGAGAATGTTAGGTGTAGCTGAATAACGGCTTTAACCCGTGTGGTTCCAGCTGGAATTCATTTTATTTTTTTAACATATCATTTATATGAATACATAATTTATTTCCTCTGTTTCTTCGTCATGTATGTTTCTGTATGATCAAGGCTCACGCCGAAACGTCACAACTTTGTAGTTATTAAGTAATAAAACTGCTCCCACTTTTTCCCTAGATTCTACATTCTGCTTTACTCTTATATACATTCGAACCCACTTAATATAGCATCGCATTATATCACAACCCGGATATTGTCACATACATTTTTGTCCCCTAGCAACGCCCGTAAGTAATTAATGGACTTTACTACGGTTAATGTCACCCCGTTTATTGCCACAAATCAGTTAATGTCAGCGTATTTTTGCACACAAAAGGTTAAAGACTCCGCTTTGTGTTACAAAATGGGCGAGACCAAGCTATAAACATCTCACAAACCGTTATCAGCTTCGCGACTCATCAAAGAAGGGACCGGCCGTTTGATCAGCAAGTACGTGCCACATAAAGCTTTTGAACATGTTGGCATAAAAACTCAAGTGGTGTGAATGAAAGGCTTAACATGGCCGCCCTTTCGTGATTAAAACCTGTCTTCTTTCGGTCACTGGCTCCTTTATCAAGACGTGGCCGGTGTTAAGTTGGCAACCCGAGTTGATAGGTGGTCAGTCTCGAATCGAATAGCCGGGAACTTCTTTCTGGTTCTCGTTGTGACAGATAATGGCGACTAAACAAACGCAAACATGTTGATCTGTATTTGAACAGTAAAATGGATATTCTGAAGCAAGTTGATTAAAAAGTTGCGAGAAGGGACATAGCCGATAAATTTGAAATTAACTTTTCAAATGTATCGAAATTTATAAAAAAAATTAAATTAGACTTTCACTCGTCTTACGTTAGGTCAAACTGTAATCGAAGACGTGCGAGTTCTTACATAGATACTGAGTGTGCTCTGCTGAAATGGTTCAAGCAGACACGTTCTGGCAGTTGCCTGTGTGTGCCCTTATGTTGGAGGAGAATGCAGAACGCTTTGTGAAAGAAATTGGTATGCCTGACTGGAAGTGTGATAACCACTTTCTTGAGTGCTGTAAAAAACGTCGCAACATAACATTTAAGGTCGCTTCAGATGAAGCGGCCCGAGCTAGCGCTGATGTCGTTAATGCCTGGATCTCGCGTCTGCCAAAGATGTTGGATGCGTACAGCCCAGATGCCCAGGTCGGCATGGTTGGCTGAGTGGTTAGGCGCTCGGTTTACTAATTCGGTGGTACCGGGTTCAATCCCAGCTGTTGGATTTTTTTCCTGGTACACACTAAAAAGGCCCCGGGGTTCACCCAGCCTCTACAATGGGTACCAGAGAAATCTGAGAAGGTAAAGCGGCCAGGCATAATAGTGACCACATCACACTTACATGTACCGAAGTTCATAGAAAAATACAGGCCTAACATCATATTCCTCAATATGCCTTAATGGCATGCAAATGGGAATTTTACATTTTTACAGTCCAGATGGCATTTCTAACATTGAAACAGGCGTGTTTTATAAACCGCTACCGAATAGAAATTTGTGCTCTCATGACAAGAAGTGTTACGGTGGCAAATGAACTAAAGATCGCTTAACAGCTGTCATGTAACATGTCTGACACTGAGAAGACTCGTCTCCTTGTTATCAGTAAGACACGAAATCCGCGGTGCTTCAAGAACGTAAAGAGCCTGCCCGTCGCTTACAAGGCCAACCAGCGTGCTTGGATGACAAGTGAACTAATTGAGAACTGTCCTTTCTTTCCACAACAAAATGAACAGAACGAACAGAACAGTTTTTGTTGATCACTATTCGGCACATACTGACGCCACAAATCTGAAGGCTACAAAGCGTGTTTTCCTGCCACCTAACACAATCAGCGTGCTGCAGCCATGCGACCAAGGTATCATTTACGCCTTCAAGCAACAGTATGGAAAGCGAGTAGTGCGTCATGTGCTGCATGTTGTGAAACAAAAGCGTGGCGCCGAGATCGACATCAAGATAGTGACTAATTTTATGCATGCTGCATGAAACAGCGTCAGTCAATCAACGATTATGTTGCTTTATCCCATTTAAGGAGTTTGTAATGGACATCGCTTAATGTTGTCAACTCCGCTTAATATCAGCTATTTTTACGGTCCCGACGATGTGACTTTAAGCGGGTAAATATATATATATATATATATATATATATATATATTCAAGGTCCGATAACTAAGTAATGAAACTGATCTTATTATGAGCACGACAAAAATGTCATCTTTGAAGCAAAGCATGGAATTTAAAGATTCAACCTTCGTCTATGGTCTGGTAACTTTTCATCGCCCATTGATAAGCAGACGGCACACAAGCCGCCATTTTGTTGACTTAGTCAGAAGTGCATTGTTAAGTAATCAGAATGGGAAAAAAAGCTAACCTTAACTTCTATATAAACTCGGAGAAAATGTCATTGAGACAGCTGAATTGATGCGACACGTTTCTGATGATAAATGTTTATCTCGTGCACATATATTCAGGTGGTATTCACGATTCAAAAGAGGTGTGGAAACGATTACAAATGAAACTAGACATGGACGCCCAATTTCTGTTCATAATGAAAATTCGCTGCAAAGGTCAGAGAACGGATACAAGGAGATGGTTGTTTGACTGTGAGGATGATGGCAAAAGAATTTTATGTTAACCGAATTATTCGTAGAATAAATTTTAATGGAAGATTTGGGGAAGAAAAAAGTTGCTTGCCGGTTTGTACCATATTTGTTGTCTGATGACCAAAAACATCAGCGTGTTGAGTACGCAAAAGACATCACCAAAACAAAACGTGTCGCAGAAATAAACATTTCTTAAATGTAAGTGTTGCAGAGGATGAAACATGGATTTTCTGCTATGATCTCAAAATTAAACGCCAGTGTGCTCAGTGGAAGTCATCATAATCACCAAAAGGGAAAAAAATTCATCTTCAAAAGTCGAAAGTGAAGAATATTTTGGTGTGCTTCTACTACAGCAAAGGAGTTATTCACAAATAATTTATTCCAGAGGGACAACTGTCACTGCCAAAGTTTATTTAAGTATTTTGAAACGTCTATTGAAAAGGACTTTCCGAGTACGATCCGAGTATTCAACGCCTGGCAGTTTTTTCATTGTTCATGATAATGCACGGGCTCACCGGGCGGTAGTTGTACAGGAACTTATGGCCCAAAACAAGTGTGTGTTCTCAGCCGTTCACCCTATTCCCCGGACGTGTCTCCCTGCGATTTTTTCTATTCCCAAAATTAAAGTTATCATTGAAACGACGTTTCTTTGACGATACTGATGACATCCAAAGGGCCGTAACATGGAGTTTAAAGGCCATACAATCAGAAGAACTGCAGAAGTCGTTCCAGTGTTTGTTAGATCGTGCCACTCGCTTATCAATGCAGTAAAAATACAGGTTATATCTTCAACTGTTGTTTATTTTATTTTATTTTTATGTAATTGTCTCCTTATTTAATTGTCGGCCCTTCAAAAAAAATATATATCTTATATCCTTCCCGTTCCGTTAAACGTCACATAGGGCTCATAAAGTAGTTCGCCAATACTTGCCTGTCTTTGGCGAGTCTTTCAACCTCATGAAAGGATTTTTTGCCTGTTAATTTGGCCTCTCTTAATAATGTCCTCTTCAGAGTTTCATGCGGTCTGCCTCATTTTCTTCTGCATGTTGTGTTCCACTTGATATCTTGTTTTGGGATTCTCTGATCATTTCTTCTCATCAAGTGACCAACATATGTCAATCTCCTTTTCCTGATCACCCATGAGACTGGTTTTTGTTCAGTCATCTGTCTTATCTCTGCATTGTTCTTGAGTTCATTCCACTTGAAGCCGAGTAAAATACAGGTTATATCTTCAACTGTTGTTTATTTTATTTTATTTTTATGTAATTGTCTCCTTATTTAATTGTCGGCCCTTCAAAAAAAATATATATCTTATATCCTTCCCGTTCCGTTAAACGTCACATAGGGCTCATAAAGTAGTTCGCCAATACTTGCCTGTCTTTGGCGAGTCTTTCAACCTCATCAAAGGATTTTTTGCCTGTTAATTTGGCCTCTCTTAATAATGTCCTCTTCAGAGTTTCATGCGGTCTGCCTCATTTTCTTCTGCATGTTGTGTTCCACTTGATATCTTGTTTTGGGATTCTCTGATCATTTCTTCTCATCAAGTGACCAACATATGTCAATCTCCTTTTCCTGATCACCCATGAGACTGGTTTTTGTTCAGTCATCTGTCTTATCTCTGCATTGTTCTTGAGTTCATTCCACTTGAAGCCGAGTAAAATACAGGTTATATCTTCAACTGTTGTTTATTTTATTTTATTTTTATGTAATTGTCTCCTTATTTAATTGTCGGCCCTTCAAAAAAAATATATATCTTATATCCTTCCCGTTCCGTTAAACGTCACATAGGGCTCATAAAGTAGTTCGCCAATACTTGCCTGTCTTTGGCGAGTCTTTCAACCTCATCAAAGGATTTTTTGCCTGTTAATTTGGCCTCTCTTAATAATGTCCTCTTCAGAGTTTCATGCGGTCTGCCTCATTTTCTTCTGCATGTTGTGTTCCACTTGATATCTTGTTTTGGGATTCTCTGATCATTTCTTCTCATCAAGTGACCAACATATGTCAATCTCCTTTTCCTGATCACCCATGAGACTGGTTTTTGTTCAGTCATCTGTCTTATCTCTGCATTGTTCTTGAGTTCATTCCACTTGAAGCCGAGTAAAATACAGGTTATATCTTCAACTGTTGTTTATTTTATTTTATTTTTATGTAATTGTCTCCTTATTTAATTGTCGGCCCTTCAAAAAAAATATATCTTATATCCTTCCCGTTCCGTTAAACGTCACATAGGGCTCATAAAGTAGTTCGCCAATACTTGCCTGTCTTTGGCGAGTCTTTCAACCTCATCAAAGGATTTTTTGCCTGTTAATTTGGCCTCTCTTAATAATGTCCTCTTCAGAGTTTCATGCGGTCTGCCTCATTTTCTTCTGCATGTTGTGTTCCACTTGATATCTTGTTTTGGGATTCTCTGATCATTTCTTCTCATCAAGTGACCAACATATGTCAATCTCCTTTTCCTGATCACCATGAGACTGGTTTTTGTTCAGTCATCTGTCTTATCTCTGCATTGTTCTTGAGTTCATTCCACTTGAAGCCGAGTAAAATACAGGTTATATCTTCAACTGTTGTTTATTTTATTTTATTTTTATGTAATTGTCTCCTTATTTAATTGTCGGCCCTTCAAAAAAAATATATATCTTATATCCTTCCCGTTCCGTTAAACGTCACATAGGGCTCATAAAGTAGTTCGCCAATACTTGCCTGTCTTTGGCAAGTCTTTCAACCTCATCAAAGGATTTTTTGCCTGTTAATTTGGCCTCTCTTAATAATGTCCTCTTCAGAGTTTCATGCGGTCTGCCTCATTTTCTTCTGCATGTTGTGTTCCACTTGATATCTTGTTTTGGGATTCTCTGATCATTTCTTCTCATCAAGTGACCAACATATGTCAATCTCCTTTTCCTGATCACCCATGAGACTGGTTTTTGTTCAGTCATCTGTCTTATCTCTGCATTGTTCTTGAGTTCATTCCACTTGAAGCCGAGTAAAATACAGGTTATATCTTCAACTGTTGTTTATTTTATTTTATTTTTATGTAATTGTCTCCTTATTTAATTGTCGGCCCTTCAAAAAAAATATATATCTTATATCCTTCCCGTTCCGTTAAACGTCACATAGGGCTCATAAAGTAGTTCGCCAATACTTGCCTGTCTTTGGCGAGTCTTTCAACCTCATCAAAGGATTTTTTGCCTGTTAATTTGGCTTCTCTTAATAATGTCCTCTTCAGAGTTTCATGCGGTCTGCCTCATTTTCTTCTGCATGTTGTGTTCCACTTGATATCTTGTTTTGGGATTCTCTGATCATTTCTTCTCATCAAGTGACCAACATATGTCAATCTCCTTTTCCTGATCACCCATGAGACTGGTTTTTGTTCAGTCATCTGTCTTATCTCTGCATTGTTCTTGAGTTCATTCCACTTGAAGCCGAGTAAAATACAGGTTATATCTTCAACTGTTGTTTATTTTATTTTATTTTTATGTAATTGTCTCCTTATTTAATTTTCGGCCCTTCAAAAAAAATATATATCTTATATCCTTCCCGTTCCGTTAAACGTCACATAGGGCTCATAAAGTAGTTCGCCAATACTTGCCTGTCTTTGGCGAGTCTTTCAACCTCATCAAAGGATTTTTTGCCTGTTAATTTGGCCTCTCTTAATAATGTCCTCTTCAGAGTTTCATGCGGTCTGCCTCATTTTCTTCTGCATGTTGTGTTCCACTTGATATCTTGTTTTGGGATTCTCTGATCATTTCTTCTCATCAAGTGACCAACATATGTCAATCTCCTTTTCCTGATCACCCATGAGACTGGTTTTTGTTCAGTCATCTGTCTTATCTCTGCATTGTTCTTGAGTTCATTCCACTTGAAGCCGAGTAAAATATAGGTTATATCTTCAACTGTTGTTTATTTTATTTTATTTTTATGTAATTGTCTCCTTATTTAATTGTCGGCCCTTCAAAAAAAATATATATCTTATATCCTTCCCGTTCCGTTAAACGTCACATAGGGCTCATAAAGTAGTTCGCCAATACTTGCCTGTCTTTGGCGAGTCTTTCAACCTCATCAAAGGATTTTTTGCCTGTTAATTTGGCCTCTCGTAATAATGTCCTCTTCAGAGTTTCATGCGGTCTGCCTCATTTTCTTCTGCATGTTGTGTTCCACTTGATATCTTGTTTTGGGATTCTCTGATCATTTCTTCTCATCAAGTGACCAACATATGTCAATCTCCTTTTCCTGATCACCCATGAGACTGGTTTTTGTTCAGTCATCTGTCTTATCTCTGCATTGTTCTTGAGTTCATTCCACTTGAAGCCGAGTAAAATACAGGTTATATCTTCAACTGTTGTTTATTTTATTTTATTTTTATGTAATTGTCTCCTTATTTAATTGTCGGCCCTTCAAAAAAAATATATATCTTATATCCTTCCCGTTCCGTTAAACGTCACATAGGGCTCATAAAGTAGTTCGCCAATACTTGCCTGTCTTTGGCGAGTCTTTCAACCTCATCAAAGGATTTTTTGCCTGTTAATTTGGCCTCTCTTAATAATGTCCTCTTCAGAGTTTCATGCGGTCTGCCTCATTTTCTTCTGCATGTTGTGTTCCACTTGATATCTTGTTTTGGGATTCTCTGATCATTTCTTCTCATCAAGTGACCAACATATGTCAATCTCCTTTTCCTGATCACCCATGAGACTGGTTTTTGTTCAGTCATCTGTCTTATCTCTGCATTGTTCTTGAGTTCATTCCACTTGAAGCCGAGTAAAATACAGGTTATATCTTCAACTGTTGTTTATTTTATTTTATTTTTATGTAATTGTCTCCTTATTTAATTGTCGGCCCTTCAAAAAAAATATATATCTTATATCCTTCCCGTTCCGTTAAACGTCACATAGGGCTCATAAAGTAGTTCGCCAATACTTGCCTGTCTTTGGCGAGTCTTTCAACCTCATCAAAGGATTTTTTGCCTGTTAATTTGGCCTCTCTTAATAATGTCCTCTTCAGAGTTTCATGCGGTCTGCCTCATTTTCTTCTGCATGTTGTGTTCCACTTGATATCTTGTTTTGGGATTCTCTGATCATTTCTTCTCATCAAGTGACCAACATATGTCAATCTCCTTTTCCTGATCACCCATGAGACTGGTTTTTGTTCAGTCATCTGTCTTATCTCTGCATTGTTCTTGAGTTCATTCCACTTGAAGCCGAGTAAAATACAGGTTATATCTTCAACTGTTGTTTATTTTATTTTATTTTTATGTAATTGTCTCCTTATTTAATTGTCGGCCCTTCAAAAAAAATATATATCTTATATCCTTCCCGTTCCGTTAAACGTCACATAGGGCTCATAAAGTAGTTCGCCAATACTTGCCTGTCTTTGGCGAGTCTTTCAACCTCATCAAAGGATTTTGTGCCTGTTAATTTGGCCTCTCTTAATAATGTCCTCTTCAGAGTTTCATGCGGTCTGCCTCATTTTCTTCTGCATGTTGTGTTCCACTTGATATCTTGTTTTGGGATTCTCTGATCATTTCTTCTCATCAAGTGACCAACATATGCCAATCTCCTTTTCCTGATCACCCATGAGACTGGTTTTTGTTCAGTCATCTGTCTTATCTCTGCATTGTTCTTGAGTTCATTCCACTTGAACCCGAGTATTTTCCTTAGGCATTTGTTTTCAAAAGAGTCTAATTTCTTTTCTAAAAAAGTATAATTTCTTTTCTATTTCTTTAGTTGTTTTCCAGCTTTCGCATGCATAAATGAGGGTGGATATTACATTTGAATTGAATATCTTAACTTGGTTTTTGTGCTTATAACTTTTGAATTCCACATGTTCTCAAGATTCTTGAAGATTGATGCTGCTTTTGCAATTCTGATCCTAATTTCCTTTCTTGTGTCACCATTGTGGTCTATGTAGCTGCCAAGGTATGCAAATTGATTGACTTCTTCAATATCTGTCCCTTCTATGTGTATTTTTCCATTTTGATTGATGGGAATTTTCATTATTTTTGTTTTGTCCTTGTTAATTTCAAGTTCTATTTTGCTCGCAGGTGAAGACAGGCTATCTGTTTTTTCTTGCATGGAATTCACATTGTTACTAATAAGAGTTATGTCATCAGCAAAATAAAGGTCTTCTAGTTGGGTCCCATGTACCCAGTCAATACCTGTGTTACCTGTGCAGCATTTTTTCATTATGAAGTCTATTGTAATCCCAAAAAGTAAAGGAGACAGTATACGTCCTTGTTTCACGCTTGTTTCAATCTGGAGCCATTCACTCATCCCTTCTTCTGTCTTGACTGCACAAACATATCCATTGTAGAAGTCCTTAATGATTTTGACAATTTTAGATGGTATTCCATATATACTTAGAATTCTCCATAATGAATCTCTGTGTATGCTATCAAATGCCTTTCTAAAGTCTATGAAGTTCAATATTAATGGTTTCTGCTTTTCAATATGTTCTTCAAGTATTATTCTAAGAGTAAAGATCTGGTCGAGACAGCTTCTTCCTTTTCGAAATCCTGCTTGTTCTTCTCTCATTGGAGTATCCACTATATCTTTGAGTCTATTCAAAATGACCTTGCAAAATACTTTTGACACAACTGATATTAAGGTTACTCCTCTCCAGTTGTTACAGTCACTAAGGTTGCCTTTTTTTTTGTATTTTAACAATGATTCTTTTCTTCCAATTAGAAGGGACCTTTTCTTCTTTCCAAATCTTGTTAAACATTCTCTGTAGTTGTCTCATGTTGTCACTATTGATAGCTTTTAGCATTTCGGGTGTTATTTCATCTTCACCTGCAGCTTTCTTGTTAGCCATTAAATTCACTGCTGTTTCAATTTCATGCATTTTAATTTCATATAGGTTGACATTTGGTTGTGGGGCTGGTAAGTCAGTTTCAAGATTTAACAATTCTTTTGGGTGTGGTCTATTAAGTATTTCTTGGAAGTGTTCAGCTCATCTTTGCTTTTGGTCTTTATATATATATATATATATATATATATATATATATACACTTCTGAAAACAAAACTCTCTTATCTTCAGCTAATACAGGCTGCCACCATATTTATGTGAGGTTTTAACATCTACATCAGAGAAAGCAGGTCAGAGATTCTATAACTAATATGTGTATAGAGTAATACTCACGGGCATTTGTCAAAGCAGCCACCATGCAAAGCAAAACAGCAAACATAATGACCTTCATGATTTCGGCTTTCTGTAAGAAGATATGTATGAATATATGTGTGTATATATGTATGTATGTATTATGTATGTGTTATGCATGTATGTATATATCAATTATATATATATATATATATATATATATATATATATGCTGATCTCAGCACATCAGAAACAGAAGATGGACATATGTCTGTCATATTATGGGAAGAAACAATCAGAGGATCCCTAAACAAGCTGCCAAGTGAAACACAATAGGACGAAGAAAAAGAGGTCGTCTACCTGAAACTCTTAAGAGGACATTAGTAAGAGAAGCCAGTTCAGTGGGCATAACATAACTTGATGAGATTGAAACATTCGCCAAAGACATAAAATCTTGGTGGACTACCATGCGTGCCCTATGTGACTTTTAGCAGCACTGGAAGGATGAAAGATGTAAGAATATATATCCTTATGGGAAAACCAAGAATCATATAGATTACATTTTAGTGCAAAGAAGGTGGAGGCCAAGTATAACATCAGCAAAAACTTTACCAGGTGCTGATTGTGACATGGACCATTAGTTATTAATAGCAGACATGAAGATAAAGATAAAAAAGACAGTTACGGGATCAAGACCACTCCGCTTTGATCTTACAAAAATACCAGAACAATATGGTATAGAAGTGAAGAACCGTTTCGAAATCCTGATGGCTGTACAAGAGGAGATGACACCAGATGAACTGGCTGCACAGGCCAGAGATATCTTAATAACAGCAGCTAAAGACATGGTTCCAGTAAAGAAAACACAAAAGAATGGATGGATTATAGCAGGAACACTAGAACTGATAAAAAAAAAACGTAGAGAAATGAAGATGCAATGGAAAGTGACAAACAATAACAAAGAGTAATATAAATATTTAACAAAAAAAGTACGAAGAAATAAAAGAAAAGATCCAAACACAAAACAAAACAAAACAAAATAAAAAACAAAAAAACAATACATGCAAGATTGTTGTGAAAAAAAAGAAGAACATCAGAAGTGTAGAAGAGATAGCGAAATGTTTAAAGAAATGAAGACATTAATGAGAAATGTCACACCTAAGCTAAATGCAATTTGTGATGAGATGGGGAATACCCTGACAGAGACAGAGGAAATTCTAGAAAGACGGAAGGAATATTGCAGAGGAATGTATGAAACAACCAACTGTGAAAGCCAAAATCAACAATGTGAATTATTATTTGAGGAGAAAGAACCCGAACCGACAATAGAAGAAGTTTTATGGGCAATAAAGAATTTGAAAAAAGGTAAATCACCAGGATGTGATGAGATAACAGCTGCATTTATTAAAGCAAGAGGAAAGGAATGTGCAACAATCTATCATGCACTATGTAAAAAAGATATGGCATTCAGGTATTTGGCCAAAAGAATGGAAAATAACTGTATTCATACCGCTGCCAAAAAGGATAACCTGAAATTATGCACAAACTACAGAACTGTTGCCCTGATTAGTCATGCCAGTCATAATGGGTAGACTTCGAAAGAATAAAATAGAAGAGGAAGTCAATATGGCCCACGCTGGATTCAGACAAGGAAGAGGATCAAGAGATCATATATTCAATATAAGATTAATATTATAGAAATGCAGAGAGATTAATGGTAATCTATATTTAGCCTCTATAGACTACTCAAAGGCATTTCACTGTGTACAACACTAGAAACTTTTGGAATAATGGAAAAAAATGGGATTTCCAACATATTTGATACAATTAACATCACTGTTGTATCTAGACCAACAAGCAGCAGTAAGAATAAATAGTGAAAAAACATCTTGGTTTGACATAAAACAAGGGGTCCATCAGGGGTGCATATTGTCACCTTACTTATTTAACTCGTATACAGAAAATATAATGAGAATTGTTAAAGCAGACGTAGACAAAGAATATTCCAATGCCATAACAATTGGAGGTTATGAAATACCAGAGATTAGCTATGCTGATGACACAGTATTACTGTTCACAAAACAAAAAGAAATGGAAAGCTAATTATGTCAGTCCGTAACAACAGCGAAGAGCAAAACCTCTATCTTAATGCAAAGAAAACTAAATTGATGAAAACTGACAAAACAAACAAGGCAGCTGAAATATGTATCAATGAGGAAAAACTGGAAGAAGTGGAGAGCTTTGAATATCTTGGATCACTACTAACTAGTAATGAAGATACAATGAGGGAAATTAAAAGAAGGACATCTATCGCTCTTCAGAAAGTAAAACAACTAAAGAATCTGTGAAGAGGAGCAGACAAAACAACAAAAATAAGATTTTTAAGGCCATGCATCTTTCCCATCGCAAGATATGCTTATGAGACCTGGACACTAAACAAAACAGCTGAGAAACTCTTAAATGCCTTTGAATGTAAATGCTACAGAAAAGTTCTTCAAATATCATGGACACCAAAAAAAAAAAAAACAACAAATATATCCATACTATAATAACTTAATATTGAAGAAGGCTGGCTAGTAAAGAGGATTAAAGAGAGATAACTTAAATAGACACATTAAACGACATGATAATCTAGAGAAGACCGTCTTGGAAGGGTACATAATGGGAAAAAGAAAGAGAGGAAGACCAAGTCGAAGATGGCTTCAAGATATTATTGAAGGAAAGGGAACACACAATGCCATTTATGCTTTACGAACACTAACAGAAAGAGCTTTAGAAATACAGAAAGATCTCTATTTATGCTTCATTGATTACACCAAGGCATTTGACAAGGAGAAAAATAATGAAATTATTAAAATGCTTGAAGACATCAATATAGACGGCAAAGACTTGAGGATTGTAAAACATCTATACTGGTCATCAAGAATCGCAGTTCGAGTTGAAAATAGAATTGGAAAATATCAAGCTATAAAACAAGGTGTGCGAAAAAGATGTGTACTATCTCCAGACCTTTTTTCTCTGTATAGCGAGAATATTCTAAGAACAATCATCACAGAATCAGGCATAAAAATTGGAGGATACAATATTAATAACCTTCGGTATGCTGATGATACAGTGCTGATAGCTGAGAAGCAACAAGACGTGCAAAATCTCTTCGATAAAGTCGCCAAAGAAAGTGAACAGAAAGGCCTTACTTTGAACATCAAAAAGACAGAGACTATGGTTATATCTAAGAAACAGAATCCACCAGCATGCAGTATTAAATTAAACGGAACCATTCTAAAGCAGGTGCAGAAATTCAAATACCTTGGAGCAGTAATAACTTCAGATGAGAAATGCAGAACAGAAATTAGGAACAGAATAGGCCAAGCAAAGACTGCATTTCAGAGAATGAGAAACATATTAGCTAACACATCTTTATCAATGAATGTTAGAAAACGAGTCCTAAATTGCTATATTGAACCTGTCTTGTTATATGGAAGTGAATCATGGACAATAGACAAGTCTGCACAAAAATCATTGGAAGCAGCAGAAATGTGTCTTATTAGAAGAATGTTGCGAATCCCCTGGACAGCAAAAATAACTAATGAAGAATGTTTGAGAAGAGCTGGAGAGACAAAAAAACCTTGTCAAAAAAATAAGAGAAAGACAATGTACTTTCATAGGACATGCAATGAGAAGAAGGGGCATTGAAAATATTAAAACAACAGGAAAAATAGAAGGAAGAAGATCAAGAGGAAGACCAAGAGAAATGATACTGGACTGTCTGACGAGATGGTGTGAGAGGAGATCACCAACTGAACTGATGGCCTGCATGAAGTACCCTGGAGAAGCATAATAGCCAACGCCAGTCGGCACGGCACCTGATGATGATGATGATGATGATGATATATATATATATATAATGGATGTATGTTCCAGCATAATTCTAGAAAGCCTTCAGCTATTTTAGCTAACATTGGTACACATGTGACTTACAATCTCAAAAAAATACTGTGGTGGGACTTAGTTAACGTACTGTCCAACAAATTCAGTGCAGAATGAAAGTGTGGTCTAAGGGAGATAATCGTGAAATATAGCGGTGATGGCCTAAGAGCAGCATTTCTTCCTTCCCTTGGCAAGTTCAAATGGTTCTAATGGTCTCTTTTTATTTTCATTTTATTTGTTTACTCTTCAACTTCTGTCTGTTTCATCATACCTCTGGAACACCTGAAGCAATTTCAGCCTAACTTGGTACACGTATGTTCAATGTGGAAAGACTTACTGTGGGGGAAAGATACCCCTGTCACACTTATAGGGTGTGCTATGAAAAAATAATCGACAACGACCGACATTAGTCTCGACTCCTATAGTTTTCTGGGTGGATGAGAAGAGTAGTGATACTCCCGATGCCGTTTATGTCCATATTCAGCTCCCATCAGCATGGGGGTGAGAGAGAGGTGGGCGTTGGATGGAGGTGACATGTAAAAGTAATCGAAAACGACCGATATTAGTGTCGATTCCATAGTTTTCGAGGTCACTGGGATGAGCATTGACACTCCAGATGCCGTTTACGTCCATGTTCAGCCCCATCGGCATAGGGAGAGGGGGCTGAGAGGGGTTGAAAATTAGGGTGGGATCTCCATTAATTTTAGTACGGAACCTCGACCCGCCAAAACTTTGCAACGGCACAAGGCTGTCTGTAAAGAGGATGCTGGGCAATGTAGTTGAAGCGACTTTCTTAACAGGAAAGGAAGAGTTTGAAACAGTTCTTATCCCACGGATACCACTCATTACGACGGATCTCCATTTTAACTTTAAGAGATTGCAATTTCCAGTGAAACTTGCCTTCTCGATGAAGATCAACAAGTCACAGGGGCAGTCTACAAAGTATTTTTAGAAATTCACTATAATATTAATTAAACTCAAAACTTGATTATGAACACGATTTTTTGTTTCATCTCCAGGAAAAAGAATAAATAATTTCTTGGATGAACCCACCCTTGAGCAAGGTTGTTCGTGGGAGAAACATGACGATCTGAAATCCACTCCACATTATTAATAGTTAATAAATTCTCGAGCAACGCCGAATAAAAAGCTAGTGTATATATATATATATATATGAACGTGTGTGAGTGTGTATATTAGAACATGAAGCTGGAACGCCTGGAGCAATTTTTAAAAAAAAGTATCACACACACATATTACTTGCATATTACTTACAATCTGGACAATGCACCGCGGGTGTTATATCATCCCTAGGATACAACTATGACCCCTAGGGGTTGGGTTGACATGTAAAAATATCGAAAATGAGCGATATTAGTGTCGAATCCACAGTTTGTTTTCGGTGTCGCTGAGATGAATAGTTACACTCCCGAGACCGTTTACGTCCAAGTTCAGGCCCCACCGGCATGGGGGCCTGTGGGTTAGGTGGGAATTGGGTGACATGTACGAATAATGGAAAACGATCGATATTAGTGTCACATCAATAGTTTTTGGGGTCGTTGAGGTGAATAGTGACATTCTCCTTGCCGTTTAAGTCCAAGATCAGCCCCAGTCGGCATGGGGTCCTAGGGGTGGGTTGGGATGGGGTGACATGTACAAATAATTCGAAAACGAACGAAATTAGTGTCACATCCATAGTTTTTGGGTTCGCTGAGATGAAAAGTGGCACTCGCATGTTCAGCCCCATCGGCATTTATGGGTGGGGGGGGGGGGGGGTGAGAAGTGGTGAAAAATAAACTGTCCAAATTGACCGAGATTAGTGCCGAATCCAGTTTTCGGGGTCACTAAACCGATTGGCGACAGTCCTGAAGACAGTTAAGTCCACGTTTAGTCGATTAGAAGGAATAGGACTCTGCAGAACCGTCTAGTCTCTCTGGAACCTTCTAGAAGGTTGCGGAAATGAATAGAACTTTGTTGATTGGGATAAATAAATACCCGGGCACACACTGAGAAATCAGCTAATACATGTATACATACTGGTTAGCTGAGTCTTTTGTGGCTCCATTTACTATTCGGGCGGAACCAGGTTCATTCAAACAGTGGTATTTTTTTTCTGTTACATAACGAAAAGGACCCTGAGGCTCACCCAGCCTCTACACTGGGTACTATATAAATGTAGGAAAGTAAAGCGGCCAGGCGTGATACTCACCACATCACATTTTCATGTTCCAAAGGTCATGGAAAATACGGACATAACACCGAATTCCCACTTAGTGGCATTTAAACTGGGATTATATATATATATATATATATATATATATATATATATATATATATATATATATATATCTTATATCCTTCCCGTGCCGTTAAACGTCACATAGGGCTCACTAAGTAGTTCGCCAATTTTTCCTGTCTTTAGTGAGTCTTTCAACTTCATCAATGGATTTTATGCCTGTTAATTAAGCCTCTCTTAATAATGTCCTCTTTAAAGTTTCACGCCGTCTGCCTCTTTTTCTTTGGCCTGTTGTGTTCCACTTGATATCTTGTTTTGTGATTCTCTCATCGTTTCTTCTCATCAAGTGACCAACATATGTCAATCTCCTTTTCCTGATCACCCATGAGACTGGTTGTTGTTCAGTCATCTGTCTTATCTCTGCATTTTTCATGAATTCGTTCCACTTGATGCTGAGTATTTTCCTTAGGCATTTGTTTTCAGAAGAGTCTAATTTCTTGTCTATTTCTTTAGTTGTTTTCCAGCTTTCGCATGCATATATGAGGGTGGATATTACATTTGAATTGAATAGTCTTAACTTGGTTTTTGTGCTTATAACTTTTGAATTCCATATGTTCTCAAGATTCTTGAAGATCGATGCTGCTTTCGCAATTCTGATTCTAGCTTCCTATAGCAGTATTCGTGTAACAATGATAGTAAGGACATTATTATAGGTTTTTCCTTTTCAATTTTCTCCTGTTGCGATCCTTCGAGAAGGTCACGTGGTCTGCAAAACCCGTGACAGAAAATTGTAGGGGCAATGCTGAGTCGGTGGAGTTTGAGTCTTGGTTTGAACGTGTAACTGTGTGGACGTGTTTTGTCGAGCTGTGGGATGTCTTCGTGGAACAGATGAACATTTTAGTTGTACGTATGATTGGACTGGCCACATGGCAGGGATATCCAGCCGGCAGTCGAATTTAATGTTATTTCCATCAGCATTATCATAATCCCATCAATAAATGTTCCAAGTCACCGTTACCCAGGATGTACTTGAGTATCTGTACCAGTTGTCGTCAACGTGAGGTTTTGAACGAGCCTGGATGAGAAGTTTGTCTGGAACAGTGTGTAACTAATCCAGCAGGTGAGGGTGAGAGCTGGAATTATGTGTGTAACTAGTCCAGTAACCTCAACTCTCGAAGAGCAAGATGGAAGTCGACCCTGATGTTCACGTGCGTAACGTGAATCCGCACAACCTATGTCGACACGGCCTAGCTAACGAGTGTCATATACACAGCAAAGTCTGTGTCACCAAAAGATTACCTTGTTATTTCACAGATATCCACAGCATAAAACCTATTATATTCCTTTCTAGTGCCACTATTCTGGTCTATGTAGCTGCCAAGGTATGCACATTGATTGTCTTCTTCAATATCTGTTCCCTCCATGTGTATTTTTCCATTTTTATTAATGGGAATTTTCATTATTTTTGTTTTGTCCTTGTTAATTTCAAGTCCTATTTTGCTAGCCAGTGAAGACAGGCTATCTGTTTTTTCTTGCATGGAATTCACATTGTTACTAATAAGAGTTATGTCATCAGCAAAATCAAGATCTTCTAGTTGGGTCCCATGTACCTAGTCAATACCTGTGTTACCTGTGCAGCATTTTTTCATTATGAAGTCTATTGTAATCCCAAAAAGTAAAGGACACAGTATGCATCACTGTTTCACATCTGTTTAAATCAGGAACCATTCACTCATACCTTCTTCTGTCTTGACTGCACAAACATCCATTGTAGAAGCCTTAATGATGTTGACAATTTTAGATGGTATTACATATAGATTTAAAGTTCTCCATAATGAATATCTGTGTATGCTATCAAATGCCTTTTTAAAGACTCATTCATTCCTTTGCATGTCCCTTGCAGAACTTTGCCTCCCAAACAGCACTCCTGTAGGCCTCTCGGTTGTGAGCAAGATGGCCTGCTGCTGCTGCATCCATTTCCAGATCATCAACGATGTCTTGCAGCCATCTTCGTTTCGGTCTTCCTCTTTTTCTTTTTCCCATTATGTATCCTTCCAATACGGTCTTCTCTAAATTATCATGACGTTTAATGTGGCCAAAATATTTAAGTTTTCTCTCTTTAATCCTCTTTACTAGCCAGCCTTCTTCAATATTAAGCTCTTGTAGTATAGATATATTTGTTCTTTTTTGTGTCCACGATATTTGGAGAACTCTTCTATAGCATTTACATTCAAAGGCATTTATGTGCTTCTCAGCTGTTTTGTTAAGTGTCCAGGTCTCACAGGCATATGTTGCGATGGGAAAGATGCATGCCCTTAAAAATCTTATTTTTGTGGTTCTGTCTGCTCCTCTCCACAGATTCTTTATTTGTTTTACTTTCTGAAGAGCAATAGATGTCCTCCTTTTAATTTCCCTCATTGTATCTCCATTATTAGTTAGTAGTGATCCAAGATATTCAAAACTCTCCACTTCTTCCACTTTTTCCTCACTGATACATATTTCAGTTGCCTTGTTTGTTTTGTCAGTTGTCATCACTTTAGTTTTCTTTGCATTAAGATAGAGGTTCTGCTCTTCGCTGTTCTTGCGGACTGACATAATTAGTTTTTCCATTCCTTCTTGTGTTGTGGACAGCAATACTGTGTCATCAGCATATCTATATTTTGGCCAAACACCATAAGAAATAACATCTTATTGGCAGAAATGCAGATGAAACCACTGACAACAATTATTGAGGAAAGACGCTGGCGATGGTTGGGACATGTGCTCAGAATGACTGACAACTCACTACCAAAAATAGCACTAAGATGGACACCACAGGGGAACAGAAGTAAGGGTAGACCAAAAGAGACATGGAGAAGAACAACAGAAAAGATGTTGAGCAATAGAGGGCTCACCTGGGCAAGAGCAGAAAAAAAGGCGAAAGACAGGCATTTGTGGAAAACCCTTGCGGAAGCCCCATGTGCCCTGGGCACTTAAGGTTCAGAGAGAGAGAGAGAGCATATCTAATCTCTGGTATTTCATAACCTCCAACTGTTATGGCATCGTAATATTCTTTGTCTACATCTTCTCTAACATTCCTCATTATATTTTCAGTATACAAGTTAAATAAGTAGGGTGACAATATGCACCCCTGACGGACCCCTTGTTTTATGTCAAACCAAGTTGTTGTTTCACCATTTATTCTTACTGCTGCTTGTTGGTCTAAATACAGCAGTGATGTTAATTGTATCAAATGTGTTGGAAATCTCATTTTTTCCATTATTTCCCAAACTTTCTGGTGTTGTACACAATCAAATGCCTTTGAGTAGTCTATAAAGGATAAATATAGATTCACATTAAACTCCCTGCATTTCTCTATTATTAATCTTAGATTGAATATATGATCTCTTGATCCTCTTCCTTGCCTGAAGCCAGCTTGGACCATATTGACTTCTTCTTCTATTTTCTTTCGAAGTCTACCCATTATGATTTTTAACAGAATTTTACTGGCATGACTAATCAGGGCAACAGTTCTGTAGGTTTGTGCATAATTTCAGGTTACCCTTTTTTGGCAGTGGTATGAATACAGTTCTTTTCCATTCTTTTGGCCAAATACCTGAATGCCATATCTTTTTACATAGTGCATGATAGATTGTTGCACACTCCTTTCCTCCTGCTTTAATAAATTCAGCGGTTATCTCATCACATCCTGGGGATTTACCATTTTTCAGACTCTTTATTGCCCATAAAACTTCTTCCATTGTCGGCTCGGGTTCTTTCTCCTCCAATAATAATTCACACTGTTGATTTCTGCTTCCACAGTCGGTTGTTTCATACATTCTTTTGCAATATTCCTTCCATCTTTCCAGAATTTCCTCTGTCTCTGTCAGGGTATTCCCCATCTCATCACAAATTACATTTAGCTTAGGTGTGACATTTCTCGTCAATGTCTTCATTTCTTTAAACATTTCACTATCTCTTCCACACCTCTGATGTTCTTCTATTCTTTCACAACAATCTTGTATGTATTGTTTTTTGTCTTTTCTTATGTTTCTTCGTACTTCTTTTGTTAAAGTTTGATATTTATCTTTGTTGTTGTTTGTCACTCTCCATTGCGTCTTCATTTCTCTACATTGTTTTATCAGTTCTAGTGTACCTGCTGTGATCCATCTATTCTTTTGTGTTTTCTTTACTGGAACCATGTCTTTAGCTGTTGTTACTAAGATATCTTTGGCCTGCGTAGCCAGTTCATCTGGTGTCATCTCTTCCTGTACAGCCATCAGGATTTCGAAACGGTTCTTCACTTCTATACCGTATTGTTCTGGTATATTTGTAAGGTCAAAGCGGAGTGGTCTTGATCCCATAACTATCTTTTTTATCTTTATCTTCATGTCTGCTATTAATAACTCATGGTCCGTGTCACAATAAGCACTTGGTAAAGTTTTTGCTGATGTTATGCTTGACCTCCACCTTCTCTGCACTAAAATGTAATCTATTTGATTCCTGGTTTTCTCATCAGGTGATGTCCATGTGTAAAGTCTTCTTGGATGTTGTTTAAAAAGTGTGTTAGCGATCATTAGCTCATTTTCCATACAAAACGCCATTAGATTGTCACCTGCCTCATTTCTGTGTCCTATGCTAAATTTCCCTACAACATGTCCTTCATCTTCTGCTCTTTCTGTACCAATTTTTGCATTAAAATCACCCATTATAAATACAATATCATTTTTCCGTACCTGGTCCATTGTCGTCTGCAGTGTGTTATAAAAATGTTCTACTTCATCTTCTTCTGCTGCTGATGTAGGTGCATATACCTGGATGACTGTTACATTTCTAGGAATGCCCTTAAGTCTGATTGTTAGGATTCTATCACTTACTGGATTGTAGCCTAGTAATGCTTTTGATGTTGATTTGTCCAAATAAAAAGCCACTCCATTCTTTCCTCCTACTTCTCCGCCAGAATATATAAATATATTATCATTCTCGCTCTTAAAGTGTCCTGATCCTTTCCATCGATGTTCGCAGATTCCCAAAATGTGTATCCGCGTTCTTTTCATCTCGTCACTTATTACTTGATATTTTCCCTCATACATACTTCTTACATTCCATGTTCCTACTCTTATTTTTCTTTTTAGTTTGATGCAGGGGTTTTCCTTGGTAACACCGTCAGGATTTTGTCCGTCATCACAATTACTAGTACCGACCTCTGCCTCACACTCTTCCCCAGTGTTAAAATTAGATCTATCTGGCCTGGGGGACTCACCACCAGATCTTTTTCCTATTTGACTTTCCATGATTGCTG
The DNA here is from genome assembly GCA_009760885.1 of Achatina immaculata. NCBI lineage: Eukaryota > Metazoa > Mollusca > Gastropoda > Stylommatophora > Achatinidae > Lissachatina > Lissachatina immaculata. Next base: position 19,890,885 of record CM019698.1, read on the forward strand.
CTTGGGTTTCTTGGTATGGTTCCAGAAGGTAGTTTACCATTGCTTTCCTTCCGGGCAGTGACTGTACTAGTCAGTGATCGTAGCCATTGTCCCTACATTGAGATCATCTGCCTACCATCATAGAATGGTGACCATAACCAACATTATCTGTCAGCTGCTCTCCCATTCCATCCACCACCTGCTCCCATGGCTTCACGTCACCCTGATCGGGGGGCTATACGGGTACTCCACCTTGCCCAAGGGTGTCCCGTAGACTGACGGAGGTAAGGAGGCGTCTTACTTCTCCTTTGATAGGGGATACCCCTACCCCGCTAACCGAACTATGAAGTTCAATATTAATGGTTTCTGCTTTTCAATATGTTCTTCAAGTATTATTAGGAGAGTAAAGATCTGGTCGAGACAGCCTCTCCCTTTTCGAAATCCTGCTTGTTCTTCTCTCATTGCAGTATCCACTATATCTTTAAGTCTATTCAAAATGGCCTTGCAAAATACTTCTGACACAACTGATATTAAGGTTACTCCTCTCCAATTGTTACAGTCACTAAGGTTGCCTTTTTTTGGTTGTTATTTTAACAATGATTTCTTTTTTTTTTCAATTAGAAGGGACCTTTTCTTCTTTCCAAATCGTGTATACATTCTTTGTAGTTGTCTCATGTTGTCACTATTGATAGCTTTTAACATTTCGGCTGTTATTTCATTTTCACCCGCAGCTTTGTTGTTAGCCATTAAATTCACTGCTGTTTCAATTTCATGCAATTTAATTTCATCTAGGCTGATATTTAGTTGTAGGGCTGGTAAGTCGGTTTCAAGGTTTAACAATTCTTTTGGGTGTGGTCGATTAAGTATTTCTTGGAAGTGTTCAGCCCATCTTTGCTTTTGGTCTTTATTTGATGTTAATAGGGTTCCAGTTTTGCTAAGGATTGGTCTTTCTTTAGATGTAATAGTACATGTTACATTCTTTTCTATGTTATGTAAAGTTTTTCTGTCTCCTGTTTTTGCTGCTTTTTCTGCCTTTTTCGCCATATTGTCTATGTATTCTCTTTTATCTCTTCTAGCTGAACTTTTTTACTTTCTTGTCTAGTTCTTTGTATGTTGCTTTAGACTTGTTGAATGCAAAAACAGATCTTGGAAAAGATCTGTTTTTGCAATCAACATGTCTAATTTGGCTGCTCGTCTTTCATGTATATACTTCCATTTTTTGTGATATCCATGCTTTTCTATTTGGGTTTTTTTTCAGTCCAGCACTTGCTTTTGCTACTGCGATTATGGCTGTGCTGTAAGAATTCCATGATTCATCTATACCTATTTCTTCAATTTCACTGTGTGTTTTGGAATGACTGTCAAGTTCCTGATTGAAATTACTGTTAAAATTTTCTTCTTGTAGGCTGTGGCTTTTTATCTTTCTGTGTACTGATTTCTTGTGTTGGCTTTTCAATTTTAGTTTTATTTTCCCTATGCACAGGTTGTGATCACTGTTAACATCTGCACCCCTATAAGCCCTTACATCTATGAGAGATGTTCTGTATTGCTTTCTAATATAAAAATGATCTATCTGGTTTCTAGTTCTATCATCTGGAGATATCCACGTTGTTTTATGTATCTCTTTTTGTGGGAATATTGTGCCTCCAATGACCATGCCTTCCATTAGACATACTTCAATGAATCTGTCTCCGTTCTGATTAACCATGTCAGTTCCTTCTTTCTCTATTACTTTTTTAAAGTCGGTATTATCTTTCCCTACCTTAGCGTTGAAGTCCCCCATAGCAATTAGGATGTCGTGTTTAGGGACTTTGTTGATGATTTGTTGTACTTGGTGATAGAAGTCGTCTTTCCCATCATCATCTGCACCATTCGTGGGTGCATAACACAGTATTATTGTCATTCTTCCTCGTCTTAGGTTGCATCGTGCTCTTATTATACGACTGTTCACTGGTCCCCATTCTACACGGCTCTTTGCTGCTATGTTTGACATAATAATACCTACCCGATCTCGATGTTTACCATCAATAAACTTACTGTTTTCCGCCGATCTCTTACCTGCTTCTGGTCATCACATTTCACTGATGCCCAGTATGTCTAGATGGTATCTCTCCATTTCTTTGATGACTTGAGTAGTTTTTGTTGGTGCTGCCATCGTTCTTACGTTCCAGAATCCAATCTTTGTCACATGATTGGGCCGACGAATGAGCTCCTCGGAGTTGGCATCCCTGATGCTCGGTTGGTTTTTCTGCGAGTTTCCGTAACGATATCTTTTTTTTTCCCCATCTCGAGTCGCCTCTAGATAGGTCCCAGGATAAGGTTGTTAGCTTTATGCCCAACTCCCGGTACAGGATATGTGACAGATCAAGCGGAATTCCGCTGATTTCTGCATGCCGACGAAAGCGTTAAAAAACGTCAGCCATCTTGCACGTCACACCGGAAGTATATATATATATATATCAGGGACAACTTCTATTGTCATCTACTTTTTACAACGGTATTAGTAACACAAAGTATAATTCACTTATATCATTGCCTTGCATGCTGTCATACATTCCCAAGTTGAATCTACGGTCTGTTAAGTTTTTCCCCACCCACGCCCAATTATTACCTGAGCATCCGTTTATTGTAAAACAATGCCAAGTAAAATGTACGACGTAGAGAGGAGCCAGAGCAGAATAAGCTTTATCAGTATACCTCTTCAGAGACTTGAGACTCGACTTGAAGCTTTTTTATAAGGAACTGAGAGTCGACTTGAAGTTTGTTTTAAGTACTTGAGACTCGACTTGAAGTTTGTTGTAAGGACTTGAGACTCGACTTGAAGCTGCTTGCATTGACCTGGGACATGCCACGAAGTAGTTGAACGCATCTCTGTGATTTATGTTGGAGTACCGGCTGTAACGTCTACACGCTAAGGAAATAAAGAGGAGATTAAAGTCTGTGTATGGCTGACACAAATGTGTGAAATGTTGATTTTGTAAGCAAGTCCTATTTTTGTTGTTAAAAACTGAATGAAATGATTATTCTGGTCACATTGCTCACATTGCTTTACACTTGGCGAGTTTGTCAAAAGATAAAGAAACAAATGAAGGACCAGGCACCGCCAGTCGTTCAAGTGAAATTAAAGTTTTAACTCGATTCTGTTCTTCATTTTTTCTTGTACGTTTTAAATTTGTTTTTTTTAAAAATAAAGTTAATTTAGTAATAGTTCTGGACATAACTGTCAGTTTATTAGTATTTGAATGTAGTATTTGATTTTAAATGTGTGTCCATTTTCTCTTTACACATATCGCAATAATTTAATGTTTGTGTGTACAAGTAATATTAACAATACCTTTGTTTCAGCCAGTGAAATATTCATTTGTGTATGTGTGGGTGGGTATGGGTATATATATATATCGCTTGTCAGAGGAGGGTACTTCCTATGTTGATCTAAAGAAGCTGTGTTGTTGTTCCGCTCTCTGCAATAAAGAGTTTGCTGCATCATCATCATCATCATCATCGTCATCAGGTGCTTGCCGAATGACGTTGGCTATTATGCTTCTCCAGAGTACCCGATCCTTCATGCAGGCCATCAGTTCAGTTGGTGATCTCCTCTCACACCATCCCGTCAGACTGTCCAGTATCATTTCTCTTGGTCTTCCTCTTGATCTTCTTCCTTCTATTTTTCCTGTTGTTATAATATTTTCAATGCCCCCTCTTCTCATTGCATGTCCTATGAAAGTACATTGTCTCTCTCTTATCTTTTTGACAAGGTTTTTTCTCTCCAGCTCTTCTCATACATTCTTCATTAGTTATTTTTGCTGTCCAGGGGATTCGCAACACTCTTCTAATAATCCACATTTCTGCTGCTTCTAATGATGTTTGTGCAGACTTGCCTATTGTCCATGATTCACTTCCATATATCAAAATAGGTTCAATATAGCATTTTAGGACTTGTTTTTCTAACATTAAATGATAAGGATGTTTTAGCTAATATGTTTCTCATTCTCTGAAATGCAGTCTTTGCTTGGCCTATTCTGTTCCTAATTTCTGTTCTGCATTTCCCATCTGAAGTTATTACTGCTCCAAGGTATTTGAATTTCTACACCTGCTTTAGAATAGTTCCGTTTAATTTTATACTGCATGTTGGTGGTTTCTCTTTCTTAGATATAACCATAGTCTCTGTCTTTTTGATGTTCAAAGTAAGGCCTTTCTGTTCACTTTCTTTGTCCATTTTATCCAAGAGATTTTGCAGGTCTTGTTGGTTCTCAGCTATCAGTACTGTGTCGTCAGCATACCGAAGGTTGTTAATATTGTATCCTCCAGTTTTTATGCCTGGTTCTGTGATGATCGTTCTTAGAATATTCTCGCTATACAGAGAAAAAAAGGTTTGGAGATAGTACACATCTTTGTCGCACCCATTGTTTTATAGGTTGATATTTTCCAGTTCTATTTTCAACTCAAATTGCTGATTCTTGCTGCAAGTATAGATGTTTTACAATCCTCAAGTCTTTGCCGTCTATATTGATGTCTTCAAGCATTTTAATAATTTCATTATGTTTCACCTTGTCGAAAGCCATGGTGTAATCAATGAAGCACAAGTGGAGATCTTTCTGTACTTCTAAAGCTCTTTCTGTTAGTGTTTGTAAAGCATAAATGGCATTGTGTGTTCTCTTTCCTTCAACAAATCCAAACTGTTCATCTGCTATTTCCATTTTTATCTTTCTCCTTGTTCTTCTCATAATTATTCTCAGAAGTAGCTTCGTTATGTGACATGAGAGGCTGATAGTCCGGTCGTCTTCACATTCGTTTGCACCTGGTTTCTATGGTAGTGCTATAAACGTGGATTTAATAGGATCACTGGGAATATAACCACTGTTGTAAATGCCATTCAGTAACTTGGTTATTATTTTTATTCCTGTCTCCTCTAGTGTCTCTATTTCTTCTATCGTTATATTATCAGGCCCAGTCGCTTTTCCTTTCTTCATGTGTTTGATAGCATCTATGATTTCATCTTCAAGTATTGGCGGTCCATCACAGTTTTCAGTATCTGGTGTTAATTCTGGTCTTTCTCCTCCATATAGCTGCATATATATATATATAATATATATATATATATATATATAATATATATATATATATATATATAATATATATATATATCTGAACCTTAAGTGCCCAGGGCACATGGGGCTTCCTCAAGGGTTTTCCACAAATGCCTGTCCTTCGCCTTTTTTTCTGCTCTTGCATATATATATATATATATGAAATGCAGATGAAACCACTGACAACAATTATTGAGGAAAGACGCTGGCGATGGTTGGGACATGTGCTCCCAATGATTGACAACTCACTACCAAAAATAGCACTAAGATGGACACCACAGGGGAGCAGAAGTAAGGGTAGACCAAAAGAGACATGGAGATGAACAACAGAAAAGATGTTGAGCAATAGAGGGCTCACCTGGGCAAGAGCAGAAAAAAAGGCGAAGGACAGGCATTTGTGGAAAACCCTTGCGGAAGCCCTATGTGCCCTGGGCACTTAAGGTTCAGATATATATATATATATATATATATATATATATATATATAGAGAGAGAGAGAGAGATAAGAAAGAGATGGGTTAGTGTTAGAATCAAGAAATTTTCTTCTTATTTATTTATTTTATTTTCATTTCCCTGTTTCTTTCTTTATTTTGTGTTCACTTGACAGGTTTTGTGAGCGATGTCATAGAACAAAACAATTGAAGAGCAAAGATAGTGGATATTTAAGCAGTATGGGAAGACTGAAAGTGACGAAAGGATGTACAGAGTATAGCGAGAGGCGTCTGACACAAGGCTAATACGTTTGATATTTTATCATATCAGAGATGCTACTGGTTCAGTGACCAAAATCTGGACGTCCTCGGACGTGACAGAGGATGAGATGAAAATTGCTTTGACATTCTTGAACATCTCGCCATAAATTACGTCTGTTTCCAGTTTTCAGGCAAAATAAACAGACATCGCTGTGTGTACTGAGCAGATGAAAATCCTCGTGTGTTTATCACAACCATCTAGTTGTGGCAGAATAGGGTGAACTGCCCATAGGTAGTGTCCTGTAGTTAGCTTTTCTTTACGCAACTCTGGATGCTGACAGTTATCTAAACTTGTTGCTCAACGTCTTGGTACCAGAACTTTTCTACAAGCAACTATGGATGCTGACAGTTATCTAAACTTGTTGCTCAATATCTTGGTACCAGAACGTTTCTATAAGCAGCTGTGGATGCTAACAGTTATCTAAACTGCTTGCTCAACGTCTTGGTACCAGAACTTTTCTACAAGCAACTGTGGATGCTGACAGTTATCTAAACATGTTGCTCAATATCTTGGTACCAGAACTTTTCTATAAGCAGCTGTGGATGCTAACATATATCTAAACTTGTTGCTCAACGTCTTGGTACCAGAACTTTTCTACAAGCAACTGTGGATGCTGACAGTTATCTAAACATGTTGCTCAATATCTTGGTACCAGAACTTTTCTATAAGCAGCTGTGGATGCTAACAGTTATCTAAACTGCTTGCTCAACATCTTGGTACCAGAACTTACAGCAAGGGCTGACGTCGCTGAGCTGTTCTTTCAGCAGCGTGGGACCTCTTCTTATCGTCTTTGACAACAGCCTCCCACAGCGTTTTATCACGCCGAGCAGTTGCACTGACTGGCCACCATCTTCACCTGACCTGACACCAATGGACTTTTTAATTTGGGAAGTAGTAGAGGTTACTGGGACGTAATAGAGGATATTGGGATGTAGCTGAGGTTATTGGGACGTAATAGAGGATATTGGGACCTAGTAGAAAATGTTGGGATGTAGTAGACGATATATTTATGCGAGGAATGGCCCAACGGACGAACTGAAGGAGTTTATTTCTCTAGCATTTATGAGCGGTGATGCCAACTCTAACATGTGTGTTACTGTGCGTCAAAGTGTCAGAAGCAGTTGCCAGAAAAGATATTTCCAGCACATAAGAGATTAAGCATCACTGTCCTCCTTCTGGCCCAGACTGTCTTCTTGGACCCTACTCTAACTCCACATAAGAGATGAAACATTAGTGTTCTCCTTCTGATACAGCCTGTCTTCCTGGACACTACTATAACTCCACATAAGAGATTAAGCATCATTGTCCTCCTTCTGGCCCAGACTGTCTTCATGGACCCTACTCTAACTCCACATAAGAGATCAAGCATTACTCTACTCCTTTGGCTCGGCCTGTCTTCCTGGACCCTACTCTAACTCCACAGAACAGATAAAACATTCAGCATAGACACTCCAAGCACCCACAACAAACATGTTTCTCGACAAACTCTTCCGTGAACTATCAGCAAACATACTCTTGGGTAGAAGCTGCGGCATGCGGTGGGGCATATATGTGGTTGTCTCGAGTGCAGTGAAGCCAGAGTCTGAATTTTTAACTTTGAACCTCGAACTCAGACATACAAAACATCTCGGCTGTGATGTATGTTGCTACATCTGATGAGTTCGAATTTCGATAGAACTCAAGGGACGCGTATATTTCCTCCAATATGTCTATTGAATGCAAGACGCTGGGTTGACTGATAGTCGTTATGACATGACTATTACTGGACTGTTTGCAACTATTATGAGGAATGACGTAACTTTAAGTTATCAGATGTTATGAAATAGACAGTAATATTGTAATTTGCACCATACTTGATGTTTTGTAACAGAATGTGTATCCCAGGGTACGCAACCATGCAAATAGCCAAATACATTTAACGCCCCTTAGTGTTTGTTCAGATACACGGGTTGTCAGAGTGACTGCCCCTGGATTTTGAGCTCAACAGTGTCTTGCACGAGATGTGTATGTAGAACTGAGTGTTGGTTGGAAAGTAGGAAAGCTGTGCTTTTGGCATCAGTCCTGTGTTTTCCTGGATTATTTTAAGTTTGTAGCTCTGTTTTCGTAGTATTGGTATGTGGCTTTGGCATATGCTGTGTCAAGTGTTCTATGGTTTACATGAGATGTCTTGGCTGGATCACTGTTCAGTGTTTATCATAGAGCAATTTGTGACGTTCTCAAAGTATGACATTTTGGTGTTTGTTAAAATCGTCTCAGCTGAGGCGCCATGTGAAGACAGTGATGGTAGTCTTCGTTATGCAAACTTGGGGGTCACAGTGACAATTTAGAGCGTCCTGTACTAGTTTGCCATGTCTGAAATATGTTTACCGCTTCAAGAGAGGTTTGATGATAAGCATTCTGCAACCTGACCATTGATCTCTTTAATCATATTTATGATGTAACTCTGCTTCTGGTCGTGATTATGTACAAGGTTTTTTCCCAATTTTTTTTCAGACGTTACCCCATCCGACGAAGTTAAATTAGTGCTTCTTTTTCACCCGCATGGTCAGATGGTTAAAAAAAATATTTATCACCATCGGCCACTAATCCAACTCGACCCCGACACTCGCGATATCTTCTCCGATCCACCCTTATTAGCATGCAAAGGAGAACCAAATCTGAAGGACATTCTCGTCTATAACCACCTGACGCGGAACCTTCCATATGTTGGGACATGAAAATGTAACCGCCCTCGCTATTTTACTTGCCTTATATTCTGGGAAACGAAAACGATCACCTTTCCCAAAACTATCCTCACTCTTCACGAGGGATTAACACGCGAGTCCCGTAATGTGACATATGCCATTGTATGCAAAATATTCAGGATAACCTACATTAGTGAAACTTATCTCAGATTAGGGGACGGCAAGCAGATACATCTGTACGACATCGCTCAGCATGCTTCGAAACCAGTCCCTAATCATTTCAACGGTCCGAACCACAGAGGCAAATCTAATTTTCTGGTAACAGCCATCAAACAATGTCACGTTGATGACAGATTACGCTTAGGGCTTGAGAACTGCTACATTCAGGAACACGGTACGCCGGAACCACACTGTTTGAACTCGCTATTCAGCTACATCTAACATTCCCCTCTTTCACTATCATAATCCATCTGAACCAACTCCTACTTCCTTCTCACTTGTAAAACATAGTTCAGAACCTCATCACATAGTTCAGAACCTCATCACATAGTTCAGAACCTCATCACATAGTTCAGAACCTCATCACATAGTTCAGAACCTCATCACAAAGTACACAAACCATTTACAAGAGAATGCCGAAAATGAACGGAGGGAAAAACACAAGTAGAAGTAAATGAACGTATTAATAAACACACAATTGCTGAGGATATAATCTTATCAGCAGGAGAACTAGAGGGCGGGTTTGGCCTCTATTTACTTCCGCATACTTCAACCTGTACATGTGTAAATAACTGATAAATCGCACATCAAATAACAACACATGGATACACTGTCCATGAGTCGACGGAAACGACAAGGCTGATCAACAATGAATGAATGAATGATCTTTATTTATTATAAAAGCGTGAAATATTTACTCGCAGGCCTGTCTTACATTTTCCTCTTTATCACTCCATCTTTCATTCTTCTCACACACTTTATTTAATAAAGTATACAAATTACATGAATGTATGTATGAAAATATGGTGGGGGGGGGGGGGATATAGGTGCATGGGCGAGATTGAATCGTTCCATCAAAATGGACAAATTGGAGTTCTACGAATCCACCAAACAGCAACTCGAGGAACAACTAAAATCTCAACTAAATGTTAGATTACCTGCAACACACAACCAACACAACATTGGAACTACTTCTCTGAAAATATGTCCTGATGTTAAGGGCCGAACACATATGGGCGTGCCCTGAATGAAATGAGGTACCTCCCCGGGATCAGTAATAGAGCTAGACCCTTTACAGTTTACAGCTTGTCTTGTCTTTTATTTCCTTGTAACTGCGAGCTGGTGTTCTTTGCAGCCGATGCTGTGAAGATATTGAGGCACAACATCGTATCTGCGCGGGTGCGGGTTATAAATGTTCCTGTCCCGGAGTACAGGTAAAAAGCCGGGAGCTACAACGCAGATTCCACCGCTTGAGGACTATGGCGACCCCTGCAGTGATTGTCAGGCTAGGCCTGTTATTGAGGGTACCATCGGAGAGGTGAGACAGTCTTGTTCAGATATGGTTCGCCAGCCGTAACATAGGCATGCCAGCTATAGGTCACTGTTTGTCAAAATGGACAGCTTCTTCTGCCCAGTTTATAGCTTGGTATAAACTATATTGCAAAACTGTGAAAATATAGTTCACACAAAAGAGAAAATACGAGCATGGTTCATAGAAAGGAGAACTGTATAAGCATAGTTCACGCTAACACCAAAGAGAGCATTAAGAACATAATTCACACAAATCAAGAACGTTATGAACGTAATTCGCATTATGAATAACAGCAAGAATATAAATCACACCAAGAAGAAAGCTATGAACATAGTTCACTAAAATAAGCATGATATAAATATAATTCACACCAACACAATGATATATGTACAGCACACACGGAACGGTTATACTCACGTCAGTAGATTCAGACAGCGAGTGAGGAAATCTTCAGAGACTGTACACAGACTATTGGTAACAGCTTCTTTATTAACAGTTTTTTTCATCGATCCCCCGAGACAGAAAATAAAAGCAACTAATCAAACTGTCATCTGTTGACTGAATTATTTGGGTCAGAACAACTCAAGCGTCTTGTTCAGCTGATCATGCTCGGGTAAAAAAAAACACATATATTTGTTTTGTATCATAACAACCCAAATTTTGTTTAGTTGGTTAATGTATGTATGACTCACAAAATCACATCCTGCAGAATAACACAAAGATGCACATAACATCCACTTTCCAGAGACGTAACGAGGCAAAGACAGGTGGGCCACCATGTGGATGTACAATTTGGAGACGACAATAATTTGAAGTGAAAATACTCTATTTCTACTTTACCTGAAATGCAACTATTTTATTTCAGAAGGCGCTAGTTTATAATTAATTCCCTTAGGCGCAATCAATGATATTTCCTGCTTTGGTTTGGACAATATGAGGTGGTGTCTGAAAGTTCTCGGTTTGTACTAGCCGTGACTGTACCGTTCGACAAAAAGCTGGAGACATTAAAGATCATTACTCTTAAGGCTGGTTAGACAGTCTGTCACATGATATTCTAATAGGTGAGTCATTTACATGTTCCTTGAGAAGCTTTGCCTCCCTAAGAGCTCTCCTGTAGGCCTCTCCATTGTAAGCAAGATGCCCTGTTGCTGAAGCATCCTTTCTCAGATCATTAACGAAGTTTTGCAGCCACCTTCGCCTTGGTCTTCCTCTCTTTCTCTTTCCCATTATGTGTCCTTCCAAAATTGTCTTCTCTAAATCTCATGACGTTTAATATTTCCAGAATATGTAAGTTTTCTCTGTTTTTAATGGTGTGTTTTTTTCTCTGTTGAACTGTTTCTAATGCGTACATGTGCTAAATTTCTGCTCGAGCTTTAGTGACCCCGTGTCTGAAATCTTTATAGCGGCTAACAAACTCCAGCAACGTGTCTGCACCACATTTTGTCTGAGACTCGGCAAATCTGATACTGAGACCCTCAGAATACTTTCTTCAGTCTTCTGGCTAACATTGTTTAGACCGATCACAGTTTCAGAGTTACATGTGCGTCTCAAGAATTGTCAGATATCAGTTGAAGATGTCGAGTGTTCAAGGTGACCAGCCAGCAAAAAACCCAAGAAAATGAGAAAAACATTATAAAGCCGTACTTGAGGACCGTTGTCAAACAACCCATCAGTTCTCTCATATGAAGCCATACTTGAGGACCGTTGTCAAACAACCCATCAGTTCTCTCATATGAAGCCATACTTGAGGACGGTTGACAAATAATCCATCAGTTCTCTTATATGAAGCCATATTTGAAGACCGTTGTCAAACAATCCATTGAGATTAAAATGCGATGTTAATACCATTCAAACGAGAAAAACACAAAACACAAAAGAATAGAACAAAAATATAAACTAATCGGATAAGAGACAAGTCATGATGGGAGGAAAGCACTGAAAGAAACAGTTACGACTTCACAAGTATTAAATGTAAATGTATTGTTAGGTTAGTAAACAACTTATGATTTCCCTACTACCCACAAAGAATGGAACAGTTGACAACGCGTGTTTTCCTCTCTACCTGCAGTCAGCAGCACAGCTTAAAATACATGGTTTATATGTTAACACAGAGAATATGATCATGGAGAATGGGTGGTATACCTACTACCCGCAAAGATTGTGACAGAGAACAATGGGTGGTTTAGCTACTACTCGCAGAGAAGGGGTGGTTACATTACTATTCTCATTTTTATCATTACCATAACAGAACAAGCAAACCTCTGTCTCGTTGGACAGGCTGCTGCAGCACACAACAGCCTGTTACTAGATGGCGCTAGGTGAGAGTAGAGAGTGCTTTGATTGATACTCCTACAGAAAGATCCACCTATGACACTACATTCTCGTTCACAACCAAATCGATAAAGCTGACCTCATATTTCATGTATACATCGCAGGTAATGTGACCTCGCTCCTTCCCCGCAAGATTTAGCCGAACTTAACAGAGACAAGACATTTCTGTACTCAATGTCATAACAACAAAAATAATTTCCTACATGAGTGGATATGTCTTTATGTCAAATCGCTGCTGACGTGGCCTGAAGTTTCTAGTTCGGGAGAATGGTTCTCAAGATATCATTATCGTGCTCTCAGTGTTTATACAACTTAACACACACAAATCTGCGCCTTCAGTAGAGACTTGAGAAATGATCTTGGGCGGGGGAAGGCAGGAAGGCTCTGGGTCATGACTCCTAGCATGATTGTGCTGCTCCTGGCTCCCATGTGAGATGCTACAATAAGGCACCTGATATGTACCACTATCATCCTGTGTTTACAATCATATCTCTTCTTTACAGAACATTATGTTTTTTCTCTGTCTCCCGTCCATCTCTTTGTGTTATTCACATGTCTCCTGTCCGTCTCGTTTTCTACTTGTCTTCTGAATGTTGCCTTGTGTTTTCTATCTGTTTCCTGTCTGTTTCCTGGCGTTTCTTGCCTGTTTTATTATGTTTGCTGTCTATCTCATTTTGTTTTTCACCAGTATCCTGTATCCATATGTTGCCTATCTGTCTCTTTATGTTTTACCTGTCTCCTATCTGTCTCCTTATGTTGTCCACGTAGTTTATGATTTTTCCTATCTGTCTCCTTATGTTGTCCATGTAGTTTCTGGTTTCTATCTGTCTCATGTTTGTATCCTTGTGTCTTCCATTTGTCTCCACTGATATCATTTTCTTACTTTTAGCACTTCTCCATGTTTGGAAGTTTGTTAACATAATCCTAACATTTAATATTGTCTGAAACATTTCGTCTCACAGGTTATAGATGTTAGGTGCTCATGTTTCTCTATTTTCCACTGTTCAGTTCCAGAAATGCGAATCATAATTCAGACATCCTTGCCCAGGGCGGAGAAAGTTGTTTTGTTGATGGTTGCCATTTTTAATCAGTGTGGAAACTTCTAGATGCGACGAGGAATCAGTGTGGAAACTTCTACAAGCGACGAGGAATCAGTGTGGAAACTTCTACATGCGATGAGGAATCAGTGTGGAAACTTCTACATGCGACGAGGAATCAGTGTGGAAACTTCTACATGCGACGAAGAATTAGTGTGGAAACTTCTACATGCGACGAAGGATTAGTGTGGGAACTTCTAAATGCGACGAAGAATTAGTGTGGGAACTTCTACAAGGGATGAGGAATCAGTGTGGAAACTTCTACAAGCGACAAATAATCAGTTTGGAAACTTCTACGGCGACGAGGAATCAGTGTGAAAACTTCTACATGCGACGAGGAATTAGTGTGGAAACTTCTACATGCGACGAAGAATTAGTGTGGGAACTTCTACAAGCGACGAGGAATCAGTGTGGAAACTTCTACAAGCGACAAATAATCAGTTTGGAAACTTCTACATGCGACGAGGAATCAGTGTGGAATATACACTTCTTCTTCTTCTTCTTCGTTCGCACTGTCTGTCTATATCTGCAGTCCTGTCTCTTGGATACATTTCACTGTTTTTTGTAACTCATGTATGGAACCGTAGAGCTTATCTTCTTTAGTGGTTTCACTGGGCCAGTAATTATTTCTCAGTGTCTCGTAGTTGATGCAGTTCTGGAGGATATGTTCCACGGTTTGGGGCACCTGGGCACATGTACATAGATTAGTAGTACCAACCTTAAACTTTGTATACATATGACTTCAGAGTCGGCTGTGTCCTGTTCGGAGACGGAAGATGGTGACTTGTTCCTTTCTGTTTAGCATGTGATAGTCATCATGTGGTGGTGTTTGTGGCTTCCTGTAGGTTTTTATCATGCTTTTCTTCTGATTATAGGTGACTGGTATGTCTGGTTGCTCCATTTCAGTGCCCTCTTTGGCCAGATGGTCAGCTTTCTCATTGCCTGGTATCCCACAGTGGGAGGGAATCCATTGCAAAGTGACTCCATGTTGTAAGCCAATTTTTGACTGGAATATACACAACTCACAACGTTCAGTTTTACCTGCACTTACACCATGTTAAAATGGTATTTATTGCAAGGAAACCGTTTTAGAAATATTTTTATTGAATATTTTGCTCAGACACACGAGTTTACAGACCAGGTTTAGCCTGCTTAATAAACATCTATCAGATTTGTATAGCTCCAAGACAGCGGAATTTCACATCATATTTAACATGACAAGATCTCTATGATTTGTATAGCTCCGAGACAGCAGACAGTCACAACATATTTAACATGTCAAAATCTCTATGATTTGTATAGCTTCAAGACAGCAGACTATCACAACATACTTAACATGATCAGATCTATTCGATATGTACAGCTGCAAGACAGCGGACTGTCACAACATATTTAACATGACAAGATCTCTCTATTGTGTATCGCTCTGTGATCATCACTGTACTAGAGAGAAAAATGGAAGCTCCCAAAGATTTTGAGAAACATTTGTCATAAATATAGAGTTTTCTGTTTCTTATCAAATAATAAATGTTACTTGGACATTAAAAATGTTCCCCTAACAACGGCCTGATAACCGTTGAGTGGAAAAAGAAAAGTGACATTTTCTCCATCCTCTTCTACCTGAATCAAAATGGCTGACTATTTGTCGCCTTCGAGTAGGCGTTCTATGTTAGCAATATCGTCTATGTCGTCAAACATTAGTTGTTTTTTTTTCCTGTTATCTCTTAGTGTTCTCGTAAATCTCATGAGAAAAACAACATATGTTACCAGATAAAGTTGAGTTACCTCCGCACGATCGCCATATGTGCCTTCTTGTACATTCCATTCCTTTGTTATCTCTTATAGAACAATGAAACACGGCTTTATTTCGTGATCTTCAGACAAAGCAAAGATCGAAGCTTTATATATCACAGTGACACAAGAATGCATACATGAAACAGACAAGATAAAGCAATACTAGATATGAGGTGTTTCTTTATGACAAGAAAGAAAAGAGCAAGACACCCACACAAAATTGTTTCCTGTCAAGTTTCTGCTTCATCCTCTTCTGAACAAAAACTGAACAGAGACGAAGTAATAGCATGAAGGAGTAACATGAAGCAATAAGATGAAGCAATAACATGAAGTAATAACATGAAGCAATAACATGAAGCATGAAGCATTAAACCCGTGCATAAATCAGATAACAGACTGTGATACAGTCTTCACTGTCCACACAAGAAAACTGAGTTTGAGACAATAGTGTAATGTCTGATATCCTAAATTCATAGAAAAGAAACTATCCCAGCAGTCTGTGTTAATAGTAATATCTTCAACAAATCCTGACTAACTCTGTATCTGTAGTGAATCATATCACTAATTCTTCGTGTATCTGTAGATACTGTTACCTCTAACACTCTGTGTATCTGTAGATATTTCTCTAACTCTTTGTGTATCTGTAGATACTGTTACCTCTAACACTCTGTTTATCTGTAGATGTTTTCTCTAACTCTTTGTGTATCTGTATATACTGTTATCTCTAACACTCTGTGTATCTGTAGATGTTTTCTCTAACAGTTTGTGTATCTGTAGATACTGTTATCTCTAACACTCTGTTTATCTGTAGATGTTTTCTCTAACAGTTTGTGTATCTGTAGATACTGTTATCTCTAACAGTTTGTGTATCTGTAGATACTGTTTTCTCTAACAGTTTGTGTATCTGTAGATACTGTTATCTCTAACACTCTGTTTATCTGTAGATGTTTTCTCTAACTCTTTGTGTATCTGTATATACTGTTATCTCTAACACTCTGTGTATCTGTATATACTGTTATCTCTAACACTCTGTGTATCTGTAGATACTGTTATCTCTAACACTCTGTGTATCTGTAGATACTGTTATCTCTAACACTCTGTGTATCTGTAGATACTGTTATCTCTAACACTCTGTTTATCTGTAGATGTTTTCTCTAACAGTTTGTGTATCTGTATATACTGTTATCTCTAACACTCTGTGTATCTGTAGATACTGTTATCTCTAACACTCTGTTTATCTGTAGATGTTTTCTCTAACTCTTTGTGTATCTGTAGATACTGTTATCTCTAACACTCTGTTTATCTGTAGATGTTTTCTCTAACTCTTTGTGTATCTGTAGATACTGTTAACTCTAACACTCTGTTTATCTGTAGATGTTTTCTCTAACAGTTTGTGTATCTGTAGATACTGTTATCTCTTTGTGTATCTGTAGATAATATTATCTCTAATTTCTTATATGTCTACTGAGAATATTATCTCTATTTCTTTGTGAATATATAGATAATCTTAAATCTAACTCTTTGTGTATCTGCAGATAATACATCTCTAACGTTTATTGTTTCTGACGATAATCATAACCCTTTCTTTGTTTATATGTGAAGATAATCATAATAGAGTAATGAACATTGAACTGATCGATACAAAGATCACAGAGATATGGCTTCTTGTAAGAACGTTAAGAGTTCAAAGCTTCAAAGGTTCGAAATTCAGACTCTGGCTTCACTGTACTCGGGGCAACCTCATATATGCTCCACCGCATGCCGCAGTATCCATCCAAGATTATGTTTGCTGATAACTGATTGTAGCCTGCTGTGTCAGGGCAACCTCTGTACTCACCTGGAGATTGGGGGGGGGGGGATTGTATGTCCTCACACCAGTTATCACGTGACGTTTGTATGACATTGTACATAATACAACCACACACTCAACAGTATTTGAGTTCAATCCCTCCTAGAGAGTTGAGAGGGCCCCATGGGTGTGATCTAGAACCCTTGTTGTGTACTTGGGTTGGGTGCTCACCAGATTCTTATTGTGCATGCATGTATGTGGGAAAGGATGATGGGGTCCCCATTTGCGGAACCAAAAGTGGTCCACACCCCAAGTCTGTATACTACTAAGGAAGGAAGGAACATTTCTATTCCCCCAAGTCCTCAGATTTATTTTCTCTCTCGCTGCTCTAGTTTATTGTTGAACTATACTTAACTCTTGTCGGTCTCTCTAGTTCCTCTTCTTTCCTCTTCCACCCTCAGCAGCCACATTCTGCCCAATTTCAACAGAGAGCGGGTCGCAGATAAGTTTCCTTGTGCGTTTTTTTTTAAATTTTGTTTTCTTTTTTCTTTTGTCCTTGATAAAGACACTTTGCCGAAATATTGGGTTGTTACTATTGTTTTTCATATCTTGTTCATTATTCCTACCTCTTATTACAAACAATTTATGCTGAAGAAGAAAGTAGTAAGCCATTGATTACCTACGTCAGGTGTGGCATACCTTAGCCGGCCAAACTATTCTACTCCGCCTCTCTCTCTCTCCCTGATTCTCTCTTTCTTTCTCTCTCTCTCTCTTTCTCCCTTTCTCTTTTTTTTCATCAAAACTATTCCTATTTATTAATATTAGTGTATTAAAATGAAGTATATACAAATGAGTATATGTATATGTATATATATATATATATATATATATATAGAGAGAGAGAGAGAGAGACAGAGACAGAGAGAGAAGACATTTATTACTAAATCTGTAGATATATTAAAGCTGAAGTTTTAGTTATCTGACATAGAAAACAGCTGTAGTGTACTGCACTGTACTGTACCAAATACAGTGAAACCGTATACAGGAAGGCTGTAGTTTATTGTACTGTACGAAATACAGTAACACCGTGTACATGCAGGGACCCTAATAGAAAACAACTGTAGTCTGACGTACTGTATTGTACTGTACTGTGCTGTACGGTACCACTCGCAACACCGTGAACAGGCAGGGGGCCCAGGAGAAAACGGCTGTAGTCTACTGTACTGCACTGTACCAAATATAGTCAAACCGTGTACACGCAGGGCCCCAAAGACAAAACAGCTGTATTCTACTCTATTGTACCAATACAGTAATGCAGTGTACAAGCAGAGCCTCCAAGAAAAAACACTTTAGTCTATTGTCCTACGGCAATTTCAGTGGCAAAGTGTACAGGCAGGGCCCCCAAGTGAAAATAGCTGTAGTCTACTGTACTGTACTGCAAAAAATTCAATGACACCGTGTACAGGCATCATCCCCAAGAGAAAACAGCTGTAGACCACTGTACTCTACTAAATACAGTGACACCGTGTACAGTCATGACCCCCAAGAGAAACAGCTGTAGTCTACTGTACTGTACCAAATACAATAACACAGTGTACAAGCAGGGCCCCCAAGAGAATAAATTGAAGTCTACTGCACTGTACGAAATACAATAACAACGTGTACATGCTGGGGTCCTAAAAGAAAACAGCTCTAGCATACTGTACTGTACTGTACCAAATATAGTCACACCGTGTACAGGCAGGGCCCCAAAGACAAAACAGCTCTAGCATACTGTACTGTACTGTACCAATACAGTGACACAGTGTACAGTCAGGGCTCCAGAGGAAACACACTTCAGTATGCTGTCCTACGCAAATTTCAGTGACACGTGCCTCTAGGCAGGGCCCTTAAGAGAAAACAGCTGTAGTCTGCTGTACTGTACTGTATCATATATAGTGATAACGTGTACAGGCAGGGTCCCAAGAGAAAACAGCTGTAGTCTGCTATACCGTACTCTACAAAATACAGTGACACAGTGAACATGCAGTGTCCCTAAGACAAAACAACTGTAGTCTGCTATACAGTACTGTGCTGTACCACACACAGTAACACCGTGAACAGGCAGTACCCCCAAGGCAAAACAGCTGTAGACTACTGTACTGTACCAAATACAGTGCAACCGAGTACAGGTAAACCCCCCAAGAGAAAACAGTTCCTGTCTATTGTTCAGTGACACCGTGTACAGGCAGAACCCCGAAGAGAAAACAGCCGTAGTCTATTGCACTGTACTGCACCAAATATAATGACATCGTGTACAGGCAGGGCCCCCAACAAAAAAAGAAGTAATTTACTTTACTGTAGTACCAAATATAGTGTCACATGTACAGACAGGGCCCCAACAGAAGAAACCTGGTCTACTTTACTGTACTGTGCCAAATACAGTGACTTCGTGTACAGGCAGTTCCCCCAAGAGAACACAGCCGTAGTCTACTGTACTGTACTTTAGAAAACACAGTGACACCTTGTACAGGCAGGACCCCCAAGAGAAAACAGCTATAGTCTTTTGTACTGTACTGCACCAAATACAATGACACCGTGTACAGGCAGGACCCCCAAGTGAAAATAGTTGTAGTCAACTATACTGTACTGTACCAAATACAGTGGCACTAAGCATGCAGGGCCGCCAATAAAAAATTTTCTAAGCCAGTGCAAAAGGCTCCCACACCTTACCGCCAATTCACCCGTACCTTATCAGTCTGAAACCTGGCTTATAATCACGACCAGAGTTAGAAAGATGAGACACCCCTGCCACATCAAGAGACATAATGGTTTGAGATGTCTACCACATCAAGAGACATAATGGTTTGAGAGGTCTACTACATGAAGAGACATAATGGTTTGAGAGGTCTACCACATCAAGAGACATAATAGTTTGAGAGGTCTACTACATGAAGAGACATAATGGTTTGAGAGGTCTACTACATGAAGAGACATAATGTTTTGAGAGGTCTACCACATGAAGAGACATAATGGTTTGAGATGTCTACCACATCAAGAGACATAATAGTTTGAGAGGTCTACCACAACAAGAGACATAATAGTTTGAGAGGTGTACCAAAATAAGAGACATAATCTTTTGAGAGGTCTACCACATGAAGAGACATAATGTTTTCAGAGGTCTACCACATGAAGAGACATAATGTTTTCAGAGGTCTACCACATCAAGAGACATAATGTTTTCAGAGGTCTACCACATGAAGAGACATAATGGTTTGAGAGGTCTACCACATGAAGAGACATAATGGTTTGAGAGGTCTACCACATGAAGAGACATAATGGTTTGAGAGGTCTACCACATGAAGAGACATAATGGTTTGATAGGTCTACCACATGAAGTGACATAATGGTTTGAGAGGTCTACCACATGAAGAGACATAATGGTTTGAGAGGTCTACCACATCAAGAGACATAATGTTTTCAGAGGTCTACCACATGAAGCGACATAATGGTTTGAGAGGTCTACCACATGAAGAGACATAATAGTTTGAGAGGTCTACCACATGAAGTGACATAATAGTTTGATAGGTCTACCACATGAAGTGACATAATAGTTTGAGAGGTCTACCACATGAAGTGACATAATAGTTTGAGAGGTCTACCACATGAAGTGACATAATAGTTTGAGAGGTCTACCACATGAAGTGACATAATAGTTTGAGAGGTCTACCACATGAAGTGACATAATAGTTTGAGAGGTCTACCACATGAAGTGACATAATAGTTTGAGAGGTCTACCACATGAAGTGACATAATAGTTTGAGAGGTCTACCACATGAAGTGACATAATGGTTTGACAGGTTGACAGCAGAAGGCACAGCCCTCATAAAAGGGGAAAGGCCCTGTCTGACTTAGCACGTGACGGAAAATATGAATATATCACTGTAGTATGTCAACCTGCTCAAGATCACATGCATGTAAGAGACACCGTTCTGGAAAGACACGTAGCATGACATGACATGAGAGTAGTGCATTATTAATATTTTATATCATTCATGTGAGATTATACTTTATCTTCTTTTCCTGTTTCTTTGCCCTGTATGTCTTTGTATGATTAAAAGCTGTGTGCTCATTTGCTAACAAAACTATTCCTAATTTTAACTAATAAAACTGCTCCTTATTTTAACCAACAGAACTGTTCCTACTTTTAACTAATAAAACTGCTCCTTATTTGAACTAACAAAACTGTTCCTACTTTTAACCAACAGAAATGTTCCTTATTTTAACTAACAAAACTGTTCCTTATTTTAACTAACAGAACTGTTCCTTATTTTAACTAACAAAACTGTTCCTACTTTTATATTATAAACAGTGTAACACCTTTATTAGTATTTCTCCTATTTTTTTACAGTTGCTATTGTATTGTGACTTTGTATATGGTTTTCATGTCATTTGTATATGCTGCTTTCTCTGCTGCTTCTGCTAAGTTGTCATAGTATTGACGTTTATCTTGACGTCATGGTTCCTTAACTTCTTTGTCTTTTTGTGCATATTTACTTAAAACTTGTTCTTTAAGCCCTTGTGATTTGGTGTTCAGCATATATATATATATATATATATATATATATATATGTATATATTAGCCAAACACCATAGGAAATAACATCTTGTTGACAGATGAAGCACTGACAACAATTATTGAGGAAAGACGCTGGCGATGGTTGGGACATGTGCTCCGAATTACTGACAACCCACTACCAAAAATAACACTAAGATGGACACCACAGGGGAACAGAAGTAAGGGTAGACCAAAAGAGACATGGAGAAGAACAACAGAAAGGATGTTGAGCAATAGAGGGTTCACCTGGGCAAGAGCAGAAAAAAAGGCGAAGGACAGGCATTTGTGGAATACCCTTGCGGAAGCCCCATGTGCCCTAGGCACTCAAGGTTCAGAGAGAGAGAGAGAGAGAGAGAGAGAGAGAGAGAGAGAGAGAGAGATTGTATTACAATGCAAGAATTATGACATGCTGGCCAGCATATAAGTTTATAGTATACACCGATACGGTACTTGCATGTGAGTTTGTTTTACGACCAGATAGCTTTACGTCCAGACAGCTTTACGCCCGTCTCGGTCAGAATATTACGTGGTCTTTAAGCCGAGCATATTTTTATATAGCACAAACAAGAGACCTATGTCAGGTTAGAGACTACAACACTGGCGAGTAGCCAAGACCTATGTCAGGTTAGAGACTACAAGACTGGCGAGTGGCTAAGACCTCTGTCATGTTAGAGACTACTACACTAGTGAGTGGCTAAGACCTCTGCCAGGTTAGAGACTACAACACTGGGGAGTGGCTAAGACCTCTGTCAGGTTAGAGACTACAACACTGGCGAGTGGCTAAGACCTCTGCCAGGTTAGAGACTACAACACTGGCGAGTGGCTAAGACCTCTGCCAGGTTAGAGACTACTACACTAGCGAGTGGCTAAGACCTCTGCCAGGTTAGAGACTACAACACTGGGGAGTGGCTAAGACCTCTGCCAGGTTAGAGACTACAACACTGGGGAGTGGCTAAGACCTCTGCCAGGTTAGAGACTACAACACTGGGGAGTGGCTAAGACCTCTGTCAGGTTAGAGACTACTACACTAGTGAGTGGCTAAGACCTCTGTCAGGTTAGAGACTACAACAATGTTGAGTGGCTAAGACCTCTGTCAGGTTAGAGACTACAACACTGGCGACTGGCCAAGACCTCTGTCAGGTTAGAGACTACAACACTGGCGAGTGGCTAAGACCTCTGTCAGGTTAGAGACTACAACACTGGCGAGTGGCTAAGACCTCTGTCAGGTTAGAGACTACTACACTGGCGAGTGGCTAAGACCTCTGTCAGGTTAGAGACTACTACATTGTTGAGTGGCTAAGACCTCTGTCAGGTTAGAGACTACAACACTGGCGAGTGGCTAAGACCTATGTCAGGTTAGAGACTACAACATTGTTGAGTGGCTAAGACCTCTGTCAGGTTAGAGACTACAACACTGGCGATTGGCTAAGACCTCTGTCAGGTTAGAGACTACAACATTGTTGAGTGGCTAAGACCTCTGCCAGGTTAGAGACTACAACACTGGCGAGTGGCTAAGATCACTGTGAGGTTAGAGACTACAACAATGGCGAGTGGCTAAGATCACTGTGAGGTTAGAGACTACAACAATGGCGAGTGGCTAAGATCACTGTGAGGTTAGAGACTACAACAATGGCGAGTGGCTAAGATCACTGTGAGGTTAGAGACTACAACAATGGCGAGTGGCTAAGATCACTGTGAGGTTAGAGACTACAACAATGGCGAGTGGCTAAGATCACTGTGAGGTTAGAGACTACAACAATGGCGAGTGGCTAAGATCACTGTGAGGTTAGAGACTACAACAATGGCGAGTGGCTAAGATCACTGTGAGGTTAGAGACTACAACAATGGCGAGTGGCTAAGATCACTGTGAGGTTAGAGACTACAACACTGGCGAGTGGCTAAGATCACTGTGAGGTTAGAGACTACAACAATGGCGAGTGGCTAAGATCACTGTGAGGTTAGAGACTACAACAATGGCGAGTGGCTAAGATCACTGTGAGGTTAGAGACTACAACACTGGCGAGCGGCCAAGCATTGCCTTTATTTAGCTTGGAAATATATTTTTTAAACACCGATAGAGAAGTAAATAGCACACAGTTTTTCACTTGCAAGAGCATGGGAAAGTTAAATAAACAAAAGCTTACTTTAAAATATACAAAACTACGGTACTACAGTCAACAAAAACTTACTTTAAAATATACAAAACTACGGTACTACAGTCAGCAAAAGCTTACTTTAAAATATACAAAACTACGGTTCTACAGTCAACAAAAGCTTACTTTAAAATATACACAACTGCAGGTAATTTAAATATTTTAAGGTAAGCTTTTGTTAACTGTAATACTACAGTCAACAAAGCTCACTTTTAAATATCTGATTGTGGGGAAAAAAGAACTGACGCCATAAAATCACGAGAAGCTCCTGTCTATCTGCTTGAACGTAACCATGGAAACCTCTAGAGCAGTGGTTCTCAATGTTTTTTGCTCTTGAAACACTATCCATTGTAGTGAGTGGTCACGGCACTCTAACCTACGAGTTGACAACATCTGTAGGAAACTCAATCTAAGGGCGCGGTTTACCGTTCAGTTGTTTGAAGAACTATTTTGTTCATAGTCTTGACATCAGTGACTGGAAGATTCAAAGGATTTGTTTCAAGACTGAAACAAGATTTCCCTAGAGTATATTCAACATACGTGAGTTCTCATGGCGAAGATTGTTCCAACATAACTTAAAAGTGTTTTAGACTCAGTCTCTAAAATGGTCAGTCTCGTTAAGTCAAAGAGACTTAAGACAAGACTACTAAAACAAATGTGTCAAGAAGCTGGATCTCGCCATGACACTTTGATTCTTCAGACTGATTTCCGCTGGCTATACAACGAATGAGCCCTTGACAGATTTTATGAGCTCAGGAATGAGCTATTAAGTTTGTTTAGATCGAAAACCCAGAATTTTCTGGTCTGTTAAACGAGTGCTGTGCAAAAGTAGCCTACTTGACACTGAAATCACCTAAAGCAGAGTATGCAAGGAAAAAGGAAAAAATGTACTGACTTCTAGCGACAAAATCATGGGTTCTTAAGAAAACTTAGAATCTGAATATTAAAATTGAATAGAAAAATTGCAGATGTTTTCTCTGACTCTCCAAGTAGGTCAGTGCGGGGACGTGACGTCTGAACTGATGTTAAATCACCTAGCTCTGATACAATATCTTCCCTCCATCACTCTCGTCAAGTATGACTTACCAACCAATCCTTATGCTTCTGTGTCCCCAGAATCCACAACCTTCTAGCTCTGGCACAGTATTCCCCCCTCCATCACTGTAGTCAAGTATGACTGGCCAGCCAATCCTTACGCTTCTATGTCCTCAGAATCCATAACCTTCCCTCCATCACTCTCATCAAGTTTGACTGGCTGGCCAATCCTTGCTCTTCTATGCCCCAGAATCCACAAACGACCTCCCTCCGATGACAGAAGAGCAAGTCTCATAACTTTAGTCTGACCGAACACTTGAGCGGGTTTATGGTGAACTGATTCTTCTTAAATTTTGAATGTGTGCGAAAAAGGAGTATCCATAAATAGCAGTGGGAACAGTTAATACTCTGTTAGTGGGAACAGTCAATACTCTGTTAGTGGGAACAGTTAATACTCTGTTAGTGGGAACAGTTAATACTCTGTTAGTGGGAACAGTTAATACTCTGTTAGTGGGAACAGTTAATACTCTGTTAGTGGGAACAGTTAATACTCTGTTAGTGGGAACATGTAATACTCTGTTAGTCAATCAATCAAGTGCAGTGCCGTGTGGCGTAGGCGATCATATCTCTCCACAATTCCCTGTCTTTAGATTTGATTATGAGATCTGCTTGTGACTTTCTTCCTAGCCACACTGACAGCCCATCCAGTAGCTTCTCTCTCTCTGTCTCTCTATCTTCCTCTGTCTCTTCTTCTCTCAATTTTTCTACTTGCCACAATGTGTTCCAATTTTCTTCTTCTCAGAAAATGTCCTACAAATCTCGCTTGTCTGCCCCTAATCTTTGCTGTAATTTGCCTTTTAACTCCTGTCTCTCTTAAGACTTCTTCATTGGTTTTCATCGTTGTCCATGGTACCTTCAACATCCTTCTTATGAACCACATTTCCATGGCCTCCATTTCTCGCTGTACTCTCTTATTCATGGACCATGCTGCACATCCATAAAACAAAATTAGCTCGATGTTACATTTAAGTTCTCGAAATCTTGTTTACATTGATATAGACCTGTTGCACAAGATATTTCTCATTTTCTGGAATGCTGACTTGGCCTGAGCACGTCTCCTTTTTATTTCGTTGTGACATTTCCTATCATCTGTTATAATTATTCCTAAGTACTTAAATTTATCAATTTGTTTCAGTTCTGTGCCATCGATGGTAATGCTACATTTTGGTGGTATTTTTTTCTTCGAGATGACCATCACTTCAGTCTTCTTTTTGTTCTGGCTGAGACCTTTACTTTTACTTTCACGAACCACGATGTCCAGAAGAGTCTGTAGCTCCCCTTCATGTTTAGCAATCAGAACTGTGTCGTCTGCATATATTAAGTTGTTATGGTTATACCCGCCATTTGATATTCCTGGCATGTTCTCTATATTTCTCGTTATGTTTTCGCTGTACAAGGAGAAGAGGTGAGGAGATAGAACACATCCTTGTCTCACTAACAGTTATATGTCTTGGAATGCTTCTATTTGGTTCTAAACCTACATTGCTGCTGTTTGCTGCCAGTATATGTTTTTGATGAATTTCATATCTTTCCTATCTCTGTTGATGTGTTCCAGCATTCTTATAATTTCTGTGTGGCCCACTTTGTCGAATGCTTTACAGTAGTCTATGAAGCATAAGTATAGGTCCATCTTTACTTCTATTTATCTCTCCATCATATATATATATATATATATGGCATTACCTGTGCCTTTTCCTTCGACGAAGCAACACTGTTCTTCATAGATTTCTGGTTTTATTTTGCCCCTGACTCTTCTCATGACAATACGAAGCAGGATTTTGGTAACATGGCTCATAAGAATAATGGTTGGGTGGTCTTCAAATTCAGCTGCACCTTGTTTCTTTGGTAGTAGGAACAGTTGATACTCTGTTAGTGAGAGCAATTAATACTCTGTTAGTGGGAACAGTTAATACTCTGATAGTATGAACAGTTAATACTCTGATAGTATGAACAGTTAATACTCTGTTAGTGGGAACCGTTAATACTCTGTTAGTGGGAATATTTAATACTCTGTTAGTGGGAACAGTTAATCTGTTAGTGGGAGCAGTTAATACTCTGATAGTAGGAACACTTAATACTCTATTAGTGAGAGCAATTAATACTCTGTTAGTGGGAATATTTAATACTCTGTTAGTGGGAACAGTTAATACTCTGTTAGTGGGAACCATTAATACCTTGTCAGTTGGAATATTTAATACTCTGTTAGTGGGAACTGTAAATATTCTGTTAGTGGGAGTAGTTAATACTCTGTTAATGGAAGCAGTTACTACTCTGTTAGTGGAAGCAGTTACTACTCTGTTAGTAGAAGCAGTTACTACTCTGTTAGTGGAAGCAGTTACTACTCTGTTAGTGGAAGCAGTTACTACTCTGTTAGTAGAAGCAGTTACTACTCTGTTAGTGGAAGCAGTTACTACTCTGTTAGTAGAAGCAGTTACTACTCTGTTAGTGGAAGCAGTTACTACTCTGTCACACTTCTCACATCTTCCTTGTACGGGCTGAGCGTGTGGCCATTAAACTAGCGGAAAGACAAGAAAGGGGAGAACCTTCTCTGAGCTGAACATGAAGTTCGTGTATGTCTGCAGCTCCAGAGTGAACTGAACTTTTGTGTAAGAGACCACAAGCTCAGGTTTCTCACTGATAACTTCAATCTTTCGTTGTAAATCTCTGGAAAATAAATGTTTCCGGTGTTCTTCATTTTTTTTTTTAGTATTCTTCTTTTATTAGTCTTCTTTTCCCATTAACATTTTACCTTCTTTTGATTTCAGGCATGCTGTGGTATATATTGTCTTCCTGTCTGTGAGTTCACTAATTCGTTTTTTGCATGTTTTGATTTGTCTCGACTGTTCATTTAACCACACTTCCTTTGTTTTTCTACAGTTGCATCTTATTTCTTTATTTATCCTGCTATATTTTTCTTGGTTATTTTTACTTCTTCTCTTGTCCATCAGTCCCAAGATGTCCTCTGTATGTCATCCAGATATTCTTGAAGTCTTCTTTTTTCGGCAGTATTATCTCCTTAAAAGTTTGGTGGATAGAATCTGTTAACATTACTTATTGCTCATTTATACTATTTATCTTCGCCATTGCGTTGTATGTATTTGTTATAATAGCTCTGCTTTGATCTCGCAGTTCTTGGTCATTTTTAAGGAGTTCAGTATTCAGTTTGATGTTTCTCACTTTTCTGCCTGCTTTCTTTTGCTTTACTCTAGTGTTTTTCCACAGAGTAGGTCGTGGTCCCTATTTCAGTCAGCTCCTGTCATGGTTTTTGAAGTCAGTAATAGATAAAAGGGATGGCGACTGCAGTAAAACTGGTTAATATAAATAAGGTAGATAGAGGTGTATGGTGCAGTTTTACAAAGTGAGAGGAAGTGAGCAAGGTGAGAAAAAAACGAATATAAAGTATGAGAATGTATAAATGAAAAACATACAACATCCGATATTTCGGCGTGAGCCTTATTCGAGGATACATGCACAAACAAAATACAAACATATATAACTTATCTGAAGCGTTTTGCTCTCAGTAAAGCGGAAATGTGTGTGGAAGAAGGAGGAGGAGGAAAAAAAACCGTTGCCTACAGAAAAAAGATTCCCGATATAGCCAATCATAGCGAAGAAGCGGAGAGAGAGGAGGAGAACAAGTGGGAGAAAGGGGTTGGGGGAAGGCAATAGAAACATGATAGCCGCTAGAGGTGTCGGGGGGGGGGGGGGGGTGGGGGAAAGGGGTGAGAAAAGAGGACGCGAGAGATAATGAATGAAGAACTTAAACACCTACAGGGAGGAAATGTAAAACTGGTGAATGGGACAAGACCAATATGTTGGCAGAGAAGGAAATAGGATGATGGTGGGAGGGGTAGCATAGAGAAAGAAAATAGAGTATAAAAAGGCCAGTGGAAAAATAAAGAAGTTACAGAAAGCTGAAGACATTGTTAATTCCAGCTGGCTGGAGACAGCCAGTCTGGAAAATAAGGCGCTGTTCTAAGACCCTCCGAGATCGTACATCTCCGGAACAAGAGCGGATCGCACTAACCGAAATGTCCTGTTTGCCCCTGTGGTTACCAATGCAAAAATGTTTAGCCACAGGTGTCCAGGCCCTCTAAGAAATATCACTGAGATGCTGACGAAATCGATCTCCTAACCGTAAGCCAGTTTCCCCTATGTACTTCAAACCGCAACGTTTGCACATGATAACATAAATGACATTTCGTGAAGTGCAGGTGAAACCCTCCTGTACTGATAACGTGGATTTAGGGAAAGAGATCTGGCTGGCCTCGACAACAAACGGACAAGTGTTGCATCTACGGCGTCAGCAACGTCTGGTACCATAAAAAGTGTCATCTGTCTTAAGATGACTACGAATTAAAAGGTACCTGAGGTTTTTGTCACGTCTGTAAGCCACCAATGGGGGTTCCCCAGAAAGTTCACGTGTCTCAGGCTCGGTCTGGAGGAGGTGGAGATGGCGAAACAGTATGTTTTTAACTGCCAAGCTATGAGGGTGGTACGTGAGTACTAGTTTCACTTTATCAGAGCTACAGTGCGGTTTAGAGGTGAGGGCTTGTTGCCGCGATATGTGGCTAATGCGGTTCCAAGATGACGAGAGAACGTGGTCTGGATAGCCGCGTTGACGGAAGAAATCTAGTAATTTGTGGCCTTGATCCTGGAAATCAAAATCCTCCTTACACAAACGTCGCAACCTAAGAAGCTGGGAAAAAGGAATAGAGTCCTTACACGATCTGGGATGGGAGGAAGAGTACAGGAGGTAGCTGTGAGAGTCTGTAGGTTTATAGTGGATAGAAGTAGTAAGCCCGGAAGGGCCGATAGTGACGGCAATGTCAAGAAAGTTAGCGGAAGTAGCAGAGATATGGGAGGTGAAAGAAATGACAGGATTGTATTCTTTAACAAAACTGATAAAGTTGTTAAGGTCTTCCTCTGGCATTGAGGTGATCCCAATCCATCGTCTATGTAGCGTCTATAGAAGGCGCGAAAAGGGCCTCTAAAGGCTCTCAGAATCTTGTGTTCGAAGTGGCCCATGAACAGACACGCGTAGCTGGGGCCCATCTTGGTACCCATGGCTACACCACTAATCTGGTCAAAGTAAAGGCCATTGAATTCAAAAGAATTGAGTTGGAGGACAAGTTGTGTAAGGCGCATAATAGTAGAAGTAGGAATAGAGGGATTGCGTCTTTTGTTCAGAAAGAACTTGATGGCCTGAAGTCCCTGGTCATGCGGGACAGATGTGTATAAGGACACTACATCAAGGGTGAAGATACGGTAGGTGTAACCAGGCAGGAGTGTAAGGGTCTCAAAAGTAATGAGAGCATGATTGGTGTCCTTGAGATAAGTGGGCAGACTAGTGACCAGAGGTTGAAAGATGCTGTCAAGAAAATCAGAGATTTGTTCCGTAGGGCAGGAACAAGCAGACACTATGGGCCTTCCTGGGTTTCCTGGTTTGTGAATCTTAGGGAGTAGATAAAAAGATGGTTTCCCTAAGCAGCTGTCGCGGATGTGAAGATGTGTAGCCGAGGGAGAAAGACCAGACTTGGTCTTGTGGATGAGTTCGTTGATCGTGTCTCGAACATGGTGGTTGTTGGCCAGAGTCGGATCTTGAGGGCGAGAGGCATAAAATTTAGTGTTGCTCAGCTGGCCCATGGCCTCATGGATGTACAATTCTTTCTTCCAACAAACAATAGCTGAAGTCAATAATATATTCCGGAATCATTTGTTGATTAATACGTAGTCTATCTCATTAAGGGCGTTTTTGATGGCTGCACCACGTTGTCAGTTTTCGGGGATGTTGCTTAAACCAGGTATTTCCTACAACCATGTTATGTATTCTTGCCCATTCAATTAATTTACTACCTCTGTCGTTCATCTCCCCTAGTCCATAGTCACCAACGATGTCTGAAGTTCTTCCTTTATCAACTTTGTCATTAAAATCTCCCATGACTATAATAACTTCATGTGACTGTGTGTTTCAGGGCTGACTCTATGTCATTATAAAACTGTACATTTTCTTCAGAACTAGCGGCTGTTGGAGCATATAATTTTTAATATGTATGTTTATTGATCGTCCTTTCATTTGGGTTAGTAAGACTTGGTCCGAGAAGACCTTCAAATACACCACAGCTGTCCTTGCTGTTTGCTCGTCAAATATTATTCCTGTTCCTCTTTCATGTTTCTAACTTCCTGAATATATTATTGTATATTTATCAGAGTTTATCTTTCCTGCACCTGCCCATCTAACTTCACTAATTCCTAGTATGTTGACCTTCATCCTTTCCATTTCCTTATTACATTTTCTAATTTTGCAACCAGCAATAGAGTTCTAACATTCCACGTTGATATTTTGATCCTGTTAGTTTTGCCACCAGTAGCTTGATGACGATCTGGCCTCACCTGTGGCTCGTGAGCTGCCCTACCAGACGAGGCTGCTCCTCTGCCTCCATTAACGTCGTTCATGATAAAATCTATTACTCTGTATAAGCATAACTCTTCTTGGGAGCTACAACAGTGGTTTCCCGTTGCCATCTGCCGGTTTGTGTACGGACTCTCCGCTAGCCTTTGTACTCCCTGTCCTACCCGCAAGGCCGGAGAATAACTAATCCATATGGTTATTTGGTGGTCGTTGGGGGGGGGGGGTAGAAATAATTTATCAGCCTCTTACAAAATTCCTCCCGGAGGAACTGATTTCTGTGCTTGTATCTAAACCAGGGTCATTCTTTCCCCAGAATGTAGTAGCATTATATTCTCCACTTTTCTTTCCTCGCCATTTCTTTAGTAATCACCGTCCTAGTCTGAGCTTTGTCTTCAGGGTGAGACACTCGTATTAATCTGAGCCATGTCTTCAAGGTGAGACTCTCTTCTTAATCTGATCCATGTCTTCAGGGTGAGACACTCGTATTAATCTGAGCCATGTCTTCAGGGTGGGACTCTCATCTTAATCTGAGCCATGTCTTCAGTGTGAGACCTCTCGTCTTAGTCTGAGCCATGTCTTCAGTGTGAGACCTCTCGTCTTAGTCTGAGCCATGTCTTCATGGTGAGACTCTCATCTTAATCTGAGCCATGTCTTCAGGGTGAGACTCTCATCTTAGTCTGAGCCATGTCTTCAGTGTGATACCTCTCGTCTTAGTCTGAGCCATGTCTTCAGGGTGAGACTCTCTTCTTAGTCTGAGCCATGTCTTCATGGTGAGACTCTCGTCTTAGTCTGAGCCATGTCTTCAGGGTGATATTTCTCTTCATGAAGAAACTTTCTTTACTTCGCAGTTTAGAGAAGACAATCATCTGTTTTCTTTACTTTTCTGTTGAGAGAAGATGATCATCTTTTTGGAGCTGATCATTAGAGGTAAGCAATTCTGTACCATCTTCATTGTCAGCTTACAAATCCAGTCCCCTAGCCACTATATCTTCTCTGATGACATTATTCAAGAATCAAAGATACTTTTACGGATAAAGGTCTTGGTCAATGAACCATAAAATAGATACAGGACAATATATTACACGCTTTAAAACTTTCAGATCCCCAGCAACTTTAAGTTTCAGATGCTGAAACTTTCTGACTAGATTACATGCAGAACAGAGTCTGTAAAAAGAAATGGTCATATAAATTCATATAGGACGATTTTCTTCAAAATAAAAGTGAACAGCTTATGTTTCAAAAACTTGTTGTTAAAGAAAGTTCTCAAACAGTAAAAGTTATTTCACTTTCTTGGCTCATGTATTCCCTGAGTTCTGATAAGATCCCTTGTGTATAATGTTGGGTCTTTGAAAGTAACGGAATAAGTGCTCTGAGGATTTTACAACTAGAAAAAATATTCTA
Source organism: Achatina immaculata (assembly GCA_009760885.1). Lineage (NCBI taxonomy): Eukaryota > Metazoa > Mollusca > Gastropoda > Stylommatophora > Achatinidae > Lissachatina > Lissachatina immaculata. Next base: position 19,923,587 of record CM019698.1, read on the forward strand.
GTCAGGTTATCGGGATTAGAGAAATAAAAATCAGAATACAATATTTCATGCGTTCATTACTTGAAAGAAAAAGATTGCTGGTAGACGAAACAAAAGATAGAAAGCAGGTCTAATCAACAGCAGGTTATTATGAAGATTATTTGGAGTTGTTCAACATTCAACGTTTCCAGTTGTGGCCTACACTTCGTTACAGAGAGGGGATGCCATCTTCTTTTGTGACTGTGTGCTTGTTGCTTTGTTTCTTTCCTCGTTTGTTTGTTTGTTTGTTTCTTTGTTTGTGTACGTGTGAATTATATTTATTGATCTTGCTTGCCGACAGCCACTCACTGTACGGTATATGCAACCGTTGTGAGATTGTATCGACAAAAGGCGGGACTATGGCAGACAAAGATAAAAGAGAAGTCCACTGTCTTTTTTTTTCAGAGGGAGGAGCAAACAGTGATTGGCAAGAAGATGTAATTACAACAGCTTGACAGAATATAAATGAGAAACTGACAGCTCGTCAATAACCTCGGCGAGATGGATCGATGGTAAATCGAAACACGGGCGTTCTCGTTGGAGGCTAAAAATAACATCTCATAGAACCTTATCAGTCGTAGTCTAAAAGACCAGCCCTTGTTAGAGCGTCAGAAGTTTAAGAGCCGAAACAACTGCTTGAGAAATGATGGGGAGGTGGGGGAGGACGGGTTTGGGGGGATAGAGATACGAAGATGGAAAAATGCATTTATTTAATTATTTCAGTGGGTGTAGAGTTCCCAGCTATGTCATATTTACATTATGTTCAGACAGACGGCGTATAGCTCAAGTAATATTTGTATTAAGCCCAGACGACATATAGCTCAAGTAATATTTGTATTAAGCCCAGACGACATATAGCTCAAGTAATATTTGTATTAAGCCCACACGACTTATAGAGCTCAAGTAATATTTGTATTAAGCCCAGACGACGTATAGAGCTCAAGTAATATTTGTATTAAGCCCAGATGACGTATAGAGCTCAAGTAATATTTGTATTAAGCCCAGACGACGTATAGAGCTCAAGTAATATTTGTATTAAGCCCAGATGACGTATAGAGCTCAAGTAATATTTGTATTAAGCCCAGATGACGTATAGAGCTCAAGTAATAATTACATTAAATCCAGACATTTTGCGTCACGTGGCACGTCTTTCCAGAACGTTGTCCATCTCAATGCAGTCCTGAAAGCAATGCGATCTTGAGCAAGTTGACATCTAGAAATGACAAATTCAAACTTTCTATGATGTCCTGAAATGAGATCGTACATTTTCCCCTTTGCCGGGCGCTGTCTCTGCTATCAGTCTCTCCAATCCATTATGTATTTTTGTATGGCAGTTGTAATCTCATCTTTTTAACTTTGATGGCGTTTATGAAAAAACATTGTCTAAAAGATAAGAGAGAGACAATGTACTTTCATAGGACATGCAATGAGAAGAGGGTGCATTGAAAATATTATAACGACGGGCAAAATAGAAGGAAAAAGATCAAGAGGAAGACCAAGAGAAATAATACTGGACAGTCTGACGGGATGTTGTGAGAGGAGATCACCAACTGAGGTGATGGCCAGTATGAAGTATCGTGTACTCAGGAGAAGCATAATAAACAACGCCAGTCGGCACGGCACCTGATGATGATGATGGCATTTATAAGGCAGTTTTCTTTCGACACCGAATCTCGTCACTATCTTTTATATCATTTTCTTCAAATTCATGATATTCTGAGTACCCTTCTTTAACATTTCATTACAATGCAACTATTCTCTTTTCTAGTGATTTGTTAAGTGTCCATGTTTCGTATCCGTACGTTGCCACCGGGAACATGTAAGATCTTAATAAACGTGGCCTTATTTTCTTCTTGATACCTTCCCACATATTCTTCATCTGCGATGTAACTGCTAGTCTCATTTTTAATGTCCACTGTACAGTCACTACTAGCAATGATGACTGAACCCATATATTCTAGTTAATTTACGTTCCCAACTCTCCATGGTTCACTGTAATTTTTATTTTCTTCTCAGTTTGTCAGCTATCATTATTTTGGTTTTGCTTGGGTTTAAAAAAAAAAGATGTTTTGTGTCTTTTGGTGGCGAGAATCAGCCAGTGCAGGCTTTCTGAGCTGTTTGATAAAAGGACAGTGTCGACGGCGTATCTAATTTCTGGAATCTGGTGGCCCCCCGACGTAGAGCTCAAGTAATAAATTCTAGTCCTAGTCTAACATTTATAAATAGAAATTAACTCTTAGAAACTACTTCTTATATGGCGCTGTTCTAAAAAATCCTATTATTGTTGCTCAAATATTGCGTATAGTCATGACAATAATAAATAGCGAATCTTTGTATTAGTGTAACAAATATATCCATACTACAAGAACATAATACTGAAGAAGGCTAGGTAGTAAAGAGAAGTAAAGAGAGAAAACTTAAATATTTTGGACACATTAAACGTCATGATAATCTAGAGAAGACCGTCTTGGAAGGGTACATAACTGGAAAAAGAAAGAGAGGAAGACCAAGGCGAAGATGGCTGAAAGACATTATTGATGATCTGCAGATGGATGCATAAGCAGCAGGCCAACTTGCTTACAACCGAGAAGCCTACAGGAGTGCTGTTAGAGAGGCAAAGTTCCGCAAGGGACATGGAAAAGAATGAATGTGTTAGTGTAAAGGTGGCAACACTGTGGCTTGCGAGCCATATGCTTTGAGATATAAGCTGCGACATGGGGAAATGCTGGCTGAGATTCCATGTCCCCATTTTTCACAGTCTCTGTGACATAAATAAATTACTGAATTTGTTTCATCATCTTCACTATCCTGAAAAAAGTTCTTCTGAAATCCTTCAATCGTAACCAGAATGTTAACCGCAGAGAGAAGTTCAGAGAAAAAAAAACCTGAGACTTGATCCGACAGGGTTAAATTAGTGCTCCCTTTCATTTCTTGTGGCCAGATGGTTAAGATAATTATCTACAGCTCGACCCTGACACTGGCGACATCTTCTCTGATTCCCCACCCCCCCCCCCCACTTCAAATAGTCAACAAACGAGAATCAAACCTGAAGGATATCTTCGTCCGTAGCCTCCTTAAGTGAGATCCCGTCCTTGTTGGAACCTGCACCTGCCCTTGCTGTGTCACATTCATTTGTAGTCAGGTAAAGGAAATCTGTTTCTTGTCATATAACTGTCCACACAATTCATGAGGGATTCACATGTGAGTCCCACAACGTAATATATGCCACTGTGTTAAAAAAAAAGTCTAGGATAACTTACACTGGAGAGACCGGTCTCTGATCATGTTACTGCATGCAGAAACTTCCTGATTACATCTCCCAGTATTCTTGTTAAGTCAATATCTATTTATTTAAAGTTCTCAGCCACAGAGGCAGGTCTAACTTTCTAGTAACAGGCAATAAACAATGTTACTATGATGACAGAACTCGCCTGGGGCTTGAGAACAGCTACATATAGACATTTATCTATATTTAACATTTTTTTCATAATTCATCCTGATGAGATGGGGCAGGAGAGAACGTGGCTGTATGCCAGAGAATGTAAATGTAGTATGCGACTAGTGTCTATTACTGGCAATCTGATGTATGCCAGAGAATGTAAATGTAGTATGCGACTAGTGTCTATTACTGGCAATCTGATGTATGCCAGAGGATGTAATATGTGTCTAGGGTCTATTACTAGTCATCTGATGTATGACAGAGAATGTAGTAAGTGTCTAGGGTCTATTACTAGTCATCTGATGTATGCCAGAGAATGTAGTAAGTGTCTAGGGTCTATTACTAGTCATCTGATGTATGACAGAGAATGTAGTAAGTGTCTAGGGTCTATTACTAGTCATCTGATGTATGACAGAGAATGTAGTAAGTGTCTAGGGTCTATTACTAGTCATCTGATGTATGCCAGAGAATGTAGTAAGTGTCTAGGGTCTATTACTAGCCATCTGATGTATGACAGAGAATGTAGTAAGTGTCTAGGGTCTATTACTAGCCATCTGATGTATGACAGAGAATGTAGTAAGTGTCTAGGGTCTATTACTAGCCATCTGATGTATGCCAGAGAATGTAGTAAGTGTCTAGGGTCTATTACTAGCCATCTGATGTATGCCAGAGAATGTAGTAAGTGTCTAGGGTCTATTACTGATCATCTGATGTATGCCAGAGAATGTAGTAAGTGTCTAGGGTCTATTACTGATCATCTGATGTATGCCAGAGAATGTAGTAAGTGTCTAGGGTCTATTACTAGCCATCTGATGTATGCCAGAGAATGTAGTAAGTGTCTAGGGTCTATTACTAGCCATCTGATGTATGACAGAGAATGTAGTAAGTGTCTAGGGTCTATTACTGATCATCTGATGTATGCCAGAGAATGTAGTAAGTGTCTAGGGTCTATTACTAGCCATCTGATGTATGCCAGAGAATGTAGTAAGTGTCTAGGGTCTATTACTAGCCATCTGATGTATGCCAGAGAATGTAGTAAGTGTCTAGGGTCTATTACTGATCATCTGATGTATGACAGAGAATGTAGTAAGTGTCTAGGGTCTATTACTGGTCATCTGATGTATGACAGAGAATGTAGTAAGTGTCTAGGGTCTATTACTAGTCATCTGATGTATGACAGAGAATGTAGTAAGTGTCTAGGGTCTATTACTAGCCATCTGATGTATGCCAGAGAATGTAGTAAGTGTCTAGGGTCTACTACTAGCAATGATGACTGAACCCATATATTCTAGTTAATTTACGTTCCCAACTCTCCATGGTTCACTGTAATTTTTATTTTCTTCTCAGTTTGTCAGCTATCATTATTTTGGTTTTGCTTGGGTTTAAAAAAAAAAGATGTTTTGTGTCTTTTGGTGGCGAGAATCAGCCAGTGCAGGCTTTCTGAGCTGTTTGATAAAAGGACAGTGTCGACGGCGTATCTAATTTCTGGAATCTGGTGGCCCCCCGACGTAGAGCTCAAGTAATAAATTCTAGTCCTAGTCTAACATTTATAAATAGAAATTAACTCTTAGAAACTACTTCTTATATGGCGCTGTTCTAAAAAATCCTATTATTGTTGCTCAAATATTGCGTATAGTCATGACAATAATAAATAGCGAATCTTTGTATTAGTGTAACAAATATCCATACTACAAGAACATAATACTGAAGAAGGCTAGGTAGTAAAGAGAAGTAAAGAGAGAAAACTTAAATATTTTGGACACATTAAACGTCATGATAATCTAGAGAAGACCGTCTTGGAAGGGTACATAACTGGAAAAAGAAAGAGAGGAAGACCAAGGCGAAGATGGCTGAAAGACATTATTGATGATCTGCAGATGGATGCATAAGCAGCAGGCCAACTTGCTTACAACCGAGAAGCCTACAGGAGTGCTGTTAGAGAGGCAAAGTTCCGCAAGGGACATGGAAAAGAATGAATGTGTTAGTGTAAAGGTGGCAACACTGTGGCTTGCGAGCCATATGCTTTGAGATATAAGCTGCGACATGGGGAAATGCTGGCTGAGATTCCATGTCCCCATTTTTCACAGTCTCTGTGACATAAATAAATTACTGAATTTGTTTCATCATCTTCACTATCCTGAAAAAAGTTCTTCTGAAATCCTTCAATCGTAACCAGAATGTTAACCGCAGAGAGAAGTTCAGAGAAAAAAAAACCTGAGACTTGATCCGACAGGGTTAAATTAGTGCTCCCTTTCATTTCTTGTGGCCAGATGGTTAAGATAATTATCTACAGCTCGACCCTGACACTGGCGACATCTTCTCTGATTCCCCACCCCCCCCCCACTTCAAATAGTCAACAAACGAGAATCAAACCTGAAGGATATCTTCGTCCGTAGCCTCCTTAAGTGAGATCCCGTCCTTGTTGGAACCTGCACCTGCCCTTGCTGTGTCACATTCATTTGTAGTCAGGTAAAGGAAATCTGTTTCTTGTCATATAACTGTCCACACAATTCATGAGGGATTCACATGTGAGTCCCACAACGTAATATATGCCACTGTGTTAAAAAAAAAGTCTAGGATAACTTACACTGGAGAGACCGGTCTCTGATCATGTTACTGCATGCAGAAACTTCCTGATTACATCTCCCAGTATTCTTGTTAAGTCAATATCTATTTATTTAAAGTTCTCAGCCACAGAGGCAGGTCTAACTTTCTAGTAACAGGCAATAAACAATGTTACTATGATGACAGAACTCGCCTGGGGCTTGAGAACAGCTACATATAGACATTTATCTATATTTAACATTTTTTCATAATTCATCCTGATGAGATGGGGCAGGAGAGAACGTGGCTGTATGCCAGAGAATGTAAATGTAGTATGCGACTAGTGTCTATTACTGGCAATCTGATGTATGCCAGAGAATGTAAATGTAGTATGCGACTAGTGTCTATTACTGGCAATCTGATGTATGCCAGAGAATGTAGTAAGTGTCTAGGGTCTATTACTAGCCATCTGATGTATGACAGAGAATGTAGTAAGTGTCTAGGGTCTATTACTAGCCATCTGATGTATGACAGAGAATGTAGTAAGTGTCTAGGGTCTATTACTAGCCATCTGATGTATGACAGAGAATGTAGTAAGTGTCTAGGGTCTATTACTAGCCATCTGATGTATGACAGAGAATGTAGTAAGTGTCTAGGGTCTATTACTAGCCATCTGATGTATGACAGAGAATGTAGTAAGTGTCTAGGGTCTATTACTGATCATCTGATGTATGACAGAGAATGTAGTAAGTGTCTAGGGTCTATTACTAGCCATCTGATGTATGACAGAGAATGTAGTAAGTGTCTAGGGTCTATTACTAGCCATCTGATGTATGCCAGAGAATGTAGTAAGTGTCTAGGGTCTATTACTAGCCATCTGATGTATGCCAGAGAATGTAGTAAGTGTCTAGGGTCTATTACTGATCATCTGATGTATGACAGAGAATGTAGTAAGTGACTAGGGTCTATTACTAGTCATCTGATGTATGCAAAAGAATGTTAAGTGTAGTATGTGACTATGGTGTATTACTGGCCGTCTGATGTATGCAAAAGAATGTTAAGTGTAGTATGTGACAATGGTCTATTACTGGTCATCTGATGTATGCAAAAGAATGTTAAGTGTAGTATCTGACAATGGTCTATGACTGGCCGTCTGATGTATGCAAAAGAATGTTAAGTGTAGTATGTGACAATGGTCTATTACTGGCCATTTGATGTATCTCGACCTGGAGACCTGCAGTAGTTGTGACAAGATTCTCACTCTCACACTGGGTCACTTCACACAAGTGAAAGAATGAATGAATGAATGAATGAATGAATGAATGATCTTTATTTTCAAAGGGTGAAGAATTGGGCGCGCAGACCCGTCTTACATTCTACACTTCATCACTCCATCTTTCATTCTTCCCACACACTCGGTTTAATATAATTAAAAAAATACGCGAAAAAATTCTAACAATGAAAAATGAAACTACTACATTCTCTAATATAGGATAGTAAACTACATGAGAGATAACTAATTTAACGAGTTAGTGCGCGCACACACATCCACATAATTATATTTTAAATGAAGTTCTTCAAACATCACATTCTTTAAAATAATTTCAAACAAGATCTAACACGTTATTTTAGAACTATGTTCTTTAATAAAGAATTTGGTGGCTGGCGAGTCATAGGATGAGAGTCATAGGACTTTATCAGAGATCATCAGTTTATTGCCTGATCTAGATGATCCAGATGGTGAGTTAGTCTGAGAATACTGACAGGTCAGAGTGATGGCAACATAACATGTCAACCAGTAAATAGAGAAATAACCAGACAGACAACAGTGGTGTGAACGAACTGAGGAGATATATACAAAGGATAACAAACACGGGAATAGATAGATAGATAGATAGATAGATAGATAGATAGATAGACAGACAGACAGACAGATAGATAGATAGATAGATATGTAGATAGATAGTCTACATTTCAGTATATGCACACACTCTCACAATCATTCCCATCTAGATATCAAACCTCACCCTTCTACATTCCACAACCGTCCCTTCCCTGAACAATATCAGACACGTGGTTTGAGACTTAAATAACGGCGCTGAATTAAAAGATTAACTTCTCCCCTTCATCAAATGACAAAATCACTGCTCACTGGTATCCACTCACCTACGTCCAGGCAGGTATTTAACCTACCGTCTGACTATGTAAGGTAGCACACCCGCAGCAACTTACTTTGACTTTTACACTCCATGGGATCAAACATCCCAACATTCACACTTCTACCATAGCATTACAATGCAGGACATGGAGACAGACACCTCCCACTGCTACACGTACTATGTTACGAGTAATTACTAAACTCTACAATGCTAGTTAATCCTACAACAGCCCCAACATAAAGCAGTACAATCAATAACGAAAAACTTCAATACACAGGTTCGCTAATTAGCACAAATATCTCTAACCAAGCACATAATCTTTAGCAAAAATAAAACCATACACTAAAAAATGGAAAGCTACAACTACAGGCTAGTTCAATACAGACAATTCCCCTAATCAATAGTAACCATAATACAATCTTCAGTTATCGTGTCGTATCACCACACCAACTTACGATACTAGTACTAAAACAAACCTTTTAGCCTTTTCTTTCTTTGTCTAATGTCCTCTCTTTCACACACACTCTCTCTCTCTCTTATTTTCCCTCTCTGTCTCTTTCTCTTTCTTCTATCTTTCGTCTCTTTCTCTTTCTTCTATGTCTTGTCTCTCTCACTCTTTCTCTCTCCCTCATTCTCTTTCTCTCACTCGCTTTCTCATCTATCTATCTATCTATCTATCTATCTATCTATCTATCTATCTATCTATCTATCTATCTATCTATCTATCTATATCTATCTATCTATCTATCTATCTATCTATCTATCTTTCACGGACACAGTTTTGTGATCTGTTATGAATTTAAAAACTGTGATTTCAAAAACTCATGTTTGTGAGTTTCTGACTGTCATCATGGGTCACACTTTTATGAGAAAATTCTTTATCTGTTTCTTAGTGCAGAGAATTTTTGCATTCGTCTAAGTCCTGGCTGTTGAAGGCTAGTGTATATCATACAGTTTGTCTTTAGCTTAAGGATGAAAATATATACCCTAAATTAAATTCTCAAGCAGAACCTTTCTTTCGGTATTCATCTCTCTCTCTCTATATATATATACACATATCTCACTTCCTCTCTCATTCTCTCTATCACTTCCTTCTCATTCTTTCTCACTCTCCCTCCCTCTCTCTCTCTCTCTCCCTTTCTATTATTTGTCTTATTTACTTCTATCTCTCTTTCTCTCTATTCTCCCACTTCCTCATCCTTTCTCTCTCACTTTCTCTCTCTCTTCTATATATCACTTAGTCCCTCGATCTCTAACTAAATGTTTGTATGTGTGATCTGTTTTGCAGTTTATGAGTGTTTCGTGTCCTTGGATCACTTGTATGCAGGTTTTTTCAGTTGTTCGTGAGACTAAGATGATCTAAGACCCATGTAGTAGACAGCTTGTCAATTGTTCGATGAGAGTAAGATGTTCAGATCCCATGCAGTAGTGTGTATGTAAGTTGTTTGGCTGGACTAAGATGATCTAATTCCTATGTAATAGTGTGCTTGTCAGTTGTTTGGTGGGAATAATATGATCTAGGTCCCATGAAGTAGTGAGCTTATCAGTTGTTTGGTAATAATAAGATGATCTTTGGCCCATGTAGTAGTGAGCTTGTCAGTTACTCGATAAGATTAAGATCGCCTATGTCCCATGTAATAGTACGCATGTCACTTGTTTGGTTGTCCTAAGATGATCTAAGTCCTATGTAGTAGTGAGCTTGTCAGTTGTTCCATGAGATAAAGGTGGTCTATGGCCCGTGTAGTAGTGAGCTTTTATGTTGTTTGGCGGAACTAAGATGATCTAATTTCCACGTAATAGTGTGCTTGTCAGTTTGGTGGGAATAAGATGATCAAAGTACCATGTAGTACTGAGTTTGTCAGATATTTGACTGGACTAAGATGATCTAAGTCCCATGTAGTAGAGAGCTTGTCATTTGTTTGGTTGGATTAAGATGATCTAAGTCCCATGTAGCAGAGAGTTTGTCATTTGTTTGGTGAGTGGAAAATGGTGGAGGCCCAGGGTATTACTTTACCCAGGGGCCCCGATGATGATTAGTCTGCCCTGGGGTCACGTGGCAAGGAGAGACCCACCTTCTGAACTATTCCCCTGCATCCACCCACTGCAATTCTCTCTCCCCCCCCCAACTCAGTCCGATTACCTGTGTTACTATCACCTTTACTAAGTTCTTATCTACTCTTTTCTTATCTGCAACTGATAATCTAGGTCCTTCACAGCACTAATACGTATACACTTTTCTTCTAACTACATTCATATTTTTTATGCACTGTCTCTCTCTCTCCTCTCTCTCTCTCCTCTCTCTTCCTCTTCTTCTTCCTCTCTTTCACCACTCGTCTTTACACCAGTCAGTAAGATTGGTATCACACTTTCACAAGTCTTTATTTAAATATTCACAATACCTCATTGCTTGCATAATCAGATGCAGCTAACTCAAGTGACTGCAAGTCACAGCTTTCTATTCTATTTTTGTATATAATTTTTTGTCTATATTTATGTATTACATATTATTAATGTGAATTGATATTTTCTCTTCTTTAGCTGTTCCTTTGTCCTTTTATGTATTTGCATGATTCAAGTGTAAACTGAAATGTCACAAGTTAATTAATGAAACTGCTTCTACTTTTGTGTCAAACAGTTTTACATGTTTCTTAAGTGTCAGAGTTCAGACTGTGGCCAAGTTATTTATCAGGGCTGACGTTTTTGGACACCCTTTTCTGCTTCAGTGAATTTTTCTGTGCAGAGGATATGGTACTACACACATATTTGAAGGCAGACAACAGATCAACATTAAGAGGACTCCAGCCATCAGACACGACAATAGGGCATAAGGGAGGAGTTATGACACTGATGCAAAACCGAACAGGAGCTAAAGAAATAGAACAACAGAGGCAAGAAAACATGGAAATGATAGGACCAGACATAATATTACAAGAAAAACGACTACAATTCTTCATTGTATATGTATACTCAACAAGCCCATGATGCTTACAGAAATAGAAAGCACAAGATCTCAGTGTCTAATCATAAGCGACTTTCAATAGTCACTCAAAACAGTGGGGATATAGCGAACCAGGCTGTAGAGGGGAAGAAGTAGAGGACTGGGAAATAGATAATCTTCTACTACTAATCAAGCAACCAGACAGTAGAGAGGAAGAAGTGGAGGACAGGGAAATAGATACTCTACTACTAATCAAGCAACCAGACAGTAGAGAGGAAGAAGTGGAGGACAGGGAAATAGATACTCTACTATTAATCAAGCAACCAGACAGTAGAGAGGAAGAAGTGGAGGACAGGGAAATAGATACTCTACTACTAATCAAGCAACCAGACAGTAGAGAGGAAGAAGTGGAGGACAGGGAAATAGATACTCTACTACTAATCAAGCAACCAGACAGTAGAGAGGAAGAAGTGGAGGACAGGGAAATAGATACTCTACTACTATTCAAGCAACCAGACAGTAGAGAGGAAGAAGTGGAGGACAGGGAAATACTCTACTACTAATCAAGCAACCAGACAGTAGAGAGGAAGAAGTGGAGGACAGGGAAATACTCTACTACTAATCAAGCAACCAGACAGTAGAGAGGAAGAAGTGGAGGACAGGGAAATAGATACTCTACTACAAATCAAGCAACCAGACAGTAGAGAAGAAGAAGTGGAGGACAGGGAAATAGATACTCTACTACTAATCAAGCAACCAGACAGTAGAGAGGAAGAAGTGGAGGACAGGGAAATAGATACTCTACTACTAATCAAGCAGACAGTAGAGGGGGAAGAGATGACTGTGAAATAAATAACTTACTACTATTCAATCAACCAGGTATTAGAGGTGGAAGAGATGACTTGGAAATAAATAACTTACTACTAATCAATCAAGCAGACAGTACAGGGGGAAGAGATGACTCATCATCATCATCATGTGCCGTGCCGACTGGCGTTGGCTATTATGCTTCTCCAGAGTATCCCATCCTTCATGCAGGCCATCAGCTCAGTTAGTGATCTCCTCTCACACCATCCCGTCAGACTGTCCAGTATCATTTCTCTTGGTCTTCCTCTTGATCTTCTTCCTTCTATTTTTCCTGTTGTTATAATATTTTCAATGCCCCCTCTTCTCATTGCATGTCCTATGAAAGTACACTGTCTCTCTCTTATCTTTTTGACAAGGTTTTTTGTCTCTCCAGCTCTTCTCATACATTCTTCATTAGTTATTTTTGCTGTCCAGGGGATTTGCAACATTCTTCTAATAAACCACATTTCTCCTGCTTCCAATGATTTTTGTACAGACTTGCCTATTGTCCATGATTCACTTCCATATAACAAGATAAGTTCAATATAGCATTTTAGGACTCGTTTTCTAACATTCATTGATAAAGATGTGTTAGCTAATATGTTTCTCATTCTCTGAAATGCAGTCCTTGCTTGGCTTATTCTGTTCTTAATTTCTGTTCTGCATTTCCCATCTGAAGTTATTACTGCTCCAAGGTATTTGAATTTCTGCACCTGCTTTAGAATAGTTCTGTTTAATTTAATACTGCATGCTGGTGGATTTTGTTTCTTAGATATAACCATAGTCTCTGTCTTTTTGATGCTCAAAGTAAGGCCTTTCTGTTCACTTTCTTTGTCCATTTTATCCAATAGATTTTGCAGGTCTTGTTGGTTCTCAGCTATCAGTACTGTGTCGTCAGCATACCGAAGGTTGTTAATATTGCATCCTCCAATTTCTATGCCTGGTTCTGTGATGATTGTTCTTAGAATATTCTCGCTATACAGAGAAAAAAGGTCTGGAGATAGTACACATCCTTGCCGCACCCCTTGTTTTATAGGTTGATATTTTCCAATTCTATTTTCAACTCGAACTGCTGCTTCTTGCTGCCAGTATAGATGTTTTACAATCCTCAGGTCTTTGCCATCTATACTGATGTCTTCAAGCATTTTAATAATTTCATTATGTTTCACCTTGTCAAATGCCTTGGTGTAATCAATGAAGCATAAGTAGAGATCTTTCTGTACTTCTAAAGCTCTTTCTGTTAGTGTTCGTAAAGCATAAATGGCATTGTGTGTTCCATTTCCTTCAACAAATCCAAACTGTTCATCTGCTATTTCCATTTTTATCTTTTTCCTTGTTCTTCTCATAATTATTCTCAGAAGTAGCTTCGTTATGTGACATGAGAGGCTGATAGTCCGGTGGTTGTCACATTCCTTTGCACCTGGTTTCTTTGGTAGTGCTATAAACGTGGATTTAATCAGGTCACTGGGAATATAACCACTGTTGTAAATGTCATTCAGTAACTTGGTTATTATTTTTATTCCTGTCTCCTCTAGTGCCTCTATCTCTTCTATTGTTATATTATCAGGCCCAATAGCTTTTCCTTTCTTCATGTGTTTGATGGCATCTATGATTTCATCTTCAAGTATTGGTGGTCCCTCACAGTTTTCAGTATCTGGTGTTAATTCTGGTCTTTCTCCTCCATATAGCTCACCGATATACTCTGTCCACCTGTCCACAATGTCTTCTTTTCCCATTAACATTTTACCTTCTTTCAATTTCAGGCATCCTGTGGTATATTTTGTTTTCCTGTCTGTGAGTTCATTAATTCATTTGTGCATGTTTTTGCTGTCTTTAATATGAGAGTCCTCTATCTGTCTGCACTGCTCATTTAACCACACTTCTTTTGCTTCTCTGCATTTGCGTATTATTTCTTTATTTATCTTGTTATATTTTTTCTCGTTATTTTTACTCCTCCTCCTCTTGTCCATCAGTCCTAAGATGTCGTCTGTCATCCATTTATTTTTAGGGCTTCTTTTTTTGGTGGTATTATCTCCTTAACAGTTTGGTGGATAGAATCTCTTAACATTTCCCATTGTTCATCTATACTATTTATCTTTGCTATTGCATTGTATCTATTTGTTATAATAACTTTGTATTATTCTCGCAGTTCTTGGTCATTTTTAAGAAGTTCTGTATTCAGTTTGATGTTTCTCACTTTTCTGCCTGCTTTCTTTAGTTTTATTCTAACTTTTCCACAGAGTGGATCATGGTCACTATTGCAGTCAGCTCCTGGCATGGTTTTTGTTGTCAGTAATGCATTGCGGAATCGTTTGTTGATTAATATGACTGGGAAATAAATAACCTACTACTATTCAATCAAGCTGACAGTAGAGTGGGAAGAGATGACTGGGAAATAAATAACCTACTACTATTCAATCAAGCTGACAGTAGAGTGGGAAGAGATGACTGGGAAATAAATAACCTACTACTATTCAATCAAGCAGACAGTAGAGTGGGAAGAGATGACTGGGAAATAAATAACCTACTACTATTCAATCAACCAGGTAGTAGAGGGGGAAGAGATGACTGGGAAATAAATAACATACTACTATTCAATCAACCAGGTAGTAGAGTGGGAAGAGATGACTGGGAAATAAATAACCTACTACTATTCAATCAACCAGGTAGTAGAGGTGGAAGAGATGACTTGGAAATAAATAACCTACTACTATTCAATCAACCAGGTAGTAGAGGTGGAAGAGATGACTGGGAAATAAATAACATACTACTATTCAATCAACCAGGTAGTAGAGGGGGAAGAGATGACTGGGAAATAGATAACCTGCTACTAATCAACCAAGTAGACAATGAGCCAACCTTTTACTCCAGGAGGTGGAGAACTGCCTCAAGCCTAGACTTAGTATTTGCAACAGAAGATGTAGCTCACAAAACTGAATGAGAAATTCTCAGACAATGAGAGGGAAGTGACCACAAACCAATAAAACTAAAGGTGGCCCTCAATCACAGAAGACAAACACAAAAAAACACTACCCAGGTAGAAGCAGAAAAGAGCCAACTGGGAAGGTTTCGGAAGACTCACAGACTTGTGCTGTGAAAACATAAACACACATCACAAGGATGTCAAACAACTCAGTGAAGCAATATTAAAAGCAGCTTTCAAAACCATAGCACAAGGAGGAAGGAAGAGCTGGGCAGAAGAGTTCCAGCAACTCAAATATAACCTGACAGCTGCAAGAGAAGTAGCTGAACTAAATAAAACATTGAAAGCAACACCAGACTAAAAGAAGCAAGTGCTAGATACCGTCAAATATGTAACCAAGCAGACAAGACACTGGATAGAGAAAACAGAAAATACAAACATAGATCTTCTTCTTCTTCTTCTTCGTTTGCACTGTCTGTCTGTATCTGCAGTACTGTCTCTTGGATAAATTTCACTGTTTTTTGTAATTCATGTATGGAACCGTAGAGCTTATCTTCTTTAGTGGTTACACTGGGCCAGTAATTATTTCTCAGTGACTCGTAGTTGATGCAGTTTTGGATGATATGTTCCACAGTTTGGGGCACCTGGGCACATGTACATAGATTAGTAGTACCAACCTTAAACTTTGTATACATATGACTTCGGAGTCGGCTGTGTCCTGTTCGGAGACGGAAGATGGTGACTTGTTCCTTTCTGTTTAGCATGTGATAGTCATCATATGGTGGTGTTTGTGGCTTCCTGTAGGTTTTTATCATGCTTTTCTTCTGATTATAAATGATTGGTATATCTGGTTGCTCCATTTCAGTGCCCTCTTTGGCCAGATGGTCAGCTTTCTCATTGCCTGGTATCCCACAGTGGGAGGGAATCCACTGCAAAGTGACTCCATGTTGTAAGCCAATTTTTGACAAGGCATCCTTAAGGTCTGGTAGTTTGTTGCACTGAAGAGCCTCCAGTACTGATCTTACATCTGTGAGAATTACTACAGGACATGTATCAATTCTGGAGTCTGATAGTTTTTCAACTGCAGCAATAATTGCCCTAACTTCTGCAGCATCAAAGTTGTTGCAGTATTTACCAGTGGGTATGGAAATCTTGTCAATGGTGTTGTTTGGATATTCAATATATGCTCCTGCCCCTCCATTCTTTATGGCATTATGTGCAGATCTATCTGTATACACACGTATCCAGGTGTCACATGGATATTTGTCATCTAGAACACTAAGTGTGGCTGTTGATCTTACAAGACTGCTCTGCATCTCACCATTCTGCACACCTTTCACTTCAGTCTGAATAGTTATTTGTGTATAATCTGCTTCTTTCCATAGTGTATGCTCTGGTACAGATGATAATGGAGCGACTACAGTTGGAAGGTCAGGTATCAGCTTACGCATACGCTTGGCCTGATGAGTGAAGCTGCTTCTTTTAAGCCGTCCTAATGCCAAGTTATTGAATCTCTCTTTCAGGGGATGGCTTACACAGCTAAGGAATTTTTCTCCCATGGTTATGACCTTTGTGTCTCTACGTTCCTTTAGCGGTTGAACACCAACTATTCTCTGCATTTCTACTATTGGGGTGGACCTCATGGCACATGTGATAATCAGTTGTGACTGATTTTGAACCTTGTCTAGATTATGCAGCGTAGTGTTTGATGCTGTGCACCAAGATGTTGAGCCATATTCTAAATGTGGTAGAATACTTTGCTGATATACATTCTTGAGGATTCTTTCACTAGCTCCCCATGTGGTTCCACTCAATTTTCTTAATATGGCTAGTTTTCTTCTGGCTTTTGCTTCTGCACTGTTGATGTGTTGCTTCCACTTCAGTTTTGAGTCAAGAGCCACTCCTAAGTAAGTGGGTTGGTTGTCCATCCTTAAGGGTATTTCATTTACAAAGATCTTACCTGCTTTCTGTTTAGACGAGAGGGTGAACAGAGTGGTAATTGATCTCTCTGTGTTTATACTTACACACCATTTGTATGTCCATGATGTCAAGACATCTGCTGCTCTTTGGAGTCTCTGTGTAGCAACTGTCGCATATTCATCTGTACACCACATGACCAGATCATCTGCATACAGTGCCGCTTTGATTCCATAGGGAAGTTCCTTGACCAGGTCATTAATGAATACCAGTAATAGTGTAGTTGAAAGGACTCCTCCTTGTGGTACACCGTGTTGCAGAAGTACTTTCTGGCTTTTGTGTCCATCCATTACTACTCTAGCTCTTCTATTGCATAAATAGGACTTTATTCAGTTGTACAGTCCTCCATTCACATTGCAGTTTCTTAATTTCCACAGCAGACCTTTTTTCCATACTTTATCAAAGGCTTTCTTTAGGTCTATCCACGCTGCTAGTACAAGGTTTTTCTCTTAGAATGCATCCTCAATCTCCTGAGAGAGATAGGTCACTTGATCTTCTGTACTGTAGTACTGCCTAAATCCTGCTTTTTGTGGAATGAGGTTTTCACTTTCTAGGTACCACTTTAGCCTCAGGTCAATGATGCGTTTCATCGTTTTGCATAGGCAGCTAGTGAGACTGATTGGCCTGTAGTTGGAGGCAGTATCACTGTTTTTCCCTGGCTTTAGCAGTGGTACCATGCTTGCTTCCTTCCAGATTTGAGGTAATTTACCTGTGCTTCAGCACATATTGAAAATATCCAACAGCTTTCCCATTGCTGCCAATCCCAGGTTCTTGATCATTTCATTGGACACTCCATTTGGTCCTGGTGATTTCCTTGGTTTCACTTTACTGACTGATACGTCTAACTCGCTGCATGTGATTGGTGCATCCATGACCTCCATTTTTCTGACTTGTTCCTCTTCTTTCTGTGGGTCAATGCGCACTGTATGCTCTTTCTCTTGATGGATATCAATGATGCAGTCTTGTGCAAACATGCGAGCAAAGTGATCTGCTACCTGCTTACCTGTAAGAGTTTTCCCATTCTCTATTAATGTAATCTTTGTACTTCTTCCATTACTTTCATTGTTTAACTGTTTGATTAGTTTCCACAGTTTTCTTCCCTCATTTTCAAAGTTTAGGGACTCTGTTTTCTCTATTCAACTTTTCCGTCTGACTTGCAGCTTGTCTCTCTGAAATTTGACCTTAGCATATGTTGGTAATTATTGTGAGGTTCTTGGCATGGTCTATTTTCTGCTTGCTTTCGAGCTGTTTCCATGTCATCCTGGAGTTTTCCCAGTTCGCTAGACCAGTATGGTTTATAATCCCTGCAAGCTCCTCTGGGAATGGTTTCACGGGCGGCCTGAAGGATACAAGCATTGAATTCCTTCACTATGCTGTTAATATCCTTACCTTCTACAGACAGTTGTCCCACCAGGATACCTGTATGATGTCTGTACATTGTCCAGTTTGCTTTTTTATAGTTCCATCTGGGGAGAGGGTTACTGGTGTTAAGGAGTTCATTTTCTATTGTCAGGAAGACTGGTCGATGGTCGCTACCTCCAAGTTGTTTTCCAACTTCACGTGTAATGTTCCACTTCAGGTCTGGACAGTGGAATGCCAGATCTGGTGTTGAGGTTTTATGCCAACCCCTTGAGTAAAATGTTGGGGATCCACTGGCTGGTTGATCAGGAGAAGTCCATTATCATCCTGCCAGCTCTCAACTTCCTCTCCTTTCTTGTCTATGTGATAATAACCCCACCTCTGAGAATGGCTGTTAAAATTACCACAGACCATCAGTCTCTCTTTGTGTGGGATTGTTTCTAGAGCAAGTGGGCAGTCATTAGGACATTAATAGTTAAGGAGGTGGAAATCTGTATTACTACTTTTTAGATGGATCATCTGGTATTCGGCTCCTTCCATGTACACTCCCACCTGACATGTGCTGATGTTATTCTTAACAAGTGTGAGTACTCATCCTTTTCTTCTGTCCTGTCGGTCTGATCTAAAACACTGGTAGCCTCTGATTTTAAAGGTGGCATCTTTGGTTAGGTGTGTCTCCTGTATGCAGCATATACTTACCTGCTCTGCAAAAAGTATGTTCTCTAGTTCAACCTTTTTGCTATAGCCATCTCTAACACTGCTGACACCCTCAGCATTCCACTGCATTATTTTAAGTTCCTGCTTTTTGGCAGTTTTCTTCTGTTGTATTTTTTGGCCAGTAGCTCTACTCTCATATCTCCTGGCTCCACAAGATGAACTGAAAGGACCTCCAGTAGCATTGTGTGGACCCTTTCGAGGCAGGGGGCCCAGCACTGCACCTGCCTGGTTAGTCTTCACAGGGCAAGCACCATGTTTGAAAACTGCAGATAGAGACATTTCATTAGCGGTAATGCATGGTACCCTGATTTTTGCGATGTGCTTTTTGGCTGGGTAACTCCGACTTCAGCACCTTTCCTTGCTAGGGCAGACTGTGGTCTTGCTCGGACTGCCATGAAGACAGTGGTGTAGGCTGACCTGGCCAAAACTTTGTTTTCAGCCTCTGGTGGCTGTACTTAAGTCCCGTCTCCATGTCAGATGGTTTTGAGACAATTCCACAGAGACACTCCGACTTTGGGATGAGGAATCCGATGAGTGCTTCAGCGATATCCATTCCCCGCCACCTACAGTCTACTGGCTCTGTTTTGTTTACATCATTCTGATAGCCATTGTTGTAAAGACCCATAGGCTTGTCACATCCTGGATTCATTGGTTTCACACCAGACTTCCCTCATCCCTGCCAGAGATCTCCATGTCCCCATCCGTCCAACAACCTGACATTACATTTTACAAAAATAATTACAATTAGCGTTGATTGCTACAAGTTTCTGGGCTACAGAAGTAGGTCAGAGTTTTTAAGCAAACAGATCTATGTCCCTGTCTCACACACACTACATAAGTGTGTTCTTAACACAGTTGTTCCCATTAGGTTTATCGCATTAAGATAGAGGTTTTGCTCTTCGCTGTTCTTATGGACTGACATAATTAGTTTTTCCATTCCTTTGTGTGTTGTGGACAGTAATACTGTGTCATCAGCATATCTAATCTCTGGTATTTCATAACCTCCAATTGTTATGGCATCGTAATATTCTTTGTCTACATCTTCTCTAACATTCCTCTTTTTATTTTCAGTATACAAGTTAAATAAGTAAGGCGACAATATGCACACCTGATGAACCCCTTGTTTTATGTCAAGCCAAGTTGTTGTTTCACCATTTATTCTTACTGTTGCCAGTTGACCTAGATGCAGCTGTGATGTTAATTGTATCAAACGTGTTGGAAATCCCATTTTTTCCATTATTTCCCATATTTTCTTGATTTGTACACAATCAAATGCCTTTAAGTGGTCTATAAAGGCTAAATATAGATTCACATTAAACTCTCTGCATTTCTCTGTTATTAATCTTATATTGAATATATGATCTCTTGATCCTCTTCCTTACCTGAAACCAGCTTGGACCATATTGATTTCTTCTTCTATTTTCTTATGAAGTCCTCACTTTATGATTTTTAATGGATTTTACTGGCATGACAAACCAGGGCAACAGTTCTGTAGTTTATGTATAATTTCAGGTTACCATTTTTTTGGCAGTGGTATGAATACAGATCTTTTCTATTCTTTTGGCCAAATGTCAGAGTGCCATATCTTTTTACATAGTGCATGATAGACTGTTGCACATTCCTTTCCTCCTGCTTTAATAAGTTCAGCTGTTATCTCATCACATCCTGGTGATTTACCATTTTTCAGATTCTCTATTGCCCATAAAACTTCTTCTGTTATTGGTTCGGGTTCTTTCTCCTCCAATAATAATTCACACTATTGATTTATGCTTTAACAGGTAGTTGTTTCATACATTCCTCTGCAATATTCCTTTAATTCTTCTAGAATTTCCTTTGTCTCTGTCAAGGTATTCCCTGTCTCATCACAAATTACATTTAGCTTAGGTGTGACATTTCTCGTCAATGTCTTCATTTCTTTAAACATTTAACTATCTCTTCCACACTTCTGATGTCCTTCTATTCTTTCACAACAATTTTGTATGTATTGTTTTTTGTCTTTTCTTATATTTCTTCTTACTTCTTTTGTTAAAGATTTATATTCCTCTGTGTTGTTGTTTGTCACTTTCCATTGCGTCTTCATTTCTCTACTTTATTTTATCAGTTCTAGTGTGCCTGCTGTAATCCATCCATTCTTTTGTGTTTTCTTTACTGGAACCATGTCTTTAGCTGTTATTAAGATATCTTTGGCCTGCATAGCCAATTCATCTTGTGTCATCTCCTCCTGTACAGCCATCATGATTTTTAAACGGTTCTTTACTTCTATATCATTTTGTTTTGGTATTTTTGTAAAAGATCAAAACAGAGTGGTCTTGATCCCATAACTGTCTTTTTTATCATTATCTTCATGTCTGCTATTAATAACTCATGATTCATATCACAATTAGCACCTGGTAAAGTTTTTGCTGATGTTATACTTGATTTTCATCTTCTTTTCACTAAAATGTAATCTGTTTGATTCATCATGTGATGTCCATGTGTAAAGTCTTCTTAGATGTTGTTTAAAAAGCATGTTAGTAATCATTAGCTCATGTTCCATGTAAAATGCCATTAGATTGTCACCTGCCTCATTTCTATGTCCTATGCTTCTTCTTCTTCTTCTTCGTTCACTTCTACCACCAAAACCGCACTGTGATCCTACTGAATTTACGCCTGTGGTCCTCGTTAGGTCCCGTGGTCTCCTGTGTGGTCCCCAACAGGACCACATGAGATCCACGTGAGGACCACAAGGGGTTCAGAGTATCACAGGGCTTTAGCCTATATTCTTGGTGGGTCTCAGAAGCGGGATTGCGTGACACCATGGTTTTCATTGCACCAGTTTAATCTAGGGTTGGACTTTCTCACCGGAAGACCTCGACGTGTTTAGGATATCAGTGCATCCCTGCTGGGTGAGAAGCAGTAGCCCACCCAGGCCAGAGTTGGACCTTTTCACCGGAAAACCTCGACGTGTTTTGAGATACCCGTGTATCACCGCCGGGTGAGAGGTGGTTGCCCATCCAGTCCAGAGTTGGACTTTCTCACCAGAAAACCTCAGCGTGATTAGGATACGCAAACATTCCCGCCGGGTGAGAGGTGGTTGCCTATCTAGACTGCCCTGGTCCAGTGTCTCCAACTTCAGCATTTTGCGGTCGTGGCCGCTACCCTTCCTAGTTGTGACCAGGATGGAGCTTTTGTCCAGGAGGACGAATCCTCGCCACTAGTGACTTCCACCCCTGGGTTGAGCCGGTTTAGGCATATTATCCCAGTATGGGCGTGTTTGGGACGTGACTGACCTCTAGAGCAGAGGTACTGTGACATGCATAGCCTTCAAGATTCACCCCTGGTGTGAGCCGGTTTAGGCAAAATTCACCAGTATGGGTGTATATCAGGCGTGACCAACCTCTAGAGCGGAGGTGGCATGACATGTCTAGCCATCAAGTTCCACCCCTGGTGTGTGCCGGTTTAGGCATATTTCACCAGTGTAGGTGTATTTCGGACGTGGCTGGCCTCTAGAGCAGAGGTGCCGTGGTATGTATAGCTATCGTAGCGATACTACTGGACATACCGATTAAACTTCACTTTATCCCTTCCACCACCTTTTCACATCGGCAATGCACAGCAACTATGTCCTATGCTAAATTTCCTTCCAACATGTCCTTCGTCTTCTGCTCTTTCTGTACCAATCAAATTCCCAATTATTAATACAATATCATTCTTCCGTTCCTGGTCTATTGTCGTTTGCAGTGTATTATAAAAATCTTCTATTTCTTCTTCTTCTGCTGCTGATGTAGGTGCATATATCTGGATGATTGTTAGATTTCTAGGAGTGCCCTTACATCTTATAGTGAGGATTCTATCACTTACTGGAGTGTAACCTAGTAATGCTTTTGATGTTGATTTGTCCAAGTAAAAAGCCACTCCATTTTTTTCTCCTAATTCTCCACCAGAGTATATAAAGATATTATCATTCTCTCTCTTGAAGTGTCCTGATCCTTTCCATCGATGTTCACAGATTCCAAAAATGAGTATCCTCATTCTTTTCATCTCATCACTTATTATTTGATACTTTCCCTCATACATACGTCTTACATTCCATGTTGCTACTCTTGTTTTTCTTTTTAGTTTGATACAGGGGTTTTTCTTAGTAACACCATCAGGATTTTGTCAGTCAACACAATTCTGACCTCTGTCTCACAGTCTTCTCCAGTGTTAAAATTAGATCTGAGGACTCACCACCACAGACCTTTTTCATATTTTACTTTCCATGTTTTTGTTTGTGTTTCTTGGTATATTTACAGAAGATAGTTTACCATTGCTTTCCTTTCGAGCAGTGACTGTACTAGCCAGTGATTGTAGGCATTGTCCTTACATGGAGATCATATGCCTACCATCATAGAATGGTGACCATAACCAACATTATGAGTTGGCTGCTCTCCCATTCCACCCACCACCTGCTCCCATGGCTTCACATCACCCTGATCAGGGGGCTATACGGGTACTCCACCTTGCCCAAGGGTGTCTTGTAGATTGACAGAGGTAAGGAGGTGTCTTACTTCTCCCTTGATACCCCTACCCCGCTAACCTTTTTTTACATTTTCTAATTTTTCAACCAGCAATAGAGTTCTAACATTCCATGTTGATATTTTGATCTTGTTGGTTTTGCCACCAGTAGCCTGATGATGATCTGGCCACACCTGTGGCTTGTGAGGTGCTCTATCGGACGAGGCTGTTCCAGAGGAACATTCATTAACATTGTTCATGGTTAACCTATTACTCTGTACTAGCATAACTATTCTTGGAAACTACAACAATGTTTTTCCACTGCCTTCTGTCGATTTGTGTACAGACTAGCCTTTGGACTCCCTGTCCTACCCACAAGGCAGTGGGAGCAATAGGTCTTAAGGCCTTCTTACCTGCCTGGTATTCCCTTTACTGAGCACGTGAGGCACTTTACAGGAGTAGTAGTGCCACCTACCCGCCCCCAACCTCGCTCTCTGAGACTACCAGTTGGTCCGTGTCTGCTTATTTGGGTAATTCAATGTTCACAGGGATCCTCCATATCTGGACTTCCACCATCCGCCATCTGTGACACGCTGGGTTGGGAATGAATACTATAATGACACCAATACACAAATCAGGAAAAATCAAAATCAGCCCAGACAGTTATAGATCTGTCAGCCTGCTAAGCAACGTAGAATAGCTAATGGAAAGAATCATAAATACAGGACTTGTATGGCACTAGAGAGTAACATTATGATTTTTTAAAAAACATCAGAAGACAAAGTACCGCAGTTAGTACAGGAGATTGAAGACTCATTCCAAGAAAAGAAAAGCACAATGGCAACATGGATAGACATGAAAAAGTGTTTGATAAAGTCTGCAGAAAAGGCCTGCTGCTAAAACTCAGAAAAAAAAATATATGGAAGAATGTATACTTGGATAACATTTTTAAAAAAAAACAGAACAGCCACGTAAGAGTACAAAAATAGCAACACCAAAATCTAAACATTCAGCAAGGACTGCCCCAAGTAGGAGACATTATATGCAAATCTTGTAGCAGCATGGACATCAGAACAGAACACAACAGAACACACTAAGAGAACAGTAGAACCATTGAGAAAACCTGAAGACTGGACTAAAAGATGGCTAAAGACTATCTCAGAGTAAAAGACAACATGCACATTCTACTTGCTCTCAAACAAAAAACAAAGCACAGACCCAAAAACGACTGAATACAAGCTCTCTGATGGAAGACGACCAAACATATTTAGGCATCATTCTAGACCCTCACCTGATCTGGAAAACCAGTAACAACAAACATTAAAAAAAAAAAAAACATGGAAAAGAAGGGAACTGAAGAAGAAACTAGCAGAGACTTACTGGGGAGCAAACCACAACATATTAAAAAAACAAATACACAGAAAGAGTTAGTCTAACTTTGGAATATATGACAGCAGCCAAAAGCAAACCTAACAAATTAGATAAAATACAAAATCAGCCACTAAGAATCATTACACACACAATGAAATCAACACAAATAAAATAACTGGTGAGAATAACACAAATATAACATCTAGAAGATGGGACATAATTGAAATTACTACTACCAAACAGAGAAATTTTTAAAAATTAAAAGAACATACATGATCACATGCAGAACCAAGGCAAAGAGAACAAACTTCATTCAAAGAGCAAAGAAACTTCTTCAAGATGATCCAACAACCCCCCACACACAAAGAGCAAAAAAACTTCTTTAAGATGACCCAACAACCCCACATGCACAAAGATGAAAGAAACTTCTTTAAGATGATCCAACAACCCCACATACACAAAGAGCAAAGAAACTTCTTCAAGATGATCCAACAACCCCACATACACAAAGAGCAAAGAAACTTCTTTAAGATGATCCAACAACCCCCCACATACAAAGAGCAAAGAAACTTCTTCAAGATGATCCAACAACCCCACACATACAAAGAGCAAAGAAAATTCTTTAAGATGATCCAACAACCCCACATACACAAAGAGCAAAGAAACTTCTTTAAGATGATCCAACAACCCCACATATACAAAGAGCAAAGAAAATTATTCAAGATGATCCAACAACCCTACATACACAAAGAGCATAGAAACTTCTTCAAGATGATCCACAACACTACATACACAAACCAAGATTGTAAAATCACTTTGCAATTTCACACCATGGAAAACCACAAATATTCTCAGAACCATGAAATAAGCTCCCAACATTACAGAAAAAAGGGACCCAAGTGCAAAAGAAAAACAACTAACAGCAATGGATTACATAAAAAAATCTATCCTAAAGGGTACTAGACACATAAATGGATCAGCTATAAGCACCACAGAAAACAGAGATGGAATCATATTTATAAAACTAAAATAAGGAACAAACAATACAGATGACTGTACCAGTGGGTGCATATTCCAATAACTAACCAACATAGCCAGAAGCAATAAAATCTTACATCCTTCCCACGATGTAGTTTGCCAAGTTTTCCTGTATTCAAAGAGCTCTTTAACCTCATCAAGGGATTTTATGCCCACTTAACTGGCCTCTCTTCACATGGTCAATCTCTTTTTCTTTGGTCTGTCTGTAAAATCTGCAGCAATGAAAATAACAGAAAACAAAAGTCACTTTGAGATATAAACAGTATTTTTGACTGACTCACAATCTGTCATACAAGATTAAAGATCTGGGCAGCTTACATAATTTATGCCATAGAGGCAATGAAACAATACAAGATTAAAGATCTGGACAGCTTACAGAATTTATGCCATAGAGACAATGAAACAAGATTAAAGATCTGGACAGCTTACATAATTTATGTCATAGAGGCAATGAAACAATACAAGATTAAAGATCTAGACAGCCTGACAGAATTTCTGTCACTAGCAAGCACAATATTCAATAAAGCAGTCACAAAGTGGATACTCACCTACAGCAACATCCAAGCAAATAAAGAGGCTAAGACTGGCAACAGAATAAAGAAGAATGCAACAGGTAATATTGATGAATGTTATCAGCTGAATATTGAGACTTTGCCTCATCATCAGAATCTGAAGGCATTCTAGTATGATGAAACAAACTTAAAGCTGTGCATAATTACAAACAGATAAAACAACTTTGCAAAGGAAAAACAGATGATGAATACTATAAACTCTTAAGTAAAGACCAAGTGATAATCTTCTGACTGAGAACAGGACATTGCAGGTGGAGATATCATCTATACCAGAAGCCTGAAAATTAGTGTAACAGACCTACATGCTTGCAGAAAACAGCAACAAACACTACATCACATTCTCCAGAGCTGTCAGCTACACAACCCACTCAGGCAGCAAAGAACAACAAACACTACATCACATCCTCCAGAGTTGTGAGCTACACAATCCACTCAGGCAAAAGACCTGGCTAGACCCCAGCCCCCTACCTAGCCAGACCCCAGCCCCCTACAGGAGAACCTCCATGGCGACGCTGAAAACCTGAGACAAACTGTCATATTTGTAAAAGATACTTGCCACCAAAGTCTGAAGATCTGCTATGTGTCAGCTTTTGTTGTAAATGATGTCTCAGACTGCAATGTCTTGTTCTTGGTCAGAACTTGGTCATTTCTTGAGAGTTTACAGCAACCTTTCCCGACATTTTTGCTGCTATGGAACCCCTTGAATTTTCTTTTAATCCCCACAAAACCCCAGCATTAACCAAAGGTTTTTCAGAATTTTTATTACCCTAACTGACATGTATTTTGTTGAAGGTCCTGACCTCCTAATGCAAAGTGCTGACACACCTTTGTTATATTTGTTTTTGTTTGAAATTGGATGTAGTTTGATATTCTAAAGCTTAAAATTACATTTTTTAAGCCACTATAGGCTCATGAAATGTGAATCATGTAGAGTAAAACTGTAACAAAAATATTAACAGTACACTTTCAAATAGAAGTGAGAAAAATTGTGGAATATCAGAAAACAAATTGATTGTTTTATTAAATATAACTATTTATGTTTAATATCCTCAAATATGAAATCTGTCTTACACATAATGACAATGTTTTTTCAATCATCAACATTCAGAACAAATTTGTGAGGAGGAAAAAAGAGAGACAAATCTGTCAAATTCAGAAACTTGAGAAGATCGTATTCCATGAGCCAACAGTGAGCTACAGAAGAGACTGAGGGTCCAAAATAAAATGTAAAAGGTGAAAAAAAACACAAAATCCATTTCAGAATAAATGCCATGGGAAAGGGAAGACTAAAGAGAAACAACTTCACTACTACAGCCAGATCCCTGCATTCACTACTACAGCCAGATCCCTGCATTCGCTATTATGGTCAAATCCCTGCATTTACCACTACAGCAAGATCCCTGCATTTGCTACTACAGCAAGATCCCTGAATTTACTACTACAGCAAGATCCCTGCATTTACTACTACAGCAAGATCCCTGCATTCATTACTACAGCAAGATCCCTGCATTTACTACTACAGCAAGATCCCTACATTCACTACTACAGCAAGATCCCTGCATTTACTACTACAGCAAGATCCCTGCATTTACTACTACAGCAAGATCCCTGCATTTACTACTACAGACAGATCCCTGCAGAATGAGAACTCATATGACACAGCAACAGCCAGGGCCATCTGTCCCAACGTTGCATGGCCTCCTTGGAGAAAAGAAGTTCCCAGGGTTAAAAGCGACCATGACAGGGATTGCACACAAGAATACCCAGACAGCAGAAGAAGAAAGATCCAGGAGAAAACTTTATTCAAGAATAATGTCTGAGCAGATTCTGGTCACATACTTACACAGATGTGTCAGCAGTCAGCCCAGCAACAGATGTGTCAGCAGTCAGCCCAGCAACAGATGTGTCAGCAGTCAGCCCAGCAACAGATGGGTCAGCAGTCAGCCCAGCAACAGATGGGTCAGCAGTCAGCCCAGCAACAGATGGGTCAACAGTCAGCCCACCAACAGATGGGGGCACAGGAGTCATCATGATTCTGACTAATAGTGAACATATAAAACTGTTAGTAGCTACAGGAAAGTTCTTAGCAACTTCAGATCTGAGCCAGAAGCACTGAAAACAGCAGCAGAAATCATGATGGCAAAAGAGCCTGCAAGCAGCCAAGTTGTGCTGCTCAATCAGTTATAACAAGACTGATGAGTAGAAAAACACAGAACTTGGGAGAACAACTACATGAGTCCCTCTAATACATGGCACAAACAAGAGGTGTCATGCCATGGCTACCATCTCACTGTAACATCCAAGGGATAGAAGAAGCCATGGCATTGGCAAGGAAAGACAGAGAGCCCCCCCCCCCCAGGTTGACACAAGCCTATCATATGATGAAGCCAAAACACTGACAAAAGCCAAATACAAGAACAAATGGGGAAAAGAACATCTAGGACACCACAAGAATGATATGAGCTCAGCAGAGAAAAACAAGATCTTTAGACTCAGAACAGGCCACAACAAATTGAGACAGCACAAGTTTAACAGGCTCAAGATAGGAACAATGAATGTGGTACCAACAAAATGACTACCCAGGACCTGTTACAGGACTGTATTTCATTTGAAGGCTTTTGGCCATCACCAGTACCCATCCATGACAAGTTGTATGATGATCTTGACAGTCTGAGACAAGCTGTATGGTAATCTTGACAGTCTGAGACAAGCTGTATGGTAATCTTGACAGTCTGAGACAAGTTGTATGGTAAGTTTGACAGTATGAGACAATCTGTGTGGTGATCTTGGCAGTCTCAGATCAGCTGTATGGTTATCTTGACAGTCTGAGACAAGCTGTATGGTAATCTTGGCAGTCTGAGATCAGCTGTATGGTAATCTGGACAGTCTGAGACAAGTTGTATGGTAATCTTGACAGTCTGAGACAAGCTGTTTGGTGATCTTGGCAGTCTGAGACAAGCTGTATGGTGATCTTGGTAGTCTGAGACAACCTGTGTGGTGATCTTGACAGTCTGAGACAAGCTGTATGGTGATCTTGACAGTCTGAAACAAGCTGTATGGTGATCTTGACAGTCTGAGACAAGCTGTATGGTAATCTTGGTAGTCTGAGACAAATGACATCATTCTTCAGAAAATCCAATTTCTAAAACATGAGAAAAAAAGTTTTTAAATATTTATTAATCTTTCTCAAAACATTATATCTATTTATCAATTGATCACTTTTGTCGATCCACCCATAAAGTAATTATAATCCCTGTCCATCCCACCCATATAGTGATTATAATCCCTGATAAGGTCTGATTGTCTAACAAATATCTCCCTAAACTCCTCATTTAATTTAGTCCTTATCCTAAATTTGGCTGTTTGGTTTGTGAACTGTTGACATCATTGTTACAGTCTTATTATTCCTCCTCTTTGATATTATCCCTCCCCTGTGAATTTCTGACTTCAATGTTATTGTCTTATTATCCCTCCTCTGTGAATTTCTGACTTCAATGTTATTGTCTTATTATCTCTCCTCTGTGAATTTCTGACTTCAATGTTATTGTCTTATTATCTCTCCTCTGTGAATTTCTGACTTCAATGTTATTGTCTTATTATCCCTCCTCTGTGAATTTCTGACTTCAATGTTATTGTCTTATTATCTCTCCTCTGTGAATTTCTGACTTCAGTGTTATTGTCTTATTATCCCTCCTCTGTGAATTTCTGACTTCAATGTTATTGTCTTATTATCTCTCCTCTGTGAATTTCTGACTTCAATGTTATTGTCTTATTATCCCTCCTCTGTGAATTTCTGACTTCAATGTCATTGTCTTATTATCTCTCCTCTGTGAATTTCTGACTTCAGTGTTATTGTCTTATTATCCCTCCTCTGTGAATTTCTGACTTCAATGTTACTGTCCTATTATCCCTCCTCTGTGAATTTCTGGCTTCAATGTTACTGTCATATTATTCCTCTCTGTTAATTTCTGACTTCATTGTTATTGTCTTATTATCCCTCCTCTGTTAATTTCTGACTTCAATGTTATTATCTTATTATCCTTCCTCTGTGAATTTCTGTCTTACTGTCTTATTATCCCTCCTCTGTGAATTTCTGACTTCAACGTTACTGTCCTATTATCCCTCCTCTGAACTCTGAGAACTTCATTATCCCTAACCCACTTCATGTCCCTAACCCACCTCATGTTCCATATGGCAGAATTCTTTTCATATGTTTTAATATCTCCTACTGCTGGAGGAAAACCTTTCTTGTTTCTCAAAACTCTAGCACAAGCCCCAGTGCCTAACTCCCACAGATTCTTCAATAACTGAACCATTCATTCATTCATTTGCATGTCCCTTGCAGAACTTTGCCTCCCTAACAGCATTCCTGTAGGTCTCATGGTTGTGAGCAATATGGCCTACTGCTGATGCATCATAACTGAACCACAGAATAAAATTGTCAAAGAACACCCTATACTCCTATCTAAATAAAGATTTCATTGATTTCCTAACCAGCTCAAATGTCAAGTCAGAAGGTCCCCTATCTCCTTGTTTACCAACATAACCATCAAAGTCATATATGTAGCCTGTTACAACATCTGCCAGCACCCACAAATCTATTCCCTACTTTGTTACTCATTTCTTATATACTGATGAAACGAATACCTGGCCTTGTTCTGTATCATTCTCTCATTAATCAACACATTCTGGACAAACTGAAACAATTTCTTATACTTTGCTATCAAATAATCCATCAACATTCTCACTTTACATAATTTATCCTCTTTCATCTCAGTTGCAGCAAATGGAAATAGATGGACCTCGTTATTGACTTGAATCTGTCACATAGCCTGAATTCTCTGGGCCACAGACACTCAATATTGGCCATGTTTAAATTTCCTCCATAAATCAGGAAGCAAGAAAAATGATAAAACTCCTCTGGTCTGATGTTATATCATGTGCTATAGTCTGCTGGCTTGCATGGCCTATTTTGTGGGACATACTCATTAGTATACTGGCATAGACAGGTCACCATGTTTGCAGGGAAGAACAATGTTTAAAATTCCCAGGGATCAAGAATTATTGGACATCCTCTCTTGTCTGCACCTTCAGCAACTGGTTACCTGGTACCCGTTCTTGAAGAAACTATGACATAGGTTTTGTCATCTCATCATCCTTGTCAACATAGCTGAAGAAACTGTGGCATGAGTTTTGTCATCCCATTCTCCTTGTCAACATAGCTGAAGAAACTGTGGCATGGGTTTTGTCATCCCATTATCCTTGTCAACATAGATGATGAAACTGACATAATAAAAGATTCCAAATAAATGTCATTTGAATGTAAATATTGCTTAGAGAATACGTAACATGAAGATATTTCAGAGCAGAAAATGCCAAAAACAGAAGCTCAAGTAAACAATAACTTGACAGTGATGAAAGACACTGCAGAAATCATTCAACTTTCTCACCTTGTAACTAAATATTATACCATCACTATCAATAATAACCTACAAATCATGTCAGGGAGGTTTAGCTGGAATGGCTAAAGATTGATGAAACCCGACACTAGCATAACAAGACAGGCGCTGATGTGCAAATCCACAGTGAAAGAGAAATCAGGAAAACCTAGAACTACTTGGAGAAGGGAAATTATGACAGTGCTCAGAGAAAAGGGATAACCCTGGAAGGAAGCAGAGAATACATCGAAGAACATGGACGATCTGAGAGCATTTATACATGGCCTATGCTCCCAGGGGAGTGAAGGGTGATGATGATGATGATGACTATGAGTATTAAAGTGCTCACAGCTATTAAACTATTCATTCTCAATCTTAGTTTATTATAAATAACATCCCACAGTTTTCAGTTATTTTGAATAAACCCAACCCTTCTGCCTGAGTCAGAAGTAAACTTACTTGGGTCAGTGTGGACCAATATATTATTGATCTGATATTATCTACAGCAGAGTCAGAGCTGTTATCTGATGACTCATCACGTGACCACATCTCTTCATCACTTGAGCAGAGATCAATTTCAGAGATCAGAATCAGACCCCACAGTAGTGAAACATGTAGACATTACTAGCATTTTAACGCGATCGTATGAAACCGAAATGGCGGAAGTGGGCTTTATTTATGTATTGGAGGGACGTTGTTCTTCAACTGGTCTCTGGACCGTGGAACAACGACCGTTATTGTAAAACCAACACCGCGTTCTGAAATGGGTTATACTTTTCCATGCAGGATGTCTGGCTCCAACCTCCTAAATCGTGATGTTACTTTCAAAATAGGATTTTGGAACCTAAGACCTCTACACCAAGTGGGAAAAACCACGCAAGTGTGTAGAACCAATGTGTGATTTCAGTTTAGATATCATCGGCGTTAGTGAGTGTAGATGGACAGGGGCAGGTAAACAGTTTCTTACGCATGAACATATACAAGTGTTACTCGGGCAGGGTGTTGCGATTATTATGCCTCCCAGAGCTGAACGTACGCTAGTCAGTTGGGTTCCTGTAAATGAAAGAATTCTATATCCTCGCTATCAAACAAAATACTTCAAGATGACAATCATTAAATTCTACGCCCCCACCAACGAAGACTGATAACAACAAAGATAGCTTTTATGACCTACTAACTGATGCCATCAATAAAATTCCCAAACACGACATTATTGTAGTCATAGGTGACTTAAATGCCAAAGTAGGTGACGATAACAGAGAGATTGAAACATTTTTTGGGAAAATATGGTGAAACATGAACCAAAACGGCGAAAGGCTATTAGAATTCTGCCAGGTGGAAAATCTTCTAGTAGCCAATATCTTTTCCCCCACACAAAGAGATTCACAAAATCACGTGGTATTCCCCAGACCATGCAACCAAGAACCAAATGGACCATTTCTGTATTTGTAATAAATTTCGCTGGATAGTGTAATACGTTAGAGCGTATAGAGGGGCAGACACTGACAGCGATCACAATCTCTTTATTGTCAAGTTAAAGATGAAGCTAAAAAGCCTGCGTAAACCAAACATAAGAAGAGAAATAGACTCACGGATTCTACTAACACCTACCCACCAATCCACCTTCAACTCTGACGTAAAAAAAAAAAAAACTATGGATCTTCAACAATGTGGAACCCAAACATACAAACAAGACCATCGATGAAAGATGGGACCTGTTTAAAAATTCACTGAAAACTGCCGCAGTAAATACTACAGGCTTCGTACAAAGGGAAAAGGAAAAGTGGCCAAGCGAACACACCTGGCTTCAAAATTCAAGAGCGTAATCAAGCAAAGCTAACACTTTTGGCCATAGAGAACACAGCCCTACACGAAGTAAACAAGCAAAGCTAACACTTTTGGCCATAGAGAACACAGCCCTACACGAAGTAAACAAGCAAAGCTAACACTTTTGGCCATAGAGAACACAGCCCTACACGAAGTAAACAAGCAAAGATACGCTTCATTGGACAAAGAAGTAAAAACCACTACACGAAATAACAAACGGAATTTCGCTCAAAGCCTGGCCACGGACGCTGAGGAAGTGACAAAGAATGGGAACAATAAATCCTTGTTTCACGTCATGAAAAGTTTGTGTAGTCATACACCGTCACCACAAGTGCCCATAACAAATAAGCAAGGTTCATTATTATCATCTGAATACGAAGAAAAACAACGTTGGGCGGAGAACTTCAGAGAAATACTGAACAGACCCCATCCGGCCACCATTCCCGATCTGGATGGAGAGAAGTTTATGCACTCCCTCCATGCGCCACGCGAAATTTTTACGCTGAAAGAATTAAAAACAGTAATCCAAAACAACAAAGCAGCCGGAGAGGATGAAATACCAGCAGAAGTGATGAAAGCAGCAGACGAATGTTCTCTCCGCTTTCTGTTAGAACTCTTCAATGACGTATGGCAAAGTGAAAGTGTACCACAGCAATGGAAAGAGGGAATCATATTCAAATTAGCACAAAAAAGGTGATCTAACTGACTGTAACAACAGCGCAGGATCACCCTACTCTCGGTTCCAGGAAAACTTTTGTGTAGTCTGATACTTGAGAGAGTAAAGAAAGCATTAGACGCGAGGTTTAGAGAAGAACAAGTGGGTTTTAGACCAAATCAGTCGTGTATCGACCATATATTTACGCTGAGATCTATTATTGAAGAGTCGGTGGAATTCCAATCCCGCCTTATTATCCACTTCGTTGACTTTCAGAAAACGTTTGATAGCCTACACCGCCCCTCGCTTTGGAAGCTGTTGGGTATCTATGGCTTCCAACCTAAATACATCAACGTCATAAAAGCCTTTTACTCGAATTCACGCTGCTGTGTCCAAACAAATTCTGGGAATTCCAATTGGTTTCCAGTTGAGACAGGATTGTGTCTTCTCACCAATGTTATTCGGTGTCGCGATCGACTGGGTCATGCGCAAGAGTACAAAGGATAGCCATCTGGGTATCGCGTGGACCGAGGACAAAACCCTGGAAGACCTAGACTTTGGGGACGACATAGCGCTAATGAGCGCGTCGCATGGACCGAGGACAAAACCCTGGAAGATCTAGACTTTGGGGACGACATAGCGCTACGGAGCCCGTCGCATGCAGACGCCAAGGAGAAAACGGATCGTCTCCACTCATACTCAAAACAACGTGGCCTACAAATTAATCAGGAAAAAATATTGATCTCACAAATAGACCTGACGAGATATTGCTAAACTATTTTGCTTTTGAAAAAGTCCACATTCATTCATTTGCATGTCCCTATTGGAACTTTGCCTCCCTAACAGCACTTCTATAGGCCTCTCGGTTGCGAGCAAGATGGCCTGCTGCTGATGCATCCATCTTGCAGCCATCTTCGCCTTGGTCTTCCTCTTTTTCTTTTTCCCATTATGTACCCTTCCAAGACGGTTTTCTCTAGATTATCATGACGTTTAATGTGTCCAAAATATTTAAGTTTTCTCTCTTTAATCCTCTTTACTAGCCAGCCTTCTTCAATATTACGTTCTTGTAGTATAGATATATTTGTTCTTTTCTGTGTCCATGATATCTGAAGAATTCTTCATGGACACAAAAAAGACATTCAAATGCATTTATGTGTTTCTCAGCTGTTTTGTTAAGTGTCCAAGTCTCACAGGCATATGTTGCGACTGGAAAAATGCATGCTCTTAAAAATCTTAGTTTTGTAGTTCTGCCTGTTCCTCTCCATAGATTTTGTTGTTTTTTTTCTTTTTACTTTCTGAAGTCCACAATTTCACATATTTGGGAAGCAAAATGTCAACCTCGGGTGATAGAACAGCAGAAATCAAGTCCCGCATTGCAATGGCTTCCAATACTTTCAATAAACTGTCTACTATCTGGAAGTCAAATTCGCTCAGTAAAACCACGAAACTTAAAATTTTAAACTCCTGTGTGATCCCAGTGTTAACATACGGTTGTGAGAGTTTTAAATCAACCAGTCTACTCAATCAAAGACTTGATGCATTTGAGAACAAATGTATCCGTAGATTATTGAACATCAGATGGTCCGACTTTAAATCGAACGAATCAATAAGACAGGACTCGAACCAAATCTACGTATCAAGATACATCAAAAGACGTCGATGGACCTATCTAGGCCACGTTCTCAGAATGGACGAATCCAAACTCCCTAGCCAGGCCCTCACATGGTCATCGAAGGGCAAAAGAAAGCAAGGCAGGCCAAGGCAGACTCTACGTAGAACCATCACTAGAGAGAGTACAACTTTGGGATTCAAGTCCATCCGAGACCTACAGCGGGCGGCTGCGAGCCGTCAGACATGGAAAGATATGATTTCCGCCCTATAAGCCAATGTTGGCCCTAAAGGAATGTCAATCAAATCAGTGTCTACATGCACAACCTCTGTGGCCTACACTGAAACTGCGCATGTCGTCTGCGCATAAACAGACCGTTGACTGCGCATGTCATCTGCGCATAAACAGACCGCTGACTGCGCATGTCGTCTGCGCATAAACAGACCGCTGCACTGAATACGCGTGTGTTTTTTTTGGAGGCATAGATCATGAAAATGAAGTAAATTTTGCATGGGCTCTACTTTCCCTACCTTTGAAAGTTTCAAAAATGCAGTCAGAGAACTGGGAGAATACGAGAATGTGGTTTTCGTTACGAGAAGCTCAGTAAAGGTAACAATTATGGTATTATTTAATAATTTATTTAACACGATTATTCTATGTAAATGTTAGTCTAATGTTAGTCTAAAGAGCTAATGATCGCTAATACACTTTTTAAACAACATCCAAGAAGACTTTACACATGGACATCACCTGATGGTAAAACCAGGAATCACACAGATTACATTTTAGTGCAAAGAAGGTGGAGGCCAAGTATAACATCAGCAAAAACTTTACCAGGTGCTGATTGTGACACAGACCATGAGTTATTAATAGCAGACATGAAGATAAAGATAAAAAAGACAGTTGCGGGATCAATACCACTCCGCTTTGATCTTACAAAAATACCAGAACAATACGGTATAGAAGTGAAGAACCGTTTCGAAATCCTGATGGCTGTACAAGAGAAGATGACACCAGATAAATTGGCTATGCATGCCAAAGATATCTTAATAACAACAGCTAAAGACATGGTTCCAGTAAAGAAAACACAAAAGAATGGATGGATTACAGCAAGTACACTAGAACTGATAAAACAACGTAGAGAAATGAAAACGCAATGGAAAGTGACAAACAACAACAAAGAGAAATATAAAACTTTAACAAAAGAAGTACAAAGAAACATAAGAAAAGAGAAAAAACAATACATTCAAGATTGTTGTGAAAGAATAGAAGAACATCAGAAGTGTGGAAGAGATAGTGAAATGTTTAAAGAACTGAAGACATTGACGAGAAATGTCACACCTAAGCTAAATGTAATTTGTGATGAGATGGGGAATACCTTGACAGAGACAGAGGAAATTCTAGAAAGATGGAAGGAATATTGCAAAGGAATGTATGGAACAACTGACTGTGGAAGCAGAAATCAACAGTGTGAATTATTATTAGAGGAGAAAGAACCCGAACCAACAATAGAAGAAGTTTTATGGGCAATAAAGATCTGAAAAATGGTAAATCACCAGGATGTGATGAGATAACAGCTGAATTTATTAAAGCAGGAGGAAAGGAGTGTGCAACAATCTATCATGCACTGTACAAAAAGATATGGCATTCAGGTATTTGGCCACAAGAATGGAAAAGAACTGTATTCATACCACTGCCAAAAAAGGGTAACCTGAAATTATGCACAAACTACAGAACTGTTTCCCTGATTAGTCATGCCAGTAAAATTCTGTTAAAAGTCATAGTGGGTAGACTTTGACAGAAAATAGAAGAAGAAGTCAATATGGTCCAAGCTGGTTTCAGGCAAGGAAGAGGATCAAGAGATCATATATTCAATCTAAGATTAATAATAGAGAAATGCAGAGAGTTTAATGTGAATCTATATTTATCCTTTATAGAATACTCAAAGGCATTTGATTGTGTACAACACCGAAACTTTGGGAAATAGTGGAAAAAATGGGATTTCCAACACATCTGACACAACTAACATCACTGCTGTATCTAGACCAACAAGCGGCAGTAAGAATAAATGGTGAAACAACAACTTGGTTTGACATAACACAAGGGGTCCGTCAGGGGTGCATATTGTCGCCTTACTTATTTAACTTGTATACTGAAAATATAATGAGGAATGTTAGAGAAGATGTAGACAAAGAATATTATGATGCCATAACAATTGGAGGTTATGAAACACCAGAGATTAGATATGCTGATGACACAGTGTTACTGTCCACAACACAAAGAGGAATGGAAAAACTAATTATGTCAGTCCTAAAGAACAGTGAAGAGCAGAACCTCTATCTTAATGCAAAGAAAACTAAATTGATGACAACTGACAAAACAAACAAGGCTGCTGAAATATATATCAATGAGGAAAATTCGAAGAAGTGGAGAGTTTTGAATATCTTGGATCACTACTAACTAATGATGGAGCTACAATGAGGGAAATTAAAAGGAGGACATCTATCGCTCTTCAGAAAGTAAAACAAATAAAGAATCTGTGGAGAGGAGCAGACAGAACTACAAAAATAAGATTTTTAAGAGCATGCATCTTTCCAGTCACAACATATGCCTGTGAGACCTGGACACTTAACAAAACAGCTGAGAAACACATAAATGCCTTTGAATGTAAATGCTACAGAAGAGTTCTCCATATATCGTGGACACAAAAAAAGAACAAATATATCTATACTACAAGAGCTTAATATTGAAGAAGGCTGGCTAGTAAAGAGGATTAAAGAGAGAAAACTTAAATATTTTGGACACATTAAACATCATGATAATTTAGAGAAGACCGTATTGGAAGGGTACATTATGGGAAAAAGAAAAAGAGGAAGACTAAAACGAAGATGGCTGCAAGACATCGTTGATGATCTGGAAATGGACGCTGCAGCGGCAGGCCATCTTGCTCACAACCAAGAGGCCTACAGGAGTGCTGTTTAGGAGGCAAAGTTCTGCAAGTGACATGCAAATGAATGAATGAAATGTTAGTCAGGCCGTGAATCAAGAAACGGCAGAGCCGCAGTATAATTCAGTTCCTATTTATGTAACATGGATCAACATTTGTATTACATAATAATTAATTTAATTAACATTATTATTTTTATTTCATTCAGGCCATGCATCAAGAGACGGCAGAGCTGCACTATGATTCACATGTGTACGAATGTAAGCAGTGGTTAACACTGGTAAATCAGTATTATTTAATCATTTATTTAACATTATTATTAAATGGAAGCAAGGGAAAAAAACAAATGCAGGTGGAAGGAGAAATGCTTATCAGGAAACTGAGCCAATGAAGTGTGTGGATGAAAGCCAGCCACTGGAAGTCCCCAGCCCGACTGCAGACCTCCTGGAACCTAAACACAAGATGCAAATAGGCAGCTGGAATGTAAGAACACTAAACCAGACTGGAAAACTAGCACAAACCATCAAGGAAATGCACAGATACAAACTAGACATACTAGGTATACAAGAATCAAGATGGACAGGACAAGGCAGAAGGAAATTAACAACACAGCACACAGAAGATACAATAATATGGTCAGGTAAAGAAGATCTTCATGAAGGAGTAGTAGCATTGATTATAACAAAAGAAGCATCAAGAGCATTGCTGAAATGGACCCCAATAAATGAGAGATTATTATATGCATGCTTCAACTCAAGATTCACGAAGCTGTCTATTATAGTTTGTTATGCACCAACAGAAGCAGCTAAGAGGAATTAAAAGAAGATTTTTACAACAGCCTCCAAGCAACAGTAGAAACAATACCCAAGCATGATATGCTACTCATCTTGGGCGACTTCAATGTAAAAGTAGGTGAAGGAAATGAAGATAGAAGAAGAATCATGGGAAGAGAAGGAATCAGAGAAATAAATGAAAATGGAGAAAGACTGTGCAATTTCTGTGAAGAAAACATGATGACCATCGGAGGGACAATTTTCCAACACAAAAACATCCATAAGGTGACTTGGAGGTCACCAGATAAAAACACAGAAAACCAAATCGATCACATACTAATAAACAACAAGTGGAAACGGTCACTACAAGATGTGCGAGCAAGGAAAGGAGCAGATGTAGGAAGTGATCACAACCTTCTGGTAGCAAAAATAAAACTAAAATTAAGGAAAGCCAAAATCGGAGAACACAGAAAGATACATTTTGATACAAGAAAACTGATAGACCAGCAAACAAGAAATGAATTCCCAATAGTACTTAAGAATCGCTTCAGTGTCCTACAAGACGAAGCAGAAATGTCCATATTAGAGTTCAATAAAACACTACAGGAAACAGCAAAAGAGGTGCTGGGATATCGGAAAAGGAGAAAAGAGGAATGGATAAGCGAGACCACATGGGAAAAGATAGAGCAAAGAAAAGAAATCAAGAAAAAATTACTGAATACCAAATCACAACGGCTTAAAGAACGAGTTTTAAGTAATTATGCACAAAAAGACAAAGAAGTGAAGGAATCATGCCGTCAAGATAAACGTCAATATTATGACAACTTAACAGAAACAGCAGAGAAAGCAGCATATACAAATGACATGAAAACCATATGTAAAATCACAAAGCACATGACAGGAAACTTCAACACAAGATGTGAAAGTGCAGTAAGAACACAAAATGGACAACTGGTCAGTGGAGAAAGAGAAAAGATTGAAAGATGGAGGGAACACTTTAACACCCTACTAAACAGAACACAAGCAGCACAAACAATAGACATACCTGAAGCAAAAATGGAACTAAACATCAATACAGGACCAATAACAATAAATGAAATATAGGAGGCAATAAAGAAGCTAAAATCAGACAGGGCACCAGGTGAAGATGAAGTGACTGCTGAGATGTTGAAAGCAGAAGAAACAGAAACACCAAAACAACTTTGCCGGATATTACAACAAATTTGAGATTTAGAAAAAGCCCCAGAAAACTGGGCTTATAGTAAAACTACCAAAGAAGGGTGACCTCAGAGATTGCGGGAACTGGAGAGGCATTACCCTACTGCCACTCACCAGTAAAGTATTTTGCAGAATAATCATCAACAGAATTGTACCAACACTTGAGGAAAAACTTCGGAAAGAGCAGGCAGGATTTAGGAAAGGAAGATCATGCATAGACCACATATTTGTACTTAGACAAATATTAGAACAGGCAAATGAGTGGCATAGCACAACATATGCATTATTCATAGATTTTGAGAAAGCCTTTGACAGTGTCAACAGAGATGCACTGTGGAAAATCCTAAGATGGCATGGCCTCCCCCACAAGATAGTAAATGTAATCAAAGCCCTATATGAGGGTTTTCAGTGCAAAGTGATCTGTGGATCAGTCACAAAGATATGCAAGATAAAATAAACAAGCTAACTCAGAATGCAAACAACATAGGACTGAAGATCAACGTAGGAAAGACAAAGTTAATGAAGCAAAATGTGAACAACAGAAATGTACTCAGAGTAGATAACAAGTTAGTGGAGGAGGTCAACGAATTTGTATACCTTGGCAGCAGAGTAGTAGAAAATGGAGACAGCACAGAGGACATCAACAGCAGACTTACTAGAGCAAACCAGGCTTTTGCAATGTTGCAGACTATATAGAAATAAAAAAAAAACTAAGCATATATATGAAAATCAGGATATTTAAGAGTAATGTTCTAAGTGTACTACTCTATGGAAGTGAATGCTGGAAAATCACCAAATCCATAGAAAACAGGTTGAATTCTTTCAAGACTAAATGTTTACGAA
The DNA here is from genome assembly GCA_009760885.1 of Achatina immaculata. Taxonomy (NCBI): domain Eukaryota; kingdom Metazoa; phylum Mollusca; class Gastropoda; order Stylommatophora; family Achatinidae; genus Lissachatina; species Lissachatina immaculata. The sequence continues at coordinate 19,965,274 of CM019698.1, forward strand.
GAATTAGAAAAATATTTTGGCCAAACACCATAAGAAATAACATCTTATTAGCAGAAATGCAGATGAAACCACTGACAGCAATTATTGAGGAAAGATGCTGGCGATGGTTGGGACATGTGCTCCAAATGACTGACAACTCACTACCAAAAATAGCACTAAGATGGACACCACAGGGGAACAGAAGTAAGGGTAGACCAAAAGAGACATGGAGAAGAACAACAGAAAGGATGTTGAGCAATAGAGTGCTCACCTGGGCAAGAGCAGAAAAAAAGGCGAAGGACAGGCATTTGTGGAACACCCTTGCGTAAGCCCCATGTGCCCAGGGCACTTAAGGTTCAGAGAGAGAGAGAGATTATTATTTTTAAATTTCATTCAGGCCACACATCCAGAGATGGCAGAGCTGCAGTATGCTAAAGTTATGTACCACTGTAAACATGGATCAGCAAGGGAGTCTAGGTCTCAAGGTGTCAGACCAAACCAGAGGTAATTCTTGATAGCTTATCTCTCTGCAGTTTCCTTGACTGAATCTGCACTGTTCTGCAATTTCTGGTCTTATCCTATCTAACTCCTAATTCTGCTCATGTTTATGCAAATATAGTTGTATGGGTAAGGCTATAGACATAAGGTACGTCATAACAAGGTTCTCCTTACTATCTGTAATGATACTTCCCTACTGTGACATTCAGCAAAGTTCTTATACATGTATCAGCAGCTATTTCGCTTTCATTATTTTTCTCTCATTAGTTGTATTATTATCAGCAGTATAATAACTTGGTTCTTCTTTCATAGATCCATGAAGCTTGGGTGTGAAGCCAAGTTGAATTTGAGGGCCAAAGAAATTGATGGTATCTGGCAGCTGGTTGTGTCTAAATCTGATTTGGATCATAACGCACATGTTCCTACATTGAAGGTATGTTGCTGGAAACTTGTTTCCTTTTCTTTTCTGTATTTATTTCTTTTGTTCCTCAATGGCTTTCTTTTGCTCCTCAATGGTTTTCTTTTGTTCCTCAGTGGTTTTCTTTTGTTCCTCTTTGTTTTTCTTTTGTTCCTCAGTGGTTTTCTTTTGTTCCTCAATGGTTTTCTTTTGTTCTTCAATGGTTTTCTTTTGGGCCATCAATTTTCTTTTTAATCCACAGTCTGTGTCAGTGTTACCAGAAAGACGCAGGCCTATGATGATGACAGGATTGAAGACCTTGTTGGGATGCCCTTCTGTGACAGTCACATACATCAGGGACACTGTGTTAAGGCAACAGGGTGTGGTTTTGTTAGTACATAATATGCGGGCCAAGCAGAAGCCTGAAATGATTGTAATTGATCAAACAGCAGTTCAGCACTTGCTGCCTTCAATAACAGACAACGGTGGAAGAGTAGAATATTGTAAAGATTCTAAAGAAAATTTAATTTATCTCGCATACCAGATGCAATCTGTGTGCAACATGTTGAATAAATATCCTGAAGTTTTGATAATAGATCTGACGTACAAAACACATGTCTACCAATTACCACTTTTGACTGTTATGGTTGTAGATGGACATGGCAGAGGACAACCTGTTTTGCATGCTTGTCTAAGCAATGAGATTCAAACACCCCTCATACAAGTTTTAGGTTTTCTCAGAAGCTCTTACATTTTTTAGAAAACCTGTTGTTTTGTGGTAGATGAGGATTTTGCAGAGATTGGAGCCAACTCTGGCATATTTCCAGATGTTAAGATTAATCTCTGTGCTTTCCATGTGTCAACAGCCATTCTTCTTCTTCTTCGTTCGCTTCTACCACCAAGACCGCACTGTGATCCTACTGAATTTATGCCTGTGGTCCTCGTTAGGTCCCGTGGTCTCCTGTGTGGGACCACATGAGATCCCGGAGAGGACCACAAGAGGTTCAGAGTATCGCAGGGCTTTAGCCTGTGTTCTTGGTGGGTCTCTGAAGCGGATTGCGTGACACCGTGGTTTTCATTGCACCAGTTTAGTCTAGAGTTGGACTTTCTCACTGGAAGACCTTGACGTGTTGAGGATATCAGTGCATCCCCGCTAGGTGAGAGGTGGTAGCCCACCCAGGCCAGAGTTGGACCTTCTCACCGGAAAACCTCGACGTGTTTTGAGATACCCGTGTATCACCGCCAGGTGAGAGGTGGTTGCCCATCCAGTCCAGAGTTGGACTTTCTCACCGGAAAACCTCAGCGTGATTAGGATATGCAAACATCCCTGCCGGGTGAGAGGTGGTTGCCTATCTAGACTGCCCTGGTCCAGTGTCTCCAACTTCAGCATTTTGTGGTCGTGGCCGCTACCTTTCCTAGTTGTGACCAGGATGGAGCTTTTGTCCAGGAGGACGAATCCTCATCACTAGTGACTTCCACCCCTGGGTTGAGCCGGTTTAGGCATATTAACCCAGTATGGGCGTGTTTGGGACATGACTGACCTCTAGAGCAGAGGTACTGTGACATGCGTAGCCTTCGAGATTCACCCCTGGTGTGAGCCGGTTTAGGCATAATTCACCACTATGGGTGTATATCAGGCATGACCAACCTCTAGAGCGGAGGTGGCATGACATGTCTAGCCATCAAGTTCCACCCCTGGTGTGTGCCGGTTTAGGCAGATTTCACCAGTGTAGGTGTATTTCGGACGTGGCCGGCCTCTAGAGCAAAGGCACCATGGTATGTGTAGCTCTCGTAGCGATACTACTGGACATACCGATTAAATTTCACATTATCCTTTCCACCACCTTTTCATGTCGGTGCCACACAGCAACCTTTATTTCTTTTCCGCATTTTCTTCCTTGACCAGGAGGAGCTTCACTCCACGTGCGGCATTCGAAGAGTCTCGCCAGCAGTGTCTTAACCTCTGGGAACAGCTGGTTCATGCTTTTCACCCGATATGACTGCATTCAGAACGTGGCCGACCTCCAGACCAGAGGTGCCATGATTTGACTGTTTGCTTCGCTTTATCTTTTCTGCCACCTTTTCCGCAGTGATGCTGCGCGTAACCCCATTTGCACCTTTCTTCATTGGCCGGGAGGAGCACCGCTCCATGCAAGGCAGCTGAAGAATCTCGCCAACAGCAAACAGCCATTCAAAAGGCATTGTCCAAAAGAGGTTTACACAGAAGTCTGATGGAAAGCATTGGCATTTTCTTTGGAAGATGAAGAACACAGAGTGTGCCATTGTGTATGAACCGCTAAAAAGGTGCATCAAGGAAATTGCACCAGCAGATGTGCTTCAATATCTGGAGTCCAATTGGTGGAACAAGCATAAACTGTGGGCTGCTCATACTCATTTAGATACTGTACAGCTGCGTGTGAATACAACAAACCATTGTGAGTCATATCACTCAAAAATTAAAAAATCGTTGAGTTACCAGAAGCTGTTGAATGAGACGCTACAGTTTCTGCTGAACTATGATGAGTTGACTCACAGTACAAGTGTTATCAACAGCTTCATTCAGGCTAACAGCAGACATTTTAATATGGAAGAAAAGAATCCAGTTGCCGACAAAATCAAATCAGATATGACAAGTTTTGCAGCACAGCATGTTATAAAACAACTTTTGGCCATCGATAAATTTAAATTTTTATTTTTATTCTTATATATATCTTATATCCTTCCCATGCCATTGAACGTCACACAGGGCTCTCAAGGTAGTTTGCCAATTGTTCCTGTTTTCAGTGAGCTTTTCAACTTCATCAAGGGATTTTATGCCTGTTAGTTTGGCCTCTCTTATACATTGTTCTCTTTAGAGTTTCACATGATCCGCCTCTTTTCTTTTGTCCTGTTGTGCTCTACTTGATAGCTTGTTTTGGGATTCTCTGATTGTTTCTTCTCATCACATGACCAACATATGCACAGGAAGAGTTAATGGGTAGTTTCATTATTTCTGTTTTGCCCTTGTTAATTTCAAGTCCTATTCTGCTAGCCAGTGAAGACAGGATATCTGTTTTTTCTTGCATAGACTTCACATTGTTACTAATAAGAGTTATGTCATCAGCTGTTTTTACCAGTGGGTAATTGTTTCAAAGTCGTGTCTCATAATACATCTTATACTTGCACCAGCCTTTCCTGCACCTGTGCATCCTTTGGACACTTTACTTTATGCTGCAGACATATTTTTAGTTTATGTAGATTTTGTAATGAAAGTTTGTATGTTCTTCTTGAGGAGGGACACAGATTTAAAAACTGTAGTCCTGTTAATTTAAATATGCAAGTTCCTGGGTCTTCCTTCACATCTGTTCATTTAGTAGAAGAGACGCAGCCAAGCTCTACAGAAACAAAGTTTACTCTTACTCTCTCTGAACTTTAAGTGCTCAGGGCACATGGGGCTTCCACAAGGATTTTCCACAAATGCCTATCCTTTGCCTTTTTTCTGCTCTTGTTTACTGCTGCCTCTTTACTATGTGGAAAAATAGCTTCATAATTGTCTCTTTTAGGAGACAGAGACTTCAAAGAAAAGTTTGATCAGCTGTCTGCATTGTATTCTTTGTAGCAGGGGGAAGACACTGATGACATTTCAAGTGACTTTTGTTACCCCCATTGGTGACAAAGGGCTTGATGATTCTCTGGCACTTTCATTGCCTGTTTCTGAGAAGCCTGTTTTTTCACTTGACCCTCCACACTCTACCACCTCTGCTGCTAATTTGTCTTCAGGTCTGTTTTCTCCCTGCCATGTTAATGTGCCTTTTTCTGACAATATCACCACAGACAGTCCTCAAAGTGTTTCTTGTACTACTTCTGCTGTCCCTTCAACATCTGGACTGTATAATTATCATAGCAACTCTCCTCAAGCATCCTTAAGTATGCCCTCTTGTGATAATGCTGCAATAGCAAATGGTCAGTCAGAACCTAATGAAGTCTCCTTTTCGTCCGTGAAGCTGTTGTCAGTGAAAGTGAAGGGAAGGCCCAGAAATAAACAAACATTTACTTTGTGAAGCTGTTGTCAGTGAAAGTGAACCACTGCTGGCAAGATTCTTCAGCTGCTGTGCGTGGAGCGGTACTCCTCCCAGCCAATGAAGAAAGGTGCAAATGTGGTTGCCATGCAGCACCACTGCGGAAAAGGTGGTAGAAAGGATAAAGCGAAGCAAACAGTCAAATCATGGCACCTCTGGTCTGGAAGTCGGCCACATCCTGAGGGCAGTCATATCGGGTGAAATGTGTGAACCGGCTTATCCCAAAGGTTAAGACACTGCTGGCGAGACTCTTCGAATGCCGCGCGTGGAGTGAAGCTCCTCCCGGTCAAGGAAGAAATGTGGAAAAGAAATAAAGGTTGCTGTGCGGCGCTGATGTGAAAAGGTGGTGGAAAGGATAAAATGAAATTTAATCGGTATGTCCAGTAGTATAGCTGCGAGAGCTACACATACCATGGCGCCTCTGCTCTAGAGGCCGGCCATGTCCGTAATACACCCACACTGGTGAAATATGCCTAAACCAGCACACACCAGGGGTGGAACTTGATGGCTAGACATGTCATGCTACCTCCGCTCTAGAGGTTGGTCACGCCTGATATACACCCATACTGCTGAATTATGCCTAAACCGGCTTACACCAGGGGTGAATCTTGAAGGCTACGCATGTCACAGTGCCTCTGCTCTAGAGGTCGGTCACGTCCCAAACATGCCCATACTGGGATAATATGCCTAAACCGGCTCAACCCAGGGGTGGAAGTCACTAGTGGGAGGATTCGTCCTCCTGGACAAAAGCTCCATCCTGGTCACAACTAGGAAGGGCAGCGGCCACGTCCACAAAATGCTGAAGTCAGAGACACTGGACCAGGGCAGTCTAGATAGGCAACCACCTCTCACCCGGCGGGGATGTTTGCATATCCTAACCACGCTGAGGTTTTCCGGTGAGAAAGTCCAACTCTGGACTGGATGGGCAACCACCTCTCACCTGGCGGTGATACACGGGTATCTCAAAACACGTCGAGGTTTTCTGGTGAGAAGGTCCAACTCTGGCCTGGGTGGGCTACCACCTCTCACCCAGCAGGGACGCACTGATATCCTAAACACTTCGAGGTCTTCCGGTGAGAAAGTCCAACTCTAGACTAACTGGTGCAATGAAAACCATGGTGTCACTCAATCCCGCTTCTGAGACCCACCAAGAATACAAGCTAAAGCCCTGCGATACTCTGAACCCCTTGTGGTCCTCTTGTGGATCTCGTGTGGGCCTTTCAGGGACCACACAGGGGACCACGGGACCTAAACGAGGACCACAGGCATAAAATCAGTAGGATCACAGTGCGGTCTTGGTGGTAGAAGCGAACGAAGAAGAAGAAGAAGAAGAAGTGAAAGTGAAGGGAAAGCCTAGAAATAAACAAACATTTACTTTGACAAGGAAAAGAAAGGCAGCAACTCCTGTTCCTGTCTCAGATTGGCCACAAGAGAGAAAAATTTTTTTTTTTTTAATTAAAGCCTGCATATTAGAGGGATCAGAGCCACCATTTTTTGGTTAAAGATTTAAAATGTTCCAGCTCTTTAGGTGCTTGTTTGGTGGGAGTGCTTGTTTGGTGGGGAGTGCTTATTTGCTTATTTGGTGGGGAGTGAGGTGCATTTTATAAAGTCTTATTTTAGCGTAGAATGTTGGGTTGAGTTGCAATGTAAGGTGCAGCAAAAGCTGTCTGAGCATTTGTTTGTTTGTACATGTGTTTGTGATAAGGCAGTTAATCTAATTAGATGTGACTGTTGCATAGAGGAGTTTCATTATGAGTGTGTAAATTAAGATTTAGCATGAAATGTGTTAAGAGGTTTTGTCTGTCTTGTTGGTAAAAAGTATATTCTGTTGTTTTTTTTCTTCATTCTTTCTTCACCATCTGGGATAGTTTTGTAGCTGACAAGTGCTGGTTTGATCAGACATTGTGGGTTGCTGCTTGAAAAATATTGTTGATATTGTATTTACATATGTAATAAATATTTTTAAAAGTTCTCTTGTGCTATTTTTAATTTAAGAAGTTGATCGTGTATTATGTTAACTGTCCTCATAATGTTTTATCCAGTTACAAATATAACTCTGATTTGGATCATTTGCACTGTTTTAATCTATTCTATCATGGCATATAATGATTTGACATTTATTTTAAATACTGCTTTCATTGTTACATTCTAAACTCATGTGATTTCGAAAATTGGAATTTTTTGTCCCGTCGTTATATTCCTATTCTTTGCCATATATGCTCATATTGTTGGTTTTTTTTAACATGTTTTACTACTTTTTTATCTTTTATTACCATTTATTGTTCCACTGTACGTTACACAATTTTCCAGATGGTATTACAATTTTTTTTTATGATTTGTCATCAAGACCTGTACATTGTTACTGATACTTATTATTAGATATCATCGGTCTTGTCTTTATTGCTTATTTGTTATAAATAAAACACCAACATAAAAATGTGTTTTTCTATTTGTGTGTGTGCTTTTGTGTATTCATATACTGTGCTGACTGGCTTGCTGAAGTTGTTTTTTGTGTGTAGATGTTATATGTTGTATATACACAAGTGTGAATGTAACACACTTAATTATACAGTAATTCCAAAGCTGATCTCCAGCAAACTTAAAAGTAACTAACTAGTATAACTTAAGACTCACGGTTTCTCACACTGATGCATGCCCCTGTGCATTTTGTGCACACACTCCTGAGCGTGTGCTCCAAGAGTACATCTTTCACTGATCTATGAAGCCAGACATGGCCATATAACATGCATCACACTTGATGCTGTGCTCTCTACATCACTCTCTTGTGTGCTGACAGGTTGTCTCCAAAGAATAATAGGGTTTAGTTAGTATAAAGAAAGGAGAAAACTTTTAAAAAATATCTGCACCAAAAAATAATCTAGAACCAAACAGGCAAAGAAAGAAAAAGTGACATGAATAAAATCCAGAACACATGAAAACAGAAACAATAACTCTGCCTAGAAAATGTTCATAGAGGCACATGAATTATAAAACAGATTAAGACATGTTTGGCACCATCTAAAATGCCAGCACAATGCATGCTGCATAGCTGAAATGCTATGTATAAGACAGAGGGAAACGAAATATACAAGAGGTAAGTTCAAAAGAGATCCATTTGGGTTTACCAACAGTTATTTCAACAGCCAAAATCAGGTACCTAGAAGAAGTAATCTACAGCAACAGGTTCAGCTGGAATTGCTGCCAAATTAAGGGAGGTCTAAATCTCCATGAACCACTATGTGCACTAATACAACAATTATGGAGAGAAGAAAAAACTCCCTAGTGAATGAAGAGAGTATCATTACTGATCCCAGTATTAAAAAAAAAGTGACAAGAGCAGGTGTGAAAACTACAGAGGAATATCCTTACTACAAACAAGCTAAAAAATGCTATCTGCTATACTCTTAAATAGATTAAAGCTATATAGATAAAGCGAGAATATACTGGAAGACTATCAAGCAGGTGTTAAGAATAACAGATCAACCATTGACCAAATATTTTATCTACCTCAAAGAACACAACAGTACTGGGAATATGAAAAAGTACATAATATCTTCATTGACTTCATGAAACCATAAGATGGTATAGATAGGAACAGCTTATGGAAAATATGAAAGAATTTGAGATACCTAATAAATTAATCAGTCTAGCTAGAATATGTACAGAGGATGCAAAGTATAGTATATAAAGGAAGAAAGTCTATATAAGAATGGGTTTAATACAAGATGATACATTATCCACATTACTGTTTGACCTAATACTAGAAAAGGTAATCATTAAAGGTAATGGAGAAAACAATACAGAAGAATGAGCTAAAATACTAGGATTCATTCATTCATTCATTTGCGTGTCTCTTGCGCAACATTGCCTCCCTAACAGCACTCCTATAGGCCTCTAGCTTGTAAGCAACATGGCCTACTGCTGATGTATCCATTTGCAGATCATCAAAGAAGTCTTGCAGCCATCTTCACTTTGGTCTTCCTCTCTTCCTTTTTCCCATTATGTACCCTTCCAATACGGTCTTCTCTAGATTATCATGACGTTTAATGTGTCCAAAATATTTAAGTTTTCTCTCTTTAATCCTCTTTACTAGCCAGCCTTCTTCAATATTAAGTTGTTGTGGTATGGATATATTTGTTCTTTTTTTCTGTCCATGATATTTAAAGAACTCTTCTGTAGCATTTACATTCAAAGGTATTTGTGTGCTTCTCAGCTGTTTTGTTAAGTGTCCAGGTCTCACAGGCATATGTTGCAATGGGAAAGATGTATGCCCTTAAAAATCTTATTTTTCTAGTTCTGTCTGTTCCTCTACACAGATTCTTTAGTTGTTTTACTTTCTGAAAAGCGACATATGTCCTCCTTTTAATTTCCCTCATTGTATCTCCCTTATTAGTTAGTAGTGATCCAAGATATTCAAAACTCTCCACTTCTTCCAGTTTTTCCTCATTGATATACATATTTCAGCTGCCTTGTTTGTTTTGTCAGTTGTCATCAATTTAGTTTTTTTTGCATTAAGATTGAAGTTTTGCTCTTCGCTGTTCTTACTGACTGACATAATTAGTTTTTCCATTCCTTTTTGTGTTATGGACAGTAATACTGTGTCATCAGTATATCTAATCTCTGGTGTTTCATAATCTCCAATTGTTATGGCATAGTAATATTCTTTGTCTACATCTTCTCTAACATTCCTCATTATATTTTCAGTGTACAAGTTAAATAAGTAAGGCAACAATATGCAACCTCAACGGACCACTTGTTTTATGTCAAACCAAGTTGTTATTTCACCATTTATTCTTACTGCTGCTTGTTTGTCTACTTATCTTATATCTTATATCTTATATCCTTCCCGTGCCGTTAGACGTCACATAGGGCTCGCAAAGTAGTTCGCCAATTTTTCCTGTCTTCGGCGAGTCTTTCAACCTCAACAAAGGATTTTATGCCTGTTAACTTGGCCTCTCTTAATAATGTCCTCTTCAGAGTTTCACGCGGTCTGCCCCTTTTTCTTCGGCCTGTTGTGTTCCACTTGATAGCTTGTTTTGGGATTCTCTGATCATTTCTTCTCATCAAGTGACCAACATATGTCCATCTCCTTTTCCTGATCACCCGTGAGACTGGTTGTTGTTCAGTCATCTGTCTTATCTCTGCATTGTTCTTGAATTCATTCCACTTGATGCCGAGTATTTTCCTTAGGCATTTGTTTTCAAAAGAGTCTAATTTCTTTTCTATTTCTTTAGTTGTTTTCCAGCTTTCGCATGCATAAATGAGGGTGGATATTACATTTGAATTGAATAGTCTTAACTTGGTTTTTGTGCTTATAACTTTTGAATTCCATATGTTCTCAAGATTCTTGAAGATTGATGCTGCTTTTGCAATTCTGATCCTAACTTCCTTTCTAGTGTCACCATCCTGGTCTATGTAGCTGCCAAGGTATGCAAATTGATTGACTTCTTCAATATCTGTCCCTTCTATGTGTATTTTTCCATTTTGATTGATGGGAATTTTCATTATTTTTGTTTTGTCCTTGTTAATTTCAAGTCCTATTTTGCTAGCCAGTGAAGATAGGCTATCTGTTTTTTCTTGCATGGAATTCACATTATTACTGATAAGAGTTATGTCATCAGCAAAATCAAGATCTTCTAGTTGGGTCCCATGTACCCAGTCAATACCTGTGTTACCTGTGCAGCATTTTTTCATTATGAAGTCTATTGTAATCCCAAAAAGTAAAGGAGACAGTATACATCCTTGTTTCACGCCTGTTTCAATCTGGAACCATTCACTCATCCCTTCTTCTGTCTTGACTGCACAACCATATCCATTGTATAAGTCCTTAATGATGTTGACAATTTTAGATGGTATTCCATATAGACATAAAATTCTCCATAATGAATCTCTGTGTATGCTATCAAATGCCTTTTTAAAATCTATGAAATTCAGTATTAATGGTTTCTGCTTTTCAATATGTTCTTCAAGTATTATTCTGAGAGTAAAGATCTGGTCGAGACAGCTTCTCCCTTTTCGAAATCCTGCTTGTTCTTCTCTCATTGCAGTATCCACTATATCTTTGAGTCTATTCAAAATTACCTTGCAACAATTACATACAACAGTTAATTGTATCAAATGTTTTGGAAATCCTATTATTTCCCACAGTTTTATGTGTTGTATACAATCAAATGCCTTTGAGTAGTCTATAAAACATAAATATAGATTCACATTAAACTCTCTGCATTTCTCTATTATTAATCTTATATTGAACATATGATCTCTTGATCCTGTTCTTTGCCTGAAACCAGCTTGGACCATATTGACTTCTTCTATTTTCTTACAAAGTCTACCCATTATGATTTTTAACAGAATTTTACTGGCATGACTAATCAGGGAAACAGTTCTGTAGCTTGTGCATAATTTTAGGTTTCTCTTTTTGGTGGTGGTATGAATACAGTTCTTTTTCCATTCTTGTGGCCAAATACCTGAATGCCATATCTTTTTACATAGTGCATGACAGATTGTTGTACATTCCTTACCTTCTGCTTTAATATCTCATCACATCCTGGTGATTTACCATTTATCAGATTCTTTATTGCCCATAAAACTTCTTCTGTTGTCGGTTTGTGTTCTCTCTTCCAATAATAATTCACACTGTTGATTTATGCTTTCACAGTCAGTTGTTTCATACATTCCTTTGCAATATTCCTTCCATCTTTCTAGAATTTCCTCTGTCTCTGTCAAGGTCTTCTTCATCTCATCACAAATTACATTTAGCTTAGGTGTGACATTTCTCATCGATGTCTTCATTTCTTTAAACATTTCACTATCTCTTCCACACTTCAGACGTCCTTTTATTCTTTCACAACAATCTTGTTTGTATTGTTTTTTTGTCATGTCTTATGTTCATGGGACTTAGATGTTCTTAGTCACACCAAAGAACAGACAAGCTTACAACTACTTTGGACATAGATCATTTTAGCACAACAAAACAATTGACAATCTTACTACTACATGGGCATTAGATCATCTTAATCCAACCAAACAACTGACAAACTCACTACAATATGGAACTTAGGTCATCTCTTTCTCACCAAACAACTGTCAAGTACACTACTACATATGACTTAGATCATCTTAGTCTCACCAAAAAACTGATAAGCTCACTACTACATGGGACTTAGATCATTTTAGTCTCACCAGAAAAAAAAAACAAGCACACTAGTATATGGGAATTAGCTCAACTTAATCCTTCCTAAAAACTGACAAGCTCACTAATACACGGGACTTAAATCATCTTAGTTTCACTGAACAACTGACAAATTCACTAACTACATGAGACTTAGATCACTATGCTGCAACAAAGGAACTGACAAACTCACTACAATATTAGACTTAGGTCATCTCAGTCTCACCAAACAACTATCAAGTACACTACTACATATGACTTAGACCATCTTAGTCCAACCAAACAACTGATAATCTCACTACTACATGGGACTTAGTTTTCTTAGTCAAATGAAACAAGAGACAAGCTTACAACTACATTGGACATAGATCATTTTAGCCCAACCAAACAACTGACAAGGTCACTACAATATTGTACTTAAGTCATCTCAGTCTCACTAAACACCTGTCAAGTACACTACTACTAAATATGACTTAGATCATCTTGGTTCAACCAAACAGCTGACAGTCGAACTACTACATGGAACTTAGATTATCTTAGTTTCACTAAAAAATAATAAGCTCACTACTACAGGGGAATTAGATCATCTTAGTCCCACCAAAACAGAGACAAGCTCAGTACTATATGGGACTTAGTCCATCTTAGGCCAACCTAACAAATGACAAGCTCACTACTAAATATGACATATCATCTTATTCCAATCTAACAACTAATAAGCTCCGTACTACATGGGACTTATCTTAGCCTCACTAAAAATGAGCAGCACACTATTACATGGGAATTAGATTATCTTAGTCCAACCAAACAACTGACAAGCTCTCTTCTACAGAATAATTGATCATCTTATTCTATTCAAACAACTAACAAGCTCACTACTACATGGGAATTATATAATCTTAGTCCAATCAAACAACACCATCCTCCATCCTCCATCCATTAGTCCATCCTCATAACTAAGAAGCTCACTACATCATGGGACATATATTATCTTAGTCTCACTAAAAAATGACAACCACACTAATACATGGGACATAGAATATCTTAGACCAACCAAACAACTGGCAATCTCACTATTAAATGGGAGTTTGATCACATTAGTTTCACCGAACAACTGACAAGCTCACTATAACATGGGACTTAGATCATCTTAGTCTCATCAAACAACAGACAAAATCACTACTACATGAGAATTAGATCAACATTCTACAACCAAACACCTCACAAGCTCACTACAATATTGGACTTAGGTCACATCAGTCTCAACAAACAACTGTCAAGTACACTACTACATATGACTTAGATCATCTTAGTCCCACCAAACAACTGACAATCTCACTACTATATTGGACTTATATCATCTTACTCCAACCTAAAAACTAACAAGCTCATTACCACATATGACTTATATCATTTTAGTTTAACCAAACAACTGACAAGCTCACTAATATCAGGGAACTTATACCATCTTAGTCTAACTAAAAAATGACAACTACACTATTACATGGGAATTAGATAATCTTAGTCCAACCAAACAACTGACAACTCACTACTACATGGGATTTCAATCATATTAGACCAATCAAACAACTGACAAGCTTTCTTCTACAGGGGAATTCATCATCTTAGTCCAATCAAACAACTCCATCCATTAGTCCATCCTCACAACTAAGAAGCTGACAACTTCATGGGACTTATATCACCTTAGTCTTACTAAAAAATGACAAGCACACTAATGCATGGAACTTAGATCATCTTCGTCTCATTGAACCACTGACAAGTTCACTACTACACAGGACTTAGATATTCTTAGTCCAACCTAAAAACTGACAAGTTTGCTATTACATGGGACTTGGATCATCTAAGCCCAATAAAAAAATGACAAACTCACTACTACAGGGTAATTAGATCATCTTAGCCCATCCAAAATCTAAGAAGCTAACTGATACATGGGACTTAGATCATCTTATTCCAACCAAACAAGTGACAAGTTCACGATTACATCAGACTTATATCATCTTAGTCTCACTAATAAATGACAAGCACACTATTACGTGGGAATTAGAAAATCTTAGTCCAACCTAAGAACAGTTAAACTCACTACTACATGGGAATGAGATCATTTTAGTCTAATAAAATAACTGACAAGCTCTCTACTACTTGGGACTTAGATTATCTTAGTCAAACAAAACAACAGACAAGCTTACAACTACATTGGACATAGATCATTTTAGCACACCCAAACAACTGACAAGATTACTACAACATGGGACTTAGATTATCTTAGTCTCATCAAACAACAGACAAACTCAATACTACATGAATGTATAAAACAGGAAAAAGTAGGAGCAGCTTTATTACTTAATGATTACAAAGTTGTGACGTTTCGGCGTGAGCCTTAATCATACAAAAACATACAGGACGAAGAAGTAGAGAGAGGAGATAAAGTATGGATTCACATGAATGCTATTTAAAATAATTTTTTTAAAAATAATAATAAAATAAATAAATAAATAAGAATAATAAAAAAAAAATTTAAAAAAAAAAAAAAACATTTTTTTTCTAAAGAGTACTTAGCTGTAAATTGTAAGGTGTGGCTTGTCCGGCGGTGTGTGATGCAATATTGACCTAGCTAGGAGAAGTTGAAACAGATGATTGGGGAAGAGGGGTCGCAGAGTGATGCTGTGAGGAAGTTTGAAAAGTAAGAAGGGGTGGACTTTGTGGAGAGGTACTGTAATGATTGAAGAGAATGTTACGTGTAACTAAACAGCGATTTTAACCCATGTGGTTCCAGCATCCCATAATTTTGAATGCAGCGGTTCTCAAGTGCCAGGCGGCTTGTGTCATCTGCATCACATTGTTTGATGGCTGTAACCAGAAAGTCAGATTTGCCTCTGTGGTTGGGGCCATTGAAATGATTTGGGACCGGTTTTGAAGCATGCTGGGTGATGTCGTACAGATGTTTTTGCATGCGGTCCCCTAATCTGAGGCCAGTCTCACCAATATATGTTATCCTGCATCTTTTGCAAACGATGACATATATCACATTATGGGACTCGCATGTGAATCCCTCATGAAGGGTGAGGATAGTTTTGGGAAAGGTGATTGTTTTCGTTTCCCAGACTACAGGGCAGGTAACGCAGCGGGGTCGGTTACATTTTCTGGTGCCAACATATGTAAGACTCTGCTTCAGGTGGCTGTGGACGAGGATGTCCTTAAGGTTTGGCTCACGTTTGTATACCAATAGGGGTGGATCAGAGAAAATGTCGCGAGTGTCGGAGTCGAGTTGGATAATCGGCAGATGACGATAAAGAATTTTCTTAACCATCTGACCATGCGGGTGGAAAGGCAGTACTAACTTAACTCAGTCAGATGGAGTAACAGGCTTTTTCCTGAATTAAACTTCTTACTCCAATCTAACAACTCCATCCTCCATCCATTAGTCCATCCTCACAACTAAGAAGCTCAGTACTTCATGTGACTTATATCATCATATTCTCACTAAAAAATGACAACCACACTAATACATGGAACATAGATCATCTTCATCTCATTGAACAAGTGACACATCTCACTGAACAAGTGACAAGTTTGCTATTACATGGGACTTGGATCATCTAAGGTCATCTGAGAAAACTCACTACTACAGGGTAATTAGATCATCTTAGTCCGTCCAAATAACAAACAAGCTAACCAATACATGGGACTTAGATCATCTTAGTCCAACCAAACAACTGAAAATCTCACTACTACTTACGAATTAGATCTTCTTAGTCCAACCTACCAACTAACAAGCTCACAACTACATGGGACTTATGTCATCTTAGTCTCACTAAAAAATGACAAGCACACTATTACATGCATATTAGATAATCTTAGTCCAACCTAAGAACTGTTAAACTCACTACTACATGGGAATGGATCATCTTAGTCTAATCAAATAACTGACAAGCTCACTAATACATGGGGCTTAGACCATCTTAGTCTCATTGAACAACTGACAAACTCACTACTACATGGGACTTAGTTTTCTTAGTCAAATGAAACAACAGACAAGCTTACAACTACATTGGACATCGGTCATTTTAGCACACCCAAACAACTGACAAGATTACTACTACATGGACTTAAATCATAATAATCCAATGAAACAGACAAGCTCACTACAATATTGGACTCAGTCTCAACAGACACCTATCAAGTACACTACTACATATGACTTAGATCATCTTAGTTCAATCAAATAACTGACAGTCTAACTACTACATGGGACTTAGTCTCACCAAAAAATAACAAGCTCACTAATACAGGGGAATTAGATAATCTTAGTCCAACCAAACAACTGACAAGCTCACTATTATATGGAATGTATATCATCTTAGTCTCACTAAAAAATGACAAGCACACTATTACATGGGAATTAGATAATCTTAGTCCAATCAAACAACTGACAAGCTCACTACTATATATGACACATCATCTTAGTCCAATCAAACAACTCACAAGCTCAATACTACAGGGTAATTAGATCATCCTAGTCCAACCTAACAACTAACAAGCTCACTACTACATGCAAATTATATATCATCTTAGTTCAACCTAACAACTGACAAACTCACTACTACATATGACTTAGATCATCTTACTCCAAACAACTTTTAATCACACTATTTCAAAGACATAGATCATCTTAGTCTCATTGAACAGCTAAAAAGCTCACTATTACATAGGTCTCAGATCATCTTAGTTCTACCAAACAACTCTCAAGCTAATACATGGGACTTATATCATCTTAGTCTCAATGAACAACTGAACAGTTCACTACCACACTGGAATTAGATCATCTTAGTCTCACCAAAAAAAAGGACAAGCACCCTACTATATTGGAATTAGCTCATCTTAGTCCTGTGCAGTGTTCTCTGTTTTCATTCTTCTGCTGCGATTCAATCTTCTGTTCTTCTATGTGTAGAATGTAAACTTGTTGCTGACCTCTCTGTAAATTTCCGCTATTATCCACTGGAATAATGTTCTTTCTGTTTACAATGACACGTTCTGACTTTATCAATTACTATTAATATTTTATCTCATTTAATCTACGACTATTCTATATTGTTTTGCGTCTGTTTTGCTGTTCACTTCACACACTTACTTGCTCCCAGGTTCATTTTCTCTCAGTGGAAATAGTAATAAAGAAGCAGAACTTTACAGTTGAAATGACTTTAATGATGCACGGGGTGACGATGAGTCGATGAGCGATATGACGAGAATGACAAAAGGCATCAACAAAATCCATGGAAACAAGACTGGACATCTCCACGATACATGTTCCCAGCAGACTACTGTCACCATCAGAACAACCTAACACACTCTATTCTACATCTATTTTACTAACAACAACATTTCTAACAGCCTAATCTACGTCTATCTCAGACGATACACAAAACACAACTGTCTTTCAGTCATATGACCTCTCTCTCACCTGAACTTTTTCCTATTATTACTTTAACCGTGACACTCATGGAACTCGAGAAAAAGCAGATGGACTCTACTCACAAACAGATGATTACTTTAGAAGGTAACTCATTTTATACAAATGTTCCAATTCTAAGATGAGTTATCTATCTTACATCCTTACATTCAATATATACTGCTATAGTTCTACCAAACAACTGACATACTAACCAATACATGGGACTTAGATCATCTTAGTCTCATTGAACAACAGACAAATTCAATACTACACGATAATTAGATCACCATACTCCAACCAAACAGCTGACAAGCTCACTACAATATTGGACTTAAGTCACCTCAGTCTCACAAAATACCTGTCAAGTACACTACTACATATGACTTGGTTCATCTTGGTTCAACCAAATAACTGACAGTCTAACTACTACATGGGACTTATATCTTACTCTCACTAAAAAATGACAAGAACACTATTACATGGGAATTAGATAATGTTAGTCCAACCTAACAACAGACAAGCTCACTACTACATCAGACTTAGATGATCTTAGTCCAACCAAATAACTTTTAAGCACACTTCTTCATAAACACTGATCATCTTAGTCTCCTTATACAACTGACAAGTTCACTACTACATGTGACTTAGTTCATCTTAGTCCAACCAAAGGACTAACAAACTCACTGCTACATGGGACTTAATTCATCTTAGTCCAACCAAAGGATTGACAAACCTTAGATCTTCTTAGTTTCACTGAATAACTGACAATCTCACTACAACATGGGACAGGCTTATCAATACATGGGACTTAGATCATCTTAGTCTCATTGAATAAAAGACAAATTCACTACTACATGAGAATTAGTTCACCATACTCAAACCAAACAGCTAACAAGCTCACTACAATATTCAACTTAGGTCACCTCAGTCTCACGAAACAACTTTTAAGTACATTGATACATATGACTTAGATCAAATTAGTCCAACCAAATGACTGCCAATCTTACTACTACATGGGACTTAGATTTTCTTACTCAAACGAAACAAGAGACAAGCTTACAACTACATTGGACATAGATCATTTTAGCCCAAACAAACAACTGACAAGATTACTACAACATGGGACTTAGATCGTCTTAGTCCAATGAAACAACTGACAAGCTCACTACAATATTGGACTTAGGTCATCTCAGTCTCACCAGACACCTGTCAAGTACACTGCTACATATGACTTAGATCATCTTGGTTCACCCAAACAACTTTTAATCACACTAACTACTACATGGGACTTAGATTTTCTTAGTCTTACCAAAAAATAACAAGCTCACTACTACAAGTGAATTAGATCATCTTCATTCATTTGCATGTCCCTTGCAGAACTTTGCCTCCCAAACAGCACTCCTGTAGGCCTTTCGGTTGTGAGCAAGATGGCCTGCTGCTGCCGCGTCCATTTGCAGATCGTCAACGATTTCTTGCAGCCATCTTCGTTTTGGTCTTCCTCTTTTTTTTTTTCCCATTATGTATCCTTCTAATATGGTCTTCTCTAAATTATCATGACGTTTAATGTGTCCAATATATTTAAGTTTTCTCTCTTTAATCCTCTTTACTAGCCAGTCTTCTTCAATATTAAGTTTTTGTAGTATAGATATATTTGTTCTTTTTTGTGTCCACGATATTTGGAGAACTCTTCTGTAGCATTACCATTCAAAGGTATTTATGTGTTTCTCAGCTGTTTTGTTAAGTGTCCAGGTCTCACAGGCATATGTTGCGATGGGAAAGATGCATGCCCTTAAAAATCTTTTTTTTGTAGTTCTGTCTGCTCCTCTACCAGATTCTTTATTTGTTTTACTTTCTGAAGAGCAATAGATGTCCTCCTTTTAATTTCCCTCATTATATCTCCATTATTAGTAAGCAGTGATCCAAGATATTAAAAAACTCTCCACTTCTTCCAGTTTTTCCTCCTTGATATATATTTCAGCTACCTTGTTTGTTTTGTCAGTTGTCATCAATTTAGTTTTCTTTGCATTAAAATAGAGGTTCTGCTCTTTGCTTTTCTTACTGACTGACATAATTAGTTTTTCCATTCCTTTTTGTGTTGTGGACAGTAACACTGTGTCATCAGCATATCTAATGTCATCTTAGATCATTTTAATAGCACCAAAAAACAGACAAGCTCACTACTATATGGGATTTATATCATCTTAGTCCAACCTACCAACTAACAAGCTCACTACTACATGGGACTTATATCATCTATCTCACTCTCACTAAAAAATCACAAGTGCACTATTACATGGGAATTCGATAATCTTAGTCTCATTGAAGATTTGACAAGCTCACTACAATATGGTACTTAGGTCATCTCTTTCTCACCAAACAACTGTCAAGTATATTAATACATATGACTTTGATAATCTTACTCTCACCAAAAAACTGACAAGCATACTAATGCAAGGCACTTAGATCATCTTAATCTCACCAATAAAGGACAAGCACACTACTAGATAGGAATTAGATCATCTTAGTCATACCAAACAACTGACAAGCTCACTATTACATTAAACTTATATCATCTTAGTCTCACTAAAAAATGATAAGCACACTATTACGTGGGAATTAAATTATCTTAGTCCAACCAAGTGCATGATAGATTGTTGCATACTCCTTTCCTCCTGCTTTAATAAATTCAGCTGTTATCTCATCACATCCTGGTGATTTACCATTTTTCAGATTCTTTATTGCCCATAAAACTTCTTCCATTGTCGGTTCGGGTTCTTTCTCCTCCAATAATAATTCACACTGTTGATTTATGCTTCCACAGTCGGTTGTTTCATACATTCTTTCGCAATATTCCTTCCATCTTTCTAGAATTTCCTCTGTCTCTGTCAGGGTATTCCCCATCTCATCACAAATTACATTTAGCTTAGGTGTGACATTTCTCGTCAATGTCTTCATTTCTTTAAACATTTCACTATCTCTTCCACACTTCTGATGTTCTTCTATTCTTTCACAACAATCTTGTATGTATTGTTTTTTGTCTTTTCTTATGTTTCTTCGTACTTCTTTTGTTAAAGTTTTATATTTATCTTTGTTGTTGTTTGTCACTTTCCATTGCGTCTTCATTTCTCTACATTGTTTTATCAGTTCTAGTGTACTTGCTGTGATCCATCTATTCTTTTGTGTTTTCTTTACTGGAACCAGGGGTGCATATTGTCACCCTACTTATTTAACTTGTATACTGAAAATATAATGAGGAATGTTAGAGAAGATGTAGACAAAGAATATTACGATGCCATAACAGTTGGAGGTTATGAAATACCAGAGATTAGATATGCTGATGACACAGTATTGCTGTCCACAACACAAAAAGGAATGGAAAAACTAATTATGTCAGTCCGCAAGAACAGTGAAGAGCAGAATCTCTGTCTTAATGCAAAGAAAACTAAATTGATGACAACTGACAAAACAAACAAGGCAACTGAAATATGTATCAATGAGGAAAAACTGGAAGAAGTGGAGAGTTTTGAATATCTTGGATCACTGCTAACTAATAATGGAGATACAATGAGGGAAATTAAAAGGAGGACATCTATCGCTCTTCAGAAAGTAAAACAAATAAAGAATCTGTGTAGAGGTGCAGACAGAACCACAAAAATAAGATTTTTAAGGGCATGCATCTTTCCCATCGCAACATATGCCTGTGAGACCTGGACACTTAACAAAACAGCTGAGAAACACATAAATGCCTTTGAATGTAAATGCTACAGAAGAGTTCTCCAAATATCGTGGACACAAAAAAGAACAAATATATCTATACTACAAGAGCTTAATAGTGAAGAGGATTAAAGAGAGAAAACTGAAATATTTTGGACACATTAAACGTCATGATAATTTAGAGAAGACCGTATTGGAAAGATACATAATGGGAAAAAGAAAAAGAGGAAGACCAAGACGAAGATGGCTGCAAGATATCGTTGACGATCTGGAAATGGATGCAACAGCAGCAGGCCATCTTGCTCACAACCGAGAGGCCTACAGGAGTGCTGTTTGGGAGGCAAAGTTCCGCAAGGGACATGCAAATGAATGAATGAGTCCAACCAAACAATTGACAAGCTCACTACTACATATGACTTATATCATCTTAGTCCAATCAAACAACTTACAAGTTCACTACTACAGGGGAATTAGATCATCCTAGTCCAACCTAACAACAAACAAGCTCACTACTACTTATGATTTAGATCATCTTACTCCAACCAAACAACTTTTAATCATACTATTTCAAAGACATAGATCACCTTAGTTTCATTGAACAGCTAAAAAGCTCACTATTACATAGGACTCAGATCATCTTAGTTCTACCAAACTACTGACAAGCTAACTAATACATAGTACTTATAGCATCTTAGTCTCACTGAACAGTTCACTGCTGCATGGGACTTAGATCATCTTAGTCCAAAAAAAAAAACATTAAAACTTACTACTACATAGGACTTAGATCATCTTAGTCCAATCAAAGAACTGTCAAGCTCTCTTCTACAGGGGAACTGATCGTCTTATTCCATCCAAACAACTAACAAGCTCACTACTACATTGGACTTAGATTTTCTTAGTCAGATCAAACAACAGGCAAGCTCACTACTACATGGGAATTATATAATCTTAGTCAATCAAACAACTGACAAGCTTACTACTACAGGGGAATTAGATAATCTTAGTCGTGCAAGATGGTGGAAGTTTTTTTTTAACGCTCTCGCAGGCATGCAGAAATCAGCAGAATTCCGCTTGATCTGTTACATATCATGTACCGGGAGTTGGGCATAAGGCTAACAACCTTATCCTGGGACCTATCTAGAGGCGACTCCAGATGGGAAAAAAAGATATCGTTATGGAAACTCGCAGAGGAACCAACCGAGCATCAGGGATGCCAACTCCGAAGAGCTCATTCGTCCGCCCCAAACATGTGACAAGGATTGGATTCTGGAATGTGAGAACGATGGCAGCACCAACAAAAACTACTCAGGTCATCAAAGAAATGGAGAGATACCATCTAGACATACTGGGCATCAGTGAAATGCGATGGCCAGAAGCAGGTAAAAGTTAATAATACATTCAGGCAGAAATGATGGTAAAATCCGGGATGGGGTGGGCATTATTATGTCAAATGTAGCTGCAAAGAGCCTTGTAGAATGGGAACTGGTGAACAGTTGTATAATAAGAGCACGATACAACCTACAACACGGAAGAATGACAATAATACAGTGTTATGCACCCACGAATGATGCAGATGATGATGTGAAAGACGAATTCTATCACCAACTACAACAAATCATCAACAAAGTCCCTAAACACGACATCCTAATTGCTATGGGGGACTTCAACGCTAAGGTAGGGAAAGATAATACCGACCTTGAAAAAGTGATGGGGAAAGAAGGAATTAACATGATTAATCAGAACGGAGAAAGATTAATTGAAATGTGTCAGCAGAGGGCATGGTCATTGAGGCACAGTATTCCTACACAAAGAGATACATAAAACAACGTGGGATATCTCCAGATGATAGAACTAGAAACCAGATAGATCATTTTTGTATTAGAAAGCAATACAGAACATCTCTCATGGATGTAAGGGCTTATAGGAGTGCAGATGTCAACAGTGATCACAACCTGTGCATAGGGAAAATAAAACTAAAATTGAAAAGTCAATACAATAAATCAGTACACAGAAAGATAAACAGCCACAGCCTACAAGAAGAAAATACTAACATTAATTTCAATCAGGAACTTGCCAATCATTCCAAAACACCCAGTGAAGTTGAGGAGATAGGTATAGATGAATTATGGAATTCTTACAGCACAGCCATAATCACAGCAGCAAAAGTAAGCGTTGGACTGGAAAAACCAAATAGAAAAGCATGGATATCAGATAAAACATGGAAGTATATATATGAAAGACGAGCAGTCAAATTAGACATGTTGAATGCGAAAACAGTTCTTGGAAAAGATATGACGAAAGCAACATACAAAGAAATAGACAAGAAAGTAAAAAGTTCAGCTAGAAGGGATAAAAGAGAATACATAGACAATATGGTGAAAGAGGCAGAAAAAGCAGCAAAAACAGGAGACAGCAAAACTTTATATAACATACAAAAGAGGCTAACAGGTACTATTACATCTAAAGAAAGACCAATCCTTAGCAAAACTGGAACACTATTAACATCAAATAAAGATCAAAAGCAAAGATGGGCTGAACACTTCCAAGAAATACTTAATCGACCACACCCAAAAGAATTGTTAAACCTTGAAGCTGACTTACCAGCCCCACAACTAAATGTCAACCTAGATGAAAATAAAGTGCATGAAATTGAAACAGCAGTGAATTTAATGGCTAACAACAGAGCGGCAGGTGAAGATGAAATAACAGCCGAAATGCTAAAAGCTATCAATAGTGATAACATGAGACAACTACAGAGAATGTTTAACAAGATTTGGAAAGAAGAAAAGGTACCTTCTAATTGGAAGAAAGGAATCATTGTTAAAATACCAAAAAAGGGCAACTTTAGTTACTGTAACAACTGGAGAGGAGTAACCTTAATATCAGTTGTGTCAAAAGTATTTTGCAAGGTCATTTTGAATAAACTCAAAGATATAGTGGATACTGCAATGAGAGAAGAACAAGCAGGATGTCGAAAAGGGAGAAGCTGTCTTGACCAGATCTTTACTCTCAGAATAATACTTGAAGAACATATTGAAAAGTAGAAACCATTAATACTGAACTTCATAGATTTTAAAAAGGCATTTGATAGCATACACAGAGATTCATTATGGAGAATTTTATGTCTATATGGAATACCATCTAAAATTGTCAACATCATTAAGGACTTATACAATGGATATGTTGGTGCAGTCAAGACAGAAGAAGGGATGAGTGAATGGTTCCAGATTGAAACAGGCGTGAAACAAGGATGTATACCGTCTCCTTTACTTTTTGGGATTACAATAGACTTCATAATGAAAAAATGCTGCACAGGTAACACAGATATTGACTGGGTACATGGGACCCAACTAGAAGATCTTGATTTTGCTGATGACATAACTCTTATCAGTAATAATGTGAATTCCATGCAAGAAAAAACAGATAGCCTGTCTTCACTGGCTAGCAAAATAGGACTTGAAATTAACAAGGACAAAACAAAAATAACAAAAATCCTCTCAATCAAAATGGAAAAATACACACAGAAGGGACAGATATTGAAGAAGTCAATCAATTTGTATACCTTGGCAGCTACATAGACCAGGATGGTGACACTAGAAAGGAAGTTAGGATCAGAATTGCAAAAGCAGCATCAATCTTCAAGAATCTTGAGAACATATGGAATTCAAAAGTTATAAGCACAAAAACCAAGTTAAGACTATTCAATTCAAATGTAATATCCACCCTCATTTATGCATGTGAAGGCTGGAAAACAACTAAAGAAATAGAAAAGAAATTAGACTCTTTTGAAAACAAATGCCTAAGGAAAATACTCGGCATCAAGTGGAATGAATTCAAGAACAATGCAGAGATAAGACAGATGACTGAACAACAACCAATCTCATGGGTGATCAAGAAAAGGAGATTGACATATGTTGGTCACTTGATGAGAAGAAATGATCAGAGAATCCCAAAACAAGCTATCAAGTGGAACACAACAGGCCGAAGAAAAAGAGGCAGACCACATGAAACTCTGAAGAGGACATTATTAAAAGAGGCCAAATTAACAGGCATAAAATCCTTTGATGAGGTTGAAAGACTCGCCGAAGACAGGAAAAATTGGCGAACTACTTTGCGAGCCCTATGTGACGTTTAACGGCACTGGAAGGATATAAGATATATAAGATAAGTCGAATCTAACAGCTCCATCCTCCATCCATCAGTCCATCATCACATCTATGAAGCTCACTACTTCATTGGACTTGTATCATCTTAGTCTCACTAAAAAATGAAAACGACACTAATACATGGGACTTATATCATCTTAGTCTCACTAAAAAATGAAAACCACACTAATACATGGGACTTAGATCATCTTAGTCTCACTAAAAATTGAAAACCACACTAATACATATGACTTAGATCATCTTAGTCTCACTATAAAATGAAAACCACACTAATACATATGACTTAGATCATCTTAGTCTCACTATAAAATGAAAACCACACTAATACATATGACTTAGATCATCTTAGTCTCACTATAAAATGAAAACCACACTAATACATATGACTTAGATCATCTTAGTCTCACTATAAAATGAAAACCACACTAATACATGGGACTTAGATCATCTTAGTCTCATTGAACAACTGACAAGTTCACTACTACATGGGACTTAGATCATCTAAGCCCAATCAAAAACTGACAAACTCACAACTAAATTAGATCATCTTAGTCCATCGAAATAACTAACAAGCTAACTAATACATGGGACTTAGATCATCTAAGCCCAATCAAAAATTGACAAACTCACAACTAAATTAGACCATCTTAGTCCAAACAAACAACAGAAATGCTCACTACTACATGAGACTTATTTTATCTTAGTCCAACCTAACAACTAACAAGCTCACTACTACATGGGACTTATATCATCTTAGTCTCACTAAAAAATGACAAGAACACCACTGAATGGGAATTATATAATCTTAGTCCTACCAAACAACTGACAAGCTCATTAATACATGGGACTTACATCATTTTAGTCCATCCTCACAACTAAGGAACTCACTAGTACATGGGACTTAGATCACCTTATTCCAACCAAACAACTGACAAGCTCACTACTACATGTGACTTAGATCATCTTAGTCCAGCCAAACAACTGACAAACTCCCTACTTCTTAGGGCTTAGATCTCCCAAAAAGTAGAGTTTTGCCTGTCAAAACTCTCAAAAAAAAAAAAAAAGAAAAGAAAACCGTCTACTAATCTCATTCATTCATTCTACTAATCTATATTATAATATAACTCCAAGCTGAGTCTAAGATAATAATCAACTCTCAAACTTATATCTTCATACTCTGACTCCACCTATCAAACTTCTCTTCTTGTGACATTCGGCTACACCCATCCCATGTCCTCTTCATATACAATCATCTACTGCTATTATGTGCGACTCCTCATTACACATGCATAGAACAGGTAAACTCTGGTACTATATATATATGATCTTCTATTACTATCAAATGCAGCTATATGATGAACATATGCAGAATAGGTTAACTTGGTTATAATGTATACTAATCTTCTATTACTGTAATATGCAGCTGTATGCTGTACATATGCAGAACAGGTTAACTCGGTTACAAGAATTAATTATCCATTCTAAACCATATGTAACTGTCCGTTAAACATATGCAGAACAAGTAAACCTTGGTATTATATGTAATCATCCATACTAATCATATGCAACTATCTGCTAAACATATGTAGAACAGGTAAAACTTTGAGTATTATATATCTTGGTATTATATGTAATCATCCATTCTTGTCACATGCGGCTACACGCTACACTTATGTAGAATAGGCAAAACTTGAGTACAAGGCTAATCCCATCTTCCATTTATTCCTAAAAGGGATTGTGCCATGTACCAAATGTACACGCAGAAATATAATCTAAAAAATATGCTGAAGAGATCTCCAATTGCTGCTCAATCTCCCAGGGAAATCCCAGATGTAGTAATAGTACTTCAAGAGCATACACTTCAAATCCACTGAATGACAAAGCCGAACATCTTCCATAGTGAAAGGACTCTTTCTAGAAAAACTCAGACATGTGACCAATATCTATAACAAAACAAAAACAAAAAAAAACAATATTAGAAGTATACAATCTAACCAAAATAATCCAACAATAATTTCACTTAATACTTACCAGAATGATAACATTACTTTTTAGTTAAATAGTCAGCAACAGCAAATGGCACTCTTCCAGAAAAATTTTGACTAAGAATCCTCAGTTTTCTACCACTTATCAGAGTAAAGAAATTAAGAAAAATGGTACATGTACTAATGCCACTAATATCAGTATCATCACTGCTAATGCAAAATCACAAGCAAAATGTTAACTAATTGCTAATTAACCCCAGTACAGAAAGAATTCATCAGCAGTACAGGATAATTGCCCATAACATCTAAAGCACAGTAATGTTCCTTTAAAATTCTAGATAATCTTTTCCAGAAGGAGTATATTTGACAACTTCAAATACAACAGAATGTTCATTTCAAAAGATTGCTTCACAGTTGAAAGTAGTCCAAAAGTTACTATATCCACCCTACTAAGGTCTGGCGACTGGACTAATCAGAACTGTTCAACTGTCAAGCAAACTTGCAAAGAGAATGACAGTAAATAAATCCAACGTTCACTACTTGAGCTATAGTTAGTAATGTTCAGCCTGTACATTGAGGCTTGACATCTTGCTGAAATTTCAGAGGCCACAGTTCAGATACAAATTGTTACCTGTCCCTTTCTACGTAGTACGAGCGAAATGTGACGTAACAAGCTGCTGTGATTCCTGGCAGGATACTGGTTCAGGATCAGCTTCACTGGACTGGTATGGCTTCAGTAATTGCACTGCCTAGGGCCAAGGAGCTAAAGGTGGCCCCAAACATTTGAGTAAGCTGGGCACCGTCGGTGCCTTGAGTAGACGCTACAAAGACTCGTCAACATGCCCATGACGCCAATTCGAATGACAAAAGGGACCCTATCTGGGCTCCTTTTCCTCTCCTGCAGAAGATGCCGAGAAGCCAATGCTGACGGAACTACCAACCGAAATTCGAATGCTAGCTACCTAACCGAACTCCAATCTTGACTCCCTAACTAACTACTGTCTTATCAACTCTTAATCTATCTGCAGACAACTTCTAAAACTGTTAAGCTGGCTATCCTTACTTTAGTAACACACTACCTAATGAATGGAACACTAAGTCTGCGCATGTCACGGAACTGCAATACGAGTAGCCACAAGAGACAGAGGGAGTGAGAGAGAGGGAGAGAGAGAGAGAGAGTGTGTGTGTGTGTGTGAGAGAGAGAGAGAGGAAGGGAAAGAGAGAGAGAGAGAGTGAACTGCGAAATGTCCGGATGAATAATACTGATTTATATCCAACCTATTCACTGCTTCATTGTTACTGGAACAACCTTACACTCCTTGTGAAATTCGTGTGTATATTTTTACAATGTTACACCTGTTTCTTCAACAAATGTTATTAGACGGGATTAGCCTTGAAGCAACAACAAACTGACCAGACAATGACTGCCAGACAGGATTTTAACTTTTGACGCGACAAACTGACCAGCAGACATCTCTACCCTCGAGGGGGTTTAAGATAACATGTAAGCCAAGTTTGAAGATAAACAAGGCAGAGCGCAGACACAGACCACACCACAATAGAGATACAAATAAGCTGACGACGCCTTTTTATCTCCCCTACCCACTTTAAGAAACTGACGTTAAGACCCGACGTTATCACGCTTACGAGAGGGGAGGGAGGGAGAGAGAGAGAGAGAGAGAGAGAGAGAGAGAGAGAGAGAGAGAGACATACAATTACTGTACACCTTTGTTTAAAAAAATACAGTTTATGTATAAATTATTAACTTTATCATACTCCACACTATCGCCTGATGATTTGTAAAAGCCCACTATTTAATTATTTCACCCCACGGGCAATCATCCCCACTTCACATCATTTCAATTGACTATGAAATTGTTGATTGTTGAATGAAAATAAAGTTATTTTTAAAAAAGACAAGAGACAAAACGAGGCTAGGAAACTAAACAGGTCATCGATCGATAATCGAGATCCAGGCCATGGTGACAGTAGAGAAACTGTGTGTGCTTTACAACTTAAACCACTGCAGACAACATGTAGGTTTATAGTGGATAGAAGTAGTAAGGCCGGAAGGGCCAATAGTAACGGACTGATGATCAGTTTTGTTAAGGAGTACAATCCTGTCATTTCTTTCACCTCTCATATCTCTGCTATTTCCGCTAACTTTCTCGACGTTGCCGTTACTATCGGCCCTTCCGGGCTTACTACTTCTATCCACTATAAACCTACAGACTCTCACAGCTACCTCCTGTACTCTTCCTCCCATCCCAGATCGTGTAAGGACTCTATTTCTTTTTCCCAGCTTCTTAGGTTGCGACGTTTGTTGTAATGAGGATTTAGATTTCCAGGATCAAGGCCACAATATGCTAGATTTCTTCCGTCAACGCGGCTATCCAGACCACGTTCTCTCGTCATCTTGGAACCGCATCAGCCATATATCACGGCAACAAGCCCTCACTCCTAAATCGCACTGTTGCTCGGACAGAGTTAAACTGGTACTCGCGTACCACCCTCATAGCTTGGCAGTTAAAAAACGTACTGTTTCGCCATCTCTATCTCCTCCAGACGGAGCCTGATACACGTGAACTTTTTGGGGAACCCCCATTGGTAGCTTACAGACGGGACAAGAACCTCAGGGAACTTTTAATTCGTAGTCACCTTAAGACAGATGACACTTTTTATGGTACCAGACGTTGCGGACGCCGTAGATGTAACACTTGTCCGTTTGTTGTCGAGGCTAGCCAGATCTCCTTCCCTAAGCCCACGTTATCAGTTCAGGAGGGTTTCACCTGTACTTCACGCAATGTTATTTATGCTATCATGTGCAAACGTTGCGGTTTGAAGTACATAGGGGAGACTGGCTTACGCTTAGGAGATAGATTTCACCAGCATCTCAATGATATTTCTAAGAGGGCCTGAACACCTGTGGCTAAACATTTTTGCCTTAGCAATCACAGGGGAAAACAGGACATTTCTGTTGTTGCGATCCGCTCTTGTTCTGCTGATGTACGATCTCGGAGGGTCCTAGAACAGCGCCTTATTTTCCAGGCTGGCTGTCTCCACCCAGCTGGAATTAACAATGTCTTCAGCTTTCTGTAACTTCTTTAGTTTTCCACTCCCCCCTTTGTTTTTACTCTACTTTCTTTCTCCTAGCTACCCCTCCTTACCGCCACCATCTTTTCTTCTCTGGCAACATATTGGTATTTATATGGCCTTGTCCTATTCACCAGTTTCACATTTTCTCCCTGCAGGTGTTTATGTTCTTAATTCATTATCTCTCCGCGTTCCTTTTCCCCCGACATCTTCTCTTCTAGTGGCTATCATGTTTGTATTGCCTTTCCCCCCACCCCTTTCGCCTCCTCTCTCTCCACCTCTTCTTTACGATTGGCTCTATCGGGTATCCTTTGTGTGGCCGGCGTGGTCCTTCTAAGACACGCAGTTCTATGTTTCCTACTTCTGGAGGAGGCCATGTTAAGATAATTTCTTTTTTTTGTCTCGTTGTGCATGTAATCCTCTAAAAAGGCTCACGCCGAAATATCGGATGTTGTATGTTTTTCATTTATACATTCTCACACTTTCTATTCGTTTTTTCTCACATAACTCACTCCCTCCCTAACTTTGTAAAACTACACCATACACCTCTATCTACCTTCATTCCTGACACACCGCCGGACAAGCCACACTTTACAATTTACAACTAAGGACTCTTAACAATTTTTTTCTTTTTAATAGTATTCATGTGAATCTATACTTTATCTCCTCTCTCTATTTCTTCGCCCTTTATGTTTTTGTATGATTAAGGCTCACGCCGAAACTTCACAACTTTGTAATTGTTAAGTAACAAAGCTGCTCTTACATTTTCCTACTTTATACATCCTAGGCTTTTACTCCACAGAATAATACTGATGCAACAACTTAACTGAACTTGACAAGTCTCCCAACATAACAAAACTTGTCATACAGTGAGAGTTTCATCAAAGCCAGTGGTGTAGTTTTTATATTCAGACAACACAAGTTTATTGATGGGAAAAATGAGGGATGAAATTATGAGGATGGAAACGTAGCCCATCAGGCTGGAAAGAAGTTACAATGACAATTCCCGGCGTGAGAAAACTCTACGCCGTATGGGAGAAAACATTACCATGTACTAATACAATAAAAACCATACTTACAACGTTTCAAATCGAACTACTTCAGCTATCTAAAAAAAAACCCAAAGAAATCCTACATCTTAACTTAACTTGCCTCTGCCGAAAAACTGCTACTACTGAAAACTCTGCCTAACCAACACTCTCTTATTAACACATCGTAAGGCCCCATCTGCATCAAAATAGGTAAGCCTTTTCTCTTTCTAACCACGAGTGGTATTTATACTATCCCTAACCACTCAGCTTTTTCCATGCTGCACGCTTATCTCAAGACCTCCGCTTATGCTCTCAACCAAAATACCTTTCAAACTACTGACAAGTTCACATGGAACATAGGTCATCTTAGTCTCATTGAACAACAAACAAATCCACTGCTACATGAGAATCACATCATCTTAGTTCAACCAAACAACTGACAAGCTCACTATGATATTGAACTTATATCATCTTAATCTCACAAAAAAATAACAATCTCAATACTACACGGGAATTAGATCATCTTAGTCGCACCAAACAAATAACAAGCTCACTACTACATGGGACTTAGTTTATCTTAGTCCAACCTAACAACTGACAATCTAAATAATACAAGGACTTAGATTATCTTAGTCTCAATCAACATCTGACAAGTTGACTACTAAATGGGACATATCATCTTAGTGTCACTAAAAAATGACAAGCTCAATACTACATGGTACATAGATCATCTTATTCTAACCAAAGAAGTGACAAATTCACTCTCTCTCTCTCTCTCTCTCTCTCTCTCTCTCTCTCTCTCTCTGAACCTTAAGTGCACTGGGCACATGTGGCTTCCGCAAGGATTTTCCACAAATGCCTGTCCTTCGCCTTTTTTTCTGCTCTTGCCCAGGTGAGCACTCTATTGCTCAACATCCTTTCTGTTGTTCTTCTCCATGTCTCTTTTGGTCTACCCTTACTTCTGCTCCCCTGTGGTGTCCATCTTAGTGCTATTTTTTGTAGTGAGTTGTCAGTCATTCGGAGCACATGTCCCAACCATCGCCAGCGTCTTTCCTCAATAATTGTTGTCAGTGGTTTCATCTGCATTTCTGCTAATAAGATGTTATTTCTTATGGTGTTTGGCCAAAATATTTTTCTAATTCTTCGTAAACATTTAGTCTGGAAAGAATTCAACTTGTTTTCTATGGTTTTGGTGATTTTCCAGCATTCACTTCCATAGAGTAGTACACTTAGAACATTACTCTTAAATATCCTGATTTTCATATTTATGCTTAGTTTTTTCGATTTCCATATAGTCTGCAACATTGCAAAAGCCTGGTTTGCTCTAGTAAGTCTGCTGTTGATGTCCTCTGTGCTGTCTCCATTTTCTACTACTCGGCTGCCAAGGTATACAAATTCGTTGACCTCCTCCACTAACTTGTTATCTACTCTGAGTACATTTCTGTTGTTCACATTTTGCTTCATTAACTTTGTCTTTCCTACGTTGATCTTTAGTCCTATGTTGTTTGCATTCTGAGTTAGCTTGTTTATTTTATCTTGCATATCTTTGTGACTGCTTTATAATAGACAAATGTCATCCGCAAAGTCAAGGTCCTCCAGCACTGTGTGAAGGGTCCATTGTAATCCTCTGCGTTTGTCTGATGTTGCCTCCTTCATTAACCAGTCTACTGCCAAGATAAATAATGTTGGTGACAGTACACATCCCTGTTTCACTCCTGTTTGTACCCAAAAGCTGCTGGAGGTATGTTCTCCACAGATCACTTTGCACTGAAAACCCTCGTATAGGGCTTTGATTACATTAACTATTTTATGGGGGAGGCCATGCCATCTTAGGATTTTCCACAGTGCATCTCTGTTGACACTGTCAAAGGCTTTCTCAAAATCTATGAATAATGCATATGTTGTGCTATGCCACTCATTTGCCTGTTCTAATATTTGCCTAAGTACAAATATGTGGTCTATGCATGATCTTCCTTTCCTAAATCCTGCCTGCTCTTTCCGAAGTTTTTCTTCAAGTGTTGGTACAATTCTGTTGATGATTATTCTGCAAAATGCTTTACTGGTGAGTGGCAGTAGGGTAATGCCTCTCCAGTTCCCACAATCTCTGAAGTCACCCTTCTTTGGTAGTTTTACTATAAGCCCAGTTTTCCACTCCTCTGGGGCTTTTTCTAGATCCCAAATTTGTTGTAATATCCGGCAAAGTTGTTTTGGTGTTTCTGTTTCTTCTGCTTTCAACATCTCAGCAGTCACTTCATCTTCACCTGGTGCCCTGTCTGATTTTAGCTTCTTTATCGCCTCCTTGATGCAGCAGCAGAAGGCCATCCTGCTCACAACCGAGAGGCCTACAGGAGTGTTGTTTGGGAGGCAAAGTTCCGCAAGGGACATGCAAAGGAATGAATGAATGAATCGCCTCCTTTACTTCATTTATTGTTATTGGTCCTGTATTGATGTTTAGTTCCGTTTTTGCTTCAGGTATGTCTATTGTTTGTGCTGCTTGTGTTCTGTTTAGTAGGGTGTTAAAGTGTTCCCTCCATCTTTCAATTTTTTCTCTTTCTCCACTGACCAGTTGTCCATTTTGTGTTCTTACTGCACTTTCACATCTTGTGTTGAAGTTACATGTCATCTGCTTTGTGATTTTATATATGGTTTTCATGTCATTTGTATATGCTGCTTTCTCTGCTGTTTCTGCTAAGTTGTCATAATATTGACGTTTATCTTGACGGCATGATTCCTTCACTTCTTTGTCTTTTTGTGCATAATTACTTAAAACTCGTTCTTTAAGCCGTTGTGATTTGGTGTTCAGTAATTTTTTCTTGATTTCTTTTCTTTGCTCCATTCCTCTTTTCTCCTTTTCCGATATCACAGCACCTCTTTTGCTGTTTCCTGTAGTGTTTTATTGAACTCTAATATGGACATTTCTGCTTCGTCTTGTAGGACACTGAAGCGGTTCTTAAATATTATTGAGAATTCATTTCTTGTTTGCTGGTCTATCAGTTTTCTTGTATCAAAATGTATCTTTCTGTGTTCTCCGATTTTGGCTTTCCTTAATTTTAGTTTTATTTCTGCTACCAGAAGGTTGTGATCACTTCCTACATCTACTCCTTTCCTTGCTCGCACATCTTGTAGTGACCGTTTCCACTTGTTGTTTATTAGTATGTGATCGATTTGGTTTTCTGTGGTTTTATCTGGTGACCTCCAAGTCACCTTATGGATGTTTTTGTGTTGGAAAATTGTCCCTCCGATGGTCATCATGTTTTCTTCACAGAAACTGCACAGTCTTTCTCCATTTTCATTTATTTCTCCGATTCCTTCTCTTCCCATGATTCTTCTTCTATCTTCATTTCCTTCAACTACTTTTGCATTGAAGTCGCCCAAGATGAGTAGTATATCATGCTTGGGTATTGTTTCTACTGTTGCTTGGAGGCTGTTGTAAAAATCTTCTTTTAATTCCTCTTCAGCTGCTTCTGTTGGTGCATAACAAACTATAATAGACAGCTTCGTGAATCTTGAGTTGAACCGTGCATATAATAATCTCTCATTTATTGGGGTCCATTTCAGCAATGCTCTTGATGCTTCTTTTGTTATAATCAATGCTACTCCTCCTTCATGAAGATCTTCTTTACCTGACCATATTATTGTCTGTTCTGTGTGCTGTGTTGTTAATTTCCTTCTGTCTTGTCCTGTCCATCTTGCTTCTTGTATTCCTAGTATGTCTAGTTTGTATGTGTGCATTTCCCTGATGATTTGTGATAGTTTTCCAGTCTGATTTAGTGTTCGTACATTCCAGCTGCCTATTTGTATCTTGTGTTTAGGTTCCAGGAGGTCTGCAGTCGGGCTGGGGACTTCCAGTGGCTGGCTTTCATCCACAACCTTCATGGGCTCAGTTTCCTGATACGCATTTCTCCTTCCACCTGCATTTGTTTTTTCCTTTGCTTCCGTTTCTGTAGCAGTCTGATAGTTTTTTTACCAGATAGGGTTGCTGGCCCTATGCTGAACCCTCCTTAGTCGCCTTTTATGATCATGCTTGGTAGGGTACAGTGGTCCTATTCTTTGCAGATCCCGGGTACCACACGGGGGGACAAATTCACTACTACATGAGAAATAGATCATCTTAGTCCAATCTGACCACTAACAAGCTCACTACTACATGGGACTTAAACCATCCTAATTTAACCGAACAACAGACAAGATCACTACAATATTCGACTTAGGTCATCTCAGTTTCATCAAACAACTGTCAAGTTCACAAACTGTCAAGTTCACTACTACATATGACTTAGATAATCTTATTACCACCAAAACACTGACAAGCTCACTACTATATGGGACTTATATCATCTTAGTCTCACCAAAATATAACAAACTCACTACTACAGTAGAATTAGATCATCTTAATCGCACCAAACAACTGACAAGCTCACTATTATATGGGAATTAGTTCATGTTAGTCCAACCTAACAGCTGACAATCTCACTACTGCATAGAACTTAGATAATCTTAGTTTCACTGAGTAATTGTCAAGCTCACTACAACATATAAAATAGATCATCTTATTCAAATCAAACAAATGACAAGCTCACTATTACAGATGTATTAGATCATCTTATTTCTACAAATCTACTGACAAGTTCACTATTACATGAGACTTATATTATCTTAGTCTCACCAAACAACAGTCAAATTCACTACTACATGCGACTTAGATCATCTTAGTCCTACTAAACAACTGACAAACTCACTACAATATTGGACTCAAGTCATCTGACTATCACCAAACAACTGTCAAGTATGCTAATACATGTGATTTATATCATCTTAGACTCATCAAAAAATTAATAATCTGACTACTACATTGAACTTAAATATTCTTCATCCATACAAACAACTGACAAGCTCACTATAACATGGGACTTATATAATCTTAGTCGAACCTCACAAATGACAAGCTCACTACTACATCAGAGTTAGATCATCTTACTCCAACCAAACAACTTTTAAGGACACTACTTCATAAAGATAGATCATTTTTGTCTCATTGAACATCTGACAGGTTCATAACTATATGTGACTTAGATCATATAAGTCCAACACAACAAATGACATGCTCACTACAAAACTGGACTTAGATCATCTCAGTCTCACCAAACATGGTCAAGAACACTACTACATATGACTTACATCATCTTAGTCTCATAAAAAATGACAAGCACACTACTAGATGAAATTAGATCATCTTAGTCTTACAAAACAACTGACAAGCTCACTAATATATGGGATTTATATAATCTTTGTCCAACCTACCAACTGACAAGCTAACTACCACATATTAATTAGATCATCTTAGTCTCACCAAAAAACTGACAAGCTCGCTACTACATGGGACATAGATCATCTTATTCTCACCAAAAAATGACGAGAACATTACTAGATGGGAATTATGTCATCTTAGTCCTAGTAAACAACTGACAAACTCACTAATACATGGAATTTAAATTATCTTAGTCCCATCAAACAACTGTGAAGGATACTACTACATATGACTTAGATGATCATAGTCCAACCCAACAACTGACAGTCTCACTACAACAATGGACTTAGGTCATCTCAATCTCACCAAACAACTGTCAAGTACACTACTACATATGGCTTACATCATATTAGTCCAACCAAACAACTGACAATCTCACTACTACATGGCACTTAGATCATCTTTGTCTCAGCAAAGAGCTGACAAGCTCACTATTACATGGGACTCAGATCATCTTTGTCCAACTGAACAACTGATAATCTCCCTACTACATAGGGCTTAGATCTTCTTAGTCCAAATAAACAACTGAAAAGCTCACTACGACATGGGACTTAGATGATCTTAATTTCACTGAACAACTAACAAGCTCAGAACAACATGAGACTTAGATCATCTTAGTCTCATCGAACAACTGACAAGCTCACTACAATATGGAACTTACGTCGTCTATTTCTAACCAAACAACAGTCAAGCAAACCACTATATGACTTAGATCATCTTAGTCTCACTATAAAACTAACAAGCTCACTATTACATGTGACTTAGATCTTATTAGTCGCACCAAACAACTGACAAGCTCACTACTACATGGGACTTACATCATCTTAGCTTCACTAATCAATGACTAGGACACTATTACATGTGAATTAGATCATCTTAGCCAAACCAAACAACTGATAAGTTCATTACTACATGGGACTTATATCTTCTTAGTCCAACCTAACAACTGACAAGCTCAGTATTACATCAAACTTAGATCCAATCTTAGTCTCACTGAACAGTTTACAAGTTTACTATTTCATGAGACTCAGATCATCTTAGTCCAACCAAACAACTAACAAGCTCACTATTACATATGACTTAGATCTTTTTACTCCAACAACTTTTATTCACACTACTTCAAAGACATAGATCATCTTAGTCTCAT
Source organism: Achatina immaculata (assembly GCA_009760885.1). Classification (NCBI taxonomy): domain Eukaryota; kingdom Metazoa; phylum Mollusca; class Gastropoda; order Stylommatophora; family Achatinidae; genus Lissachatina; species Lissachatina immaculata. The sequence goes on from CM019698.1 coordinate 20,003,288, forward strand.
CAAACAGCTGACAAGCTCACTATCACATGGGACTCTGATCACCTTAATTCTACTAAACAACTGATAAGCTCACTAATAAATGGGACTTAGGTCATCTTAGTCCAACCAAACAAATGATATGTCCACTACTACATGGGACTTAGATCATTTTAGTCTCATGAAAAAACTGACAAGTACACAACCACATATGACTTAGGTCATCTTAGTCTCACCAAATACCTGACAAGAACACTACAATATGGGACTTAGAACATCTTAGTCTTAACAACAAATGATCTGGACACTATTGTATGACTTAGATCATCTTTGTCTAACCAAAGAGCTCACAAACTCACTACTGCATGGACTTATATCATCTTAGTCTCATCAAAAAATGACAAGCACACTATTACATGGGACTTAGATAGATCATCTTAGTCTTGTCATATAACTAACAAGCTCACTACTTCATGGGATTTAGGTCATCGTAGACCTATTAAACAACTGACAAGTTTAGTACAACATGGGATGTAGATCATCTCATCAAACAACTGACAAGCATGGGACTTCAATCATCTTAGTCCAGTCAAACAATTGACAAGCTCACTACTACATGGAACTTATATCAGCTTTGTCCCATCAAACAACTGACAAGTTCACTACTACATGTGACTTAGATCATCTTAATCAAAATAAACAACTGACAAGTTCACTACTATATGGGACTTAGATCACCTTAGTCCCACTAAACAAATGAAAACTCACCACTACTTGGGATTTTCTCACCAAACAACTGATAAACACACTATTGCATGGAAATTAGATCATCTTAGTCTCACAAAACAACTGACAAACACACTACTGCATGGGACTTAAATCATCTTCGTCTCACAAAACAACTGACAAAAACACTACTGTATGGGACTTAAATCATCTTAGTCTCACAACACAACTGACAAACACACTGCTGTATGGAAATTAGATCATCTTAGTCTCATGAAACAACTGACAAACACACTACTGCATGGGACTTAAATCATTTTAGTCTCTATATATGACAAGCACAATACTACATGGGAGTCAGATTATCATAGTCTCATCGACAAGCTCACTACTACATGGGACTTAGGTTATCTTAGTCTCATCTACAAAACCTGTATAGAAGTGATACAAGGACACAAAACACTCATTAACTGAAAACAGATCACACATACAAACATCTAGTTAGGGTGTAAGGGAGGAAATGAGAAAGAAAAGAGAGAGGAAGTGTGAGAGAGAAAGTAGAGGAAATGAATTAAAGGATGAGAAAGTGGGAGAAGAGAGAAAAAGCGAGAGAAAGAAAGACAGAAGTAAATGAGACAGAAAGCGAGAGAATGTGTGTGTGTGAGAGAGAGAGAGAGGGAGGGAGGGAAGGACAGTGAGAAATAATGAGAATGAAATGATGAGAGAATGAGAGAGGAAGTGAGAGAGAGAGAATTAGAGGAATACTGAAAGGAAGGATCTGCTAGAGACAGGTACATTTATATATTTTAAGCCTCAAGCTAATGACAAACTGTATGAGATACACTAGCCACCAACAGCCAGGCTTAAGCTAAAGACAAACTGAATGAGATACACTACCCACCAACACCCAGCCTTAAGCTAAAAACAAACTATATGAGATACACTAGTTACCAACAGTCAGACCTTAAGCTAAAGACAAACTATATGAGATACACTAGCCACCAACAGTCAGACCTTAAGCTAAAGACAAACTGTATGAGATACACTAGCCACTAACAGCCAGACCTTAAAAGCTAAAGACAAACTGTATGAGATTTTGTCATTTGATGAATGGGAGAAATTACTCTTTTAATTCAGCGCCGTTATTTAAGTCTGAAACCACGTGTCTGCTAATGTTCAGGGAAGGGGCGGTTGTGGAATGTAGAAGGGTGAGGTTTGATGTCTAGATGGGAATGATTGTGAGAGTGTGTGTATATTCATTCATTCCTTTGCATGTCCCTTGCGGAACTTTGCCTCCCAAACAGCACTCCTGTAGGCCTCTCGGTTGTGAGCAAGATGGCCTGCTGCTGCTGCATCCATTTCCAGATCGTCAACGATGTCTTGCAGCCATCTTCGTTTCAGTCTTCCTCTTTTTCTTTTTCCCATTATGTATCCTTCCAATACGGTCTTCTCTAAATTATCATGACGTTTAATGTGTCTAAAATATTTAAGTTTTCTCTCTTTAATCCTCTTTACTAGCCAGCCTTCTTCAATATTAAGCTCTTGTAGTATAGATATATTTGTTCTTTTTTGTGTCCACGATATTTGGAGAACTCTTCTGTAGCATTTACATTCAAAGGCATTTATGTGTTTCTCAGCTGTTTTGTTAAGTGTCCAGGTCTCACAGGCATATGTTGCTATGGGAAAGATGCATGCCCTTAAAAATCTTATTTTTGTGGTTCTGTCTGCTCCTCTCCACAGATTCTTTATTTGTTTTACTTTCTGAAGAGCAATAGATGTCCTCCTTTTAATTTCCCTCATTGTATCTCCATTATTAGTTAGTAGTGATCCAAGATATTCAAAACTCTCCACTTCTTCCAGTTTTTCTCCATTGATATATATTTCAGTTGCCTTGTTTGTTTTGTCAGTTGTCATCACTTTAGTTTTCTTTGCATTAAGATAGAGGTTCTGCTCTTCGCTGTTCTTGCAGACTGACATAATTAGTTTTTCCATTCCTTCTTGTGTTGTGGACAGCAATACTCTTCAGGTCGAGTTATACAATTAATTGGATGGAGCAAAAATAATGGCATGATTATAAACACCGATAAAACAACATCAATGCTCATAACAACAAGACAGAAACTACAAAACGCAACAAAAACAACACTTCGGCTCTGTACAGAAACATCACAGATAGAAAACGTTAGCGAGCACAAAACACTAGGTCTTATTATTGACTAACATCTGACCTGGAACTCTCATGTGCAATGTCTAACAAAACTCATCGCACAAAAAGTATACCAATTAGCTAAAATTAAGCACTTCATAGATCAAGACACTAGGAAGACATACTACATAGCTCATATACAAACACATTTAGACTACTGCTCAACAGTTTGGGATGGTTGCTCAGTGTCAAATACAAAAAGGCTTTGCTCTCTCCAAAAGCCAGCAGTAAAGCTTATTAGTGACAAAGATCAAGCACAATCAACTAATCATCACAAACGTATCAAAATACTACCTCTTAAGAACAGGTTCCTCTTCAACAAGGCCAAGTTAGTACATCAAATTCTTTCACGGCATGCCCCGCCTTATCTATGGAACCTGTTTAAATTTAGCCCAAAGTGCAGCCAACGCTTGAACAACATATGTCTTCCAAAACCTAGACTTGATCTTTACAAGAAAAGCTTTAGTTATTCTGCTGCTCATCTTTGGAATACCCTCCCATCCTATATAAAAAATATAAATTATACTCCTTCCTACAACTACAAGCTTTCCCAATATCTATTTGATGTCGACTACATGCCTCCATGAATTATAAAACTTAAAAGTTATCTTAAGCTGCTCTTACAGACACCGAATACAATTAATTGTTTTCTGAATAGTCCCGAAAATTGTGTTTAGTAGATAGTCATTTATATATGTATGTAGTTAATTCTGTACTGAGTGAATGTTTAAGAGCGAAACGTAAATGTTATATTTTATTTTATGTCTCTCAGATTCAATGTTATGTTTGTTATATGAACAGCATATTTGTAGAATGTCTGGAATAGAGTGAAAGATGTATGATAAAGGGCAGAATGTCAGACGGGCCTGCGTGCCCAATTCTTAACCCTTTTGAAATAAAGATCAATCAATCAATCAATCTATCTATCTGTCTATCTGTCTGTCTGTCTGTCTGTCTGTCTGTCTATCTATTGTATTGATAAATTTAACTGAGGAAAAACAAAAACAGAAACAAAAAAAAAAACCCACAGAAGTTCTTACAGCAGAACAATCATTTCTTAGCGTTAGCTTACAGGTAATATTGTCATTAAGTCTTTTACAATTTACACTTACATAACGTTCATTGCATTGTTGATTTTTGTACTTTTTCCATTATTTATCAGTAAATTATAAACTTAGTTAGATTCATTATCTCTACTAGCTTTAACGTATACCTATAATTATATGATTGAACTCTGACTGTTGCACGAATAAGTCTGTCTGACCAGTTATTTTATTTTCACTGAAATATAATGTTTCTAACATTGTTATAAAATGACTCAGAAAATGGAGGAATGTCTGCGACACGATGGCCTATGTGTTGGCCACTTAAATGTTTATCATTTGTTAGGAAAACTCCCTGAGGTTACACATATAATTCAACAACATTTTCATATTTTTGGTTTCTCTGAAAGCGGATTACATAAAAACATCACAGACAATGATATAAGCATAGATGGTTTTAATTTGATCAGGCACGACTTAACTAGGAAGCTAGTTACAGGTTTAGTCGTTTACATTTCTAACACAATTACATTTTGTAGAAGAGAAGACCTGGAAACATCAGAAGTTGAATGTATTATGTTAGAAATCAAAATATCAAATCTTAGTCCAATTCTAATTAGTTATATATACCGAAATCCAAATGCTTCAGCCGAGTGATATGATCACTTTGCGACCATGATGGATGATGCTGTAACTTATAAATTCAAGGACATAATCATTCTAGGCGACTTCAATATAGACCTTAATCAGCCAAATCCTACATGGAAGAACATTTTAACATCTTATAACTTCTCCCAAATTGTTAACAAACCTACTAGAGTAACTGATTCATCATCAACACTAATAGATCATATTTATGTAGCTGATCCAGGAAACATTACTGAATGTACTGTCCCTCATGTGTCGCTGAGTGATCACTACCCGGTCTGCTGTACGTGGTCACATAAGGGGTATAAAATGCATAAACACAAACATACCTGCACCAGTTATTACAGACACACTAACATACTTATACAATTTGTGCATTGACAAACAATATTTCCCTGACGCTTTTAAACTCGCTACAGTTTTTCCTCATTTAAAATCTGGACAGACTAATGACCTCTCAAACTATAGACCCATATCCATTCTGTCATCACTATCTAAACCTCTTGAAAAGCATATACAAAAGTTAACTCTGCTCCACATGCAAGAAAACAATCTACTAATAGATAGTCAGTCAGGTTTTAGACCAAATTACTCCTACCACACAGCATTAACTAAAATTACAGAAAGCTGGCTGTCTAATATAAATGATGACAAATTGTGTGGTGCTGTGTTTGTTTATTTCAAGAAAGCCTTCGATATGATTGATTATGAAATTCTTGCAAAAAAGCTGGAAGGCTATAGGTTACACCCTGACCTAACAACATTTATTACATCTTTTCTCTCAGGTAGAAAACAAGTAGTTTGCTTTAGAAACAAAATATCTGGCTCGTCTGTGGTTGATACCGATATTCCTCAAGGCTCCATTCTTGGTCCTCTTCTCTTTGCTGCCTATATTAGCGACCTACCACTACATTTAAAGCACTCTTCATGTGATCTTTTCGCTGATGACTGTACTGTTTACATTAGTGAATATGACATCAATAAACTACAGACAGCGCTCCAAAATGATATAAACAGTTTGATTAAATGAAGTAATAAAAATGGTATGTTGATAAACACAAACAAAACAAAACCCATGCTCATCACTACAAGACAGAAGCTGTAGAATGCAACAAAAACTTCTCTACAGCTTTGTGCTGGGACTAAGGCAATAGAAAATGTTCATGAACATAAAACCCTAGGACTCATCATTGATCAGCAATTAACTTGGAATTCTCACATACATAACTTAACAAACTTGATTGCACAGAAATTTTACCAATTAGTCTAAATTAAACACTTTATCGACAAAGACACAAGAAAAATATACTACATATCACACATACAAACACACTTAGATTACTGTTCCACAATCTGGGGTGGATGCTCAATCTCAAACACAAAAAGGCTCCACTCACTTCACAAGCGAGCATTAAATCTTATTTGTGACAAACACCCAGTATAGACTGTAGATCAACACAAACAACTCAAAATTCTACCCCTCAAAAATAGAATCATTTTTAACAAAGTTAAGTTTGTTCACAGAATTCTGTCGCACAATGCTCCGCCGTACTTGTGGTCACTGTTTACGTATAATACTAAACATAGCCAGAGTTTAAAAAACTGTCTTCTTCCTAAACCCAGGATTGATCTGTACAAGAAAATCCTTGCATACTCTGCAGTACAGCTCTGGAACACCCTCCCCTACCATTTAAAATCCATTGGTAATACTTCATCCTTTAACTCAAATCTGTTTCATTATTTACTTGCTTGTAATTATATCATCATCATCATCATGTGCCGTGCCGACTGGCGTTGGCTATTATGCTTCTCCAGAGTACACGATCCTTCATGCAGGCCATCAGTTCAGTTGGTGATCTCCTCTCACACCATCCCGTCAGAATGTCCAGTATCATTTCTCTTGGTCTTCCTCTTGATCTTATTCCTTCTATTTTTCCTGTTGTTATAATATTTTCAATGCCACCTCTTCTCATTGCATGTCCTATGAAAGTACATTGTCTCTCTCTTATCTTTCTGACAAGGTTTTTTTGTCTCTTCAGGTCTTCTCATACATTCTTCATTAGTTATTTTTGCTGTCCATGGGATTCGCAACATTCTTCTAATAAACCACATTTCTGCTGCTTCCAATGATTTTTGTGCAGACTTGCCTATTGTCCATGATTCACTTCCATATAACAAGATAGGTTCAATATAACATTTTAGGACTCGTTTTCTAACATTCATTGATAAAGATGTGTTAGCTAATATGTTTCTCATTCTCTGAAATGCAGTCTTTGCTTTTCCTGTTGTAATTATATGCCTGCATGAAATAACCAGCACTCTCTTAACACGTGACTCACCAACCATCAAGTACTTCAATGACATAGTTAGAAAAGCAACTTGTTAGATATTGTTAGAAATTATTTTAATGTCTGTTAAAAAAACATGTTAGAAGATCTGTATTTACAATGTATTTTTGTTTAGTGTATATGTTTGCGTATGTATGTGTGCGTGAGTGCTATTTTATTTGTTTAATTACTTCTTCTGTGTTACTTTGAATGTAATAGTTTAATCTTACACTCTTTTGATATGTTTTTTCCTAATTAAGTGTGTGGGAAGAATGAAAGATGGAGTGATGAAGGGCAGAATATAAAACGGGCCTGCGTGCCCAATTCTTTACCCTTGAAAAACAAAGATTATTCATTCATTCATTCTCTTTCTCTCTCTCTTTCTCTCTCTCGCTCTCTCTCGTTCTCTCTCTCTCCTTTCTTCACATCCATTCTCAGGCATTTGTTTCGGCATTTAACCTTCTGACACTCTGACATGGACTGAACTTATGGACTATGACTGACAAGGTTCTGTGACCCTCTGACAGGGTGGGAACTTATGGACTATGACTGACAAGGTTCTGTGGCGCTCTGAAAGGGACTGAACTTATGGACTATGACTGACAAGGTTCTGTGGCGCTCTGAAAGGGACTGAACTTATGGACTATGACTGACAAGGTTCTGTGGCGCTCTGAAAGGGACTGAACTTATGGACTATGACTGACAAGGTTCTGTGGCGCTCTGAAAGGGACTGAACTTATGGACTATGACTGACAAGGTTCTGTGGCGCTCTGAAAGGGACTGAACGTATGGACTATGACTGACAAGGTTCTGTGGCGCTCTGAAAGGGACTGAACTTATGGACTATGACTGACAAGGTTCTGTGGCGCTCTGAAAGGGACTGAACTTATGGACTATGACTGACAAGGTTCTGTGGCGCTCTGAAAGGGACTGAACTTATGGACTATGACTGACAAGGTTCTGTGGCGCTCTGAAAGGGACTGAACTTATGGACTATGACTGACAAGGTTCTGTGGCGCTCTGAAAGGGACTGAACTTATGGACTATGACTGACAAGGTTCTGTGGCGCTCTGAAAGGGACTGAACTTATGGACTATGACTGACAAGGTTCTGTGGCGCTCTGAAAGGGACTGAACTTATGGACTATGACTGACAAGGTTCTGTGGCGCTCTGAAAGGGACTGAACTTATGGACTATGACTGACAAGGTTCTGTGACGCTCTGACAGGGTGGGAACTTATGGACTATGACTGACAAGGTTCTGTGACGCTCTGACAGGGTGGGAACTTATCGACTTTGACTGACAAGGTTATGTGACGCTCTGACAGGGTGGGAACTTATCGACTTTGACTGACAAGGTTCTGTCAGATGTTATTTTTAGCCTCTAACGAGAACACTCGTGTTCTGATTTACCATCGATCCATCTCGCCGAGGTTATTGATGAACTGTCAACTTCTCATTTATATTGTCATCCTATTGTCACTATGTCTTGATTTTCTTGCTAGTCATAACATGCTCCTCCCACTGCAGAAAAAGACAGTGAACTTTTCTCTTATCTTTGTCATAGCCCCGCCTCTTGTCGATACAGTCTGACGCTTGCATATACCGTACAGTGAGTGGCTGTCGGCAAGCAAGATCAATAAATATAACCCATACGTACACAGACAAACACACATACAAGCTAACAACAAAGAAACGAACAAAAAAGCAAGCATGCAAACAAACAAACGAACAAACAAACAAACAAGTACTATCCACACACATACATACACACACTCACAAAAGAGTAACAAGATGTAGGCTACAACTGGAAACGTTGAACGTTGAACAACTCCAAATAATCTTCATAATGACCCGTTATTTTTCTTTGTTGATTAGACCTGCCTTTTTTATCTTTTGTTTCATCTACTAGCAATCTTTTTCTTTCAAGTAATGAACACATGAAATATTGTATTCAGATTTTGATTTCTCTTATCCCGATAATCTGACCAGAATATTTCTAGTTGTAAAATCCTGTGGCAGACAGAGCACTTATTCTGCTACTTTTAAAGACCCTACATTATACACAAGAGATCTTATCAGAACTCAGGAATACACGAGCCAAGAAAGTGAAATAACTTTTATTGTTTGAGAAATTTCTTTAACTAAAGGTTTTTACAGTTTTTAAAAACTGCACTGCCCATTTTTATTTGAAGAAAATCTTCCTGTATGAATGTATATAACTATTTCTTGTTACAGAGTCTGTTCTCTATGTAGTTTAGTCAGAAAGTTTCAGCATCTGAAACTTAAAATTGCTGGGATTTGAAAGTTTTAAGGTGTGTAATATCTATTTTCCTGTATCTGCTTTACGGTTCGTTTTGACCAAGATCTTCATCTGTTAAAAATCCCATTGATTCTTGAATAATGTCATCAGAGAGAATGTAATGGCTAGGGAAGTGGATTTGGAAGTTGACACTGAAGATGGTATAGAACTGCTTACCTCCCATGGTCAGCTCCAAACAGATGATCATTTTCTCTCAAATGAAAAATAAAGAAAGTTTTTTCTTAAAGAGGAGTCTCACCATGAAGACATAGCTCAGACTAGGACGAGAGTCTCACACTGAAGACATGGCTCAGACAAAGACGAGAGTTTCACCCTGAAGACATGGCTCAGACTAGGACGAAAGTCTCACCCTGAAGACATGGCTCAGACTAGGACGAGAGTCTCACCCTGAAGTCATGGCTCAGACTAGGACGAAAGTCTCACACTGAAGACATGGCTCAGACTAGGACGAGAGTCTCACACTGAAGACATGGCTCAGACTAGGACGAGAGTCTCACACTGAAGACATGGCTCAGACTAGGACGGGAGTCTCACCCTGAAGACATGGCTCAAACTAGGACGAGAGTCTCATCCTGAAGACATGGCTCAGACTTGGACGGTGATTACTAAAGAAATGCCGGGTGAAAAGTATGTAACATAATGCTACTACATTCTGGGGAAAGAAACGTAGAGAACATAATGCTACTACATTCTGTGGAGGATTGACCCGTGTTTAGATACAAGCACAAAAATCAGTTCCTCCGGGAGGAATTTTGTAAGAGGCTGATAAATTATTCCCCCTCCCCCTCCAAAGACCAACAAATGACCACACAGATTAGTTATTCTCCCGCCTTGAGGGTAGGGCAGGGAGTATAAGGGCTAGCGGAGAGTCCGTACACAAATCGACAGATGGCAACGGGAAACCACTGTTGTAGCTCCCAAGAATAGTTATGCTTATACAAGTAATAGACTCATCATGAACGACGTTAATGGAGGCAGTGGAGCAGCCTCGTCTGGTAGGGCAGCTCACGAGCCACAGGTGAGGACAGATCGTGATCAAGCTACCGGTGACAAAACTAACAGGATCAAAATATCAACGTGGAATGTTAGAACTCTGTTGCTGGATGAAAAATTAAAAAATGTAAAAAGAGAAATGGAAAGGATGAAGACCAACATACGAGGAATGATTGAAGTTAGATGGGCAGGTGCAGGAAAGATAAACTCTGATAAATATACAATAATATATTCAGGAAGTTAGAAACATGAACGAGGAACAGGAATAATATTTGACGAGCAAACAGCAAGGACAGCTGTGGTGTATTTGAAGGTCTTCTCGGACCAAGTCTTACTAACCCAAATGAAAGGACGATCAATAAACATACATATTAAAAATTATATGCTCCAACAGCCGCTAGTTCTGAAGAAAATGTACAGTTTTATAATGACATAGAGACAGCCCTGAAACACACAGTCACATGAAGTTATTATAGTCATGGGAGATTTTAATGACAAAGTTGATAAAGGAAGAACTTCAGACATCGTTGGTGACTATGGACTAGGGGAGATGAACGACAGAGGTAGTAAATTAATTGAATGGGCAAGAATACACAGCATGGTTGTAGGAAACACCTGGTTTAAACAACAACCCCGAAATCTGCCAACGTGTTGCAGCCCAGACAAAAAAGACTTTAAACCAGATAGACTACGTATTAATCAACAAACGATTCCGGAATATATTAATGACTTAAAAAAACCATGCCAGGAGCTGACTGCAACAGTGACCATGACCCACTCCATGGAAAAATTGGAATAAAGCTAAAGAAAGCAGGCAGAAAAGTGAGCAACATCAAACTGAATACAGAACTCCTTAAAAATGACAAAGAACTGCGAGATCAAAGCAGAGTTTTCAAAATAGATACAACGCAATAGTAAAGATTAATAGTATAAATGAGCAATGGACATTGTTAAGCGATTCTATCCACCAAACTGTTAAGTAGACAATATCACCGAAAAAAGAAGCCCCCAAGAATAAATGTATGACAGAGATCATCCTGGGACTGATGGACAAGAGGAGGAGTAAAAATAACAAAGAAAAATATAGCAGGATAAATAAAGAAATAAGACGCAAATGCAGAGAAGCAGAGGAATTGTGGTTAAATGAACAGTGCAGACAAATAGAGGATTCTCATAATAAAGACAGCAAAAACATGCAGAAACGAATTAGTGAACTCACAGGCAGAAAGACAAAAATATAACACAGTGCCTGAAATCAAAAGGAGGTAAAATGTTAATGTTAAAAGAAAAACATTGTGGACAGGTGGATATAATATATAATTGAGCTATATAGGGAAGAAATACCAGAGTTAACACCAGGTACTGAAAATTGAAACATATGCAACACATGATAATTAGTGTATAACTATACACAAAGCACCACCTTAAAGCTGTGATATACAAATGTACAAACTAGAAAAAAAGTAGGAACAGCTTTTTAACTCTTCCAGTGCCGACGGGCAAAGCGCGAACGTTGAGTGCCAGGAAAACTGCGCGGGTGTTTAGGTAACGTAGGGGAATCGTTGAAAAAGTGAATTTAAAATATTATTTCCATGTTAAAATAAGATACTAATTAAACATTAAAAAAGGTAAATGAATGAAGGTTCAAGAAATGTATAGTTTTTAAAGGAAAAAAATAACTGATGAGAAAATTAGACAAAATATTTACCCCCCCCCCCCCCAAAAAAAAAAAAAGAAAATCTATAAAACACTAAACTAATTGTTGTCTACTTACCAAGAACTGTAAATATCCACTTGTCACACACAATTTGAAGATAACATGAATTCCTTCCAAGAAACATCACTTTTTTACACAAATTGACAAAAACAAAAACAAAAAACAGAATGAACGTACCAGCAAGAACAGATGAAGCAGAACAATGAAACTAGCAAGAAAAGATAAGGAAGCAGAACAATGTTTGGTTTTAATCAGTTTGAGAACAATCTCCAGGAAGACTGGGGTGGTCCTGAAAAAGACTTGGTTATTTTGCAGAGTAATGTGATGGCAGGTCTGGTCAGGAATTACTTGGCAGCTATAGCTTTCTTCAGGGTCTTCTGATATAGGACTGCTGTTGACTGGGTGGTCCTGGCACTGACTGATAAATTGCTGCTGTTGTCTGGGTGGCCCTTATGAAAGTTCCAGAAACGCATAATTTTTGTAGGAAAAAAAACTGAGAAAATGAGAAAAAACGTTTAGACTCCAGAAAACCTAACATTTATTTAAAAAAAAAGTGATGTCCACTTACCAACATAGCTGTAGATTTATGTGCAGGACTTTTTATGAATGTTTACAGCTGTCAGCGAGCAGACAACAAAATATAAACAAATAAACAAGCAGCATACATTTGTCATATACAAAGCAGGCAAAAAACATTATGTACAGAATATATATATATATATATATATATATATATATATATATATATATATATACAAGACATGAAAAGTGTAAGAAAAGAGATCAAAAAATAATATTTACAGAATACCACATTAACACTTTACAAATATATGCAACACAGGAACACTTTACAAATATATACAACACATGAACACTTTACAAATATATACAACACAGGAACACTTTACAAATATATACAACACATGAACATTTTACAAATATATACAACACATGAACCGTTTTCAAATATATACAACACATGAACACTTTACAAATATATACAACACATGAACACTTTACAAATATATACAACACATAAACACTTTACAAATATATACAACACATGAACCGTTTTCAAATATATACAACACATGAACACTTTACAAATATATACAACACATGAACACTTTACAAATATATACAACACATAAACACTTTACAAATATATACCTCACATGAACACTTTAAAGTACACTGTCGTCTACTGCCTCCAGTCCAAGAAATGGATAAGAAATAAAGCTGCCTCTTCAGGGTGTACCCACATTGCCTCTTCGGAGTGTCTCCACACTGCCTCTTCAGGGTGTACCCACACTGCCTCTTCGGAGTGTCTCCACACTGCCTCTTCGGAGCGTCTCCACCACTGTTCCCTCTAAGCTGCTCGCCTGTGCGGCCGCGCACACAAAAAATCACACCGCCCACAAATATGAAACGAAAACGAAACTGTTGATTTACTTTTCATTCTTGCTCGGCTCAAAAAACTTGTAATTTTCCAGCTTGCAGGTGTTGCTCAGTTTAGTAAGTGTGATGATGAAGAAGATTAAAATCATGGCACGTGGTGTTCAGTTACTGTTTGTTGTTGTTGTTGTTGTTGTTGAGAAATTACTTTCGAATCGGATATTTCAGCTGCTCTTTCATCCCGTAGCTTCCGTAATACTGTACATCAGGTTTATCCCGTTATTAAATGTACGGGCATGTGTCTGTGTGTGTGTTTCAAGATATATATATACACTCACACACATACATGTTACTACGCACATTTGGACGCACAATATTTGTTTGCACATGAGCTGAACATTTTGCACACAGACCCCAAACACTTAGAGGGAACATTGGTCTCACACTGCCTTTTCGGGGTGTCACAAAACTGCCTCTTCTTGGTTTCCCCACAGTGCTTCTTTGGGGTGTCTCCACGCTACCTCTTTGGGGTGTTGCCACACTGCCTCTTTGGGGTGTCTCCACGCTGCCTCTTTGGGGTGTCACCACAATGCTTCTTTTGGGTGTCCCCACATTGCCTCTTTGGGGTGTCTCCAAACTGTATCTTCAGGGACAATGCCTCTTCGGGTGTCCGCACACTGCTTCTTAGGGGTGTCCCCCACACTGCCTACTGGTTCTTCACTCTACAGTAAATATCTGCAGGTTTCTCACTTCACTATCAAAGAAACGCTGTTCTTCTCTCGTACATTCTTCCAATGGAGTGCCCATCTTTGATCTGGCCTGCTGAGGTCACATTTCCAAAAATTGGCCGACATGTCTTCGGACAGATACATCTAGAAAGGGATGGCATAACATATCTTTACTACTACTGTCTGCTACTAGATTTAGATTTTTTAGAGCTAGATTAAAGGTTATATTTTTACTCGCACCCACATATAGTATAGTATAGCATATCACAGCGCCACAATGTAGCACATCAGAGTATAGCATAGCATAGAATAGCACATTATAGTATATTATAGTATAGTATAGTATAGTATAGTATGGAGAGCGTATCTTCCACCACACCTCCGGCTATGACAATCCTTAGAATCACTCACTTATCCAAAAGCGTTCCTATTTCTCATAAAGGTAAATCGATGAAAGAAAAGCCATAAAATGCATCTACAGGGAATAGAGGCCGAGGTAGACCAAGAGAGAAAATCCTGGAAGGTTTGTCAAGATGGCACGGAAAGAGGACGCTAGAACAACTCACAGAGACAACACAAATCAGAGAGTTGTGGAGAGTTATGACGGGCAGTGCCAGTAGGCACGGCACTTGAGAGACAGACAGACAGACAGATAGGCAGACAGACAGACAGACAGATAGGCAGACAGACAGGTAGACAGACAGACAGACAGATAGGCAGACAGACAGACAGACAGATAGGCAGACAGACAGATAGGCAGATAGACAGACAGACAGACAGACAGATAGGCAGACAGACAGACAGATAGGCAGACAGACAGACAGACAGATAGGCAGATAGACAATCAGATAGGCAGACAGACAGACAGACAGATAGGCAGATAGACAATCAGATAGGCAGACAGACAGACAGATAGACAGACAGATAGGCAGACAGACAGACAGACAGATAGATAGGCAGATAGACAATCAGATAAGCAGACAGACAGACAATAACTGGTTCGAATTTATACTCGTTAAGTAATAAATCTGTTCCTACTTTTTTTTTTTACCTAGTTTAGACAGACAGACAGACAGACAGACAGGGGATGTGATGCTAGTGCCTATATTTTCTTATAACTGGCGACATCAGGCCGAGCTGCCTTTATTTTCCCCAGCTTCAAGGGAATCTTGATTCTAAGCACTCGTTTCTACAGCTGAGCGACTAGGCGCCGACAGCAGAACATGAACAAACAACCTTTCTATGAAAGACGAGCCCACTAGCCACCTCGCCACTCTACATTGCTCGGAGACCATGTTAATAACGTGTTGCTCACTGGTAGCAAGTAGATGCTCGTCCTTCTGTAGTCCGGAGTTCTAACCGTACACATTCTCCAGACTCCCCCTCCCTCCCCCCCCCTTTTTTTTTGTGGTCTCATTTCTAAAGTGCTTACTCAACAAATTTCTAAACTAATCATACCTATTATGTCCCCTTGTTTGAAGTAGTTCACCACAAGCCCAGCGCGTCACTGACTGAAAACTGGGTCACTTAAATTTTAAAAGTGACCATCGTCTACTCCAACATTTTTCTTTAGCTTGTCACACACACATACACATACACTCACACACACACGCGCGCGCTTTATTTCTTACCCGATTCTGTCCCTTAGATCTCCTAACCCGGGTCATAGATCTTATGGTATAAAATTGTTCTTTCATGATTCTGTCCTGTGACTCTAATAGAAAAAAAAAATCATTATTAACCCTTTCAGTCAAAAACAACACAGGCAGTGTTAGTAGATCATACACATCTGGACGAGTCAATGTTCAGAGCAATATTTAGACAAAATCTAAATAAAATGAAAAGTAGAACATTTCTTACTGCAAACATATCTTTACCTTTTAGGGGACATTCTTTTCATTTTCATTCTACCAAAAGTCTCTCATCAAAGTTGTTCTCCCAGAGCAAGAAAATTATTTCAGAAGTGTAAGTGTTAATAACACGCAAGAAGCACTGGTTATCAGTTCATTTAATGTTTAAAAAAAACAAATTCTCTTTGCAATCGACAAAAAAGAGGGGCCAGAAACGAACGTCAAAAATAAATACAACAGGCATAGCTGATTCTGCAGCAGTTGTTAACTTCTTGAAAAATTATATCTGAATCAGGAAAGTTTCACATAATTATTATAACCTACACGAAAATAGAGAGTAGGGGTTGGTACACCACAAAACTGCCGATCAAAAGGTCTCTGGTTCTGATTTTTTTTTCCTGACCAACCGGCGTCGAGGTCAATCCAATTCTAAAAAAAGAATGGGTACCTGGGGTTTCCCTAGAAAAACAAAAGCCGTGAGGTCAGGCGCTGGCAACCCTACCTAAAATGTTGAAGTGGCCTAGAAATGTGAAGGCACTAACACTTCACAGCCGTACGGCATACAGTTGCCACGGGACATGAACAGAAAAGATGGTGACATTTCAGGAAAACAAAAATGTTTCTGTTTTCCAGAACAACTTGAAATCACGCATGAAGCAAGTTTAAAGTTTGTTTTCAAAAAGTTATCTCACACGCACTCGGAGCACAGATCTGGCCCGAGGGAGAGGAACTGAAAGAAAAGCTGTGGGTCTCACACTCTAGCCCGGGGAAGACTTCAGCCGGGGGGGGGGGGGGGAGGTGATGGAGCTGCAGATTTAGCATGTTCGAACTTCCTCGAAAACTGAAGAAGATAAAGTCATCTCTTCGACAAGCTCACTGCCCTGCTGCTCTGTTACTGGTAATGCTGCCATCACTGCTACTACTACTACTACTACTACTACTACTACTACTACTACTACTACTACTAATACTAATACTTCTACTGCTGCTACTACTACTACTACTACTACTACTACTACTATTACTACTACTACTACTACTACTACTAATACTTCTACTACTACTACTACTACTACTACTACTACTAACACTACTAATACTACTACTCCTGATTCTGCTGCTACTACTACTACTATTACTACTACTACTACTACTACTATTACTACTACTACTACTACCACTACTACTACTAATACTTCTACTGTTACTACTACTACTACTGCTACTACTAATACTACTACTCCTGATTCTGCTGTTACTACTATTACTACTACTACTACTACTACTACTACTATTACTACTACTACTACTACTACTCATCATCATCATCATCATCATCATCATGACTACTACTACTACTACTATTACTACTACTACTACTACTACTACTACTACTACTACTACTATGGATATTACTTCAGTTGATGTATTCTTTTTCTTCAGCTTTCCAAGTCATTAATGCTCATTGCTGCAGGTAAGGTTCGCCTCCATTCCTCTCTATTCCTAATCTTCTCTCTCCAGCTGGTGACACCAAAATGTTTTATATCCTCTTCTATGTGTCTTTCCATGTGTGTCTTCGTCTATCTCTTGGTCCTGTTTCCGTCGTCAGAATTCTCGTTTGTCTGTTCTCTTCTACATAGCCCAGCCAGCATAGTCTGTTCAGTTTCAAGACATGTATAATTCATTGGGATTTAATTAAGTTGTTCAGTTCAGTGTTCTTTCTAGCTCTCCATTCTCCACTGTTGGTATCCTTTATGGGCCCAAAGATTCTTCTTAGGATCTTGTTCTCAAAGAACTGCAATTGTTGTTCATATTTTTTGTTGTTGTACTCCACGTTTCTGATCATACATGACGGCTGATCTTATTATAGTTGGTGTATAATGCTATTTTGTTGTTTTGGGACAGGATTTTTGATTTAACAGGTTGTGCAAGGCGAAGTATCTTTTATTCCTTATCTGTACTCTGCTTTTAACCATGTTGCTTGTGTTGAAGGTTGTTCCTAGAAGTTAATATATTACTATGCTTAAATTATTACCATGTTTAAATTTGTACTATGCTTAAATTTTCTGCTACGCTTACCGCTATTATTACTACTTTTCCTACCACCCGTTGATACGTTACTACATCTACAGTCGCCACTGCTAGCACACCTACTACAACTGCTATCACCTATCAATACTTTTACTTCAGCTACCTAACACGTCTACTACTGTTGATACTATTTCTACTTCTGTCACTACAACCGCTACTAATATTATTAATACTATTACTACCACTGTTACTCTAAATGCTGAAGTTACTACCAGTGTGTCCTTTAAGTTTTGTGCAGATTTTATCTGCAAAATGTTTAACCCACGTACAAGTATATTCTGCAGACAAATGCCGTGCTTAAAAATGTGTCGTGATATCAAATTACAAAATGTAATTTAAAGTTCTCATAGAAAAAAAACAAAGCGAAAATCAGAAGAAATCGGGAAACAAACTCACATAACGCTATCATCTATCTTCAGCGCAACAGCAGCACAGAGTAACATCAGGAAAACTATATATATATATATATAAACGTGAGTCTATGGATGTGTGTTTATGTGTGTGTGTGTATGTTAGAGCATCACGCTGAAACGCCTGGGGCAATTTCAACCAAACTTGGCACATGCATGACTTACAATCTGGACAGTGCGGGGGGGGGGGGGGGGTTAGATCATCCTTAGGATAACTCTATGGTACCTAGCGTGGGGGGGGGGTTAGATCATCCTTAGGATAACTCTATGGTGCCTAGCGTGGGGGGGGGGTTAGATCATCCTTAGGATAACTCTATGGTGCCTAGCGTGGGGGGGGGGGGGTTAGATCATCCTTAGGATAACTCTATGGTGCCTAGCGTGGGGCTTAGATCATCCTTAGGATAACTCTATGGTGCCTAGCGTGGGGGGGGGGGGTTAGATCATCCTTAGGATAACTCTATGGTGCCTAGCGTTGGGCTTAGATCATCCTTAGGATAACTCTATGGTGCCTAGCGTGGGGGGGGGGGGGGTTAGATCATCCTTAGGATAACTCTATGGTGCCTAGCGTGGGGGGGGGGGTTAGATCATCCTTAGGATAACTCTATGGTGCCTAGCGTGGGGGGGGGGGTTAGATCATCCTTAGGATAACTCTATGGTGCCTAGCGTGGGGGGGGGGTTAGATCATCCTTAGGATAACTCTATGGTGCCTAGCGTGGGGGGGGGGGGTTAGATCATCCTTAGGATAACTCTATGGTGCCTAGCGTGGGGGGGGGGGGGTTAGATCATCCTTAGGATAACTCTATGGTGCCTAGCGTGGGGGTTAGATCATCCTTAGGATACCTCTATGGCCCGTAGGGGTCGGGGTGACATGTACAAACAATAAAAAAACGACCGATATTACTGTCGAATCCATAGTTTTCGGGGTCGCTGAGATAAACAGTGGCACTCGCAAGTTCATCTTCCATCGGCATGGGGGTGGGGGGTGGGGGGAGGTGAGGACTCTTGAAAAATAAAATGTCCAAACTGACCGAGATTAGTGTCGAATCCTTAGTGTTCTGGGTTGCCTGAGTGGTGACAGTTCTGATGACAATTTAGCCCAGGTTTAGTCGAATGAAAGGAATAGAACTCCGTAGAACCGTCTAGACCCTGCAAAACCACCTAGAAGATTGTGGAAATGAATAGAACATTGTAGAACCTTCTAGAAGATGGTGGAACTGAATAGACCTCTATATACCCTTCTAGAAGGCTGTGGAAATGAATAGAACTTTGTAGAACCGTCTAGAAGGTTGTGGAAATGAATAGAACTTTGTTGGTTAGGATAAATAAATACACGGACAGCGCCGGACAATCAGTTAGTTGAAAAATAAATTAGCATTTTAAAAAAATTCTGCATGACGTATAACATTTCTTGCGGGGCATTAATTTTTTTAAAAATGTGTGCACGGCTGCGCAGCTTAGAGGTAACATTGGTTGCTCCAGTTACTAACACTACTACTATCACTATTTCTACTACTGCAACAATTATTGTAGTTATTGCTTATAACACTAATGTTGCTGCTAGCTTTACGTTCTTGGCGGTTAATATTGTAGTGAAGAATTTAATTGTCTTTTGTAGTTATCCCGCTTTGGGATATAGACAGTTGTGAAATATGGGGTACCTTGGAAGCAGTTTTATTTGTAGTTCATCAAGTGGATCTTCCTCTTGTCTTAAACTATACTTTTTCAGAGCAGATTAAAGATAGCTCTTGCAATTGTTCAGGCTCCATTTGCTTAGCAGGTTTTATCTATCTATCTGTCTGTCTGTCGATGAAAAAAAAATGTACTTAAAATAGATTTCACTGCATCAAACTCCACCCTACCAAATATTCTCTTCCCGACTTCGCTCATTTGTCTTCATCCTATTTTTCTCTTTTTCCGCAACTCCTCTCCAAACTCATCCTCCCATCCAGCTGTTTTCTTCCTCCTTTTCCTATCTCTACCTCCCATCCATTCTCCTCCTATCCCCTCCATTCTCATCTCTCCTCCCATCCATCTCCATTCTCATCTCTCCTCCCATCCATCTCCATTCTCATCTCTCCTCCCATCCATCTCCATTCTCAAAAATCTCTCCTCCCATCCATCTCCATTCTCAAAAATCTCTCCTCCCATCCATCTCCATTCTCAAAAATCTCTCTTCCCATCCATCTCCATTCTCATCTCTCCTCCCATCCATCTCCATTCTCATCTCTCTTCCCATCCATCTCCATTCTCATCTCTCCTCCCATCCATCTCCATTCTCATCTCTCCTCCCATCCATCTCCACATTCTGATCGTCTCCTCCCATCATTCACTCACTTGCTATACCTCTGTCACTTGCTATCCCTCCTGTCACCTGCTACCCTCCTGTTACGTGCTATCCCTCCTGTCACTTGCTATCCCTCCTGTCAGTTGCTATCCCTCTTCCTCTATATAATCCATAGAGTTCGGTGAACTTCTGATATTTCAGCGAGAAAATATTCTCCTCAGATTACCAAGTTATTTTAAGCTTCGGAGGGGAGGGGAATGGGGAAAGGGGGCTAAAGGTTATACTGGAAAACATGGCGGTGGAACATTCGTTACTTACTTTTTTTTTTTTTAATTAGGGGGTAAGGTTTCAGTGGTTCTCAAACCGTGGCGTACCGCCTCAGTGTCAACGTTCTTGTTTTGAATGGGGTTTTTCTTTCTTCTTCGTTGTCTCCTCAGACATGGGCACCAATCTCTCACAGATTCTCCAGTTCGTCTCAGGTTTTCAGCGTTGCCGCTGAGATTCTCTCGTAGAGGTCTGGGGCCCAGTCATGTCCTTTGTCCGTGTGGGTTATGTAGATGACAACTCTGGAGGAGGTGATGGGGTTATCTATTGCTCTTTTCTGCAGACACATAGATCTGTTGCGCCAAATTTCTCATTTGGGTTTGATTTCGAGTTGAGAGTTTTAATAACTTTTTGAGTTATCGACTATTTCTAGGCCAAATAAAGTAGTCTAGTGTCAGACCTATTTATAACTAGGCAGCTTCTGTCCTCTGAGCCATGTACCTGAAACCGTTCAGGTGATATTTACCTATGTCACGTGGGACGACTGTAGCAAGAAATGGTAGTTTGCTGAGACGTTTTCTTCCCGAACCGTCTAATAACAGCTTCAACACACGAATGTTCGTTGTTAACATTTACGACGGTCGTTTGAGATGAAGACGCAGCTGTATTTGACAATCAGCGACCCATATCTGACATGCTAGCGCCAGGGTTGACGAACCGTGTCCCAGCACTCCGTTGGCGCTCCCGGTAACCGGCCTAGCCTGGTTAGCGGGGCAGGGATCACCATAGTCCCCATGGTGGTGGATTTAAGATTAGCCTCCGGCATGAAGAGGTTAATCCTCTTTTGTTGTGCCAGGAAGCCAAATGAGGATGGTGGCTCGAGTTGTTGTTTGTAGCGAAGCTCATTAAAGAGATCGTAGACTAGGAGAATACATTATCCCACTGTCTTCCAAACCTGTGAGGAAGAGATACGAAATAAGTTCTTCAGAACATGACTCTCACGCCTTATATTTGTCTACAGGTCACTATGGCTCTTTATATTTGTCTACAGTTCACTATGACACTTTATATTTATTAACCGTTTACTATGACTCTTTATATTTTTCCATAGTTCGCTCTTCTATCTCCTCCATTTTTGTCCAGCGAAGACATCTTTGTTCCCTGCGCGTGTATTAAGAGAAATTTAAATGTGCGCCTTTCTTACTTACTATGAGGATTTGTTAAAAAGTGTTAGATTTTTCTTCTGTTTCTCGTGTTCCTATCTGTCGTGTTGCTCTTGCTGTGGTCCTTGAAATAGGCGTTTGCTGAAATACTGGATTATTGTACGTTCTTCACTTATTCGAACTCATCTTGCTTTCTGTCATTCTTTTTTCTGCAACTTTCCTCACTCTTTCCATCTTTTTTTTGTAAAACTGAACCATACATTTTCATCTGCTTTATTCTGTGTGTGTGTGTGTGTGTGTGTGTGTTTGTGCGTGTGTGTATGTGGACCTTATGGTTCGGCAAGAGTTTTCCACAAGCGCCTGTCCTTTGCCTTTTTTCCACCCTTGTCCAAGTGAGCCCTCTATTGCTCAACATCCTCTCTGTTGTTCTTCTCCATGTCTGTTTTGTCTACCCTTACTTCTTTTCCCCTGTGGTGTCCATCGTAGTGCTATTTTTGGTAGTGAGTTGTCAGTCATTCGGAGCACATGTCCCAACCATAGCCAGCGTCTTTCATCAATAATTGCTGTCAGTGGTTTCATCTGCATTTCTGGACGGTGGCCATGGAAGTCGGAACCCGCTAAGGAGTGTGTAACAACTCACCTGCCGAATCAACCAGCCCTGAAAATGGATGGCGCTAGAGCGTCGGACCCATAACGGGCCGTCTCGGCAATGGGCCCTTCCATGGGGCCGGAAGCGAGGCCGAGACGAGTAGGAGGGCCGTCGGGGTGAGCGTGGAAGCCTGGGGAGCGATCCTGGGTGGAGCCGCCCCGGGTGCAGATCTTGGTGGTAGTAGCCGCTGTTGGCGAGATCTTCAGCTGCCGTGCGTGGAGCGGTGCTCTTCCCGGCCAATGAAGAAATTTGCAAATGAGGTTGCCGCGCAGCATCACTGCGGAAAAGGTGGTTGAAAGAATAAAGCGAAGCAAACAGTCAAATCACGGCACCTCTGGTCTGGAGGTCGGCCACGTCCTGAGTGCAGTCATATCGGGTGAAATGCATGAACCGGCCTGTCCCAGAGGTTAAGTCACTGCTTTTCAAATGCCGCGCGTGGAGTGAAGCTCCTCCCGGTTAAGGAAGTAAATGCGGAAATAAAGGTTGCTGTGCGGCGCCGATGGGAAAAGGTGGTGGAAAGTGAAGTTTAACCTGGTATGTCCAGTAGTATCGCTACAAGAGCTATACCACAGCACCTCTGCTCTAGAGGCCGCCTACGTCCGAAATACACCTACACTGGTGAAATATGCCTAAACCGGCACACACCAGGGGTGGAACTCGATGGCTAGACATGTCATGCCACCTCCGCTCTAGAGGTCGGTAACGCCTGATAAACACCCATACTGGTGAATTTTGCCTAAACCGGCTCATACCAGGGGTGAATCTTGAAGGCTATGAATGTCACAGTACCTCTGCCCTAGAGGTCGGTCCGGTCCCAAACATGCCCATACTGGGAAATGCCTAAACCGGCTCAACCCAGGGGTAGAAGTCACTAGTGGCGAGGATTCGTCCTCCTGGACAAAAGCTCCATCCTGGTCACAACTAGGAAGGGTAGCGGCCACGACCGCAAAATGCTGAAGTCGGAGACACTGGACCAGGGAAGTCTAGATAGGCAACCACCTCTCACCCGGCGGGGATGTCTGCGTATCCTAATCACACTGAGGTTTTCCGGTGAGAAAGTCCAACCCTGGACTGGATGGGCAACCACCTCTCACCAGGCGGTGATACACGGGTATCTCAAAACACGTCGAGGTTTTCCGGTGAGAAAGTCCAACCCTAGACCAAACTGGTGCAATAAAAACCACGGTGTCACGCAATCCCGCTTCCGAGACCCACCAAGAATACAGGCTAAAGCACTGTGATACTCTGAACCCCTTGTGGTCCTTTCGTGGAACTCGTATGGTCTATTTTGGACCACACAGGGGACCACGGGACCTAACGAGGACCACATGCGTGAATTCAGTAGGTTCACAGTGCGGTTTTTGGTGGTAGAAGTGAACGAAGCAGAAGAAGAAGAAGAAGAAGATCTGCATTTCTACCAACATGACGTTATTTCTTATGGTGTTTGGCTAAGATACTCTTCTAATTCTTCGTAAATATTTAGTCTGGAAAGAATTCAACTTGTTTTCTATGGTTTTGGTGATTTTCCAGCATTCACTTCCATAGAGTAGTACACTTAGAACGTTACTCTTTTATATCCTGATTTTCGTCTTCATACTTTTTTTTTTTTTAGATTTCCATATAGTCTGTATCATTGCAAAACCCTGGTTTGTTCTAGTAAGTCTATTGTTGATGTCCTCTGTGCTGTCTCCATCTTCTACTACTCTTCGTGCCAAAATATATACATTCATTGACCTCCTTCACTAACTTGCTATCTACTCTGAGTACATTTCTGTTGTTCATATTTTACTTCACTAACTTTGAATTTTCTACGGTGATCTTTAATCCGATATTGTTTGCATTCTGAGTTAGCTTGTTTATTTTATCTTGCATATCTTTGTGGCTACATGATAGTAGACAAATATTGTCGGCAAAGTCAAGTTCCTCCAGCACTATGTCAAGGGCCCATTGTAATCCTCTGCGTCGAGATGTCGCCATCTGTTTTATTACTAGAAGCAATTTTACCGCAGTCGTCATCTCTCGATCTCCGACAAAGGCAAGTGAAAACAAGCTATGATTCTCAGTCCCGGTACCGAAGATGTCGTCTTCACATCCTAGCTTAGAACATGAACTACTTGTATGAAAGAGTCTGAGATATGAACCAGTGTTCTCGTGATGTAGTCAGGATCATTTTCCTGGACGTCAGCCCCCCCCCCCCCACTCCCCACCCCACCCACCCCCCCACCTCAAGGAGGTAGTAGGTTTTCAGTTTCTTCATCTATAGCAACTATATAAGTTTAATATCTTTCATTACACCTTTCCCCTACTTATGGGTAAATAAACAAAGGAAACAACCGGTAAAATGACTACTTGCATATTTAATTTCATATACTTCAGTAATTTCTCTAATCTGAAGTAGAGCCACGACTTGTTAGTCAGACAAACGGATCATCAACTGGGATCATGAGCTAGGATCTTATTACTAGGATTATCAACTAGGATCATCAAGTAGGATCATCAACTAGGATTATGCTGCTACGATCATCAGCTAGGATCAGACTTCTAGGGTCATGCTACTAGGGTATCAACTTGGATTATCATCCGTGGTCATCAAATAGGATAATGTTACTAGGATTATCAGTTATGAAAATACTCTTAGGGTCATACTACTGAAATTATCAACTAGAATCATGCTACTGGAGCCATCAACTAGAACAAAACTCATTCTACTAAGATCATCAACTAAGATGTGTTAATAGGACCATGCTACTAATAACACGGCACTAGGATTATCAGCCTGGATCACATTACAAGGATTATCAACAGAGACCATACAGCAACAAGAATAATGGTACTAGGATCGCCGATGGATCAGGGTCTTGGCTAGTTCTGTTTCATCAGCTCTGATAAAAGTACCGTGTCTCCAACGAAGACAGATTTATTTCCTCCAAGTGTGTTTAGAAAACGTTGATAAAACTGTGTGACCCCAGCGAAGACACCTTTGTTCCCTCCACGTATGTTAAGAAAACGTTGATAAAACTGTGTGACCCCAGCGAAGACACCTTTGTTCCCTCCACGTATGTTAAGAAAACGTTGATAAAACTGTGTGACCCCAGCGAAGACACCTTTGTTCCCTCCACGTATGTTAAGAAAACGTTGATAAAACCGTGTGACCCAAGCGAAGACACCTTTGCTCCCTCCACGTATGTTAAGAAAACGTTGATAAAACCGTGTGACCCAAGCGAAGACACCTTTGCTCCCTCCACGGGTATTAATAGAACGTTAAAAACACAACAAACGTTACATTTTTAGTGTTCAGCACTCCTCCTCTTGCTTTCCATTGAGAGTCCGTCGACCCATAGTATTGCTGATCTAAGTACAACAAAGGTTACAACTCTGGTGATGTAAGAAAAAGATGATTCAGACAGAAATGCACAGAATGTTGTCGAATTAGAAAAGGTTGTCAGAAAATTGATCAACAATTTTATTATAATAGCGCTCTTATTTTAAAATTTTCAGTCCTCCTATTTCTCTCTTTCGTTCTGGTGAGCCTTATGTTTGAAAACAGAAATATTTGAGAGAAGAAAAGAGATTCATTCTTTGATATTTTTTTGTGTATATAAAAGAAACATCAAAGTTAAAGATAAGCATGTTATGTCACAGAAACACTAGGAGCACATGGTGTTAGTGTCCATGTTTTCCTTGGGCAGTCGGCAAACTAGAGGTATATGTGGTCAGTTGTTATGATTGTCCTCCTTATGTGGTCAATGTTATGATTGTCCTCCTTATGTGGTCAGTGTTATGATTGTACTCCTTATGTGGTCAGTATTATGATTGTCCTCCTTATGTGGTCAGTATTATGATTGTCCTCCTTATGTTGTCAGTATTATGATTGTCCTCTTTATGTGGTCAGTTTTATGATTGTCCTCCTTATGTGGTTAATGTTATGAATGTCCTCCTTATGTGGTCAGTTTTATGATTGTCCTCCTTATGTGGTTAATGTTATGAATGTCCTCCTTATGTGGTCAGTATTATGATTGTCCTCCTTATGTGGTCAGTTTTATGATTGTCCTCCTTATGTGGTTAATGTTATGAATGTCCTCCTTATGTGGTCAGTTTTATGATTGTCCTCCTTATGTGGTTAATGTTATGAATGTCCTCCTTATGTGGTCAGTATTATGATTGTCCTCCTTATGTGGTCAGTTTTATGATTGTCCTCCTTATGTGGTTAATGTTATGATTGTCCTCCTTTGCTTTCTCAGATCCAAAAAGAACCAAGTACCCATTTCTGCAGGTGGGTGACTGTGGCGCTTCTGTCGTACTTGATCCACCCAGCTTGCATTGAGAGACCAATACATACCTGAGGCGTTCACCCGGCGGTGATACACGGGTATCTCAAAACACGTCGAGGTTTTCCGGTGAGAAAGTCCAACTCTGTCCTGGGTGGGCTACCACCTCTCACTCAGCGGGAATATACTGGCATTCTAAACACTTCGAGGTCTTCCGGTGAGAAAGTCCAACTGTAGACTAAACTGGTGCAACGAAAACCACGGTGTCACGCAATCCCGTTTCTGAGACCCACTAGGAATACAGGCTCAAGCTCTTAGGTACTCTGAACCTCTTGTTGTCCTCTCAAGGATCTCGAAAGGACCACACGGGGGACCACGGGACTTAACGAGGACCACAGGGGTAAATTAAGTAGGATCACAGAACGGTCTTGGTGGTAGAAACGAACGAAGAAGAAGAAGAGAAGAAGACCTGGGGCGAAACATTAAACTACAGTTACCGAGCTAGGCAAAGGCAGCTATTGATGACATGAAGATTGCACTAACAAATAAGACAATGTCCATACAAGTGAAGGAAAAGAGCATTACACAGTTATATAGTGTCAATATTGCTATACGGTTATGAAACTTGGGCAATTATCAGAAAGATGACAAAGAAACTTAAAGCAGCATGGATGGGGTTTTGGAAAAAGATGCAACAAATTCTCTGGACAAGCAGAAAAAACACACGAATAGGTACCCAAACAAGTTTCAGAACAACATGAAAACTGATTAGTTAAAATGATATAGAAAGAGACAATCAAAACGTGCTGGACATGTCATGAGAAGGCAGAAGTTGGAGAACCTAGTAATGACTGGAAAATTGAAGGGAAAAAGGAGGAAAGAAAGGCCAAGGGAAAAATATTTTAATGGACCGACCAGGTGGGAAAACATTTGAATTCAAAACATCAAGAGGAGCACAAGATAAAGAAGCATGATAATAAGTGCTGCCCGACACGGTACATAAGAACTTGATATGCACTTTAAGTAAGTGGCAGGACTCAAGGCTAAAGTGATAAAAGTAAGACTTGACAGCAAGAGGAGTCATAGCTAGACCAGGACACGACTTGTATAAGAAACTGTGCATAAAATAACACTCAAAAACAAGAACATTGGAAAACTTTTCATGAACAGCAGACAAGATTTCATGCTGAATGTAAAGTATATGAAATAAATAATAGCTTGCCACCTCCAGCTCTAGTCCTGTTTGGCAGAATAGTTTGTCACTTCTAGCACTAGTCCTGCGTGACATAATAGTTTGTCACTTCTAGCACTAGTCCTGCGTGACATAATAGTTTGTCACTTCTAGCACTAGTCCTGCGTGACATAATAGTTTGACACTTCTAGCACTAGTCCTGTGTGGCAGAATAGTTTGACACTTCTAGCACTAGTCCTGCGTGACATAATAGTTTGTCACTTCTAGCACTAGTCCTGTGTGGCAGAATAGTTTGACACTTCTAGCACTAGTCCTGTGTGGCAGAATAGTTTGACACTTCTAGCACTAGTCCTGCGTGACATAATAGTTTGTCACTTCTAGCACTAGTCCTGTGTGGCAGAATAGTTTGACACTTCTAGCACTAGTCCTGCGTGACATAATAGTTTGTCACTTCTAGCACTAGTCCTGTGTGGCAGAATAGTTTGACACTTCTAGCACTAGTCCTGCGTGACATAATAGTTTGACACTTCTAGCACTAGTCCTGTGTGGCAGAATAGTTTGACACTTCTAGCACTAGTCCTGCGTGACATAATAGTTTGTCACTTCTAGCACTAGTCCTGCGTGACATAATAGTTTGACACTTCTAGCACTAGTCCTGCGTGACATAATAGTTTGACACTTCTAGCACTAGTCCTGTGTGGCAGAATGGATAAGAGGTGCTAGAGAGAGGATGGTTTAACTTGGAGAAGATAATGGAAGACAAATCCAACAATTCACAGGTCATCGGACGGGCAAGGGAGAAACTGTGTATACTGTGTAAAACTGTCCAATCTTTCTCCGCTCTCCTTTCTCTCTCTCTCTCTATCACTCTCTCTCTCTCTCATTCACACACACGCTCTCTCTCCTTCTATCACCCGTTCTCTCTATAACTCCCACATATACTCTCTCTCTCTCTCATTCACACACACGCTCTCTCTCTCTCTATCACCCGTCATCTCTATCACTGTCACTGTCACGCTCTCTCTCATTCACACACTCTCTCTCTCTCTGTCTGTCTGTCTGCCAGCTCATTATACTGTTCAGCTATTCTGTTTTTATCCAGCATCTGGTCCTCACTAAAATCCTCCAGGCCCTCCCTCTCAGCAGAGGAAGCCCTCTGTTCCTCATAGCATCAAAGCAACCGACCAGTTTGACCTCCTCTCACATTGCCCATGACCTGGGACTGGCTTAGAGAAAGAGAGCGCTCACTTCTTCCTTACATGGGCTGGAGTTTAAGGAAGCCAAAAAAAAAAAAAAAAGAAAAAACTCCACTGACGGGATGGACACTTCCTCTGATGATCTGATGAGTTATGTAGTTGCTTCTTCTTATTTATCAGAGTCTCCAGTATCCAGTCTTTATATACTTTGTTTGGAAGGACTATAACATTGACATTTGTCAATCATATATTTCTCTTTTAATGACTGATAGTAGAACTGTTCTTTAGTTCTCTGACCATAACATATCAATGTTTCACAAATTTTACAATTTTCAGATATTATAATATTGAAGTTGGCGAATTATATATTTCTGAATAGTTCCATATCATAGAATTGAAGCTTAAAGATGCTCTTTGATTAACACCTCACATTTTTCACAGAACATTACCATTTCACTAAAATCAAGTCCTATGAAATGTTCCTCTATGATTTAATTCTGATTAATAAGATCAAGATGTATGGTCGATGACATCATTTGGTTTGAATCACTTAATCATGTGTTCTCAGTATCAAACTCTGTCATATTCATTTTCATGCAGCATTTCTCAAATTCACAGTATTCTCCACTTGATACGAGAACATTTCCTATCACATCTGCACCACGTGGTCAACTAGTTTCTCGTCTAAAATCACTGTACTCAAAGTTTCAAAAGTGTCAGTTCTTCTTAATCACTTGAATCACTTGAAAACCATCTTCCGTCTAACACTACTTCTGATTTTATATCGTATCGTGCTCTTTCTTCTTTTGTCTGTCTTCTGATCTCTTCTGACGGTCTTCCTCTGCCGTCTCTCAATCGCAGTGTACTAACGACCAAAGTCTACTTGCCTCTTCTCTGGACTTCTGTTCTTATCTCTCATCTGATGACTTCTCGGCTGTTCTGGTCAGACCTTCTTTTCTCACTCTTGACTGTCCATGTCCATGACCATACTTCTTGCAGTTCTGGTCAATCGATACTTGCAGGACCGACGTTGTTCTGACGATCTCCCTCCTCTGTCTCCTCTCACTTCCACTTCCGTAATTCTTATTCCTTCTTGGTTCGTCTTCCCTCCTGTCTATCCGCTCACCTTTTTATCTTTGATGGATTAACCAATAATTATTTTGGCTCCACCCTTCAGATGTCCACTGGTTCCCATGAGAATTCTGATTGTCCGTCATTCAAACTGCCGTGACTTATATGTCGTAAGTCATTTGTCCAATAGGCCACGCCTCTAAATATTTAACTGGTCAGATGACGGAGTTAGTCACTCCTTTGTTTAAAAACCGTGCGCAATAGCGTCCTAACGCGTGTCAGTCTGTGTCAGTTTCGTCTATACGAGTGTTATTTACCTAAGTAGCGATAAATGATCTCCTTTTAATTTCCCTCATTGTATCTCCATTATTAGTTAGCAGTGATCCAAGATATTAAAAACTCTCCACTTCTTCCAGTTTTTCCTCATTGATACATATTTCAGCTGCCATGTTTGTTTTGTCAGTTGTCATCAATTTAGTTTTCTTTGCATTAAGATAGAGGTTTTGCTCTTCACTGTTCTTATGGACTGACATAATTAGTTTTCCATCCCTTTTTGTGTTGTGGACAGTAATACTGTTTCATCAGAATATCTAATCTCTGGTATTTCATAACCTCCAATTGTTATGGCATCATAATACTCTTTGTCTACATCTTCTCTAACATTCCTCATTATATTTCCAGTATACAAGTTATATAAGTAAGACCCCAGTATGCACCCCTGATGGACCCCTTATTTTATGTCAAACCAAGTTGTTGTTTCTCCGTTTATTCTTACTGTTGACTGTTGGTCTAGATACAGCTGTGATGTTAATTGTATCAAATATGTTGGAAATCCCATTTTTTTCCATTATTTCCCAAATTATCTGGTGTTGTACACAATCAAATGCTTTTGAGTAGTCTATAAAGGACAAATATAGATTCACATAAACTCTCTGCATTTCTCTATTATTAATCTTATATTGAATATATGATCTCTTGAGCCTCTTCTTTGCATGAAACCAGCTTGGACCATATTGACATCTTCTATTTTCTTTCGAAGTCTACCCTTTATTATTTTTAACATAATGTTACTGGCATGATTAATCAGTGCAACAGTTCTATATTTTGTGCATAATTTCAAGTTACCCTTTTTTGGTAGTTGTATGAATATAGTTATTTTCCATTCTTTTGGCCAAATACCTGAATGCCATATCTTTTTGCACAGTGCATGATAGATTGTTGCACATTTCTTTCCTCCTGCTTTAATAAATTCAGCTGTTATCTCATCATATCCTGGTGATTTACCATTTTTCAAATTCTTTATTAGCAATAAAACTTCTTCTAGTGTCAGTTCAGTTTTTTTCTTCTCCAATAATAATTCACACTGTTGATTTCTGCTTTCACGTCGGTTGTTTCATACATTCCTCTGCAATATTCCTTCCATCTTTCTAGAATTTCCTCTGTCTCTGTCAAGGCATTCCCCATCTCATCACAAATTACATTTAGCTTAGGTGTGAAATTTCTCGTCAATGTCTTCATTTCTTTAAACATTTCACTATCTCTTCTACACGTCTGATGTTCTTCTTTTCTTTCACAACAATCTTGTATGTATTGTTTTTTTTTTCTTGTCTTTTCTTATGTATCTTCTTACTTCTTTTGTCAAAGATTTATATTCGTATTTGTTGTTGTTTGTCACTTTACATTGCATCTAATTTTCTCTACGTTGTTTTATCAGTTCTAGTGTGCTTGGTGTAATTCATACATTCTTTTGTGTTTTCTTTACTGGAACCATCTCTTTAGCTGTTGTTATTAAGATATCTCTGACCTGCGTTTCCAAATCATCTAGTGTCATCTCCTCCTGTACAGCCATCAGGATTTCGAAATGGTTCTTCCTTCTATAGGTTATTGTTCTGGTATTTTTGTAAGAGTGGCAGAGTGGCCTTGATTCCGTAACTGTCTTTTTAATCTTTATCTTCATGTCTCTATTAATAACTCATGGTCCGTATCACAATCAGCACCTGGTAAAGTTTTTGCTGATGTTATACTTGACCTCCACCTTCTTTGCACTAAAATGTAATCTATTTGATTCTTGGTTTTCCCATCAGGTGATGTCCATGTGTAGTCTTCTTGGATAATGTTTAAAAAGTGTATTAACAATATTAGTTCTTTTTCCATGCAAACATCCATTAGATTGTCATCTGCTTCATTTCTATGTCCTATGCTAAATTTCCCTACAACATGTCCTTCATCCTCAGCTGTTTCTGTACCAATCTTTGCATTAAAATATCCCATTATTAATAGAATATCATTTTTCATACATGATCTGTCATTGTTTGCAGTATGTTATAAAAGTCTTCTACTTCCTCTTCTTCTGGTGCTGATCTAGGTGCATATATTTGGATGATTGTTACATTTCTAGGAGTGTCCTTCAGTCTGATTGTGAGGATTCTATCACTTACTGGATTATAACCTAGTAATGCTTTTGAAGTTCATTTGTCCAAGTAAAAAAAACACTTCATTCTTTCCCTCTAATTCTCCACCAGAGTATATAAAGGTATTATCATTCTCGCTCTTGAAGTGTTCTGATCCTTTCCATCGATGTTCGCAGATTCTCAAAATGTGTATCCCCGTTCTTTTCACCTCGTTACTTATTATTTGATACTTTCCCTCACATATACTTCTTACATTCCATGTTCCTACTCTTATTTTTCTTTTTAGTTTGATGCAGGGTTTTTCCTTGGTAACACCGTCAGGATTTTGTCCGTCATCACAATTACTAGTACCGACCTCTATCTCACACTCTTCCCCAGTGTTAAAATTAGATCTATCTGGCCTGGGGGCCAATATTCTAACAAATAGAGATAATGCTGTCAAACAATACTCAAACAAATAGAGACAATGCTGTCAAACAATACTCCACCAAGTAGAGACAATGCTGTCAAACAATACTCCACCAAGTAGAGACAATGCTGTCAAACAATATTCCACCAAGTAGAGACAATGCTGTCAAACAATACTCCACCAAGTAGAGACAATGCTGTCAAACAATACTTCACCAAGTAGAGACAATGTTGTCAAACAATACTCCTCCAAGTAGAGACAATGCGGCCAAACAATACTCAAACAAATAGAGACAATGCTGTCAAACAATACTCCACCAAGTAGAGACAATGCTGTCAAACAATACTCCTCCAAGTAGAGACAATGCCATTAAACAATACTCAACCAAGAAAAGACATTGCTGTCAAACAATACTCCTCCAAGTAGAGACAATGCGGTCAAACAATACTCCTACAAGTAGAGATGATGTTGTCACACAATACTCAACCAATTAAAGACATTGCTGTCAAACAATACTCCACCAAGTAGAGACAGTGCTGTCAAACAATATGCCGAAATTTCTAATAACTTCATCTACACGATCTCTTCTTCTTCTCTCCCCCTCCACAAAAAGGGGACCAAAAACAACTTCCTTATCTAAACCTAATGTCAGGATGATTTTATCCTGTTGCCTTTGCAATGGAACAGGAGGCAGAGATCGTTGTAATGGGTGCAACATTAAGACATCGATATATTTTCCCTTCTATCGATATATTTCAAATATGTAATAGCCACAGCAGTTAAATTGGGGGTCAGAGATTGATTTCCCATCAACAGAAAACGTAAATATAGCAGCATAGATAAGGGTAACAACTCGCGAGAAACAGGTAAAGACGTAGATAAGAGAAACAACTCACGAGAAACAGGTAAAAACATATCAGGGAAACAACTCGCGAGAAACTGGTAAAGACAAAGTACCTTATTTCTTATTTTGTGGTAAATTTTATCATTTTCTTTTTTACTATAATCATCTGTCCATCATCACTCCTATCATCATCATCATCATCATCATCATCATCATCATCATCATCATCATCATCATCATCATCGTCATCGTTTCGTCATTTTGATTATTATTATTAGGACTTTTAGCAGGATCATAAACGTCCCATCGGCGATATAAATCATCATAATCGCCATCATCACTATAATAATTATCATCATCATCTTTAACATCATCGTTACCAACAAAAGCAAACAGTTTTTATCATCGTTTACTAGCACAAAAAAAAAAAAAGAAAAATTTGAGGAGATAGAGTCATTTTTATAATTAACTGATATCAGTGGTTAGTAGCATTTTTTTTACTATTACAACATTTTTTGACCAGTATGTCTCTGTGTCACCTTAGCCAGACCATCATCATCATCATCATCATCATCATCATCATCATCATCATCATCATCATCATCAGCAGCAGCAGCAGCAGCAGCATGTTAAGTATCAGTATACTGTTAAAAAAGTCAACAACTTGTTTTTATTTAACAAACAGATAGCATAACTTCCTCTCTCTCACTCCATTCTTAACAATCAGTGAAGTTCACAGTTATCTCTTAACCTTAAAAAACAACAATACAACTGGGCTTGATGATATTAGTAATAAGATCTTACGTTATGCTGCACCTGTCATTTCACATACACTAACATATATTTACAACCAGTGCATTGCAAAATGTTATTTTCCTGAGGCTTTTAAAACTGCTAAGGTGTATCCTCGCTTTAAATCTGGCTCATCTAACAATCTTACCAACTATAGACCAATATCCATATTATCGTCATTATCAAAACCACTCGAAAAACACATACACAAAATAACTCTACGACACATGCAAGAGAACAATTTACTCATAGACAGTCAGTCAGGCTTTAGACCCAATCATTCCTGCCACACAGCTCTTACCAAAATGACAGAAAACTGGTTAGTAAACATAAATGACGACAGACTATGTGGTGCCATTTTTGTCGACTTTAAAAAGGCATTTGATATGATTGACCACGATATTCTTGTAAGAAAAATAAAGACTTATAGACTGCACCCTGACCTAATAAAATTAATTGCATCGTTTCTGTCAGACAGACAACAGGTAGTATTCTTCAACAATTCTCTATCAAATTCTGCTAAAGTTGACACTGGTGTTCCGCAAGGTTCTATTCTAGGCCCGTTGCTCTTTGCTATCTATATCAATGATCTTCCACTTCATCTTAAACACTCTTCTTGTGACCTTTTTGCCGATGATTGCACAATCTACACCAGTGACTACGATTGTGTTAATCTAGAATCAACTCTTCAGGTCGAGTTATACAATTAATTGGATAGAGCAAAAATAATGGCATGATTATAAACACCGATAAAACAAAATCAATGCTCATAACAACAAGACAGAAACTACAAAACGCAACAAAAACAACACTTCGGCTCTGTACAGAAACATCACAGATAGAAAACGTTAGCGAGCACAAAACACTAGGTCTTATTATTGATCAACATCTGACCTGGAACTCTCATGTGCAATGTCTAACAAAACTCATCGCACAAAAAGTATACCAATTAGCTAAAATTAAGCACTTCATAGATCAAGACACTAGGAAGACATACTACATAGCTCATATACAAACACATTTAGACTACTGCTCAACAGTTTGGGATGGTTGCTCGGTGTCAAATACAAAAAGGCTTTGCTCTCTCCAAAAGCGAGCAGTAAAGCTTATTAGTGACAAAGATCAAGCACAATCAACTAATCATCACAAACGTATCAAAATACTACCTCTTAAGAACAGGTTCCTCTTCAACAAGGCCAAGTTAGTACATCAAATTCTTTCACGGCATTCCCCGCCTTATCTATGGAACCTGTTTAAATTTAACCCAAAGTGCAGCCAACGCTTGAACAACATATGTCTTCCAAAACCTAGACTTGATCTTTACAAGAAAAGCTTTAGTTATTCTGCTGCTCATCTTTGGAATACCCTCCCATCCTATATAAAAAATATAAATTATACTCCTTCCTACAACTACAAGCTTTCCCAATATCTATTTGATGTCGACTACATGCCTCCATGAATTATAAAACTTAAAAGTTATCTTAAGCTGCTCTTACAGACACCGAATACAATTAATTGTTTTCTGAATAGTCCCGAAAATGTTGTTTAGTAGATAGTCATTTATAATGTATGTAGTTACTTCTGTACTGAGTGAATGTGTAAGAGCGAAACGTAAATGTTATATTTTATTTTATGTCTCTCAGATTCAATGTTGTTATGTTTGTTATATGAACAGCATATTTGTAGAATGTCTGGAATAGAGTGAAAGATGTATGATAAAGGGCAGAATGTCAGACGGGCCTGCGTGCCCAATTCTTAACCCTTTTGAAATAAAGATCAATCAATCAATCAATCAATCACTCTCTCCCTCTCTCTCTTTCTCTCCTTTCTCTCTCTCTCTCTCTCTTAAGGTCCCTGCTGACAAGCGTAGGATATCATGTCCTTCCATAACCCTCGGTCCCTTGTGCATCTCAACAGGCTTGTCACTGAACATATCCCGTGCTAGGATGCCAAACCATCAAACATCTTGTCTCTCTGTCTACCTCTGTCTCTCGGTACCATTGGATGAATTGAACAGATGAAGCAAACTTCTAATCTAACAACAATTTAAACAAACAAACAAAGAACACAAAAACTGTTCACAAATGTATTCCCATATTCCAATTATTTCGAAGAGACCAGGAATCTTAACTCTTTGGCGAGGTGACAAATGGAAAGAGAGAGAAGACACTTTCACAAGTCAGCAAAGTATCAATCCTACATTTCCTCCCACTATCCTCTGGACCAGATGCCAGTTTTCTGATTCAGTTGAAGGCCAGAAAACAGAAAACAGTCTGACAGTTTTTCTTTTCTTGAAATCTTACGTAAATGAGTTATCATAATATGAGTGTACATCTCATATTTCAGTGAGCAGACTCATTATTTGTCGGAGCGGTTCTCAAAAGGTGGATATTTGGACTCTCGTCTTTTCAGGGTTTTCAGAAACTTGTATAGAAAAGCACCAAAAGAAATAACAGCTTGCTGACAAAAATGCAACTGAAACCATTAACTTGGATTACTGGGGTAAGACGTTGACGACGGTTGGGGCATGAGCTCCGGATGACTGGTGCAGTCAGTGATTTGCGTGCCCCTTGCGGAACTTTGCCTCCCAAAACAGCACTCCTGTAGGCCTCTCCAATGTAAGCAAGATGCCCTGCTGCTGGTGCATCCACCTGCAGATTATCAACGATATCTTGCATCCATATTCGCCTTGGTCTTCATCTCTTTCTTTTTCCTTTAGGTACCATTCTCTAGATTATCATGACGTTTAATGTGTCCAAAATATTTAAGTTTTCT
Organism: Achatina immaculata; assembly: GCA_009760885.1. NCBI lineage: Eukaryota > Metazoa > Mollusca > Gastropoda > Stylommatophora > Achatinidae > Lissachatina > Lissachatina immaculata. Next base: position 20,041,038 of record CM019698.1, read on the forward strand.
CTGTTTAATCTTCCTTACTAGCCAACTTTCTTCAATATCAAGTTGTTGTAGTATGGATATATTTGTTATTTTTGTGGCCGTGATATATGAAGAACACTTCTGTAGCATTTACATTCAAAGGCATTTATGTGTTTATCAGCTGTTTTGTTGTGTCCAGGTCTCACAGGCATATGTTGCATACAGATGCGTGTCCTTCAAAATCTAATTTTTGTAGTTCTGTCTGCTCCTCTTTACAGTTTCTTTAGCTGTTTGACTTTTTGAAGAGCTATAAATGTCCTTCTTTCAATTTCTTTCATTGTATCTCCATAATTAGCTAGCAATGATCCGGGATATTCAAAACTTTTCATCTCTTTCAATTTTTCCTCACTGATATATATTTAAGCTAACCTATGTGTTTTGTCGGTTTTCATCAAGTTAGTTTTCTTCATATTAAGATATTTTGCTCTTCGCTGTTCTTACGGACTGACACAATTAGCTTTTCAATTCCTTTTTGTGTTGTGGACAGTAATACGATGCCATCAGTACATCTAATCTTTGTTATTTCATAACCTTCAATTTTTATGGCATCGTAATATTCTTTGTCTACATCTTCCGTAACATTCAATTTATTTTCAGTACACATAACTGGTGACTCATTGAAAAAATAGCACTAACATGGACACCACAGGGGAACAGGAGTAAGGGTAGGCCAAAGGAGACATGGAGGAGAACAGAGAGGATTTTTAGTAATAGAGGGCTCTTCTGGACAAGAGCAGAAAAAGGCCAAAAACTTATGAGCCCCACGTGGAA
>CM019698.1:20041926-20121926 GCA_009760885.1 Achatina immaculata
GAAGCCAGTTTGAGAAACTCCCCAGTGGAGAAGGAAGATATGGCGGATAATGAAGTTTGTTCTTCTAAATGTTATGAAACAAAATCCTAACCCTTTTGTTTGATGATGATGATGACGATGATTCTGGTGATACACTCTAGGGAGTGATGTAGAGTCACGCTTCTTCAGCTTTAGGAGTTACCAGGCATTCAGTTGGGTTGACTGGGACATCCGGATCTCTTCTTTTTTTTCTTCTTCTTTTGCTGCTTCTTCTTCTTCTTCTGTCGCCCAGAAAATGTGAGCTTATTTTTGCAGCCGACACAGTGAAGATGTTGAGGGCATAGCTTTGTGTCGTGTTGGGAGCAGGTTATGGAGGTTATTTTTTTTTTATTCCTTATGTTGAGCTAGAAAATCAGGGCCTGTACAATACTTCTTTATCAAGCTCCACCCCATGGGGACTGTGGCAGTCCCTGCTCTGTTAGCCAGGTTAGGCTTGTTACTGGGAGTGCCAGTGGAGAGGTGGGACAGGGTCTTGGTCAGCTATGGTTCGCCAACTTCGACGTTAGCTATGGGTCGCTGATCAGACAGCGTCTTCACCTACACCCCCCTCTTCACCCCGCCCCCCCTCTTCACCCCCCACCCCCAAGGCCGGGATCAGAACAATAGAGCAGTCATCGCACTAGACAGTTTTTATACTCCAGAGTACGTTCATCGTGGTGGGTATAGTAACAAGAATATAGCAAAATAACTAAGATGATAGATCTGTGGACCATAATTTGACCAGGTAATGACGGTACGACGGTGGTATCCCTTTCCCCCTGCCTTCAGTTATATGCGGCTTTCACCTCTAGCCTTTGTCTACGAAGTTTCTGAACAAAGAAAACTTAGATAAAACGGTTTTTTAAAAAAACAGTCAAAGTTTCATGGACATGTCATAAGAACACACAAGTTAGAAACCTAGTGATAACTGGAAAATTATAGGGAACAAAGGAAGAGAGGAAGGTCAAACAAAGATCACAACATCTCAGTGACTACTTGACATAGACAAAGAAGAGGATTTGAACTGTTAGGAAACACCAAAGACCCAATAATAGTAATAATAATAATGTTAATAATAATAATAATAATAATAATATAATAGTACAGACAACGGTAAAAAAAAGACTGTGGGAAGGAGATTTTGATGCGAGAGCTGGCAATTGATGCCGACTTTTGTACGTAGACTTGTCTCCGCTCACACGCTGTCTGCCTAGCATACGATGCCAGCTTTGGTCATATACTGCAAGTAATGACACTTTTTTAAGAGAGGCAGACATGACATCATAGTCTCTTGTGTCTGGAAGAAGGAGGTGGCAAATGATTATGAGAGTAATAGACGAACTCTTACCATGAACATCTTTGAAGTGAACTCCACGCAATAAAGGAAGCATGGGTTCGAGTCGAAGAGACGCAGAGACGTACAGCAGAGAAAATACCGGGACATAAAGGGCTAACGTTGGAGGAGGCAAGTCAAGAAGATAGTGAAGGACCGGAAAGTGGAAGTCTTCTTGCTACCAACAGCCTCATGTGTCTTGAGCACTAAAGGTACGTAAGAGAGATAGATAGATAGAAAGATAGATAGATAGACAGACAGACAGACAGACAGACAGATTAGATAGATAGATAGATAGATAGATAGATAGATAGATAGATAGATAGATAGACAGACAGACAGACAGACAGATTAGATAGATAGATAGATAGATAGATAGATAGATAGATAGATAGATAGATAGATAGATAGATAGATAGATAGATAGATAGATAGATAGATAGATAAAATACAGTCTCCGAGTTAAGAACGAGTGCAATTTCTAAGTATATTCGCAAGTCGAATGTATATGTAAGTCGGAACATTTAGGTGCGGTACGTATCTATCATCAGTTTATGTGATATACAGTAAAAAAAATGTATGCCATTCTATAGTTAAAATTTTAAAAAAAGCATTAAAGAAACCGAAGAACCGCTGGAGACGCGCAATGTTTTGCAGCGCTGCAAAGTAGCGCCCTTTTGTTATTGCGAACCATTGTAGGTAACTTCAGTGTTTAATATAACAGTCTCTACGGGGGAGGGTCATTCGTAACCTTGAGTTGTACGTAAGTCGAACATTCGTAATACGGGGACTGCTTGTAATACAAAAAACTGCAAAAATGATGGAAGAAGGGAAAGTAGACAGAAAAAGATTTACCTGCATGAGCCATGGATAGAAAGAAGCTGCATGTGTGATTACAGGTACCAAGGACTGAAAAACACGGGCGATGATTCAATGATTACCACTTGCGAAACTGATGAGCGCCTGAGTAGCAAAGTTATTAGTATACTTACTTCTTATGTCCAAGTCCGTGAAGTGCCTGTCTAACAGAGCAGAGATCGCCATAGTTCCCATGGGGTGGAGTCTGATAAAGAAGTGTAGTACAGGCCCTGCTTTTCTAGCTCTTTAGGAGACGCCTTTCTCATTCAGCTGTAAAAATAGGTAGCCGATTCCTGTAGACAAGTAAAGGCTACTAGATATCATCCTCTAGTGTGTGTCCATGGTCAAAGAAAATATGGCCCTTAACTCTGTACTCTTTATACAAACACATGAGAAATCCAGAGCAGCATGTCGAAGAAGACAAACTAAACAGACAAAAACCAAACCATTATTTTCAGTCTAGGAACAACCTACACTACTTCACTGTAGTACCTAAACTAAATCGAGAAATGCTATAGCCCAGACTGCAGGCACTGCTATAACGAGGAGGAAACAGTTGAACATTTCCTACTTGAATCCCCCAAAACTAGATGAGCTACGGATAAAACTGTTTCCAAGACACCCTACAGTTCACAGCTGTCCGTACTGCAAGGCTGAACAACCACAAAGGACAGGCAAGTTCTTCACTGCTACGTCAGCTCGCTCACAGAAACAATGAGATCTGTCACCACCAACGTCGTATCTCCTCATTGCCTTTATGGCAGTGTAGGCCTTCTTTTATCTTCAAATTGTATTGGTGATGATGATGATGGTGATGAAGATGATGATGATGATGATGACGACGATGATGGTGATGATGATGATGCAGTGACAAAGCTGATTCAAGTAAAAATCAGAGCCGTGTAGATGAGCCTTCATTGTGGACGAAGACTGTGTCCGTTGTATCAATCAGTGAACCATGGCCGACATGCTGGCCTCAGCTGACCATGACCCTGTCCGTTGTATCAATCAGTGAACCATGGCCGACATGCTGGCCTCAGCTGACCATGACCCTATTCGTTGTATCAATCATTGAACCATGGCCGACATGCTGGCCTCAGCTGACCATGACCCTGTCCGTTGTATCAATCAGTGAACCATGGCCGACATGCTGGCCTCAGCTGACCATGACCCTGTCCGTTGTATCAATCAGTGAACCATGGCTGACATGCTGGCCTCAGCTGACCAAGACCCTGACCCACGTCCCCTTTGTTACCCCGAGTATCTGGCCTACCTTGGCTAAAGGGGTCAGGGATCGCCATAGTCCCGATGGCGGTGGAGCCAGCTAAAGAAGTACTGCACATACCTGATAATTAATTGCATTCAGCGTCTGAAAAAAATTGCCGTGATAACTCGCTCCCAAAACAGACATGATGATGTGCCTCAACATCTTCACAGCATCAGCTGAAAAAAAAATCCACACCAGCCCACAGTTCCAGGGAGATAGAAGATAAGACAACAGAAAATGGGAGAGAGAGAGAGAGAATAGGACCACGGATTAACTGACTCATATTGTTAGAATGTTGATATTTTTAAAAACAATTCTGTTAGGCTATACGTCTTGAGAGAGAGAGAGAGAGAGAGACAGACAGACAGACAGGCAGACAGGCAGACAGACAGACAGACAGACAGACAGACAGGGAATAATAATATTCGACATATGTTAAAAAGGGTGTTTTGGGCAGAAAACGTTGAGAACCACTGGTCTGTTTCTGTGGCTGTAGTCTGACAACATAATGTTACGACATGAGAGTCGGAGATGTCTCACTTGTGAAACTAAAGCGAGAGGAAACTAAAGTTTCGGGAATTCCGGGAAAAAAGTTGAGAATCACTGGTACAGGAGATAACTGGGGCATGGAGTGAATCCTTTAGTCCTGGGAAGATGTTTTGAAGCAGGTCACACGTCAGCTGTATATCGAGTCCGTCAAGCATCATTTGAGTGAATTTCTTCTGACATGCCAAACTCTGTCGATGTTTTGACTGGCATAAGCAAGCACAGTGACAGTAAATAATGTGATGCAAGGTTTAGCTTTTACTCTCTGCTGCCTTCAGGTGTGGACATTATTTTCTTCTCAGGTGTGCCAGCGAGCATAGCACAGTCGCTTGTTATGTGGCGCGGTCTTCTCCCAGTTATTCCAGAATCTCTCTGCCAATAGCGAAATAACTAAGTTGATGCACTGTTCTCCCGTGACTAGACGTCTACTCATGCTACCGTCGCCAGTGGTTCAAGTCCCAGGTAAGTCTCTTGTCACTTTTCGTGGTACTCTTGTTATTGTTATATACGCAGCATATTTGTAGAATGTCTGGAACAGAGAAAGCTTTGTATAATAAAGGGCAGAATGTGCAATTTTTAACCCTTTGGAAATCAACCAGTCTCTCAGTCTTTTCCTCATGACGAAAAATGCTACTTCTCTGATTGTTCAATGTCTGATCATACAAGACTTATGTTCTAACAAGGGAAAGTCTCGTTGTTCCCTATTTGTAGAAATTTGTACAGAAAAAATCTCACACGGATTTCTCAGAGATATCATTGTATTTCAACTTTATCTGCCACGTGGTCTTCTTCCTTTCAGAAGCTCGTCTTATAGGATTTCTTTCGGAAAATAAGTGTCATCCATTATCTTGCAGAATACCATAGTCCTCTAAACCAGACCTTTGAGGTGCAGATCATCATCATCATCATCATCTTATTGTGTCGTGCGAACTGGTTTTGGCAATTATGCTTCTCCAGAGTACACGATCCTTCATGCAGGCCTTTAGCTCAGTTGATGATCTCCTCTCACACCATCTCGTCAGACTGTTCAGTATCATTTCTCTTGGTCTTCCCCTGGCTTTTCTTCCTTCTATTTTTCTTGTTGTTACAATATTTTCAATGCCCTCTGTTCTCATTGCATGTCCTGTGAAAGTACATTGTCTGTCTCGTATTTTTTTATGTCAAGATTTTTTTATCTCTCCAGCTCTTCTCATACATTCTTCATTAGTTATTTTTGCTGTCCATGGAATTCGCAACATTCTTCTAATAAACCACATTTCTACTTCTTCCAACGACTTTTGTGCAGACCTCCCTTTTTTCCCATGATTCACTTCCATACAACATTAGTTATATACAACACTTGTAGAACTATTATCTTCTCACGACACTACTTAAAACCTCTGGGACCCTACCTAAAATCCCTGCTACCTTACTTCAGATCCCTCCACGACCATTCCTAAGACCCTCTGCGATTCTGCTAAAGACATTCCGCGACCCTACCTAAGACCCTCTGTGAACCAACCTAAGACCTCCGCAACCCTACCCAGGACCCCCGCGACCCTACTTAAGAACTCCCCCCCCCCCCCGCAACCCTACATCCCCAGCAGGCCTACCTAAAAACACTGAAACCCAACCTAAGACCCCCCCCCCCCACCCGGGACCCTTCCAAAGATATTCAATCTATACAGCACTGTGATACTCTAATACTCTCTCTCTCTCTCTCTCTCTGAACCTTAATTGCCCAGGGCACATGGGGCTTCCGCAAGGGTTTTCCACAAATGCCTGTCCTTCGCCTTTTTTTCTGCTCTTGCCCAGGTGAGCCCTCTATTGCTCAACATCCTTTCTGTTGTTCTTCTCCATGTCTCTTTTGGTCTACCCTTACTTCTGCTCCCCTGTGGTGTCCATCTTAGTGCTATTTTTGGTAGTGAGTTGTCAGTCATTCGGAGCACATGTCCCAACCATCGCCAGCGTCTTTCCTCAATAATTGTTGTCAGTGGTTTCATTTAGGTCACATGTTATAGGATGGATGATAGAGCTCCAAACCATTGTGGGGCTCTTACAAGTTTAGGTTGGGGAGACAACAGGGTGGTACTTAATCGGGTCACTGGCTTAACACTTACTTGTAGGTCTTTCTTTGAGATGTACCATTACCTTTCTCGGTTTATATCTACCTTATTTTCATGTATGATGCTTTCTTGCATGCATATAACTGAAAATATCTCTGAATTAATCATCAATTGTTTTTCCGATTGTCACTGAGTCATTTGCATGTCCTTTGCGAAACTTTGCTTCCCTAAAAGCTCTCCCGTAGGCCTCTCAGTTATGAACAAGTTGACCTGCTGCTGATGCATCCATTTGCAGATTATCAACGATGTCTTGCAGCCATCTTCGCTTTGATCTTCTTCTCTTTCTTTTTCCTACTATGTATCCTCCCAAGACAGTCTTCTCTCAATTCTCACGACGTTTAATGTGTCCAAAACCCTGCCTAATATCCCCTGCAACCCTACCTGAAACCTCTGCACCCCTACTTAACACCCCAGCAACCTATCTATGACCCCAGAACCCACACATAAAACTCTCCCCAGCGACCCTACCTATGACCCCCGCAACCCTACCAAAACCACCACAACACCACTTGTGACCCCTACAGTCCTACCCATGACCCTTACCTATGACCCCTACAGTCCTACCTAAGACCTCCACAGTCAGATCTATGACACCCACAGTCCTACCTATGCCCCCACAGTCCTATCTATGACCTCCACAGTCAGATCTATGACTCCCACAGTCCGACCTGTGACCCCCACAACTCCACCTAAGACATCTGCATCTCTGCCTAAGACCCTTACAACCGTACCTAAGAGCCTCGCAAGCCTACCTAAGACCCCGCCCAGCCCTGACCCTAACTAAAACCACATCAGTCACCGAGTTAGCGTTACATTTCACTCATTACATTTCATTTCCTGTCTGAAAAGTAAAGTCTATGTTAGATATCATATCATGAACAACTGGAGAACATCAAATTCCACTTGTTGAAAACTACATCATGCCAGACTGGAGATCCTTTTCCGCCAATCTTCGTTCTGAAGACGGCTCATGATGATGATGATAATCATACCATACTGCCAACATTTTTGCACAAGCCTTAAACTGCTAGTTGTTATAATCTCTTATATTTTTGCATTATTTTTGCACAAGCGACCTTGACCTTTCTACGTAGAACAGAACTGTTGACATTAATGCATGTGATCTGTCAGCTTGCCCACTTCCTTTAACACACCTGGTGGCTGTTTTTATATGTTCACAAAGTTTGCCACAAAGATTAGAATTTTATTCATTTAATCCAGGTTTATTTCTTGTCACTGTCCTTGATGAGAACTACCAGTGAGCCGCCATATTTGTGTACTATCACTCAGTACTGCACAAAGAAATCATCATCATCATCATCATCTTCATCATCATCAACATTTTGTGCCATCTCCCCACTTTCATGTACCGAAGGTCATGGAAAATAAGGACTTATCACCGTATTCCCTAATATGCCTAAATGGAATAAAAACGGAAATTTTACTTTTACCTTTACACACAGAAGATTGGCTGCAGTGAATCTCCACTCTGCTCTGTTTCTTGTCTTCGTAGAACACTGTGGCAAGCTGGTCTCTTTCCATCTCTTGGTGTTGTCCACCCATCTATGTCGCTGTCGTCTTCTTGTTCTTTTCCCTTTGATTGTCCCCTCAAGAAGGGCCTTCAATATATTATTGTGACTCTTGACATACCCAAAGTATCTTAGCTGTCTTGGTTCTATTATTTTCAATATTCCTGTTTTCACTTCTAATTCGTTTAACACTTCATTGTTTGTTTTCTTTTCTGTCCGTGGGATACGCTCTATTCTTCTGTATAGCCATATTTCAAGGGCTTTGATTTTCTTTTCTGTTGTCTTATTCTATGTCCAAGCGTCTACATCATAAAGGAATGTTGAGTTTATATAAAGGATTTTACGATACGTAATCTCAGCTGCTGTGATATGTGTTTTGATATAAGGATCTTCCTCACTCTTCTGAAGGTGTTTTTTGCCAGACATGTTCTTTTGTTAATTTCCGATTCATATTTTCCATCGTCTGTTTTCATGTGCCCCAGACACATGAACCTGTTTCAGTAATTCTCCATTTATTTTATATTTACTGCTGGCTTTCATTCATCTATGCTGATTAATATGACATTTGTCTTCCTGATATATATTTCCAGACCGTACTTTTGACTTTTCATTGGTTATTCGCGCCACTAGTTTATGTAGGTCTTTTTGGTTCTCTGCCATCAACACGGTATCATCTGCATGTCTTAGGTTTGATTGTTGTTCCATTAATGTTTAATCCAGGCATTCAGTAATTTCTTTGAATATCTTCTCTATATAAAGGTTAAACAAAGAAATTAAGGAGATTACAATATTTTTAAAATATACGTCCTGGATAATTTACATACAGTATGTGGTGTGACGTGTTAGTGCATTAGTGTTTCAAGGACACTACAGGATTTCTGTTAGGGATGGCAGCATCTGCCCCTGGGGAAATCCCAGGTATTTATATTTTTAAAAAATCTTGGTTGACACCGCCGCGAAATCGAGCCAGGGACCTTCTGATCGACAGGCAAATGTTCTAACCATTATACCACCGCACGACAAAGAAGACTAAACATATAAAGAAAACACAAAGAATCCCATATACGTTCAAGTTTTCTCCAGTCTCGTAAACTGCGTCTCTCAGTCTAGTAAACCGAATCTCTCAGTCTCGTAAACTGCATCTCTCAGTCTCGTAAACTGCACCTCTCAGTATCGTAAACTGCACCTCTCAGTATCGTAAACTGCATCTCTCAGTCTTCTAAACTGCATCTCTCTGTCTCGTAAACTGCATCTCTCTGTCTCATAAATTGCACCTCTCTGTCTCGTAAACTGCATCTCTCAGTCTCGTAAACTGCATCTTTCAGTGTCATCAACTGTATCTCTCAGTCTCGTAAACTTCATCTTTTAGTCTCGTAAACTGCATCTCTCAGTCTCATTAAATGCATCTTTCAGTCTCATAAACTGCATCTCTCAGTCTCTTAAACTGCATCTCTCAGTGTTGAAAAAAAAAACAATGAGCGTGTAAAAAGGACGAAATCAAACACTTAGAATCAAAACAGAATCTGTGATGTGTAATAAAAATGAACAGAAATTCAAGATAAAGGTTATCCGCGACCTGCTATGTAAATGTAGTGTTGTTTGATGTCAGTAGTTAAAATTTTCTACAACAGACAGACATCAGGTGACGGAAAAATTTTGCTTGAACTTTTTTTCATTGGCTGTTTTTTTTTTTCTACAAAGTTAAATGGTATATTGTTCTTATAAATTCAGGTTAAATGTTGCATTTTACTTCAAAATTTAGAGTTAAATGAAGCATTTTAAACTTGTCTACATTTATAGGTCTCCTCCAGTGGCTTGCCAAACATTCTTCCTTAACCCCTTCTCCAGACTCCCAGACCTCATCATCATTATGTTCCTCTGTCCTAGTTAGGTACAGAGTGAGTTTGAAAGTACATCAATACCTTGGTTTCGTTTTTACAAATGTACAGCTAGGACCCAAGATCTCTTATGTAAGACCACAGAAACCCTTCCTAAAACCCTTCGTTACCCTACCTAAGACCTCCGCAACAATACCTAAGGCATTCAACAACCATATCTAAGACCACCCAGCGACCCAGCCTAAAACCCCTCGAAATCCTACATAAGACATCTGCAACCCTATCTTAGGCTCTCAGCAACCCTAAGACCCCAAATACTCTATCACAGACCTCCGCAATCCTATCTAAGACCGGCGAGACTCTACCTAAGATCCCCGCAACCCTACCTAAGACCCGCGAGACTCTACCTAAGACCCCAGAGACTCTACCTAAGACATCCGAGACTCTAAGACTCCCCGCAACCGTATCTAAGTTCCTAAAGACTCTATCAAAGACCCCTGCAACCCTACCTAAGACCCCCAAGACTCTACCTAAGACTCCCGAGATTTTACTTAAGACCCCCGCAACCCTATCTAAGACCCCGGAGACTCTACCTAAGACCCCAGAAACCCTATCTAAGACCCCGGAGACTCTACCTAAGACCCCAGCAACCCTATCTAAGACTCCCGATACTCTACTTAAGACCCCCGAACCCTGTCTAGGACCCCCTAGACTCTACCTAAGACTCCCGAACCCTATATAAGATAGCTGGTGGAAAGTTGTAACCTAACAAGATTCTAATTCCTTAAGTTTTACCCATATCCAGGGCCTATGAGAAGGAGGTCCGGGGCACTGTGCCCTCTAAGCTGCGCGCTTGCGTGGCCATGCAAAAAAATTTTTGGAACCGCTCAAAAAAGAAAAAAAAACAATTAAACTGCAATTTTTATTTTCTCCAGTTTCCTGATGTTACTCCGGGCTATAACTGCGAGCAAGAAAAATACAAAGATGGTGCGTGCTTTCTTCTTGACTGTTTCTCTCTCGCTGAGAAATGGCTTTGAGTTTCAACTAGTCTTTTATCGCGTGGCTAGTTCTTTAGCAGAATCCTGACCAGGCAAGTGGCCACACAGAGAATAGAGGGTAATTAAAATAACCAGGCAGATGAAAACTACAGTAGGTCTATCATGTTATTAAATGTACAGACCTTTGCAGTGTATATATATATAATATATATATATATATATATATTATATATATATCTGAACCTTAAGTGCCCAGGGGACATGGGGCTTCCGCAATGGTTTTCCACAAATGCCTGTCCTTCGCCTTTATATATATATATATATATATATACACTGCAAAGGTCTGTACATTTAATAACATGATAGACCTACTGTAGTTTTCATCTGCCTGGTTATTTTAATTACCCTCTATTCTCTGTGTGGCACTTGCCTGGTCAGGATTCTGCTAAAGAACTAGCCACGCGATAAAAGACCAGTTGAAACTCAAAGCCATTTCTCAGAGAGAGAGAAACGTTGTTACTACGCACATTTGCACACACAGTAATTTCCACATGAGCTGAATATTTTGCACACAGACCGCAAACCCTTGGAGTTAACATTGGCCCGGGGCCCGTAGAGTTTCCCTGATGAAAATAGATAAGCAAAAAAAGGGGAAAGGGGACTTAACCAAATTTCTTTCGGAGGCCCTGCCCATCCACCTAAGGAGCCCGGATACCAGAGGTTTGAGAATCCCTGCGCAAAATAGTTGAATGAAAACTCCAGAGAAACATAACATCGTAATTGTTAAACAGATCCGTCTACCGTTCTGAAACTCTCCGGGAATGTTTATAACTTACTTTCTGCTGTTGCTTTCTTCTAAATATCATCAACGCTAAGCCGTACTCATAGCACCAGGATCCACAGACATTTTTGTTTTTCTTCCGACTTGGAGTAGCCTTGTTAAACAGCACCGCTGTCTTCTGTTTTTAGGTTCCAATGAATTCTGTTGGTGTATCTGTCTAGATGTGAAAGTTGTTCACCTTCTGCGCGATCAGTTTTTCACAAGTGTTAGTGGGTTAAGGGCTTTTCCTGTCCAAACAAAATCTGCTGACTATCGATTTGATGTTTTATTTTTCTTCTTTTAAGAAGTGAGTTGTTGCACTATGTTTTTAACACATAATAATAAATTAAATGATGCATATTTGTTGTTATTGTTGCTATTGTTGTAGAAATGTGTCAGTGAATACTAAATAAAGGATGTTGGTAGCTCTGTGTGGGCACTGCGTCATGCTAATATAGTATTTAAATCCAATAAAACATCAAATGAAGTTCTTTTGCGGCTACGAGTAGAAGAATGCTAAGAATACCATGGGCAGCAAAGATGACAATAATAATAATAATAATAATAATAATAATAATAATAATAATCGTCATCATCATCATCATCACGTGCCGTGCCGACTGGCGTTGGCAATTACGATTCTCCAAAATACACGATCCTTCATGTTAGAAAAAAAAAAAGAAGACCAAGTTAGAAAAAAAAAATCATGGGCAGTCTAACGCGATGACACATTTAAGAAAAAAGTCGCCGGCTTGAGCTGATGGAAAATATCAAGAACCGAGATCTACAGAGAAGGATGGTTGCCAGCCTACCTCACCTGATAAGAAGAAGAAAAATACAAAGATGGTGCGTGCTTTCTTCTTGACTGTTTCTCTCTCGCTGAGAAATGGCTTTGAGTTTCAACTAGTCTTTTATCGCGTGGCTAGTTCTTTAGCAGAATCCTGACCAGGCAAGTGGCCACACAGAGAATAGAGGGTAATTAAAATAACCAGGCAGATGAAAACTACAGTAGGTCTATCATGTTATTAAATGTACAGACCTTTGCAGTGTATATATATATATATATATATATATATATATATATATATATATATATCTGAACCTTAAGTGCCCAGGGGACATGGGGCTTCCGCAATGGTTTTCCACAAATGCCTGTCCTTCGCCTTTATATATATATATATATATACACTGCAAAGGTCTGTACATTTAATAACATGATAGACCTACTGTAGTTTTCATCTGCCTGGTTATTTTAATTACCCTCTATTCTCTGTGTGGCACTTGCCTGGTCAGGATTCTGCTAAAGAACTAGCCACGCGATAAAAGACCAGTTGAAACTCAAAGCCATTTCTCAGAGAGAGAGAAACGTTGTTACTACGCACATTTGCACACACAGTAATTTCCACATGAGCTGAATATTTTGCACACAGACCGCAAACCCTTGGAGTTAACATTGGCCCGGGGCCCGTAGAGTTTCCCTGATGAAAATAGATAAGCAAAAAAAGGGGAAAGGGGACTTAACCAAATTTCTTTCGGAGGCCCTGCCCATCCACCTAAGGAGCCCGGATACCAGAGGTTTGAGAATCCCTGCGCAAAATAGTTGAATGAAAACTCCAGAGAAACATAACATCGTAATTGTTAAACAGATCCGTCTACCGTTCTGAAACTCTCCGGGAATGTTTATAACTTACTTTCTGCTGTTGCTTTCTTCTAAATATCATCAACGCTAAGCCGTACTCATAGCACCAGGATCCACAGACATTTTTGTTTTTCTTCCGACTTGGAGTAGCCTTGTTAAACAGCACCGCTGTCTTCTGTTTTTAGGTTCCAATGAATTCTGTTGGTGTATCTGTCTAGATGTGAAAGTTGTTCACCTTCTGCGCGATCAGTTTTTCACAAGTGTTAGTGGGTTAAGGGCTTTTCCTGTCCAAACAAAATCTGCTGACTATCGATTTGATGTTTTATTTTTCTTCTTTTAAGAAGTGAGTTGTTGCACTATGTTTTTAACACATAATAATAAATTAAATGATGCATATTTGTTGTTATTGTTGCTATTGTTGTAGAAATGTGTCAGTGAATACTAAATAAAGGATGTTGGTAGCTCTGTGTGGGCACTGCGTCATGCTAATATAGTATTTAAATCCAATAAAACATCAAATGAAGTTCTTTTGCGGCTACGAGTAGAAGAATGCTAAGAATACCATGGGCAGCAAAGATGACAATAATAATAATAATAATAATAATAATAATAATAATAATAATCGTCATCATCATCATCATCACGTGCCGTGCCGACTGGCGTTGGCAATTACGATTCTCCAAAATACACGATCCTTCATGTTAGAAAAAAAAAAAGAAGACCAAGTTAGAAAAAAAAAATCATGGGCAGTCTAACGCGATGACACATTTAAGAAAAAAGTCGCCGGCTTGAGCTGATGGAAAATATCAAGAACCGAGATCTACAGAGAAGGATGGTTGCCAGCCTACCTCACCTGATAAGAAGAAGATAAATATGAATATATATTTCATACATTTATTACATTGGCGACCTGGTTAGCTGAGTGGTTAGGCGGTCGCATTATTAATCCGGTTTAACCGGGTTCAGTCCCAGCAGCGGGATTTTTTTTTCTGGTACGTACCAAAAAAAGGCCCCGGGGTTCACCCAGCCTCTAACAATTGATACCAGAGAAATCTGGGAAGGTAAAGCCACCAGGCTTTCATGTGTCGAAGGTCATGGAAAATACGGGCCTAACACCATATTCCCCAGTATGCCTTGATGGCGTGGAAAGGGGTACTTTACCTTTATCTTGTACATTTCTTAAATGTGTCAATAACAAAGACATGGACACACAAAGAAAGTTCTTTTTGCTTATATATTCATAGACCAGCAGCAGCACTGATATTTCTTTTCTAATACAGTCAGAGAGAAAACTAGGAGACTTGGGCTTAGTAAAGTGACTGAGTTCAGTGTTGTATGGTTAGCTTTGAGAGAGTGTTGTATGGTTAGCTTTGAGAGACTGTTGTATGGTTAGCTTTGAGAGAGTGTTGTATGGTTAGCTTTGAGAGAGTGTTGTATGGTTAGCTTTGAGAGAGTGTTGTGTGGTTAGCTTTGAGAGACTGTTGTGTGGTTAGCTTTGAGAGAGTGTTGTATGGTTAGCTTTGAGAGAGTGTTGTATGGTTAGCTTTGAGAGAGTGTTGTGTGGTTAGCTTTGAGAGACTGTTGTGTGGTTAGCTTTGAGAGAGTGTTGTATGGTTAGCTGTGAGAGACTGTTGTGTGGTTAGCTTTGAGAGACTGTTGTGTGGTTAGCTTTGAGAGACTGTTGTGTGGTTAACTTTGAGAGACTGTTGTGTGGTCAGCTTTGAGAGAGTGTTGTATGGTTAGCTTTGAGAGACTGTTGTGTGGTTAGCTTTGAGAGACTGTTGTGTGGTTAGCTTTGAGAGACTGTTGTGTGGTTAACTTTGAGAGACTGTTGTGTGGTTAGCTTTGAGAGACTGTTGTATGGTTAGCTTTGAGAGACTGTTGTGTGGTTAGCTTTGAGAGACTGGTTAGCTTTGAGAGAGTGTTGTATGGTTAGCTTTGAGAGACTGGTTAGCTTTGAGAGAGTGTTGTATGGTTAGCTTTGAGAGAGTTTGTATGGTTAGCTTTGAGAGAGTGTTGTATGGTTAGCTTTGAGAGACTGTTGTATGGTTAACTTTGAGAGAGTGTTGTGTTGTTAGCTTTGAGAGACTGTTGTGTGGTTAGCTTTGAGAGAGTGTTGTATGGTTAGCTTTGAGAGACTGTTGTATGGTTAGCTTTGAGAGACTGTTGTGTGGTTAGCTTTGAGAGACTGTTGTGTGGTTAACTTTGAGAGACTGTTGTGTGGTCAGCTTTGAGAGAGTGTTGTATGGTTAGCTTTGAGAGACTGTTGTGTGGTTAGCTTTGAGAGACTGTTGTGTGGTTAGCTTTGAGAGACTGTTGTGTGGTTAACTTTGAGAGACTGTTGTGTGGTTAGCTTTGAGAGACTGTTGTATGGTTAGCTTTGAGAGACTGTTGTGTGGTTAGCTTTGAGAGACTGGTTAGCTTTGAGAGACTGTTGTGTCGTTGGGTTTGAAAGACTGTTGTGTGGTTGGGTTTGAAAGACTGTTGTGTGGTTGGGTTTGAAAGACTGTTGTTTAGCTTGAAAGAGTGTTGTGAGATTAGATTTGAAAGCGTGTTGTGTGGTTAGCTTTGAAAGAGTGTTGTATTGTTAGCTTTGAAAGAGTGTTGCATGGTTAGTTTTGAAAAGTTGTAGTAGTCAAAACATTTTTAGTTTTGAAAAATACAGACAAAGCATTTTAGATGCCAGAAAATTATTAAGAACAAGATTCTGATTCGAACCATGAACTCCAGCAGTCAGTCTGTCTTCCGGAATTTTGTCCTCCTAACAACTCTTCAGTAGGCTTATCGGTTGTAAATAAGATGTTATACTGCTGATGCATCCATTTGCAGATTATCAACTTTGTGTTGCAGCCATCTTCGCCTTGGTCTTCCACTCTTTCTTTTTCCCATTATGTACCCTTCCTGGACGGTCTTCTCTAAATTATCATGACGTTTGATGTGTCCAAAATATTTACGTTTTCCCACTTTACTTTACTAGTCAGCCTTCTTCAGTAATGCATTCTTGTAGTATGGATATATTTGATCTCGTATGTGTCCATGCTATTTGAAGAACTCTTCTGTAGCATTTACATTCAAAGGCATCTATATGTTTCTCAGCTGTTTTGTTATGTGTCCAGGTCTCACATGCAGAGGTTGCGGTGGGAAAGATGCATGACCTTAAAAATCTTACTTGTGTAGTTCTGTCTGTTCCTCTTCACATCTTCTTAGTTTTATTCTTTGAAGAGCGATAGATATCCTGATTTTAATTTCCCTCATTGTATCTCAATTATTAGTTAGTAGTGGTCCAAGATATTCAAAACTCTCCATTTCTTCCAATTTTTCCTCTATAAAAGATAAATATGGATTTATATTAAATTCTCTGCATTTCTCTGTTATTAATCTTATATTGATTATATGATCTCTTGATCCTCTTCCTTGCATAAAAAAAGCTTGGACTATATTGACTTATTCTATTTTCTTACGAAGTCTATCCATTATTGAATTTTACTGGAATGACTAATAAGGAAACAGTTTGTGCATACTTTCAGCTTACCCTTTTTTGGCAGTGGTATGAATACAGTCCTTTTCCAGTCTTTTGGCCAAATAACTGAATGCCATATCTTTTTACATAGTGCATGATAGATTGTTGCACATTCCTTTCCTCCTGCTTTGATAAGTTCAGCTGTTATCTTATCATATCCTGGTGATTTCCCATTTTCAGATTCTTTATTGCCATAAAACGTCTTATATTGTCGGTTCGGTTTCTTTCTCATACAATTATAATTCACTCAATTGACTTCTGCTTTCACAGTCTGTTGTTTTATACATTCCCCTGCAATAATCTTTCAATCTTTCTAGAATTTCCTCTGTCTCTGTAAAAGTCTTCCCCATCTCATCACAAATTACAAGGGGTCCGTCAGGGGTGCATATTGGCACCCTACTTATTTAACTTGTATACTGAAAATATAATGAGGAATGTTAGAGAAGATGTAGACAAAGAATATTACGATGCCATAACAGTTGGAGGTTATGAAATACCAGAGATTAGATATGCTGATGACACAATATTGCTGTCCACAACACAAAAAGGAATGGAAAAACTAATTATGTCAGTCCGCAAGAAAAGCGAAGAGCAGAACCTCTATCTTAATGCAAAGAAAACGAAATTTATGATAACTGACAAAACAAACAAGTCAACTGAAATATGTATCAATGAGGAAAAACTGGAAGAAGTGGAGAGTTTTTAATATCTTGGATCACTACTAACTAATAATGGAGATACAATGAGGGAAATTAAAAGGAGGACATCTATCGCTCTTCAGAAAGTAAAACAAATAAAGAATCTGTGGAGAGGAGCAGACAGAACCACAAAAATAAGATTTTTAAGGTCATGCATCTTTCCCATCGCAACATATGCCTGTGAGACCTGGACACTTAACAAAACAGATGAGAAACACATAAATGCCTTTGAATGTAAATGCTACAGAAGAGTTCTCCAAATATCGTGGACACAAAAAAGAACAAATATATCTATACTACAAGAGCTTAATATTGAAGAAGGCTAGCTAGTGAAGACGATTAAAGAGAGAAAACTGAAATATTTTGGACACATTAAACGTCATGAGAATTTAGAGAAGACTGTATTGGAAGGATACATAATGGGAAAAAGAAAAAGAGGAAGACCAAGACGAAGATGGCTGCAAGACATCGTTGACGATCTGGAAATGGATGCAACAGCAGCAGGCCATCTTGCTCACAACCGAGAGGCCTACAGGAGTGCTGTTTGGGAGGCAAAGTTGCGCAAGGGACATGCAAATGAATGAATGAATGCGGCACTTTTCGTAAATGTCTTCATTTATTTCAACATTTCACTATCTCTTCCACACTTCTGATGTCCTTCTGTTCTTTCACAACAGACCTGTATGTTTTTGTTTTCTCTTCTTATGTTTTTTCTTACTTCTTTTGTTAAAGATTTATATTCCTCTTTGTTGTTGTTTGTCGTTTTCCATTTCGCCTTCAGTTATCCACGTTGTTTTATTAGTTCTAGTGTACCTGGTGTAATCCATCCATTCTTTTGTGTTTTCTTTACTGGAACCATGTTCTTTTTTGTGTCCACGATATTTGAAGAACTCTTCTGTAGCATTTACATTCAAAGGCATTTATGAGTTTCTCAGTTGTTTTGTTAAGTGTCCAGGTCTCACAGGCATATGTTGCGATGGGAAAGATGCATGACCTTAAAAATCTTATTTTTGTAGTTCTGTCTGCTCCTCTCCACAGATTCTTTATTTGTTTTACTTTCTGAAGAGCAATAGGTGTCCTCCTTTTAATTTCCCTCATTGTATCTCCATTATTAGTTAGCAGTGATCCAAGATATTAAAAACTCTCCACTTCTTCCAATTTTTCCCCAGTGATATATATTTCAGCTGCCTTGTTTGTTTTGTCAGTTGTCATCAATTTAGTTTTCTTCGCATTAAGATAGAGGATTTGCTCTTCGCTCGTCTTACGGACTGACATAATTAGTATTTCCATTCCTTTTTGTGTTGTGGATAGTAACACTGTATCATCAGCATATCTAATCTCTGGAGTGCTGTTAGGGAGGCAAATTTCCGCAAGGGACATGGAAATGACTGAATGAATGCCCCCTACTTCCTCAAAAAATATTGGGTAAAAGTAGTATTCTGCTCTTATCTACGCTCTAGTCCACGTACTTTGAAGAAATGTTATAATATCCCGTTTTACGCTCGCTCAAATAAGTGATCAATTTTCGTCGAGTTGTCCGAGATCTTTCAAGCTGAGGACTTAACTTCTTTTAAATGTCGTTGCTTTGTGACACGTAGACCCCAATTAAGCTAGCTAGTCAGGTGCCTGGTTTATGTCGGTGCTTTGTGACATGTAGACCTCAGTTAAGCTAGCTAGTCAGGTGCCTAGTTTATGTCTGTGCGTAGTGACACGTAGACCTCAGTTAAGCTAGCTAGTCAAGTGCCTGGTTTATGTCGGTAGTAGTGAGACGTAGACCTCAGTTAAACTAGCTAGTCAGATGCCTGGTTTATGTCGGTGCGTAGTGACACATAGACCCCGATTAAGCTAGCTAGTCAAGTGCCTGGTTTATGTCGGTGCTTTGTGACACGTAGACCTCAGTTAAACTAGCTAGTCTGGTGCCTGGTTTATGTCGGTGCATATTGACACGTAAAGCCCCGTTAAACTAGCTAGTCAAGTGCCTGGTTTATGTCGGTGCGTAGTGACACGTAGAGCCCAGTTAAGCTAGCTAGTCAGGTGTCTGGTTTATGTACGATGGAAGAGGAAAAAAAAGGTTCCTCATCTTGTGGCCTGACCGAACGGGAATAAAAGATGTAGGGCATTGTATACAAGAAATCTTTAGGGTAACCATAATGACAATTATCGCATTCTAGTTTCGCGTTGTAAAGCCGTTATTGATGTCTCTACTACTATTTTCTACTTTCATTTTGTGAACGTACCATGTAAGTAATGCTTTACATCCAGTATTAACTTCCTTGTATCCTTTTTTTTTTGGTTTTGTGTTGTCTGTATGTAGGGGCTAACACACGCCTACAGTATCGTCCCAAGACATCCCTTTCCCACTTATCTTATTGTGATATTTCCTTTCAAAGATCCCGTGTTTTCAGGACAGTAATTTACCTATGTATTTTTTAAACATCTTTTTGTGACATGTGTACAATCTTTAACACACATATCTAATAACAAACACCACAAACACACACACACACTTACTCCAGGCCTCTAACTCAAACCTTAATCACATAGAGCGCGTAGCCTATCTGCCAGCCTGCCTGACTGGCTCGCACTGGTTATGGTTTTCGTTTAGCTGCATCGGTCAAAAATGACGGGCCATTCATTCGTTTGCATGTCCCTTGTGGAACTTAGCCTCCTAGCATCTCTCCTGTAGGCCTCTCGGTTGTGAGGAAGATGGCCTGCTGCTGATGCATCCAGTTGCAGATCATCAACGATGTCTTACAGCCATCTTCGCCTTGGTCTTCATCTCTTTCTTTTTCCTTTAGGTACCATTCTCTAGATTATCATGATGTTTAATGTGTCCAAAATATTTAAGTTTTCTCTCTTTAATCCTCTTTACTAGCCAGTCTTCTTCAATATTAAGTTCTTGTAGTATAGATATATTTGTTCTTTTCTTTGTCCATGATATTTGAAGAACTCTTCTGTAGCATTTACATTCAAAGGCATGTATGCGTTTCTCAGCTGTTTTTTTCAAGTGTCCAGGTCTCACAGGCATATGTTGCGATGGGAAAAATGCATGCCCTTAAAAACATGTTTGTGGTTCTATCTGCTCCTCTCCACAGATTCTTTATTTGTTTTACTTTCTGAAGAGCGATAGATGTCCTCCTTTTAATTCCCTCATTGTATCTCCATTGTTAGTTAGTAGTGATCCAAGATATTCAAAACTCTCCACTGCTTCCAATTTTTTCCTCACTGATACATGTTTCAGTTGCCTTATTTGTTTTGTCAATTATCATAAATTTCGTTTCCTTTGCATTAAGATAGTGGTTTTGCTTTTCGCTGTCCTTACGGACTGACGTAATTAGTTTTTCCATTCTTTTTGTGTTGTGGACAGTAATACTGTGTCATCAGCATATCTAATCTCTGGTATTTCATAACCTCCAATTGTTATGGCATCGTAATATTCCTTGTCTACATCTTTTCTAACATTCTTCATTATATTTTCAGTATACAAGTGAAATAAGTAAGGCGACAATATGTACCCTTGACGGATCCCTTGTTTTATGTCAAACCAAGTTGTTGTTTCACCATTTATTTTTACTGCTGCTTGTTGATTTAGATACAGCAGTGATGTTAATTGTATCAAATGTGCTGGAAATACCATTTTCCCCATTATGTCCAAAGTTTTGGTGTTGTACACAATCACATGCCTTTGAGTAGTCTATAAAGGCTAAATATAGATTCACACTAAATTCTCTGCATTTCTCTATTATTAATTTTATATTTAATGTATGATCACTTATCCTCTTCCTTGCGTGAAACCAGCTTGGACTATATTTAACTCTTCTATTTTCTTACGAAGTCTACCCATTATGATTTTTTAACAGAATTTTATTGGCATGACTAATCAGGGGAACAATTCTATAGTTTGTGCATAATTCCATGTTGCTCTATTTGGCAGTAGTATGAATACAATTCTTTTCCATGTTTTAGGCCAAATAACTGAATGCCATATCTTTTTACATAGTGCATGATAGATTGTTGCACATTCCTTTCCTCCTGCTTTAATAAGTTCAGCTGTTATATCATAGATATAGTATATAAACTACCAGAGGTTTGATATGCTGATGATACAGTATTGCTGTTCACAACACAAAAAGGAACGGAAAAACTAATTATGTCAGTCCGTAAGAAAAGCGAAGACCAAAACCTCTATCTTAATGCAAAGAAAACTAAATTTATGACAACAAACAAGGCACCTGAAATATGTATCAATGAGGAAAAACTGGAAGAAGTGGAGAGTTTTTAATATCTTGGATCACTACTAACTAATAATGGAGATACAATAAGGGAAATTAAAAGGACATCTATCGCTCTTCAGAAAGTAAAACAACTAAAGAATCTGTGGAGAGGAGCAGACAGAACCACAAAAATAATATTTTTTAGGTCATGCATCTTTCCCATAGCAACATATGCCTGTGAGACGTGGACACTTAACAAACCAGCTGAGAAAAGCATAAATGCCTTTGAATGTAAATGTTACTGAAGAATTCTTCAAATATTATGGACACAAAAAAGAAGAAATATATCTATACTACAAGAACTTAATATTGAAGAAGACTGGCTAGTAAAGAGGATTAAAGAGAGAAAACTTAAATATTTTGGACACATTAAACGTCATGATAATATAGAGAAGACTGTCTTGGAAGGGTACATAATGGGAAAAAGAAAGAGATGAAGATCAAGACGAAGATGGTTGCAAGACTTGATGATCTGCAACTGGATGCATCAGCAGCAGCTCATCTTCCTCACAACCGAGAGGCCTACAGGAGTGCTGTTTGGGAGGCAAAGTTCCGCAAGGGACATGCAAATGAATGAATGTTATATCATCACATCCTGGTGAATTATCATTTTTCAGATTTTTTATTGGCCATGAAATTCGTTCTTTTGTAGGTTCGAGCTCTTTCTCCTCCAATATTAATTCACACTGTTGATTTATGCTGTCACAGTCGGTTGTTTCATACATTCTTCTGCAAATATTCTTCCATCATTCTAGAATTTCCTCTGTCTCTGTCAAGTTATTCCTCATCTCGTCACATATTACATTTAACTTACGTGTGACATTTCTCGTCAATGTCTTCATTTCTTTCAACATTTCACTATCTCATCCACACTTCTGATGTCCTTCTATTCTTTCACAACAGTCTTATATGTATTGTTTTTTGTCTTTTCTTATGTTTCATCGTACTTCTTTTGTTAAAGATTTATATTACTGTGTGTTGTTGTTTGTCACTTTACATTGTGTCTTCATTTCTCTATGTTGTTTTATTAATTTTAGTGTGGCTGCTGTAATGCATCCATTCTTTTGTGTTTTCTTTACTAGAATCACGTCTTTAGCTGTTGTTATTAAGATATCCCTGGCCTGATTAGCCAATTGATCTGGTATCATCTCCTCCTGTACAGTAATCATGATTTCGAATTGGTTCTTTACCTCCATACCGTATCGTTCTGGTATTTTTGTAAGATGAAAGTGGAGTGGTCTTGATCCCTTAATTGTCTTCCGTTTTTTTATCTTCATATCTGCCATAATAACTCATGGTCTGTGTCACAATCAGCACCATATAACACAGAATAATTCGTGTATAAGTATACAACTATACACGAAGCACTGAAGTAAAGCTATGATTTCAGAATGTATAAACTATGAAAAAATTAGAAGCAGCTTTATTATTTAACGATACATACAGCTGTAACTTTTCGGCGTGAGCCTTAATCATACAATAACATACAGGATGAAGAAATAGAGAGAGAGGAGATAAAGTATACATTCGCATGAATGATATTAAAAAATTAATAGTGATTTTTAACATAATTTTACTGGCATGACTAATCAGGGCAACAATTCTGTAGTTTGTTCATAATTTAATGTTGCTCTTTTGTGGCAGTGGTATGAATACAGTTCTTTTCCATTCTTTAGGACAAATAGCTAAATGCCATATCTTTTTACATATCTTTTTACTGATCTAGAAAGTCCAAATTATCCTGACATTTGCGGCGAAGACGGAGAAGTTTGGAGTATGGGATGGAGTTCTTACAGGCTTCAGGATGGGAGGAGTTGTAAAGCAAATAGGTGTGGCTGTCGGTGGGCTTGTAAAATACAGCGGTGACAAGACTGTTTGTGCCAACAGAAATTAATGTCTAAATAGTTGACAGACTTGTCAGAAATTTCATAAGTGAATTTTATGTTATTATTAAGTGAACTGGCGAATTAAATACAATTTTTAGGTATTCCTGTGGCATACTGGTGACTCCAATGCCATCATCGATCTTTATCGCATGAGGGATTCACATGCGAGTCCCGTAATGCGGTATATCTCATTGTTTGCAAAAGATGCAGGATAACTTATACTGGTGAGACTGGCCTCAGATTAGGGTACCACATGAAGAAACATCTGTACGTTATCACCCAGCATGCTTCGATCCAGTCCCAATTCATTTCAATGGCACCAACCACAGAGGCAAATCTGATTTTCTGGTAACAGCCATCAAACAATGTCATACAGATGACACAAGCCGCCTAGCGCTTGAAACCGCTACATTCAGGAATACAGGACGCTGGAACCACACGGGTTAAACTCTCTATTAAGCTACAACTAACATGCTCTTACTCAACAATTATAATTTCTCTCTATTAAGCTCCACTCCCTTCTCATTTTTACACATAGTTCAGAATCTCCTCACAGCATCATATTACAACCCCTCTACCCTAACTATAATCATCCATTTCACCTTCTCCTGGCTAGGTTCCATACCTAACATAACCTGTTACGACCCACCGACCACAAATCACAGGCCTCCATTTAAACAGTCTCTACGCCCTACGATGCTCATTTCTGACACACGGCGTCGAACAAGCCACACTTTACAGTTACAGCTAAGTGCTCTATTCAATATTAATGTTTTTTTAAATAGCATTCATGTGAATCTATACTTTATCTCCTCTCCTTGTTTCTTCGTCCTGTATGTTTTTGTATGATTAAGGCTTACGCTGAAACCTCACAACTTTCTAGTCGTAATAAAGCTGCTACTACATTGTTCCTAGTTTATACATTTTAGAACCTGGTAAAGTTTTTGCTGATGTTATACTTGATCTCCACTTTCTTTCCACTAAAATGTAATTTATTTGATTCTTGGTTTTCCCATCAGGTGATGTCCATATGTAAAGTCGTCTTTGATGTTGTTTTAAAAAGTGTGTTAGCGATCATTAGCTTATTTTCCATTCAAAACGCCATTAGATTGTCACCTGCCTCATTTCTATGTCCTATGGTGAATTTCCATACAACATGTCCTTCATCTTCTGCTCTTTCCGTACCAATCTTTGCATTAAAATCACCCATTATTAATACAATATCATTTTTATGTACCTGGTCTATCGTCATTTGCAGTGTGTTATAAAAGTCTTCTACTTCCTCTTCTTCTGCTGCTGATGTAGGCGCATATATCTGGATGATTGTTACATTTCTAGGAGTGCCCTTAAATCGGATAGTGAGGATTCTATCATTTACTGCATTGTAACCTAGTAATGCTTTTGATGTTGATTTGTCCAAGTAAAAAGACATGCCATTCTTTCCTCCTAATTCTCCACTAGAGTATATATTCTCATTCTCGCTCTTGAAGTGTCCTGATCCTTTCCATCGATGTTCGCAGATTCTCAAAATGTGTATCGCCGTTCTTTTCATCTCATCACTTATTATTTGATACTTTCCCCCATACATACTTCTTGCATTCCATGTTGGTATTCTTATTTTTCTTTTTAGTTTGATGCAGTAACACCGTCAGGGTTTTGTCCGTCATCACAATTATTAGTACTGACCTCTGTCTCATAGTCTTCCCCAGTGCTTCTTTTCTTCTTCTTCTTTTTTTTTCTTCGTTCGCTTCTACCACAAAGACAGCCCCGTTATCCTACTGAATATACTCCTGTGGTTCTTGATAGGACCCCGAGAGGACTACAAAAGGTTCAGAGTATCGCGGGGCTTGGGCTTGTATACTTTTGAGTCTCAGAAGCGGGATTGCCTGACCCAGTGGTTTTCGCTCCACTAGTTTAATCTAGAGTTGGACTTTATCACCGGGAAACCTCGACGTGTTTTGGATATCAGTACATCCCCGCCGAGTGAGAGGTGGTTGCCCATCCAGTCCAACGTTGAACTTTCTCACCGGAAAACCTCAGCGTGATTAGGATGCGCATATATCCCCGTCGGGTGAAAGGTGGTTGCCTATCTAGACTGCACTGGTCCAGTGTCTCCGACTTCAGAATTTTGTGGTCGTGGCCGCTACCCTTCCTAGTTGTGACCAGAACGGAGCTTTTGTCCAGGAGGACGAATCCTAGCCACTAGTAAGTTTCATCCAAGAGTTAAGCCGGTTTAGGCGTATTATCCCAGTATGGGCGTATTTAGGACGTGACCGACCTCTAGAGCGTAGGTACCATGACATGAGTAGTCATCAGGTTTCACCCTTGCGTTAAGCCGATGTAATCATATTTCACTAATATTGGTGTTTATAGGACGTGGCTGGCCGCTAGACCAGAGGTGCCGTGATTTGTGTAGCCCTCACCTCGAGACTACTGATTACTTCACTTAATCCTTTCCTTCACCTTTTCCACAGCGGCAACCCTAATCGCAGTTTTATTGACTGGCCTGGAGAGTTTAACCCCACCCACCCAACTGAAGAATCTCACCATCAGCAGGTTTTAAATCAGTGTTTTCCTTTTCCTAGATGAGCTACTAACCAAGACTCATCGATCCGAAGCGTCTGGTTTTCAGGCGCCTGATATTCGTCTTTCACCCCTTTTCATGTCAATTTAAACAGTTCCGCCAGAAGAAGGCCAGGAGCTGGACTTGGATTGTCAGAGGCTATTTGAGACGCACGCCTTGGAGACATTTAATTGGAGTGGTGATCGTATCCCCCACCCCACATCCGGCTATAACAGTTCTTAGAACCTTCCCTAGTGCTAGAATTAGATTTATCTGACCTGGGAAACCAGCCAGCAGATCTTTTTCCTATCTGACCTTCTATGTTGCTGTTTGGGTTTCTTGGTATATTTCCAGAAGGTAATTTAATATTTCTTTCCTTCCGGGTAGTGACTGTATTAGTCAGTAATCGTAGCCATTGTCTCTACATTGAGATCATCCTCCTACCATCATAGAATGGTGACCATAACCAACATTATCTGTCGGCTGCTCTCCCATTTCATCCACCACCTGCTCCCATGGCTTTACGTTACCCTGATTGGGGGGCTATACGGATACTCCACCTTGCCCAAGGGTGTCCCGTAGACTGACGGAGGTAAGGAGCCGTCTTACTTCTCCTTTGATAGGGGATACCCCTACCCGCTAACCGTAAATGACGGGTAAAATAAATGAAAATATGTTTTATTCCTTTACTCCCTACAAATTAAAATTTAAACTTCTCCGAGGGAAACATTAAGTCTGAAGTGTCTGTTATAATAATAGTAATAAAAATAATTACTATTCTTCTTCTTATTATTATTACTATTATTATTAATACTGAAATATCATGGCGTGTTTTTACACACAACTCACACATGTACACATACACAGAATTTGATTTTCCACTGTTCTCATATGTAACAAGTTCCATCAGCCTTAGAAATCATTAGCTTGTGTGTGCGCGGAGACTTTACTCCATGCAAACTGTAAAGACATTCTCTGAAAATGTCCTGCTTTATTTAGCGAAGATTTGATGAAGTAAATTTCCTCTGTCTATGACCAAGGATCAAGAACTACAACTCTGTAACTCCTCCTTGGCGAAGACAACTTTCTTCCTCAATTTCCTCGTTTTAATGACAAGCTAAAGTGATAAAGAAAAAAAGACGGTCAAAACTTCTTGGACATCTCGTGAGAAGACAGAAGCTCGAGAGCTTAGTAATAACTGGAAAACTCGAGGGAAAAAAGGAAGAGAGGAAGGCCAAGAGAAAGAAAAACGTCTCAGTGAACTGACCAAGTGGCAGGGAAAGAGAAAGGCATTTGAACTGATCAGAAACACCAGAGACCGCACAAGATGGAGAAGCATAACCCGACAGGATACCTAATACGTGTACGTACGTATGATAAGTCACGCAAGCTTACGCTAGCACCTCCACGGTCTTAGGAACACTCAGACAAAAACATTTGATACAGTAATGTCAAGGACGTCCACTGTTTTAAGGAAGTAGTTGTTAAGTTCACAAACCTCGGGACTACATCCCCCCAAACCCCCCCCCCCCCCCCCGCCTTAAGATAACACCCCATCCTCTCTTCTTTATTCACGAACGAATTTCTAAGTTCCAGAAGAAGATATAATTACCACAAAACAGGTCGTGCTTGAAAAAATAAAGACTACTTGATGAAGATTCTCTAGTGTACGTCTGTAATTATTGTACTTATTTTAATGATGTTCTTCTGTAATGATTGTTTTTTTAATGATGTTCATCTATAATTATTGTATTTATTTTAATGATGTTCATATGTAATGATTGTATTTATTCTAATTACGTTTGCCTGTAATGATTGTGTTTATGTTAAGGCGTAAAAGAAGTGACAACTTCGGTAAAAACTGGTTCTAGTAATGAAAGTAGATAGAGGTGTATGGTTCAGTTTTACAAGAAGATAGAAAGAGTGAGGAAAGTGAGCAGAAATAAGAATGGCAGAAAGTAAAATGAGCACATATAGATGAAGGACATACATTCTTTCATTTGCATGTCCCTTGCAGAACTTTGCCTCCCAAACAGCACTCCTGTAGGCCTCTCGGTTGTGAGCAAGATGCCCTGCTGCTGATGCATCCATTTGCAGATCATCAACGATGCCCTGCACCCATCTTGGCCTTGGTCTTTCCCTCTTTCTTTTTCGAAGGACATACAACAATGCAATATTTCGGCGAAAGCCTTTTTCAAGGATCACATGCAAAAACAACACATATAAAAACAGGAAAAATGCATATAAAGTCCGTACTTTCTTACTAGGAAGAATAGAAAAAGTTAATTTTATATATATATATATTTATATATATATGCCGGTCGATCCCAGCGATATAGAACCAGGGACCTTCTGATCGGCAAATTTAGTGCGCTAGCCACACTAACCACCAGATCATTCATGATAAACAGTTACATCACTTTGGATATAAAATTCAACCCTGGAGATAAACATATAAATCCACAACTGACATATTTTTAGAAGCGGACGCAAACAAACCCCACCAGATTCTCGATGAATTCTACCAGATTACTTACTACGCCAAGACGTGCTCGGTTACTAGGAACACCAATGGAGAGGTGGAATAAGATACTGCCCTTGTGTTATCATCTTGCAACAGTGGTTCTTAACCTGGAGTCCATGGACCATTATGGGGTCCGCAGAATGATATTTTGAGGCCAACTAAACAGCAAACGGCCTGGCTCAACAACAAACAAATGTTAGGATTATTTAGGTCCGATTTTTTGTTATATTTCAAATTAAGGGTTTAAGCTGCTCTGAGAAAGAAATGGGATCCATCGATGTCTCACATAAGAAAGAGGATCCACTTCTGTTCTCAGGCTAGAAAGGAGATCAACTTCTGTACTCATGTTGGAAAGGGGATCCAGCGCTGTACTCAGACCAGAAAGAACTTCTGTTCTCAGGCTGGAAATGGAATCCAATTCTGTACTCAGGTTGGAAAAGGATCTACTTATGTATTCAGGCTAGAAAGGGGATCCAATTCTGTAAACAGGCTAGAAAGGGGATTCTCCGCTGTACTCAGGCCAGAAAGGACTTCAGTTCTCAGACAAGAAAGGGGATCCACTTCTGTACTTAGGCTAGAAAGGGGGTCCATTGCAGTTCTGAAGAAAGAAAGAGGGTCCACTTCTGTACTCAGGCTAGAAAGGGGATCCACTTCTGTACTCAGGCTAGAAAGGGGATCCACTTCTGTACTCAGGCTAGAAAGGGGATCCACTTCTGTACTCAGGCTAGAAAGGGGATCCACTTCTGTACTCAGGCTAGAAAGGGGATCCACTTCTGTACTCAGGCTAGAAAGGGAATCCACTTCTGTACTCAGGCAAGAAAGGGGATCCACTTCTGTACTCAGGCTAGAAAGGGGATCCACTTCTGTACTCAGGCTAGAAAGGGGATCCACTTCTGTACTCAGGCAAGAAAGGGGATCCACTTCTGTACTCAGGCTAGAAAGGGGATCCACTTCTGTACTCAGGCTAGAAAGGGAATCCACTTCTGTACTCAGGCTAGAAAGGGGATCCACTTCTGTACTCAGGCTAGAAAGGGGATCCAATTCTGTAATCAGGCTAGAAAGGGGATCCACTTCTGTACTCAGGCTAGAAAGGGGATCCACTTCTGTACTCAGGCTAGAAAGGGGATCCACTTCTGTACTCAGGCTAGAAAGGGGATCCACTTCTGTACTCAGGCTAGAAAGGGAATCCACTTCTGTACTCAGGCAAGAAAGGGGATCCACTTCTGTACTCAGGCTAGAAAGGGGATCCACTTCTGTACTCAGGCTAGAAAGGGGATCCACTTCTGTACTCAGGCAAGAAAGGGGATCCACTTCTGTACTCAGGCTAGAAAGGGGATCCACTTCTGTACTCAGGCTAGAAAGGGAATCCACTTCTGTACTCAGGCTAGAAAGGGGATCCACTTCTGTACTCAGGCTAGAAAGGGGATCCAATTCTGTAATCAGGCTAGAAAGGGGATCCACTTCTGTACTCAGGCTAGAAAGGGAATCCACTTCTGTACTCTGGCTAGAAAGGGAATCCACTTCTGTACTCTGGCTAGAAAGGGGATCCACTTCTGTACTCAGGCTAGAAAGGGGATCCACTTCTGTACTCAGGCTAGAAAGGGGATCCACTTCTGTACTCAGGCTAGAAAGGGAATCCACTTCTGTACTCAGGCTAGAAAGGGAATCCACTTCTGTACTCTGGCTAGAAAGGGAATCCACTTCTGTACTCTGGCTAGAAAGGGGATCCACTTCTGTACTCTGGCTAGTAAGGGAATCCACTTCTGTACTCTGGCTAGAAAGGGAATCCACTTCTGTACTCTGGCTAGAAAGGGGATCCACTTCTGTACTCTGGCTAGTAAGGGAATCCACTTCTGTACTCAGGCTAGAAAGGGGATCCACTTCTGTACTCAGGCTAGAAAGGGAATCCACTTCTGTACTCTGGCTAGAAAGGGAATCCACTTCTGTACTCTGGCTAGAAAGGGAATCCACTTCTGTACTCTGGCTAAAAAGGGGATCCATTTCTGTATTTAGGCTAAAATGGAGGTCCATTGCAGATAGAAACCTGATCGACGGCACACAAAGAAAATAAAGGACGTTTGTGGAATAATCATTATTGCTCCCCCAAAGAGAGTTCCACAGAGCATCTAAGTTCGTAGTTACATGGGGGATAAGAAGAGAAGGCCATCTCATGTGTGTGTGCTTGTGTGATAGAACGACGTTACTAATATCTTATCTTTTATTTTAAATGACTAAACTCTAGATTATTATACATTATTTGAAACTAGTGCGTCCGACAATACACGCTTTTATGTGCTTTTCTCAAGTAGAGAGCGAGACAACATGAGAGAGAGAGAGAGAAAGGGAGGGAGAGACAGAAAGAGAGGGAAAGAGAGAGAAAAAGAGAGATAGAAAAAGATATAAAGAAAGAGGAAGAGTGGCAGTGAGAAAGAGAGAAAGAGAAAGACATAGAGAAGGAGAGAGTAAATGAGGGTGAGAGAGAGAAAGAGAAAGAGGCTAGGAGAGAGAGACAGAGCAAGGAAGGGAGAGACAGAAAGAGAGGGAAAGAGAGAGACAGAGAAAGATAGAAAGAAAGAGGAAGAGCGGGAGTGAGAAAGAGAGAAAGAGAAAGACAGAGAGAAATAAAAAGAGGTAGGAAAGGAAATAATGAGGGAGAGAGAGAGAGAGAGAGAAAGAGACAAGGGAGAGAGAGAGGGAGGGGAAGAGAGAGAAAGAGGGAGTGAAAAAGAGAGAATGGTGAAATAAGGGAGTGAGAGAGAGAATAAAGATAAAGAAGAGAGGAGAGAGAAATGGAGATAGGAAGGAAGGGTTGAGAGAGAGAGAGGGAAAGAGAGAGAGAGAGAAAGAGAGAGAACGAAAGAGAAGAGATAGATAAAGAGAGAAAAAATGAAGGGAGAGACAGAAAGAGAGGGAGAGAGAGAAAGAAAGAAAGAGAGATAGGAAGGGAGATTAAGAAGAAGTGAGAGAGAGAAAGAGAGGGAGAAAGAGAAAGAAGGAGGGACTAAGAGAGAGAAAGAAAGAGAGGAAAGAAAGAGAGAGAAAGAAAGAGAGAGAAAGAGAGAGAGGAAGCGAGGGAGGGAGAGAGAGGACGCGAGGGTGAGAGAGAAAAAGAGAGAGGGGAAGTGAATAAATGAATGAATGAATAATCTTTATTTTTCAAGGGTAAAGAATTGGGCACGCAGGCCCGTCTTACATTCTGCCCTGATGGAGGAAGAGAGACTGAAAAAGAGAGAAAGAGAGAGAAAGAGAGAAAGAGAAGAGAGGAAAAGAGAGAGAAAATTAGATAAAAAGAAAGAAAGAAAGACAGAAAAAGAGAGGAAGGGAGGGAGAGAGAGAAAGAGGGAGAATGAGGAAAGATGGTAGAGAGAGTGAGGGAAAGAGAGAAAGGAAAGGAAGGAGACGAAGAGAGTGTGAGAGAGAGAAAGAGAGAGAAAGGATTGGAAAGAGAGAGAGAAGGAAAGAGAGTGAGAGAAAGTGAGAGAGAGAG
Organism: Achatina immaculata; assembly: GCA_009760885.1. Taxonomy (NCBI): domain Eukaryota; kingdom Metazoa; phylum Mollusca; class Gastropoda; order Stylommatophora; family Achatinidae; genus Lissachatina; species Lissachatina immaculata. Next base: position 20,073,830 of record CM019698.1, read on the forward strand.
AGAAGGAAAGAGAGATGAAGTGAATGAGAGAGAGATAAAGAGAGAGGAAGGTTTGGAGAGAGAGAAAGAGATGAAGGGAGGGTGAGAGAAAAGGAGAGATAGAGGAAGAGAGAGAAAGGAAGAGAAAGAGAGAGAGAGAGAGAGAAAGGGAAGGAAAGAGACAAAGCAGAAAGAGAGAAAAAGAGAGAGAAAGGAAGGGTGAGAGAGAGAAAGAGGAAGGAAGATAGAAAAAAAGAGGAAAAGAGAGAGAAAAAGAAAGAAAGACAAAAAGAGAGAAAGATATAGGGAGATTTAGAGAGAAAATGAGAGAGAGAGAGAGAGAAAGAGAAAGACAGAGCGAGGAAGGAAGAGTGACAGAGAGAGAGAGAAAGAAAGAAAGAGGAAGGGGGAGAGAGAAAGAGAGAGAGAGAGTGAGAGAGAGATATATCAGGAACTTAACATCAGAAACATCGAAAGCCACCTCGGTCCAAGGACGAATCGAATTCGTGGCTCCAATATAGCTTGAAAAATATATGTCGTTCTAAGGTACTCGTTTTCGGCAGTGGATCGAACCTTGTGTCGAGTATAGGTCTTTCTAGGACAAGTGAGGGTCCATTCTTCTTGTAGTAGAGTCCTTAGAGTTAGTGTTCTATTCTTGTTTTGGATAGATCTTTGTTTAGAATGTCAAAAAATTACTGTACTGTTTATTGATATATTATTATTGTACAAGGTATAAAAACGCGGAAGTGAGATTTGAAAGTTAGAACTCTGATGTCGTGTATCTTAAAGTCGATAAATGTATTATTCTTCTTTTTCAGCTTTCCGAGGCATTAAGTCTCATAGCTGCAGATAATTTAGCCTCAATTCTCTCTATTCCTAATCTTATCTCTCGAGCTGGTGACACCAATTTCTTTGACATCTTACACTATTTTTTTTCTTCGTTCGCTTCTACCACAAGACAGCCCCGTTATCCTACTGAATATACTCCTTGGTTCTTGATAGGACCCCGAGAGGACTACAAAAGGTTCAGAGTATCGCGGGCTTGGCTTGTATACTTTTGAGTCTCAGAAGCGGGATTGCCTGACCCAGTGGTTTTCGCTCCACTAGTTTAATCTAGAGTTGGACTTTATCACCGGGAAACCTCGACGTATTTAGGACGTGACCGACCTCTAGAGCGTAGGTACCATGACATGATAGTCATCAGTTTCACCCTTGCGTTAAGCCGATGTAATCATATTTCACTAATATTGGTGTTTATAGGACGTGGCTGGCCGCTAGACCAGAGGTGCCGTGATTTGTGTAGCCCTCACCTCGAGACTACTGATTACTTCACTTAATCCTTTCCTTCACCTTTTCCACAGCGGCAACCCTAATCGCAGTTTTATTGACTGGCCTGGAGAGTTTAACCCCACCCACCCAACTGAAGAATCTCACCATCAGCAGGTTTTAAATCAGTGTTTTCCTTTTCCTAGATGAGCTACTAACCAAGACTCATCGATCCGAAGCGTCTGGTTTTCAGGCGCCTGATATTCGTCTTTCACCCCTTTTCATGTCAATTTAAACAGTTCCGCCAGAAGAAGGCCAGGAGCTGGACTTGGATTGTCAGAGGCTATTTGAGACGCACGCCTTGGAGACATTTAATTGGAGTGGTGATCGTATCCCCCACCCCACATCCGGCTATAACAGTTCTTAGAACCTTCCCTAGTGCTAGAATTAGATTTATCTGACCTGGGAAACCAGCCAGCAGATCTTTTCCTATCTGACCTTCTATGTTGCTGTTTGGGTTTCTTGGTATATTTCCAGAAGGTAATTTAATATTTCTTTCCTTCCGGTAGTGACTGTATTAGTCAGTAATCGTAGCCATTGTCTCTACATTGAGATCATCCTCCTACCATCATAGAATGGTGACCATAACCAACATTATCTGTCGGCTGCTCTCCCATTTCATCCACCACCTGCTCCCATGGCTTTACGTTACCCTGATTGGGGGGCTATACGGATACTCCACCTTGCCCAAGGGTGTCCCGTAGACTGACGGAGGTAAGGAGCCGTCTTACTTCTCCTTTGATAGGGGATACCCCTACCCGCTAACCGTAAATGACGGGTAAAATAAATGAAAATATGTTTTTATTCCTTTACTCCCTACAAATTAAAATTTAAACTTCTCCGAGGGAAACATTAAGTCTGAAGTGTCTGTTATAATAATAGTAATAAAAATAATTACTATTCTTCTTCTTATTATTATTACTATTATTATTAATACTGAAATATCATGGCGTGTTTTTACACACAACACTCACACATGTACACATACACAGAATTTGATTTTCCACTGTTCTCATATGTAACAAGTTCCATCAGCCTTAGAAATCATTAGCTTGTGTGTGCGCGGAGACTTTACTCCATGCAAACTGTAAAGACATTCTCTGAAAATGTCCTGCTTTATTTAGCGAAGATTTGATGAAGTAAATTTCCTCTGTCTATGACCAAGGATCAAGAACTACAACTCTGTAACTCCTCCTTGGCGAAGACAACTTTCTTCCTCAATTTCCTCGTTTTAATGACAAGCTAAAGTGATAAAGAAAAAAAGACGGTCAAAACTTCTTGGACATCTCGTGAGAAGACAGAAGCTCGAGAGCTTAGTAATAACTGGAAAACTCGAGGGAAAAAAGGAAGAGAGGAAGGCCAAGAGAAAGAAAAACGTCTCAGTGAACTGACCAAGTGGCAGGGAAAGAGAAAGGCATTTGAACTGATCAGAAACACCAGAGACCGCACAAGATGGAGAAGCATAACCCGACAGGATACCTAATACGTGTACGTACGTATGATAAGTCACGCAAGCTTACGCTAGCACCTCCACGGTCTTAGGAACACTCAGACAAAAACATTGATACAGTAATGTCAGGACGTCCACTGTTTTAAGGAAGTAGTTGTTAAGTTCACAAACCTCGGACTACATCCCCCCAAACCCCCCCCCCCCCCCCCGCCTTAAGATAACACCCCATCCTCTCTTCTTTATTCACGAACGAATTTCTAAGTTCCAGAAGAAGATATAATTACCACAAAACAGGTCGTGCTTGAAAAAATAAAGACTACTTGATGAAGATTCTTCTAGTGTACGTCTGTAATTATTGTACTTATTTTAATGATGTTCTTCTGTAATGATTGTATTTTTTTAATGATGTTCATCTATAATTATTGTATTTATTTTAATGATGTTCATATGTAATGATTGTATTTATTCTAATTACGTTTGCCTGTAATGATTGTGTTTATGTTAAGGCGTAAAAGAAGTGACAACTTCGGTAAAAACTGGTTCTAGTAATGAAAGTAGATAGAGGTGTATGGTTCAGTTTTACAAGAAGATAGAAAGAGTGAGGAAAGTGAGCAGAAATAAGAATGGCAGAAAGTAAAATGAGCACATATAGATGAAGGACATACATTCTTTCATTTGCATGTCCCTTGCAGAACTTTGCCTCCCAAACAGCACTCCTGTAGGCCTCTCGGTTGTGAGCAAGATGCCCTGCTGCTGATGCATCCATTTGCAGATCATCAACGATGCCCTGCACCCATCTTGGCCTTGGTCTTTCCCTCTTTCTTTTTCGAAGGACATACAACAATGCAATATTTCGGCGAAAGCCTTTTTCAAGGATCACATGCAAAAACAACACATATAAAACAGGAAAAATGCATATAAAGTCCGTACTTTCTTACTAGGAAATAGAAAAGTTAATTTTATATATATATATATTTATATATATATGCCGGTCGATCCCAGCGATATAGAACCAGGGACCTTCTGATCGGCAAATTTAGTGCGCTAGCCACACTAACCACCAGATCATTCATGATAAACAGTTACATCACTTTGGATATAAAATTCAACCCTGGAGATAAACATATAAATCCACAACTGACATATTTTTAGAAGCGGACGCAAACAAACCCCACCAGATTCTCGATGAATTCTACCAGATTACTTACTACGCCAAGACGTGCTCGGTTACTAGGAACACCAATGGAGAGGTGGAATAAGATACTGCCCTTGTGTTATCATCTTGCAACAGTGGTTCTTAACCTGGAGTCCATGGACCATTATGGGGTCCGCAGAATGATATTTTGAGGCCAACTAAACAGCAAACGGCCTGGCTCAACAACAAACAAATGTTAGGATTATTTAGGTCCGATTTTTTGTTATATTTCAAATTAAGGGTTTAAGCTGCTCTGAGAAGAAATGGGATCCATCGATGTCTCACATAAGAAAGAGGATCCACTTCTGTTCTCAGGCTAGAAAGGAGATCAACTTCTGTACTCATGTTGGAAAGGGGATCCAGCGCTGTACTCAGACCAGAAAGAACTTCTGTTCTCAGGCTGGAAATGGAATCCAATTCTGTACTCAGGTTGGAAAAGGATCTACTTATGTATTCAGGCTAGAAAGGGGATCCAATTCTGTAAACAGGCTAGAAAGGGGATTCTCCGCTGTACTCAGGCCAGAAAGGACTTCAGTTCTCAGACAAGAAAGGGGATCCACTTCTGTACTTAGGCTAGAAAGGGGGTCCATTGCAGTTCTGAAGAAAGAAAGAGGGTCCACTTCTGTACTCAGGCTAGAAAGGGGATCCACTTCTGTACTCAGGCTAGAAAGGGGATCCACTTCTGTACTCAGGCTAGAAAGGGGATCCACTTCTGTACTCAGGCTAGAAAGGGGATCCACTTCTGTACTCAGGCTAGAAAGGGGATCCACTTCTGTACTCAGGCTAGAAAGGGAATCCACTTCTGTACTCAGGCAAGAAAGGGGATCCACTTCTGTACTCAGCTAGAAGGGGATCCACTTCTGTACTCAGGCTAGAAAGGGGATCCACTTCTGTACTCAGGCAAGAAAGGGGATCCACTTCTGTACTCAGGCTAGAAAGGGGATCCACTTCTGTACTCAGGCTAGAAAGGAATCCACTTCTGTACTCAGGCTAGAAAGGGGATCCACTTCTGTACTCAGGCTAGAAAGGGGATCCAATTCTGTAATCAGGCTAGAAAGGGGATCCACTTCTGTACTCAGGCTAGAATGGTGACCATAACCAACATTATCTGTCGGCTGCTCTCCCATTTCATCCACCACCTGCTCCCATGGCTTTACGTTACCCTGATTGGGGGGCTATACGGATACTCCACCTTGCCCAAGGGTGTCCCGTAGACTGACGGAGGTAAGGAGCCGTCTTACTTCTCCTTTGATAGGGGATACCCCTACCCCGCTAACCGTAAATGACGGGTAAAATAAATGAAATATGTTTTTATTCCTTTACTCCCTACAAATTAAAATTTAAACTTCTCCGAGGGAAACATTAAGTCTGAAGTGTCTGTTATAATAATAGTAATAAAAATAATTACTATTCTTCTTCTTATTATTATTACTATTATTATTAATACTGAAATATCATGGCGTGTTTTTACACACAACTCACACATGTACACATACACAGAATTTGATTTTCCACTGTTCTCATATGTAACAAGTTCCATCAGCCTTAGAAATCATTAGCTTGTGTGTGCGCGGAGACTTTACTCCCATGCAAACTGTAAAGACATTCTCTGAAAATGTCCTGCTTTATTTAGCGAAGATTTGATGAAGTAAATTTCCTCTGTCTATGACCAAGGATCAAGAACTACAACTCTGTAACTCCTCCTTGGCGAAGACAACTTTCTTCCTCAATTTCCTCGTTTTAATGACAAGCTAAAGTGATAAAGAAAAAAAGACGGTCAAAACTTCTTGGACATCTCGTGAGAAGACAGAAGCTCGAGAGCTTAGTAATAACTGGAAAACTCGAGGGAAAAAAGGAAGAGAGGAAGGCCAAGAGAAAGAAAAACGTCTCATGAACTGACCAAGTGGCAGGGAAAGAGAAAGGCATTTGAACTGATCAGAAACACCAGAGACCGCACAAGATGGAAAGCATAACCCGACAGGATACCTAATACGTGTACGTACGTATGATAAGTCACGCAAGCTTACGCTAGCACCTCCACGGTCTTAGGAACACTCAGACAAAAACATTTGATACAGTAATGTCAAGGACGTCCACTGTTTTAAGGAAGTAGTTGTTAAGTTCACAAACCTCGGGACTACATCCCCCCAAACCCCCCCCCCCCCCCCCGCCTTAAGATAACACCCCATCCTCTCTTCTTTATTCACGAACGAATTTCTAAGTTCCAGAAGAAGATATATTACCACAAAACAGGTCGTGCTTGAAAAAATAAAGACTACTTGATGAAGATTCTTCTAGTGTACGTCTGTAATTATTGTACTTATTTTAATGATGTTCTTCTGTAATGATTGTATTTTTTTAATGATGTTCATCTATAATTATTGTATTTATTTTAATGATGTTCATATGTAATGATTGTATTTATTCTAATTACGTTTGCCTGTAATGATTGTGTTTATGTTAAGGCGTAAAAAAGTGACAACTTCGGTAAAAACTGGTTCTAGTAATGAAAGTAGATAGAGGTGTATGGTTCAGTTTTACAAGAAGATAGAAAGAGTGAGGAAAGTGAGCAGAAATAAGAATGGCAGAAAGTAAAATGAGCACATATAGATGAAGGACATACATTCTTTCATTTGCATGTCCCTTGCAGAACTTTGCCTCCCAAACAGCACTCCTGTAGGCCTCTCGGTTGTGAGCAAGATGCCCTGCTGCTGATGCATCCATTTGCAGATCATCAACGATGCCCTGCACCCATCTTGGCCTTGGTCTTTCCCTCTTTCTTTTTCGAAGGACATACAACAATGCAATATTTCGGCGAAAGCCTTTTTCAAGGATCACATGCAAAACAACACATATAAAACAGGAAAAATGCATATAAAGTCCGTACTTTCTTACTAGGAAGAATAGAAAAAGTTAATTTTATATATATATATTTTATATATATGCCGGTCGATCCCAGCGATATAGAACCAGGGACCTTCTGATCGGCAAATTTAGTGCGCTAGCCACACTAACCACCAGATCATTCATGATAACAGTTACATCACTTTGGATATAAAATTCAACCCTGGAGATAAACATATAAATCCACAACTGACATATTTTTAGAAGCGGACGCAAACAAACCCCACCAATTCTCGATGAATTCTACCAGATTACTTACTACGCCAAGACGTGCTCGGTTACTAGGAACACCAATGGAGAGGTGGAATAAGATACTCCCCTTGTGTTATCATCTTGCAACAGTGGTTCTTAACCTGGAGTCCATGGACCATTATGGGGTCCGCAGAATGATATTTTGAGGCCAACTAAACAGCAAACGGCCTGGCTCAACAACAAACAAATGTTAGGATTATTTAGGTCCGATTTTTTGTTATATTTCAAATTAAGGGTTTAAGCTGCTCTGAGAAGAAAGGGGATCCACTTCTGTACTCAGGCTAGAAAGGGGATCCACTTCTGTACTCAGGCTAGAAAGGGGATCCACTTCTGTACTCAGGCTAGAAAGGGAATCCACTTCTGTACTCAGGCTAGAAAGGGAATCCACTTCTGTACTCTGGCTAGAAAGGGAATCCACTTCTGTACTCTGGCTAGAAAGGGGATCCACTTCTGTACTCTGGCTAGTAAGGGAATCCACTTCTGTACTCTGGCTAGAAAGGGAATCCACTTCTGTACTCTGGCTAGAAAGGGGATCCACTTCTGTACTCTGGCTAGTAAGGGAATCCACTTCTGTACTCAGGCTAGAAAGGGGATCCACTTCTGTACTCAGGCTAGAAAGGGAATCCACTTCTGTACTCTGGCTAGAAAGGGAATCCACTTCTGTACTCTGGCTAGAAAGGGAATCCACTTCTGTACTCTGGCTAAAAAGGGGATCCATTTCTGTATTTAGGCTAAAATGGAGGTCCATTGCAGATAGAAACCTGATCGACGGCACACAAAGAAAATAAAGGACGTTTGTGGAATAATCATTATTGCTCCCCCAAAGAGAGTTCCACAGAGCATCTAAGTTCGTAGTTACATGGGGGATAAGAAGAGAAGGCCATCTCATGTGTGTGTGCTTGTGTGATAGAACGACGTTACTAATATCTTATCTTTTATTTTAAATGACTAAACTCTAGATTATTATACATTATTTGAAACTAGTGCGTCCGACAATACACGCTTTTATGTGCTTTTCTCAAGTAGAGAGCGAGACAACATGAGAGAGAGAGAGAGAAAGGGAGGGAGAGACAGAAAGAGAGGGAAAGAGAGAGAAAAAGAGAGATAGAAAAAGATATAAAGAAAGAGGAAGAGTGGCAGTGAGAAAGAGAGAAAGAGAAAGACATAGGAGAAGAGAGGTAAATGAGGGTGAGAGAGAGAAAGAGAAAGAGGCTAGGAGAGAGAGACAGAGCAAGGAAGGGAGAGACAGAAAGAGAGGGAAAGAGAGAGACAGAGAAAGATAGAAAGAAAGAGGAAGAGCGGGAGTGAGAAAGAGAGAAAGAGAAAGACAGAGAGAAATAAAAAGAGGTAGGAAAGGAAATAATGAGGGAGAGAGAGAGAGAGAGAAAGAGACAAGGAGAGAGAGAGGGAGGGGAAGAGAGAGAAAGAGGGAGTGAAAAAGAGAATGGTGAAATAAGGAGTGAGAGAGAGAATAAAGATAAAGAAGAGAGGAAGAGAAATGGAGATAGGAAGGAAGGTTGAGAGAGAGAGAGGGAAAGAGAGAGAAAGAGTGAGAAAGAGAGAGAACGAAAGAGAAAGAGATAGATAAAGAGAGAAAGAAAATGAAGGGGAGAGACAGAAAGAGAGGGAGAGAGAGAAAGAAAGAAAGAGAGATAGGAAGGGAGATTAAGAAGAAGTGAGAGAGAGAAAGAGAGGGAGAAAGAGAAAGAAGGAGGGACTAAGAGAGAGAAAGAAAGAGAGAGAAAGAAAGAGAGAGAAAGAAAGAGAGAGAAAGAGAGAGAGAGGAAGCGAGGGAGGGAGAGAGAGGACGCGAGGGTGAGAGAGAAAAAGAGAGAGGGGAAGTGAATAAATGAATGAATGAATAATCTTTATTTTTCAAGGGTAAAGAATTGGGCACGCAGGCCCGTCTTACATTCTGCCCTGATGGAGGAAGAGAGACTGAAAAAGAGAGAAAGAGAGAGAAAGAGAGAAAGAGAAGAGAGGAAAAGAGAGAGAAAATTAGATAAAAAGAAAGAAAGAAAGACAGAAAAAGAGAGGAAGGGAGGGAGAGAGAGAAAGAGGGAGAATGAGGAAAGATGGTAGAGAGAGTGAGGGAAGAGAGAAGGAAAGGAAGGAGACGAAGAGAGTGTGAGAGAGAGAAAGAGAGAGAAGGATTGGAAAGAGAGAGAGAAGGAAAGAGAGTGAGAGAAAGTGAGAGAGAGAGAGAAGGAAAGAGAGATGAAGTGAATGAGAGAGAGATAAAGAGAGAGGAAGGTTTGGAGAGAGAGAAAGAGATGAAGGGAGGGTGAGAGAAAAGGAGAGATAGAGGAGAGAGAAAGGAAGAGAAAGAGAGAGAGAGAAGAGAAGGGAAGGAAAGAGACAAAGCAGAAAGAGAGAAAAAGAGAGAGAAAGGAAGGAAAGAGACAAAGCAGAAAGAGAGAAAAGAGAGAGAAAGGAATGAGAGAGAGAAAGAGGAAGGAAGATAGAAAAAAGAGAAAGAAGAGAAAAGAAAGAAAGACAAAAAGAGAAAATATAGGGAGATTTAGAGAGAAAATGAGAGAGAGAGAGAGAGAAAGAGAAGAGCGAGAAGGAAGAGTGACAGAGAGAGAGAGAAAGAAAGAAGAGGAAGGAGAGAGAAGAGAGAGAGAGAGATATATCAGGAACTTAACATCAGAAACATCGAAAGCCACCTCGGTCCAAGGACGAATCGAATTCGTGGCTCCAATATAGCTTGAAAAATATATGTCGTTCTAAGGTACTCGTTTTCGGCAGTGGATCGAACCTTGTGTCGAGTATAGGTCTTTCTAGGACAAGTGAGGGTCCATTCTTCTTGTAGTAGAGTCCTTAGAGTTAGTGTTCTATTCTTGTTTTGGATAGATCTTTGTTTAGAATGTCAAAAAATTACTGTACTGTTTATTGATATATTATTATTGTACAAGGTATAAAAACGCGGAAGTGAGATTTGAAAGTTAGAACTCTGATGTCGTGTATCTTAAAGTCGATAAATGTATTATTCTTCTTTTTCAGCTTTCCGAGGCATTAAGTCTCATAGCTGCAGATAATTTAGCCTCAATTCTCTCTATTCCTAATCTTATCTCTCGAGCTGGTGACACCAATTTCTTTGACATCTTACACTATATTGTTTCTCAATCTCTGCTTTGGTCTACACCTTGGTCTTGTTTCCATCATATCTTATGTAATCAGGTTGGAAAGGAATCCATCGCTGTACTCAGGCTGGAAAGGAATCTATCGCTGTACTCAGGTTGGAAAGGAATCCATCGCTGTACTCAGGTTGGAAAGGAATCCATCGCTGTATACTCTGGCTGGAAAGGAATCCATCGCTGTACTCAGGCTGGAAAGGAATCTATCGCTATACTGAGGTTGGAAAGGAATCCATCGCTGTACTCAGGTTGGAAAGGAATCCGTCACTGTACTCAGGTTGGAAAGGAATCCATCGCTGTACTCAGGCTGGAAAGGAATCCATCGCTGTACTCAGGCTGGAAAGGAATCTATCGCTATACTGAGGTTGGAAAGGAATCCATCGCTGTACTCAGGTTGGAAAGGAATCCATCGCTGTACTCAGGTTGGAAAGGAATCTATCGCTATACACAGGTTGGAAAGGAATCCATCGCTGTACTCAGGCTGGAAAGGAATCCATCGCTGTACTCAGGTTGGAAAGGAATCCGTCACTGTACTCAGGATGGAAAAGAATCCATCTCTGTACTAAGGTAGAAGTGGACTCCACTTCTGTACTCAGGTTAGAAAAGTGGTCCACTTCTATACTGAGACTAGAAAGAGGATCCACTTCTGTACTTAAGCGTGAAATGGGATCTACTTCTGTACTCTGGCAGAAAAGGGATCCACTTCTGTACTTAGGCTCGAAAGAAATCCATCGCTGTACTCAGATTAGAAGTCTGGTCCACTTCTGTACTTAGGCTAGAAGTGGGGAGGCTTCTTTTCTCAGGCCAGAAAGGATATTCACTTCTGTACTTAGGCTACAATGTGGGTCCAATGCAGTTCTGAAGATAGAAATCTGGCACACGGCACACAAAGAAAAATAAGGACTTTTCTGGAACAATCATTTTTGCTCCCCCTAAGAGAATTGTACAGAGCACCTAAGTTCGTAGTTACATGAGTATAAGAAGAGACGACCATATCATGTGTGTGTGCTTGTGAACGAGGAATTAATATCTTGTTATCTTTTAAGTGACTAAACTCTAGATTATTGTACGTTATTTGAACCCAGTGCGTCCGACAGTACATACTTTTGTGTGCTTTGCTCACCTAGAGAGTGAGAGTAAGAAAGAAAGGTAGGGAGAGAGAGAGGAAGGGAGAGACAGACAGAGATGGTATAGGAGGGAGAGAAAGAGAGAGAAGGAGAGAGACAGAAAAAAGGAAAGAGAGAGTTGGTAAGAAATAAAAAGAGATAGGAAGGGAAATAATGATTGAGAGAGAGAAAGAGAAGAGGGAGAGAGAAAGAGGGAGAGAGGTGAAAGAGAGAGAAAAAGAGAGAGAGAGAAAAAGAGAGAATGGCGAAATGAGGGATTGAGAGAGAGAATAAAGATAAAGAAGAGAGAAAGAGAGAGAGAGAGGAAGGAAGTGTGAGAGAGAGAGAGAGAGGGAAAGTGAGAGAAAGAGTGAGAAGGAGAGCGAACGAAAGAGAAAGAGATAGATAAAGAGAAAAAGGAAGCGAAGGGGAGAGACAGAAAGAGAGGGAGAGAGAGAAAGAAAGACAGAGAGATAGGAAAGGAGATTAAGAAGAAGAGAGAGAGGGAGAAAGAGAAAGAAGTAGGGATGGAGAGAGAAAGAGAGAGAGAGAAAGAAAGAGAGAGGGAGAAAGAGTAAGAGAAAGAAGGAAGGATGGAGAGAGAAAGAGAGAGAGAAAAAGAGAGAAAGAGAGAGAGACAGAAAGAGAGAGAGAAAAAGAGAAAGAAGGAGGGATGGAGAGAGAAAGAGAAGAGAGAGAGTATGCGAAGGAAGGAGAGAGAGGAACCGAGGGAGGGAGAGAGAGAGGAAATGATGGAGGAAGAGAGACTGAAAAAGAGAGAAAGAGAGAGAGAGAGAGAAAGAGAAGTGAGGAAAAGAGAGAAACAGAGAGAAATAGAGAAAATTAGATAAATAGAAAGAAAGAAAGATAGAAAAAGAGAGGAAGGGAGGGAGAGAGAGGGAGAATGAGGAAAGATGGTAGAGAGAGTGAGGGAAAGAGAGAAAGGAAATGAAGGAGAGGAAGAGAGTGTGAGAGAGAGAAAGAGAGAGAAAGGATTGGAAAGAGAGAAAGAGAGTGAGAGAAAGTGAGAGAGAAGGAAAGAGAGAGATGAAGTGAGGGAGAGAGAGATAAAAAGAGATGAAGGTTTGGAGAGAGAGAGAAAGAGAGAAAGGGAGGTTGAGAGAAAGGGAGAGACAGAGGAAGAGAGAGAAAGGAAGAGAGAGAGAGAGAAAGGGAAGGAAAGAGACAAAGTAGAAAGAGAGAAAAAGAAAGAGTAAGTAAGGGTGAGAGAGAGAAAGAGGAAGATAGATAAAGAAAGGGAAAGAGAGAGAAAAAAGAGAGAAAGACAAAAAGAGAGAAATATATAGGGAGATAGAGAGAGAAAGTGAAAGAGAGAGAAAGACAGAAAGAGGAAGGAAGAGTGAGGGAGAGGGAGAGAAAGAAAGAGGAAGGGAGAGAGAGAAAGAGAGAGAGAGAGATATCAGGAACTTAACATCAGAAACATCGAAAGCCACCTCGGTCCAAGGACGAATCGAATTCGTGGCTCCAATATAGCTTGAAAAATATATGTCGTTCTTAGGTACTCGTTTTCGGCAGTGGATCGAACCTTGTGTCGAGTATAGGTCTTTCTAGGACAAGTGAGGGTCCATTCTTCTTGTAGTAGAGTCCTTAGAGTTAGTGTTCTCTTCTTATCTTGGATAGATCTTTGTTTGAGATATCAAAAAGTACTGTATTTTGTATTGACACGTTATTACTGTACAAGCTAGGACTCAGCTTATATGTACTGTTTATTGACACATTATTGTACAAGCTAGGACTCAGCTTTTATGTACTGTTTATTGACACATTATTGTACACGCTAGGTCTCGGCTTATATGTACTGTTTATTGACACATTATTGTACACGCTAGGTCTCAGCTTATATGTACTGTTTATTGACACATTATTGTACACGCTAGGTCTCGGCTTATATGTACTGTTTATTGACACATTATTGTACACGCTAGGTCTCGGCTTATATGTACTGTTTATTGACACATTATTGTACACGCTAGGTCTCAGCTTATATGTACTGTTTATTGACACATTATTGTACAAGCTAGGTCTCGGCTTATATGTACTGTTTATTGACACATTATTGTACACGCTAGGTCTCGGCTTATATGTACTGTTTATTGACACATTATTGTACAAGCTAGGACTTAGCTTATATGTACTGTTTATTGACACATTATTGTACACGCTATAAAAACGTGGAGGTCAGATGTGAAAGTAAGAAATCTTTTGTTGTGTATCGTACAGTTTAAACTCGATAAATGTATTATTCTTCTTTTTCAGCTTTCCAAGCCTTAAGGCTCGTTGCTGCAGATAAAATTCGCTTCCATTCCTCTCTATTCCTAATCTTCTCTCTCCAGTTGGTGACACCAATTTCTTTTATGTCCTACTCTATGTTGTCTATCTTCCTCTATTCTCTATAAATGCCGTGGCCATCTCAGTCTGTTGTTTTTCATAATGGCTGTTATAAACGGGGAGTTGAACAATGTCTAGATTGTATCACGAGGACTTTAATTATGGATATTGGGAGATAAACTTGACGATTATATGAGACCGCTATTTGCGGTTGCTAGTATTAAGACAATTTGTAGCGATTGAAAGCTCGTTTGGTTATGATTCAAAAAGATCAATATATGGAAAGGCAAATCAGATATCAGAACGAGGCATTTGACCTGTTCTGTGGTTGCTTTTCGACGAAGAAAGTTCTAAAACGAAAAATACTGGTATATACAAAGAAATGTAAAGACACATAAATGGATTAGAGGCGTTGTAAAGAATGATATAGCTGGCCTGTGTATGAGCAAACTTTAGATACCATCGGGCTGGAGACTGTGAGTAGAGATTCTCAGAGGTATTTTGTAAGGTGATGCAAAACAATGTCAGGGCTCCTACCTTATTTACTGGCCATTCTGTTTTCATCCACTGGGGGTTCCTCTTAGTCTTGTCGTGTCTTGGTTCTATCAACTTGGAAATAGTGCTCTTTGTAGCCGATGCTGTGAAGGTGGTGGGGCATTTCATCATGTCTGCTTGGGAATGGGTCATGGCAGCTAATTTTTCAGTCCTTGAATGGAAATAAAAAGCTGAGGGTGTGCAATACTTCTTTAGCAGACTCCACCACCGTGGGAACCGTGGTGATCCCTGCCCTACCGGCCAGGCTAGGTCTATTACTGTGGGATACCAACCGAGAGGTGGGTCAGAGTTTTTGTAAACTATGTTTCCCTAACTCTGACGTCAGCATGTCAGCTATGTTTCCCTAACTCTGACGTCAGCATGCCAGCTATGTTTCCCTAACTCTGACGTCAGCATGCCAGCTATGTTTCCCTAACTCTGACGTCAGCATGTCAGCTATGTTTCCCTAACTCTGACGTCAGCATGTCAGCTATGTTTCCCTAACTCTGACGTCAGCATGTCAGCTATGTTTCCCTAACTCTGACGTCAGCATGTCAGCTATGTTTCCCTAACTCTGACGTCAGCATGTCAGCTATGTTTCCCTAACTCTGACGTCAGCATGTCAGCTATGTTTCGCTAACTCTGATGCTAGCATGTCAACTATGTTTCGCTAACTCTGACGCTAGCATGTCAACTATGTTTCGCTAACTCTGATGTTAGCATGTCAACTATGTTTCGCTAACTCTGACTCTAACATGTCAGCTATGGTTCTACAACTCTGACGCTAGCATATCAGCTATGGTTGGAAAACTCTGACGCTAGCATGTCAGCTATGGTTCTACAACTCTGACGCCAGCATGTCAGCTATAGTTCGCCAACTCTGACGCCAGCATGTCAGCTATGAGTCGCTGATTCCCCCAAAACGACAGCGTCTTCGACTCAGGTTTCCATTACAAAGAAATAAGCTTTCTGGACTTGGGTGCTACGCGCCTGCTATACCCCTTGTCACTGCGTCCTATCACGGGTCCCTATCACTGGACCCTATCACTTGGCCCTATTACTGGATCCTATCATTGTGCCCTGTCACTGGGCCCTGTCATTTACAGAGTTTGAACATTGTTGGAATAATCAACTTTTCAACGTTTCATAATTTTTAGAATAATCAAATTTCAGCGTTTCAGCACTGTTGGAATAACAACTTTCAGAGTTTAAACATAGCTGAGATTATCCACTTTTGCAATTTCAATACTGTTAGAATAATCAACTTTCAGAGTTTCAACAATGTTTTCATAATCAAATTCCACAATTTCGCCATTGTTGGAATAATCAACGTTCATAGTTTCAATATTGTTGAAATAATCACCTTTCGGATTTTCAACATCTGTTGAAAGAATCAACTCCCAGGCACTTCTGTCATGGAGAACACCAAGGAAAACCAGATATTTCTGTCCGTGCATTTCGTTTCTGTTCTTGGGATGAACGAGCTCGGAAACTTCTGGAACAGCGCCTTATTTTCTAGGCTGGTCTTCTCCACTCTGCTGGAATTAGCAAAGAAAAAACAGCTTTCTTTGATTTAGTTTACATTTCCACCTATTTGCTGCTTCTTTCTATCTCTGCTATTGATGCCCTGCTTTCTTGTCGTAGCCTCACTCACTTTGCTGTCTTTTCTCATTCTTGTGCGGGCTTTGATTTACCACCTTTTTTACACTTTGTCTCTAGCCGCCTAAGGGTTTTGACAGTTTCTTTGTCAGGGCATCGTAAGCTAGCAGTGACGAGATCCTTTCAGAGAGATCCTTGTCTAGGGATCTTAAAGTGGCAGTGATGAGATCTTTTCAGTGATCTCTATTCATTCTGAACCTTCCACCTTTCCACATACTGTTTTCTCATTTTTGTTATCTATGCCCTCCGGCCGGTTTTGGCGTAGGCCATAGACATCTGTTGGGAGTAAGCTGCGACCATCTGGGGCATGATGCCGTGCTGGTTACCATCTGGTACTCTCTGTCATCGTCTCTTTATCTCATTTCTCAGCCAATATCTGCGTCCACTTTGTTCTTACCTATATCTATTTACTCGTCTTTTTAACAAGAAGGTTACAAAAAAAGCTAAGTGGTGAATTCTTTTGTCATCTATTTTTTTCATGTTTTTATTTATGTTGTTTATTTTATGTAATCCTCGAAAAAGGATTTTGCCGAAATATTGGATTGTTGTGCGTTCTTCTTTTATACGTGTTCGTCTTACTTTCTTCCACTCTCGTTCTTGCCCACTTTCCTCACTCTTTCTATCTTTGTGTGTACAACTTGCACTTCTGTCTATCTTTATCAGCAGATTTTGAAAGTAAGCCGACTGACTGCGCTGTTGTCGTGACTAGTGAATCATAGACGCTCGTTATCCCGTCCCATTTCTCCTTTAGTTCTACCAGTAACAGGCTCAGCAAGCTCAGAGGCCATAGGGATCTGGTGTCCATGGCTGTGGAATCTGCCCAGAAGCATTGCGCCTTTTGCTGCTGCTCATCTCCGCTGACGGCTCCACAGGCAGTCGTAACCCACTCTCCATCCGACACGATGCTGGTGGTTTTAAAACCCTCACCACATGGGCTACGAAGACCATCCAGGTCAGAAAGCACAGAAGAACAAGAAACAGATTCCATCAATGTCACGTCAATCATTGACTGAAAAAAATGTAACACCCTTTTCACATTTCCTCCAAGTGGAGGAGGGATAGATTCGCTGACTCGGATACTTGAACCATCATTCTAGATCAAATATCATTGCTCTGTATGACTAATCGATTATCAATGAGACCAAATTAGTTTCAGTCACCAGACAAATTGATTATTATTGTGACTGAAATAGTTTAAACCGCCAGACAAATCGATTATCAATTCGACCAAACTAGTTAAATCACCAGAAAAATCGATTACCATTTCGACAGATTGTGTTTAAACCACTAGACTATTCCATTAACATTGCGACCGAGTTTGTTCAAACCATCAGACCAGTCTATTACCACTGCGAACAATCTCGTTTAAACAACTAAATTATTATTGAGATCAAATCACCAGAATTAAGATCAAATCATCCAGCCCAAAGTACGGGTTTTTCCATTTCTATTTCTATGAAGATAGAAGTTATAAATATCCGACCACTTTGCACTGTCTATGATTACAGAACGGAAAATTATGAATATAATTATGGATATATTTTTGTTATAAGAATTAATATTAAACAAGAAGATACAAAAGTTAGATAGGAAACTTAGAGAACAAAAACCAGTTCCCACGACACTAGTTGAAAGACCAAGACGACTGGACGCTGACACGGTTAAATAGAAAAAAAACCAAGACTAGACGAATAGAAAAGGCAGACACAATGACGCCGAGATAGAGACATGCAGAAGAAAGACGCTCGTAAGTAAAATAGGCCGACATGACCATCCGGCAAGTGAAGTAACAAGAAACTCTAAGAATTAAAAGACAGACAGTTAATTATTCGACAGACTCCAAATGCTCGAGGTGTGAAAAATGGACAGGGACGCTAGAAAAAAATTAAGAAAAGCCAAAAGTCTTTGTTGGCGACGGATAGTCTGCGAACTGGACACGACAAATAAAGAAACTGACTAGTAATCAGACAAAATGTATGAATTAGGTAAAAAGGATGAACAGCTTTATTACTTATACTTATACACTAATTATTGTGTGTTACAAGTAATCAGACAAGTGCAGGTAGATAGAGCCACAGGCAAGCGGCTGGACATTAAACAACACTAACATGACAGGTTATGACTGAAGAACCAATAGGGACACATACAGAAACTAGTGGATATCTAGGGGCGGAGCAGAAATACCGATTGGTTAGTTCATCAAACTAGATTTCAATATAAAAAGAGGGGCAGAGGAGAGAGATGAGGCACAGTAAGAGGAAGCAGGGGATGCAAAGACGCAGAGGAGGTGCAGGAGAGGAAAGATGCGCAGAGAAGTCCGCACAAGGAGTCGCGGGCAGAACTAAAACTCCGACACCAAAGTATGAAGATAACCAGATACTAGGCGACGAAGATACTCCGACACCAAAGTATGAAGATAACCAGATACTAGACGACGAAGATACTCCGACACCAAAGTACGAAGATAACCATATACTAGGCGATGAAGATACTCCGACACCAAAGTATGAAGATAACCAGATACTAGACGATGAAGATACTCCGACGCTATGATACTCGGACACTGAGACAGAGACTCAGATAAGTAGACCGAGACCAAGAGAGCCGTGCTGATAGAAACAAACAACTACACATAGATATAGTAGGAGAAATAGAAGAAGTGCACGATGCCAAATAGCATCGGACAGTCATGTTGATGTGATGAAACTACCAGGTAGTTTGATATACACGTTCTTAGGAGAACTAGTTAATAGATATCGATAGTGTGAGTAGAAAACTGCAAGATCTGGACTTATAATTCGTCGATAGATCATGAAAGAGAAGATACCTAGAATTTAACAAGTTCCGGGTAAACCAGAATAATCTTCCTAGTACGACTGAGTTTGGTGGTGTTTCATGAGAGAAACTATTTACTTATGCTCGTGTAATCCAGGTTTATATGCTTACTAACTGATTATCCGGCATTGGCCGGGTATTTATTTATTCCAGTCAACAAATTTCTATTCATTTCCACAGCATTCTAGAAGGTTCTACAATGTTCTATTCATTTAGACAACCTTCTAGAAGGTTCTACAGAGTCTAGACGGTTCAACAGAGTTCTATTCCTTCTATTCGACTAAACGTGGGCTTCAGTTTCATCAGGACTCTCACCAATCAGCTTAGCGACCCCGAACACTATAGAGTCGACACTAATCTCGGTCAATTTGGACATTTTATTTTCCTCTGCTTCTCACCCCATCACAACCCATGCCGACGGGGCTGAACTTTCGAGTGCCGCTATTCATCTCCGTGACCTCGAAAACTATGTATTCGACACTAATATCGGCCGTTTTCTATTATTTGTACATGTCACCACATCCCAACCCCACCCCTAGGCCTATGTTAGTGTATGTGAAATGACAGGTGCAGCATAACGTAAGATCTTATTACTAATATCATCAAGCCCAGCTGTATTGTTGTTTTTTAAGATTAAGAGATAACTGTGAACTTCACTGATTGTTAAAAATGGAATGTGTAACTGTTTAAAATCAGTACATCTGCTGTCCAGGAATGTTTGTAGTTCATGTAAGTCGCATACAGGAGCTGATATTGATGATTTAAGAACGTAGATTTCTTATCTGAAATGTGTACTGATATGTGCGCTAGTGTATGCACGATTGATGGCTTGAGAATCAAATTCTTTTCTTTTATTTGATAGGGTATTTATGGCTTTCCAAATTGATTTACTGTCTGATTTATTCTGTATTAGATTCCTGAAGTAATTTTTTTTCTCTTGTCTTATTAAGTATTGAACTTTGTTTCTGAGTGAACGGTAGGTCATAAAGTCCTTGATTTTGTGCGCCCGATCACGTTCTCTCATGAATTGTAGTATTTCAGGTGTTATCCAAGGTGACTTCGTCTGGTGTTTTACTCTCATCTCTTTCATGGGGACATGTTTGTCTAATATATCTCTGAAGATCCTTAGCCAATATTCTATTGCCTCATCAGAGTCAGTTAGTTGGTACACGTGTGTAAGTGAAGATTCTTGCAAATCATTAAGGAATAATTCTAGGTTAGAGAAAGAGAGAAAGATAGAAAAAAGAAAGAGAAAGAGAGAGAGATAAAGGGAGGAAGAGAGAGAAAGAGAGGGAAAGAGAGAGAGAAAGAGAGGGAGACAGAGCAAGGGAGGGAGAGACAGAAAGAGAGGGAAAGAGAGAGAAAAAGAGAGACAGAGAAAGATAGAAAGAAAGAGGAAGAGCGGGAGTGAGAAAGAGAGAAAGAGAAAGACAGAGAGAGAGAGTAGATGAGGGTGAGGGAGAGAAAGAGAAAGAGGCTAAGAGAGAGAGAGAGACAGAGCAAGGGAGGGAGAGACAGAAAGAGAGGGAAAGAGAGAGATAGAGAAAGATATAAAGAAAGAGGAAGAGCGGGAGTGAGAAAGAAAGAAAGAGAAAGAAAGAGAGAGAGGAAATGAGGGTGAGAGAGAAAAAGAGAAAGATGCTAGGAGAAAGAGAGAGAGAGAGAGAGAGACAGACAGACAGACAGACAGAAGAAGGAGATCATAAATTAACATCAGAAACATCGAAGGCCAACTCGGTCCAAGGACGAATCGAATTCGTGGCTCCGATATACCTCGAAAAATCTATGTCGTTCTTTGGTACTCGTTTTCGGCAGTGGACCGAACCATGTGTCGAGTATAGGTCTTTCTAGGACAAGTGAGGGTCCATTCTTCTTGCAATAGAGTCCATAGAGTTAGTGTTGCATTCTTGTTTTCGATAGATCTTTATTTGGAATTTCACAAAGGTAACATTTATTAACCCATTATTATTGTACAAGGTATAAAAACGCGGAAGTGAGATTTGAAAGTTAGAACTCTGATGTCGTGTATCTTAAAGTAGATAAATGTATTATTCTTCTTTTTCAGCTTTCCGAGGCATTAAGGCTCATTGCTGCAGATAATTTTAGCCTCAATTCTCTCTATTCCTAATCGTCTCTTTCGAATTGGTGACACCCATTTCTTTGATAACCTACTCTATGTTGTTTCTCAATCTCTGCTTTGTTCTACACCTTGGTCTTGTTTCCATCATATCTTGTGTAATCAGGTTGGAAAGGAATCCATCGCTGTTCTAAACTTGGAAAGGAATTCATCACTGTACTCAGGTTGGAAAGGAATCCATCGCTATACTCAGGCTGGAAAGGAATCCATCGCTGTAATCAGGCTAGACTCAGGCTACAAAAGGGATCCACTTCTGTACTGAGGCTAGAAAGAAGATCCACTTTTGTACTTAAGCTTGAAATGGGATCCATTTTGTACTCAGGATAGAAAAGGGATCCACTTAAGCGTGAAGTGGGATCTACTTTTGCACTCAGGCTAGAAAGGGGATCCACTTCTGTACTTAGGCTCGAAAGAAATCCATCGCTGTACTCAGATTAGAAGTCTGATCCATTTCTGTACTCAGGCTAGAAGTGGGGAGGCCTCTTTTCTCAGGCCAGAAAGGATATCCACTTCTGTACTCAGGCTAGAAATTGGATCCACTTCTGTACTTAGGCTACAATGGGGGTCCAATGCAGTTCTGAAGATATAAATCTGGCACACGGCACACAAAGAAAAATAAGGACTTTTCTGGAACAATCATTTTTGCTCCCCCTAAGAGAGTTGCACAGAGCACCTAAGTTCGTAGTTACATGAGTATAAGAAGAGATGACCATCTCATGTGTGTGTGCTTGTGAACGAGGAATTAATATCTTGTTATCTTTTAAGTGAATAAACTGTAGATTATTGTACGTTATTTGAACCCAGTGCGTCCGATAGTACATACTTTTGTGTGCTTTGCTCACCTAGAGAGAGAGAGAAAGAGTAAGAAAGAAAGGTAGGGAGAGAGAGAGGAAGGGAGAGAGAAAAGAAGGGAGAGAGAGACAAAGATGGTATATTAGGGAGAGAAAGAGAAAGAAGGAGAGAGAGAAAAAGGGAAAGAGAGAGTTGGCAAGAAATAAAAAGAAATAGAAAGGAAAGAATGAGAAAGAGAGAGAGAGAGAGAAAGAGACAAGAGAGAGAGGGAGGGAGGGGAAAGAGAGACAAAGAGGAGGAGAAAAAGAGAGAATGGCGAAATAACTGAGTGAGAGAGAGAATAAAGATAAAAGAGAGAGGAGAGAGAATGGAGATAGGAAGGAAGGATGAGAGAGAGAGAGAGCGAGAGAGGGAAAGAGAGAGAAAGAGTGAGAAAGAGAGAGAATGAGAAAGAGAGAGAGAGAGAGAGAAAGGGAAGGAAAGAGAAAAAGTAGAAAGAGAGAAAAAGAGAGAGAAAGGAAGAGTGAGAGAGAGAAAGAGGAAGGAAGATAGAAAAAGAGAGGAAAAGAGAGAGAAAAAGAGAGAAAGACGAAAAGAGAGAAAGATATAGGGAGATAGAGAGAGAAAGACAGAGAGAGGAAGGAAGAGTGAGAGAGAGAGAGGGAGAGAGAAAGAAAGAGGAAGGGAGAGAGAAAAAGAGAGAAAGAGAGAGAGAGAGAGATATATATCAGGAACTTAACATCAGAAACATCGAAAGCCACCTCGGTCCAAGGACGAATCGAATTCGTTGCTCCAATATACCTTGAAAAATCTATGTCGTTCTAAGGTACTCGTTTTCGGCAGTGGATCGAACTTTGTGTCGAGTATAAGTCTTTCTAGGACAAGTGAGGGTCCATTCTTCTTGTAGTAGAGTCCTTAGAGTTAGTGTTCTATTCTTGTTTTGGATAGATCTTTGTTTAGAATGTCAAAAAATTACTGTACTGTTTATTGATATATTATTATTGTACAAGGTATAAAAACGCGGAAGTGAGATTTGAAAGTTAGAACTCTGATGTCGTGTATCTTAAAGTCGATAAATGTATTATTCTTCTTTTTCAGCTTTCCGAGGCATTAAGGCTCATAGCTGCAGATAATTTAGCCTCAATTCTCTCTATTCCTAATCTTATCTCTCGAACTGGTGACACCAATTTCTTTGACATCTTACACTATGTTGTTTCTCAATCTCTGCTTTGGTCTACACCTTGGTCTTGTTTCCATCATATCTTATGTAATCAGATTGGAAAGGAATCTATCACTGTACTCAGATCGGAAAGGAATCCATCGCTGTAGACAAGTTGAAAAAGAATCCATTACTATACTAGGGTTGGAAAGGAATCCATCGCTGTACTCAGGCTGGAAAGGAATCCATCTCTGTACTCAGGTTGGAAAGGAATCCATCTCTGTACACAGGTTGGAAAGGAATCCATCTCTGTACTCAGGTTGGAAAGGAATCCATCTCTGTACTCAGGTTGGAAAGGAATCCATCTCTGTACTTAGGTTGGAAAGGAATCCATCTCTGTACTCAGGTTGGAAAGGAATCCATCTCTGTACTCAGGTTGGAAAGGAATCCATCTCTGTACTCAGGTTGGAAAGGAATCCATCTCTGTACTCAGGTTGGAAAGGAATCCATCTCTGTACTCAGGTTGGAAAGGAATCCATCTCTGTACTCAGTTGGAAAGGAATCCATCTCTGTACTCAGGTTGGAAAGGAATCCATCTCTGTACTCAGGTTGGAAAGGAATCCATCTCTGTACTCAGGTTGGAAAGGAATCCATCTCTGTACTCATGTTGGAAAGGAATCCATCTCTGTACTCAGGTTGGAAAGGAATCCATCTCTGTACTCAGGTTGGAAAGGAATCCATCTCTGTACTCAGATTGGAAAGGAATCCATCTCTGTACTCAGGCTAGAAGTGGGCTCCACTTCTGTACTCAGGTTAGAAAAGTGATCCACTTCTATACTGAGACTAGAAAGAGGATCCACTTCTGTACTTAAGCGTGAAATGGGATCTACTTCTGTACTCTGGCAGAACGGGGATCCACTTCTGTACTTAGGCTCGAAAGAAATCCATCGCTGTACTCAGATTAGAAGTCTGGTCCACTTCTGTACTTAGGCTAGAAGTGAGGAGGCTTCTTTTCTCAGGCCAGAAAGGATATTCACTTCTGTACTTAGGCTACAATGGGGGTCCAATGCAGTTCTGAAGATATAAATCTGGCACACGGCACACAAAGAAAAATAAGGACTTTTCTGGAACAATCATTTTTGCTCCCCCTAAGAGAATTGTACAGAGCACCTAAGTTCGTAGTTACATGAGTATAAGAAGAGACGACCATATCATGTGTGTGTGCTTGTGAACGAGGAATTAATATCTTGTTATCTTTTAAGTGACTAAACTCTAGATTATTGTACGTTATTTGAATCCAGTGCGCCCGACAGTACATACTTTTGTGTGCTTTGCTCACCTAAAGAGTGAGAGTAAGAAAGAAAGGTAGGGAGAGAGAGAGGAAGGGAGAGAGAGAGGAAGGGAGAGAGAGACAAAGATGGTATAGGAGGGAGAGAAAGAGAGAGAAGGAGAGAGAGAAAAAGGGAAAGAAAGAGTTGGCAAGAAATAAAAAGAGATAGAAAGGAAAGAATGAGAAAGAGAGAGAGAGAGAGAAAGAGACAAGAGAGAGAGGGAGGGAGGGGAAAGAGAGAGAAAGAGGAGGAGAAAAAGAGAGAATGGCGAAATGACCGAATGAGAGAGAGAATAAATATAAAGAAGAGAGGAGAGAGAAATGGAGATAGGAAGGAAGGGTGAGAGAGAGAGAGAGGGAAAGAGAGAGAAAGAGTGAGAAAGAGAGAGAATGAAAAAGAAAGAGATAGATAAAAAGAGAAAGGAAGCGAAGGAGAAAGACAGAGAGAGAGAGGGAGAGAGAGAAAGAAAGACAGAGAGATAGGAAGGGAGATTAAGAAGAAGTGAGAGAGAGAAAGAGGGAGAAAGAGAAAGAGAAGGAAGAAGAGACGGAGAGAGAGAAAGAAAGAGAGAGAAAGAAAGAGAGAGAGAAAGAAAAAGAGAGAGAAGAGAGAGAGGAAGCGAGGGAGGGAGAGAGAGGACGCGAGGGAGAGAGAGAAAGAGAGAGAGGGGAAGTGATGGAGGAAGAGAAAGAGAGAAAGAGAGAGAGAGAAAGAGAAGAGAGGAAAAAGAGGGAAAGAAAATTAGATAAAAAGAGAGAAAGAAAGACAGAAAAAGAGAGGAAGGGAGGGAGAGAGAAAGGTAGAATGAGGAAAGATGGTAGAGGGAGTGAGGGAAAGAGAGAAAGTAAAGGAAGAGAGTGTGTGAGAGAGAAAGAGAGATGGCAGGGAGAGAGAGGGAAAGAGTGAGAGAAAGTGAGAGAGAGAAGGAAAGAGAGATGAAGTGAAGGAGAGAGGAATAAAGAGAGAGGACGGTTTGGAGAGAGAGAAAGAGAGGAAGGCAGGGTGAGAGAAGGAGAGAGAGAAAGAAAGACAGAGAGATAGGAGAGATTAAGAAGAAGTGAGAGAGAGAAAGAGGGAGAAAGAGAAAGAGAAAGAAGAAGAGACGGAGAGAGAGAAAGAAAGAGAGAGAAAGAAAGAGAGAGAGAGAAAGAAAGAGAGAAGAGAGAGAGGAAGCGAGGGAGGGAGAGAGAGGACGCGAGGGAGAGAGAGAAAGAGAGAGAGGGGAAGTGATGGAGGAAGAGAAAGAGAGAAAGAGAGAGAGAGAAAGAGAAGAGAGGAAAAAGAGGGAAAGAAAATTAGATAAAAAGAGAGAAAGAAAGACAGAAAAAGAGAGGAAGGGAGGGAGAGAGAGAAGAGGTAGAATGAGGAAAGATGGTAGAGGGAGTGAGGGAAAGAGAGAAAGTAAAGGAAGAGAGTGTGTGAGAGAGAAAGAGAGAGATGGCAGGGAGAGAGAGAGGGAAAGAGAGTGAGAGAAAGTGAGAGAGAGAAGGAAAGAGAGATGAAGTGAAGGAGAGAGGAATAAAGAGAGAGGACGGTTTGGAGAGAGAGAAAGAGAGGAAGGCAGGGTGAGAGAAAGGGAGAGATAGAGGAAGAGAGAGAAAGGAAGAGAGAGAGAGAAAGGGAAGGAAAGAGAAAAAGTAGAAAGAGAGAAAAAGAGAGAGAAAGGAAGGGTGAGAGAGAGAAAGAGGAAGGAAGATAGAAAAAGAGAGGAAAAGAGAGAGAAAAAGAGAGAAAGACAAAAAGAGAGAAAGATATAGGGAGATAGAGAGAGAACGACAGAGAGAGGAAGGAAGAGTGTGAGAGAGAGAGAGAGAGAGAGGGAGAAAGAAAGAGAAGAAGAAGAGACGGAGAGAGAGAAAGAAGAGAGAGAAAGGAAGAGAGAGAGAGAAAGGGAAGGAAAGAGAAAAAGTAAAAGAGAGAAAAGAGAGAGAAGGAAGGGTGAGAGAGAGAAAGAGGAAGGAGAGAGAGAAAAGAGAGAAAAGAGAGAGAAAAAGAGAGAGAGAAAGAAAAAGAAGAGAGGAGAAGCGAGGGAGGGAGAGAGGACGCGAGGGAGAGAGAGAGAGAGAGGGGAAGTGATGGAGGAAGAGAAAGAGAGAAAGAGGAGAGAGAAAGAGAGAGAGGAAAAAGAGGGAAGAAAATTAGATAAAAAGAGAAAGAAACAGAAAAAGAGAGGAGGGGAGAGAGAGAAGAGGTAGAATGAGGAAATGGTAGAGGGAGTGAGGGAAAGAGAGAAAGTAAAGGAAGAGAGTGTGTGAGAGAGAAGAGAGAGATGGCAGGGAGAGAGAGGGAAAGAGTGAGAGAAGTGAGAGAGAGAAGAAAGGAATGAAGTGAAGGAGAGAGGAATAAAGAGAGAGGACGGTTTGGAGAAGAGAAAGAGAAGGAAGGCAGGGTGAGAGAAGGGAAGATAGAGAGAAGAGAAAGGAAGAGAGAGAGAGAAGGAAGGAAAGAGAAAAAGTAGAAAGAGAGAAAGAGAGAGAAAGGAAGGGTGAGAGAGAGAAAGAGGAAGGAAGATAGAAAAAGAGAGGAAAAGAGAGAAAAAGAGAGAAAGACAAAAAGAGAGAAATAGGAGATAGAGAGAACGACAGAGAGAGAAGGAAGAGTGTGAGAGAGAGAGAGAGAGAGAGGAGAAGAAAGAAAGAGGAAGGGAGAGAGAAAAAGAGAGAAAGAGAGAGATATCAGGAACATAACATCAGAAACATCGAAAGCCACCTCGGTCCAAGGACGAATCGAATTCGTTGCTCCAATTTACCTTGAAAAATCTATGTCGTTCTAAGGTACTCGTTTTCGGCAGTGGATCGAACTTTGTGTCGAGTATAAGTCTTTCTAGGACAAGTGAGGGTCCATTCTTCTTGTAGTAGAGTCCTTAGAGTTAGTGTTCTATTCTTGTTTTGGATAGATCTTTGTTTAGAATGTCAAAAAATTACTGTACTGTTTATTGATATATTATTATTGTACAAGGTATAAAAACGCGGAAGTGAGATTTGGAAGTTAGAACTCTGATGTCGTGTATCTTAAAGTCGATAAATGTATTATTCTTCTTTTTCAGCTTTCCGAGGCATTAAGGCTCATAGCTGCAGATAATTTAGCCTCAATTCTCTCTATTCCTAATCTTATCTCTCGAACTGGTGACATCAATTTCTTTGACATATTACACTATGTTGTTTCTCAATCTCTGCTTTGGTCTACACCTTGGTCTTGTTTCCATCATATCTTATGTAATCAGGTTGGAAAGGAATCCATCGCTGTACTCAGATTGGAAAGGAAAATATCGCTGTACTCAGGCTGGAAAGGAATCCATCGCTGTACTCAGGCTGGAAAGGAATCCATCGCTGTACTCAGGTTGGAAAGGAATCCGTCACTGTACTCAGGTTGGAAAGGAATCCATCTCTGTACTCAGGTTGGAAAGGAATCCGTCACTGTACTCAGGTTGGAAAGGAATCCATCTCTGTACTCAGGTTGGAAAGGAATCTATCTCTGTACTCAGGTTGGAAAGGAATCCATCTCTGTACTCAGGTTGGAAAGGAATCCATCTCGGTACTCAGGCTAGAAGTGGGCTCCACTTCTGTACTCAGGTTAGAAAAGTGGTCCACTTCTATACTGAGACTAGAAAGAGGATCCACTTCTGTACTTAAGCGTGAAATGGGATCCACTTCTGTACTTAGGCTCGAAAGAAATCCATCGCTGTACTCAGATTAGAAGTCTGGTCCACTTCTGTACTTAGGCTAGAAATGGAGAGGCTTCTTTTCTCAGGCCAGAAAGGATATCCACTTCTGTACTCAGGCTAGAAAGGGGATCCACTTCTGTACTTAGGCTACAATTGGGGTCCAATGCAGTTCTGAAGATATAAATCTGGCACACGGCACACAAAGAAAAATAAGGACTTTTCTGGAACAATCATTTTTGCTCCCCCTAAGAGAATTGTACAGAGCACCTAAGTTCGTAGTTACATGAGTATAAGAAGAGACGACCATATCATGTGTGTGTGCTTGTGAACGAGGAATTAATATCTTGTTATCTTTTAAGTGACTAAACTCTAGATTATTGTACGTTATTTGAACCCAGGGCGTCCGACAGTACATACTTTTGTGTGCTTTGCTCACCTAGAGAGAGAGAGAAAGAGTAAGAAAGAAAGGTAGGGAGAGAGAGAGGAAGGGAGAGAGAGACAGAGACGATATAGGAGGGAGAGAAAGAGAGAGAATGAGAGAGAGAGAAAAAAGGAAAGAGAGAGTTGGTAAGAAATAAAAAGAGATAGGAAGGGAAATAATGAGGGAGAGAGAGAAAGAGAAGAGGGAGAGAGAAAGAGAGAGAGAGGGAGGGAGGTGAAAGAGAGAGAAAAAGAGAGACAGAGAGAGAGAGAGTGGCGAAATGAAGGATTGAGAGAGAGAATAAAGATAAAGAAGAGAGAAAGAAAGAGAGAGAGAGAGAGGAAGGAAGTGTGAGAGAGAGAGGGAAAGAGAGAAAAAGAGTGAGAAAGAGAGCGAACGAAAGAGAAAGAGATAGATAAAGAGAGAAAGGAAGCGAAGGGGAGAGACAGAAAGAGAGAGAGAGAGAAAGGAAGACAGAGAGATAGGAAAGGAGATTAAAAGAAGTGAGAGGGAGAAAGAGAAAGAAGTAGGATGGAGAGAGAAAGAGTAAGAGAAAGAAAGAGAGAGGGAGAAAGAGTAAGAGAAAGAAGGAAGGATGGATAGAGAATGAGAGAGAGAAAAAGAGAGAAAAAGAGAGAAAAAGAGAGAAAGAAAGAGAGAGAGAAAAATAGAAAGAAGGAGGGATGGAGAGAGAAAGAGAAGAGAGAGGGTATGCGAGGAAGGGAGAGAGAGGAACCGAGGGAGAGAGAGAGAGAGGAAATGATGGAGGAAGAGAGACTGAAAAAGAGAGAAAGAGAGAGAGAGAAAGAGAAGAGAGGAAAAGAGGGAAAGAGAGAGAAATAGAGAAAATTAGATAAAAAGAAAGAAAGAAAGATAGAAAAAGAGAGGAAAGGAGGGAGAGAGAGGGAGAATGAGGAAAGATGGTAGAGAGAGTGAGGGAAAGAGAGAAAGGAAATGAAGGAGAGGAAGAGAGTGTGAGAGAGAGAAAGAGAGAGAGGATTGGAAAGAGAGAGAGAAGGAAAGAGAGTGAGAGAAAGTGAAAGAGAAGGAAAGAGAGAGATGAAGTGAGGGAGAGAGAGATAAAAAGAGATGAAGGTTTGGAGAGAGAGAAAGAGAGAAAGGGAGGTTGAGAGAAAGGGAGAGATAGAGGAAGAGAGAGAAAGGAAGAGAGAGAGAGAAAGGGAAGGAAAGAGACAAAGTAGAAAGAGAGAAAAAGAAAGAGTAAGTAAGGGTTAGAGAGAGAAAGAGGAAGATAGATAAAGAAAGGGAAAGAGAGAAAAAAAGAGAGAAAGACAAAAAGAGAGAGAGAAAGAGGAAGATAGATAAAGAAAGGGAAAGAGAGAGAAAGAGAGAAGAGAGAAAGGAGAGAGAGAGAGGGAGAGAAAGAAAGAGGAAGGGAGAGAGAGAAAGAGAGAGAGAGAGAGAGAGAGAGAGAGAGAGAGATCAGGAACTTAACATCAGAAACATCGAAAGCCACCTCGGTCCAAGGACGAATCGAATTCGTTGCTCCAATATAGCTTGAAAAATCTATGTCGTTCTTAGGTACTCGTTTTCGGTAGTGGATCGAACCTTGTGTCGAGTATAGGTCTTTCTAGGACAAGTGAGGGTCCATTCTTCTTGTAGTAGAGTCCTTAGAGTTAGTGTTCTCTTCTTATCTTGGATAGATCTTTGTTTGGAATATCAAAAAGTACTATATTTTGTATTGACACATTATTGTACAAGCTAGGACTCAGCTTTTATGTACTGTTTATTGACACATTATTGTACAAGGTATCAAATAGCGGAGGTGAGATTTGAAAGTAAGAAATCTTTTGTTGTGTATCTTACAGTTTAAAGTTGATAAATGTATTATTCTTCTTTTTCAGCTTTCCAAGCCTTAAGGCTCGTTGCTGCAGATAAAATTCGCTTCCATTCTTCTCTATTCCTAATCTTCTCTCTCCAGTTGGTGACACCAATTTCTTTTATGTCCTACTCTATGTTGTCTATTTTCCTCTATTCTCTCTAAATGCCGTGGCCATCTCAATCTGTTGTTTTTCATAATGGCTGTTATAAACGGGGAGTTGAACAATGTCTAGATTGTATCACGAGGACTTTAATTATGGATATTGGGAGATAAACTTGACGATTATATGAGACCGCTATTTGTGGTTGCTAGTATAAAGATAATTTGTAGCGATTGAAAGCTCGTTTGTTTATGATTCAAAAAGATCAATATATGGAAAGGCAAATCAGATATCAGAACGAGGCATTTGACCTGTTCTGTGGTTGCTCTTCGACGAAAGAAAGTTCTAAAACGAAAAATACTGGTATATACAAAGAAATGTAAAGACACATAAATGGATTAGAGGCGTTGTAAAGAATGATATAGCTGGCCTGTGTATGAGCAAACTTTAGGTACCATGGGGCTGGAGACTGCGAGTAGAGATTCTCAGAGGTATTTTGTAAGGTGATGCAAAACAATGTCAGGGCTCCTACCTTATTTACTGGCCATTCTGTTTTCATCCACTGGGGATTCATCTTAGTCTTGTCGTGTCTTGTTTCTATCACCTTGGAACTAGTGTTCTTTGTAGCCGATGCTGTGAAGGTGGTGGGGCATATCATCATGTCTGCTTGGGAATGGGTCATGGCAGCTACTTTTTCAGTCCCTGAGTGGAAATAAAAGGTGAGGGTGTGCAATACTTCTTTAGCAGACTCCACCACCGTGGGAACTGTGGTGATCCCTGCCCTACTGGCCAGGCTAGGTCTGTTACTGGGGGATACCAACCGAGAGGTGGGTCAGGGTTTTTGTAAACTATGTTTCCCTAACTCTGACGTCAGCATGTCAGCTATGTTTCCCTAACTCTGACGCTAGCATGTCAGCTATGTTTCCCTAACTCTGACGTCAGCATGTCAGCTATGTTTCCCTAACTCTGACGTCAGCATGTCAGCTATGTTTCCCTAACTCTGACGTCAGCATGTCAACTATGTTTCGCTAACTCTGATGCTAGCATGTCAACTATGTTTCGCTAACTCTGACTCTAATATGTCAGCTATGGTTCTACAACTCTGACGCTAGCATATCAGCTATGGTTGGACAACTCTGACGCTAGCATATCAGCTATGGTTCTACAACTCTGACGCCAGCATGTCAGCTATGAGTCGCTGATTCCCCCAAAACGACAGCGTCTTCGACTCAGGTTTCCATTACAAAGAAATAAGCTTTCTGGACTTGGGTGCTACGCGCCTGCTATACCCCTGTCACTGCGTCCTATCACGGGTACCTATCACTGGACCCTATCACTTGGCCCTATTACTGGATCCTATCATTGTGCCCTGTCACTGGGCCCTGTCATTTACAGCGTTTGAACATTGTTGGAATAATCAACTTTTCAACGTTTCATAATTTTTAGAATAATCAAATTTCAGCGTTTCAGCATTGTTGGAATAACAACTTTCAGAGTTTAAACATAGTTGGGATTATCAACTTTTGCAATTTCAATACTGTTAGAATAATCAACTTTCAGAGTTTCAACAATATTTTCATATCAAATTCCACAATTTCGCCATTGTTGGAATAATCAACGTTCATAGTTTCAATATTGTTGAAATAATCAACTTTCGGATTTTCAACATCTGTTGAAAGAATCAACTTCCAGGCACTTCTGTCATGGAGAACACCAAGGAAAACCAGATATTTCTGACCGTGCATTTCGTTTTTGTTCTTGGGATGAACGAGCTCGGAAACTTCTGAAACAGCGCCTTATTTTCTAGGCTGGTCTTCTCCACTCTGCTGGAATTAGCAAATAAAAAAAACAGCTTTCTTTGATTTAGTTTACATTTCCACCTGTTTGCTGCTTCTTTCTATCTCTGCTATTGATGCCCTGCTTTCTTGTCGTAGCCTCACTCACTTTGCTGTCTTTTCTCATTCTTGTGCAGGCTTTGATTTACCAGTCTTTCTACGCTTTGTCTCTAGCCACCTAAGGGTTTTGACAGCTTCTTTGTCAGGGCATCCTAAGCTAGCAGTGACGAGATCCTTTCAGAGAGATCCCTGTCTAAGGATCTTAAAGTGGCAGTGATGAGATCCTTTCAGTGATCTCTATTCATTCTGAACCTTCCACCTTTCCACATACTGTTTTCTCATTTTTGTTATCTATGCCCTCCGGTCGGGTTTGGCGTAGGCCATAGACATCTGTTGGGAGTAAGCTGCGACCATCTGGGGCATGATGCCGTGCTGGTTACCATCTGGTACTCTCTGTCATCGTCTCTTTATCTCATTTCTCAGCCAATATCTGCTTCCACTGTGTTCTTACCTTCATCTATTTACTCATCTTTCTAACAAGAAGGTTACAAAAAAAGCTAAGTGGTGAATTCTTTTGTCATCTATTTTTTTCATGTTTTTATTTATGTTGTTTATTTTATGTAATCCTCGAAAAAGGTTTTGCCGAAATATTGGATTGTTGTGCGTTCTTCTTTTATACGTGCTCGTCTTACTTTCTTCCACTCTCGTTCTTGCCCACTTTCCTCACTCTTTCTATCTTTGTGTGTACAACTTGCACTTCTGTCTATCTTTATCAGCAGATTTTGAAAGTAAGTCGACTGAGTGCGCTGTTGTCGTGACTAGTGAATCATAGACGCTCGTTACCCCGCCCCGTTTCTCTTTTAGTTCTACCAGTAACAGGCTCAGCAAGCTCAGAGGGCATAGGGATCTGGCGTCCATGGCTGTGGAATCTGCCCAGAAGCATTGCGCCTTTTGCTGCTGCTCATCTCTGCTGCCGGCTCTACAGGCACGATGCTGGTGGTTTTAAAACCCTCACCACATGGGCTACGAAGACCATCCAGGTCAGAGAGCAAACAAGAACAAGAAACAGATTCCATCAATGTCACGTCAATCATTGACTGAAAAAAATGTAACACCTTTTTCACATTTCCTCCAAGTGGAGGAGGGATAGATTCGCTGACTCGGATACTTGAACCATCATTCTAGATCAAATATCATTGCTCTGTATGACTAATCGATTATCAATGAGACCAAACTAGTTAAACCACCAGAAAATCGATTATCATTTCGACAGAATGTGTTTAAACCACTAGACCATTCCACTAACATTGCGACCGAAGTTGTTTAAACCATCAGACCAGTCTATTACCACTGCGACCAAACTCGTTTAAACAACTAAATTATTATTGAGACCAAATCACCAGAATTAAGATCAAATCATCCAGCCCAAAGTACGGGTTTTTCCATTTCTATTTCTATGAGGATAGAAGTTATAAATATCCGACCACTTTGCACTGTCTATGATCACAGAACTGGATCGTTGTAATGGATACTAGAGGTTGCTAAGTTTCTTGCACTTGTTTCTTAATGTAGTGTTTAATATCGTCTGTGAAGATAAGGAGACAAGGCCGTACATGAGCAGAGAAATTGCTGGGGTAAAAATCATGAACACATACCTGCGATAGCATAATTTCTAGACGTGCTAAAACTGAAGAAATGTGACGGTATTATAAAGATCATTTCATTTTGTTTCATTTGTTGATTTTTTTTTAAGAAGGCAACAAACAGTATAGCATAGTTCCTTGTAGCGGAAAATTATGAATATACTTATGGATATATTTTTGTTATAAGAATTAATATTAAACAAGAAGATACAAAAGTTAGATAGGAAACCTAGAGAACAAAAACCAGTTCCCACGACACTAGTTGAAAGACCAATACGACTGGACGCTGGCACAGGTAAATAGAAAAAAAAAACAGACGAATAGAAAAGGCAGACACAATGACGCCGAGATAGAGACATGCAAAAGAAAGACGCTAGTAAGTAAAATAGGCCGACATGACCATCCGGCAAGTGAAGTAACAATAAACTCTAAGAATTAAAAGATAGACAGTTAATTAACCGACAGACTCCAAATGCTCGAGGTGTGAAAAATGGACAGGGACGCAAGAAAAAAATTAAGAAAAGCCAAAAGTCTTTGTTGGCGACGGATAGTCTGCGAACTGGACACGACAAATAAAGAAACGGACTAGTAATCAGACAAAATGTATGAATTAGGTAAAAAAGATGAACAACTTTATTACTTATACTTATACACTAATTATTGCGTGTTACTAGTAATCAGACAAGTACAGGTAGACAGAGCCACAGGCAAGGGGCTGGACATTCACCAACATGAACATGACAGGTTATGACTGAAGAACCAATAGGGACACATATAGAAACCAGTGGATATCTAACGGCGGAGCATAAGTACCGATTGGTTAGTTCATCAAACTAGATTTCAAGATAAAAAGAGGGGCAGAGGAGAGAGATGAGGCACAGTAATAGGAAGCAGGGGATGCAAAGACGCAGAGGAGGTGCAGTGGAGGAAAGATGCGCAGAGAAGTCCGCACAAGGAGTCGGGGGCAGAACTAAAACTCCGACACCAAAGTATGAAGATAACCCTATACTAGACGATGAAGATACTCCGACACCAAAGTATGAAGATAACCCTATACTAGACGATGAAGATACTCCGACACCAAAGTATGAAGATAACCATATACTAGACGATGAAGATACTCCGACACCAAAATACGAAGATAACCATATACTAGACGATGAAGATACTCCGACACCAAAGTACGAAGATAACCATATATTAGACGATGAAGATACTCCGACACCAAAGTACGAAGATAACCAGATACTAGACGACGAAAATACTCCGACGCTATGATACTCGGACACTGAGACAGAGACTGAGATAAGTAGACCGAGACCAAGAGAGCCGTGCTGATAGAAACAAACAACTACAGATAGATATAGTAGGAGAAATAGAAGAAGTGCACGATGCCAAATAGCATCGGACAGTCATGCTGATGTGATGAAACTACGAGCTAGTTTGATATGCAGGTTCTTAGGAGAACTGGTGAATAGATATCGATACTGTGAGTAGAAAAACTGCAAGATCTGGACTTATATGTCGGTGATAGTTCATGAAAGAGAAAGATACCTAGAATTTAACAAGTTCCGGGTAAACCAGACTAATCTTCCTAGTACGACTGAGTTTGTTGATGGTTCATGAGAGAAACTATTTACTTATGCTCGTGTAATCCAGGTTTATATGCTTACTAACTTATTATCCGGCATTGCCCGGGTATTTAATTATCCCAGTCAACAAATTTCTATTCATTTCCACAGCATTCTAGAAGGTTCTACAATGTTCTATTCAGTTTCATCAGGACTCTCACCAATCAGCTTAGCGACCCCGAACACTATGGAGTCGACACTAATCTCGGTCAATTTGGACATTTTATTTTCCTCTGCTTCTCACCCCATCACAACCCATGCCGATGGGGCTGAACTTTCGAGTGCCGCTATTCATCTCCGTGACCTCGAAAACTATGTATTCGACACTAATATCGGCCGTTTTCTATTATTTGTACATGTCACCACATCCCAACCCCACCCCTAGGCCTCCATGTCGATGTCGAACTTGGATTTAAACAGCATCTTTAGTGTCTCTATATTTCTCAGCGATCCTAATCTACGGATTCGACACTATAGGTCGGTTGATTATTTGTACATGTCACCCCACCCCCTCACTCTAGAGGCCCCTCATTCCGATTGGGGCTGAGCTTTAAATTAAACGGCATCGGGAGTGTCACTATTCACTTCAGCGACCCAAAATCTATGGGTCTGACACAATTGGTCGTTTTCGATTATTGTTACATGTCACTCCAACCCCTCAACACTAAGCCACTCATACCGAGAGGGGCTGAGCTTGGCTTTAAATGGCATCAGGAGTACCACTTTTCACCTCAGCGACTCCCAAAACTTTGGATTCGACCATAATATCGATCGTTTTCGATTATTTGTACATGCTACCACACCCTACCCCCACCACTTCACCCCATGCCTAAAGAGACGATCTGACGTAAAAGCGAACACAATGCCAAGTACTAGCGATCACGTGCTGATGTTATAACGTAACTTTTTGTGATTTAGACACGCATAGAAAATTTTATCTTTCTATCAGTGGTGGCATTTAGAACTCAGACATTATCAATATTAATAATAAAATCAACGAGGATATGACAATGCAAAGTACAGAAGATCACGTGTTAGAATGAAAAGATGTGATTTAGGCACAGAAAAATTGGTTCTTTAATAATGGTGGTATTCATTCATTCATTCATTCATTTGCATGTCCTTTGTGGAACTTTGCCTCCCTAACAGCAATCCTGTAGGCCTCTCAATTGTGTGCAAGTTGCCCTTCTGCTGATGCATCTATTTGCAGATCATCAACGATGTCTTACAGTCATCTTCGCCTTTGTCTTCCTCTCTTTCTTTTCCCTTTATGCACCCTTCCAAGACAGTTTTCTCTAGATTATCATGTCGTTTAATGTGTCAAAATATTTAAGTTTTCTCTTTACTAGCCAGCCTTCTTCAATACTGCGTTCTTGTAGTATGGATATATTATGCTGGTATACAGAGAACATTAATTCGCAAAGAGCGACAACATCAACGACAGAGGGACAGTGCACTCGGCCAAGAACAAGAGACAGTTACGTTTTATGTATTATTTAGATTATTGTAATTATGTTTGTTAGTATATTTTTCACTAGAAATTATTGAGTATTTCACTGATTATTTTATAGAGTAAGAATAATACAAAGATATTTCAGAGAGAATGTTAGAGAAAATCACACAACAGTTGCAGAAACATCTAAAATAGATAAACTAAAATGGGAGATCAGATATCTGAGAAGAGAAGCAGCTGGGTTAGGTTGAGAATCGAGGCAGGAAGGAAATATGAGAACACTTTGCAGATTTTAATCATAGAGCAAACTTTAGACAGACACAGAACTTTTGTTATAGAAATGAGAGGCATGGAAGAAAAAACAAATATCAAAACCAGAGACACTATACAGACATAAGTTATCAAAACCAGAGACACTATACAGACATAAGTTATCAAAACAGACAAACAGCCTACACGGACACAAAGTATAGAGAAAAATACGAGCACATTTCTTTTAAAGGAAATAGCAGCAGATAGATGCCACATAACAATGAAAGGTTGGTTAGGACTGAGAGGAAAGAAATAAATGCTAGAGTGAGTACGAAATCAAACAAAGACAGAAGAAGATATAAAAATGAGACAAAAGAGATAACCACACAGGGATCTTGTAGTAGAAAAGATAAACAAACCAACGCCGATATAACACTAGTAAAAGACAGTAGCACTAGTACAGATACAAAGTTAGGCAGGAAAGATGCAAGTACAGCTTCCGATTTATTCAGAAAAGTTACAAATACAGTTCATGTAGGTAATACAATGAATGAAAACTGTTTGATACAGACAAGGATGTAGCCACAACCACTGTACCCACTGAAACAGATGATATTAGCGTAGAAACAGACAGGATCGTGTTAAATGATGTAGCTACGCAGTCTTATTATATGAGCAAAGATGAAGAAATCAATATTGTAACTATAGTCAGAAGAGATAGTTATACATGTATGGGAGAAGGCAAGGTTGAAACGAAAGAAGATAATGTAAAAGAATGTAATAACTCTCAGAGAAAATTGATAGTACAAGTAGTTCACAAAGCACAAAGTGTGCTGTAAATATTAACATGAATGATGAGAGACGGAAGTCAAATTATGATATTCCAGATGAAGATGAACTTAAAACATTTATGAAAGATATCATAAATTACGCCAGTAGGTCACAATCACACACGCCGAAGAATGAAATAATTAATGACGTACGCGTGTGCTATCCCGCATTAGATAACAAACATGGACAGATATACATAGAGGATGCATTGAAGGATCTCACTGAACATGATCCGCCATTAAGCAGATGGTCACACATATGGAAACATCAGACAAATACTAGCTCACAGATACAGGCAGTAAGGAGCCTAAATACAACTGAGCGACACAATAATAGACACATAAAGACAAAACCCAATAAAATCCCAGTAGATAAGGTAGTGAAAATCAGAAAGACAACGTCAAAAGGTTTTATTATTCTTGACAATGAAGAAGTAGATAAAACAATTGAAAAATTGTGGAAATCTAATATACCTCCTCAGTTCACATCAGAGATGTTGGTGCAGATTAATAACGTATTGAGAATTTAATTACCACGAATTACACAAAGAAGTCGATATAGCTGACGGTTAACATTCTGATTAAAAACAAGGTGAGGTGACTGCAAAGTGATTTTTTTCCTTGTGTGTGTTGTTCAGATAGAAACATATGTGGGTAGTATATTCCTTACAAGGCACTTTGCTAGTCATAATGTTAACAATATGACTAAAAAAGGGGAGGTTTGTAGCATGCCTTTGTAAGTAATGATTATAGTTATTATTATTATTATTAATATTATTATTAATGAATATGATTATGAAAATATACTGTAAACTAAATAGTAACATCGAATACCGACAGAGAAAAGTAGGTAGGAAACGGAAGAGAAAGATATAAAACTTTCATGACACTAGAAGACGCGGACAAAAGTAAACAGTAGAAAAAGTGAATAAAAAAAGAAAATACTCAATGACTCTTAGATTTAAGTAATACAAAGGAAGGAAGCCAGAAAGTAGGATGGTCCAGTGATAACGAAACGGTGACTGGACGTTGACAAGTGTAAACAAAATAGAAAAGGCAATTAGAAAAACAGACACAACGAAAAAGCCAGGACAGAATAAAATCTCCGACATGAAAGAGCAAGATAATGACTTAGGTAAATGACGACTGTATAGACGAAACAGACACAGACTGACACGCGTTAGGACGCTATTGCACACCGTTTTTAAATAAAGGTGTAACCAACTCGGCCAGCTGATCAATTAAATATTTAGAAGAGTGACCTAGTGGACAATTGACTTACGAGAGATAAGTCACGGCAGTTTGAATGACGGACAATCAGAACGCTCATGGGAACCAGTGGACATCTGAAGGGTGGAGCCAAAATACTTATTGGTTAATCCATCATGCTGGACTTGAAGATAAAAAGGTGAGCGGAGAGACAGGAAGAACGAAGAAGGAAGAAGTACGGAAACAGAGGAGAGGATACAGGATACAGAGGAGAGAGCCCGAAGACAAAAGAACAGAAAATCAAGAAGGAAGGAGAAGTACGGAAGTAGAAGAGAGAGGAAACAGAGGAGAGAGATGGTCAGAACACCGTCGGCCCGGCAAGTAGAGATTGACCAGAATGCAAGAATGATGGTCAATGCACGTGGACAGTCAAGAGTGAAGAAAGAAGGTCCGACAAAACAGCCGAGAAGTCATCAGATGAGAGATAAGAACAGAAGTCCAGAGAAGAGGCAAGTCGACTTTGCTTGTTAGTACACTACGATTGAGAGACGCAGAAGAAGACCGTCAGAAGAAATCAGAAGACATACCGAAGAAGAAAGAGGACGAGACGATATAAAATCAGAAGCAGTGTTAGACAGATGATGATTTTCAAGTGACTCAAGTGATTAAGAAGAACTGACACTTTGAAACTTTGAGTACAGTGATTTTAGACGAGAAACTAGTTGACCACATTATACAGATGTGATATAATACTGAGATTTGAAAAGTTCTCGTATTAAGTGTAGAATATTGTGAATTTGAGAAATGCTGCATGTAGAATATACTAGAGCTTGCTATTGTGAACAAATGATTAAGTGATTCAATTCAAGTGACGTAGCCAATAATACATATTGAACCTATTTGTTAAAATAAATGAATTCAAACAACATTTCATCGTACTTGGTCTAGATTTAGTGAAGTGATAATGTTCTGTTAAACCTTTGATATGTTAATCAAAGAGCATCTTTAAGCTATAATTATATAATATGGAACTATTCAGAAGAAATATATAATTCGCACCTTTACATTGTTATATTCTATGGTTGTTATAAATTCTCCTTTCATATAGTAACTTCTTTCTTTGGTTTTTATAATTTCCTTGTTCTTGTATTAACTTCCTTCTCCCTTGCAACATCTTTTCTTCTATGGTTGTAATGTCTCTCTTTTCCCTTTTAGTAACTTTCTTTCTTTGGTTCTAATAATGTCATAATTTCTTGTATGTGATGTTACCGTTTTCGTAGCCTCTTTTTGAAGTACACTGTGCCACTAGTTAAGAGACCAGCATAAGATATACACTTTTATAACAAATTTCTGGCTTTCGCTTTGGATGTATTAAATTTCCTAAGAAAATACCTCTTACTTCCTTAACGCACCTCCCCCCCCCCCCAAGCTGAGAGTGACTTGGATAATGCGATGTACTTCTCGGACTTTTGGCTAACATCAGATTTAAACCATGAAGCCACACGACCGCGAAATGGTACATCTATCTAGTAGACACCCTTGTCGTGGTACATCTATCTAGTAGACACCTTTGTCGTGGTACATCTATCTAGTAGACACCTTTGTCGTGGTACATCTATCTAGTAGACACCTTTGTCGTGGTACATCTATCTAGTAGACACCTTTGTCGTGGTACATCTATCTAGTAGACACCTTTGTCGTGGTACATCTATCTAGTAGACACCTTTGTCGTGGTACATCTATCTAGTAGACACCTTTGTCGTGGTACATCTATCTAGTAGACACCTTTGTCGTGGTACATCTATCTAGTAGACACCTTTGTCGTGGTACATCTATCTAGCAGACACCATTGTAGGGGTACATCTATCTAGCAGAAACATTTGTGGTGGTACATCTATCTAACAGACACCCTTGTTGTGGTTAATCTATCTAGCAGACACCCTTGTCGTGGTACATCTATCTAGTAGACACCTTTGTCGTGGTACATCTATCTAGTAGACACCTTTGTCGTGGTACATCTATCTAGTAGACACCTTTGTCGTGGTACATCTATCTAGCAGACACCTTTGTCGTGGTACATCTATCTAGTAGACACCTTTGTCGTGGTACATCTATCTAGCAGACACCTTTGTCGTGGTACATCTATCTAGTAGACACCTTTGTCGTGGTACATCTATCTAGTAGACACCTTTGTCGTGGTACATCTATCTAGTAGACACCTTTGTCGTGGTACATCTATCTAGTAGACACCTTTGTCGTGGTACATCTATCTAGTAGACACCTTTGTCGTGGTACATCTATCTAGTAGACACCTTTGTCGTGGTACATCTATCTAGCAGACACCATTGTAGGGGTACATCTATCTAGCAGAAACATTTGTGGTGGTACATCTATCTAACAGACACCCTTGTTGTGGTTAATCTATCTAGCAGACACCCTTGTCGTGGTACATCTATCTAGTAGACACCTTTGTCGTGGTACATCTATCTAGTAGACACCTTTGTCGTGGTACATCTATCTAGCAGACACCTTTGTCGTGGTACATCTATCTAGCAGACACCATTGTAGGGGTACATCTATCTAGCAGAAACATTTGTGGTGGTACATCTATCTAACAGACACCCTTGTTGTGGTTAATCTATCTAGCAGACACCCTTGTGGGGGTACATCTATCTAGCAGACACCCTTGTGATTGTACATCTATCTAGCAGACACCATTGTCGTGGTACATCTATCTAGCAGAAACATTTGTGGGGGTACATCTATCTAGCAGACACCTTTGTGGTGGTACATCTATCTAGCAGACACCATTGTGGTGTTACATCTATCTAGCAGACACTCTTGTGGTGGTACATCTATCTAACAGGCACCCTTGTAGTGGTACATCTATCTAACAGGCAGCCTTGTGGTGGTACACCTTATCTAGCAGACATCCTTGTGGTGATACACCTTATCTAGCAGGCAGCCTTGTGGTGGTACACCTTATCTAGCAGACACCCCTGTCGTGTAAAAAAATGATAATGTGGTGAATTTACTTTCCCGGTATTCCTCATCAAGTGCAGAATGTTGATCTGCATGCTTTAACAACATCAAAAGCAGGAAGATGGGCTTGGTGTGTTGAACAGTGGTCTTTGATTCCTTTATACTGACCAGCTGTGACTCCTTCGTAGGTGCTATATTTCTACTGCATGTGACTCTATGCAGAATATCTCTGACTCTGTGACTCCAGTTCAGAAACCACCTAGTGTAAAGTCTTCAGAGACAGGCACCGACATAGACTTCATACAAAGAGACTTCCTGCAGAAATCTGATATATATCTTCGTCATCTTATCACAACACTGTTGTTTCATCTGAAAATCAGTAAGTTCCTTACATAATATATGTTATCAATGAAAGTTTATAATTTTAGAATATAAACATATACTGTTAAAAAAAAGATTCACTTAACTATTGATGACCCAATTTTAACCATAACTTTGATATTCTATAGCTTTTTAAATTGAATGAATAAAAATTTCAAGTTGCACACAATAATACCTAAGGGTTTAAACACTCACTTGACAGTTTCTTGCATCTG
The DNA here is from genome assembly GCA_009760885.1 of Achatina immaculata. Taxonomy (NCBI): domain Eukaryota; kingdom Metazoa; phylum Mollusca; class Gastropoda; order Stylommatophora; family Achatinidae; genus Lissachatina; species Lissachatina immaculata. The sequence goes on from CM019698.1 coordinate 20,116,437, forward strand.
TGTGACCAGAATTTGTTAGCTCCCGGTGTTCTCAACTTAGTATGGTTTGTGGCCTTCGCTTGCGTCTCCTGGGGTTAGATGCGATCGGATGTCTGATGTGCGCCTGTGGGATGACTGCCCACTCTTCCTGGAATGCCTGCCACAGATCACGACGATTGGCTGGAGGAACGTTTCGGCGACAAACATGTCTTTGCAGCTCATCCCATAGGTTCTCGATCAGATTCATGTCTGGAGACAGAGATGGCCAGGGAAGGGTGAGAATGTTGTTGGCAGTCAGGAACTGTGCTGTGAACCGTGCATAATACGGTCTGGCGTTGTCATGTTGGAACGCAGACCTTTGCGTAGCGAAAAATAGAAGAACATGGGGTCAAAGAATTCCATTGACGTATCGTTGCGCTTTCAAGCCTCCTTCAATTTGCACCAATGGACTCCTTCCGTTGAAATTAATCATTCCCCATACCATTACAACTCCACCACCGATCGGCGGAGCTTCATCAGCGCAATGTTGGGCAAAACGTTTATTTGGCCTACAGTAGACCCTTATCCGCATATCATGGCCGTGCAACAAAAAGGAAGATTAGTCACTAAACAAGACAGGTTTCTATTGATTGTCAGTTGTCCAGGGCCTATGCTAGTTGGCCTAAAAAAGTCGATTTTGGATATGACATCTCGTTAAGAAAGGACCACGACGAAGTCGTCGTGCCACTAGTCCAGCTTCATGCAGTCTATTCCGGACAGTTAGATCAGACACACGACGTCCTGCAAGCAATAACTGACCACTTGAGGAAGCTGTTGTAAACATGTTTCTGAGGTGATGAACCTGAATAAAGCGATCATCGGCTGCTGTTGTCAGCCTGGATCGTCCACTGCAGTGCCGGTCTTAAAGTGAGCCAGTGGCTTGGAAACGGTGCCAAAGTCGACTGACGGTACTCTGCTGCACGTTTAAATGCCTGGCAATGTTTCGTAAATTTTGCGATATACGCGCCATAATTGTCAGCTTGAAAATGAACTGAATTTGTTTGTGTAACCTCATCCTTTTATAAGTTTTCGTTTGCGTGGGAAGTGAGTTGTGCTCATCACAAAAATCATGACTTTTGCATAAACTTCCCCACTTCCAAGAAATCGACCACACCCAAAAGAATTGATAAATCTTGAAACCAAATTACCAGACCTACAACAAAACTTCAAACTCGATGAAATTACATTGCATGAAACTGAAACAACATTAAATTTAATGGCTAACAACAAAGTTGCAGATGAAGATGAAATAACATCAGAAATGTTAAAAGGTATCAATAGTGACAACATGAGACAACTAGAGAATATTTCATAAGATTTGGAAAGAAGAAAAGGTCATTTCTAAATGAAAAAATGGAATCATTGTTAAAATTAAAAAAAAAAAACAAAAGCATCCTTAGTGACTGTAACAATTGGAGAGGAGTAACTTTAATATCAGTTGTGTCAACATTATTTTGCAAGGTCATTTTGAATAGACTTAAAGAACTAGTGGATACCGCAATGAGAGAAGAACAAGCAGGATTTCAAAAAGGGAGAAGCTGTCTTGACCAGATCTTTAAGAATAATACTCGAAGAACATATTGAAAAGCAGAAATCATTAATACTGAACTTCATAGACTTTAAAAAGGCATTTGATAGCATACACAGAGATTCATTGTGAAGAATTTTAAATCTATATGGAATACCATCTAAAACTGTCAACATCATTAAGGATTTATACAATGGATATCTTTGTTCAGTCAAGACAGAAGAAGGGATGAGTGAATGGTTCCAGATTGAAAAGGCATGAAACAAGGATGTATAATGTCTCCTTTGCTTTTTGGAATTGCATAGACTTCATAACAGGTAACACAAGTATTGACTGGGTACGTGGGACCCAACTAGAAGATCTTGATTTTGCTGATGACATAACTCTTATTAGTAACAATGTGAATTCCATGCAAAATAAAACAGTATTCTGTCTTCATTGGCTAGCAAATAAGGACTTGAAATTAACAAGAATGACAAAACAAAAATAATGAAACTTCCCATTAATCAAAATGGAAAAATACACGTAATAGGGATAGATTTTGAAGAAGTCAATCAATTTGCATATCTTGGCAGCTGACTAGACCAGGATAGTGACACCAGAAAGGAAGTTAGAATTAGAATTGCAAAAGCAGCATCGATCTTTAAGAATCTTGAGAACATGGCAGTCAAAAGTTCTAAGCACAAAAACCAAGTTAAGATTATTCAATTCAAATGTAATATCCACTCTCATTTATGCATGCAAAAGCTGGTAAACAACTAAAGGAATAGACAAGAAATTAGACTCTTTTGAAAACAAATGCTTAAGGAAAATACTTGGCATCAAGTAGAACAAATTCAAGAACAATTCAGAGATAAGACAGATGACTGAACAACAACCAGTCTCGTGGGTGATCAGGAAAAGGAGATGGACATATGTTGGTCACATGATGAGAAGAAACAAACAGATAATCCCAAAATAAGCTATCAAGTGGAACACAACAGGCCAAAGAAAAAGAGGTAGACCACGTGAAACTCTAAAGAGGAAATTGTTAAGAGAGGCCAAATTAACTGGCATAAAATCCATTCATGAGGTTTAAAAGCTCTCCAAAAACAGGAGAAGTTGGCAAACTACCTAGCGAGCCTTGTGTGACGTTTAACTGCATTGGAAGGATGTAAGATATAAGATAGTTTACACTTGATAAACAATATCAAAGAAAGTGATTATGTTCAGCATGTACTTGTGTTTGTGATGTATTTATCTTGTTTTTATTTCTGGTGTTCAGTGCTGACCTTAAAATATGTCAGTGAACTGATTAACTTGTTTTGATAAGAAATTCAATCCTACCTATATATATTGAATCAAGTTTTGTGCATCAAATAACAAAGAATATTAATATCATCTGAATCTAAGCACATGTATATCAAGTTCATCTGCACCTAGTTAATGTAGACTACTTTATATGAAGTGAATTCAAATAGTTTGTATAGATTTGTGTGAATACACTGAACTCAAGACTGAAGATAATACTAGTGCATATTAATGTAATGAATATGTATTACTAGCTGTATCATCTTTGACTTATGCATAACACTACCTGGGCATATGTCATATGCTGAAGGCAGATACTGTTCATTCAGTGTTAACTCACAGCAGATGAAATTTGGATAATCTCAGAAAACCAAATGATTTTTGGATTGATGGATGGATAGATAAATGGATCGATGGCTGGGTTGACAGGTGGATGATTCAAACCATGAAATGACATGGCACATGGACGACTACAAGAAAAAGATTCATTTCAGCTTAGTTGATTTTATGGAGTTTCAAGTGGAACAGAGCCTTAAGGCTTAATTCAAATAATTTTTACTGTACAACAACTCTGTATAAGTTCAGAGTAATAGATCCACCAAGTAGAATTCTTGTCATTTCATGTTTGTAAATTTTAGTGTTTGTAACTTTCCTTCTTGTAGCAACTTCCTTCTCCCTTGTAGTAATTCTCTTCTGTGATTGTAATATGCTCTTTCTCAATTTTTAGTTTGTGTTTTTAATGCACTATCAGACTGAAGTTCTATGTGGTATCAGACTGAAGTTCTATGTGCTATCATACTGAAGTTCTGATTGTTTCTATGTCTTGATATAAGTCATTTTTTACCATATTTATTTCTGTTTGTTGTTGTTTTTTCTTTCTGCTGTCTTTAAAGAAAGTCTTTTTTGCTTAAATGTTGGTTGTGTTGGTCTGCATTTGTTTTTCTTGTATACTTGCTGGATCATATAATCATTGGTAATCCTACACTGTAGTCTCTCATTCTTTTTTATATAACCATTTTAACTGAAAATAGATTCCATGCTCAAACATGAGTTTTTCTTTCCAAATTGCTGCTTGACGTCAGCGACTGATTGTGGCTTTGTTTTTACTTGAGTATTTGTTTTCAAGTTTTGTTTAATCTGATCATTTTCATTTTATTATTACTATTATTACTTTTATGTAACCAGTGTTAAAGTTTCTTTATGTTTTGTTAAACCTGAGTTATTGTTTTTATTTTTGTGTTTCCCAGATTACTTTTAATTTTTGTGTATGACCTAAATGGTTTTCTGAAATAATTTTTTGTTGTCTGTCCTGTTTCATTGTTTTTATTATTCTGTTTATGGAATGCTTTTGTTCATGTAGAAATATCAAATTTCAGAGTTTTTGTTTCTTTTTTTCTTTTTTATCCTACTTACATGAATTTCTTGGCTTCTATATCAAAGTTGTTGTATTAAATTTTCATTAAGTGAACAAAATGTCAGATGTAAGTCGAATTTATGTATATATTTTTTTTGGTTTGGAGAAATGATGTGCAAAGTTTCAAATTCCAGTTGACTGATTGCTGATTTCTCTGCAAGCGTAAATTTGAAGTCTGTGCATCTTATCTGTTAGAACAATCTTTGAATCTGGTTCTCTCTCTCTCTTCTCTCTCTCTCTCTCTCTTTTCTCTGTCTCTCTCTTTCTCTTTTCTCTCTCTTTCTCTCTCTCTTTCTCTCTCTCTCTCTTTCTCTCCCTCTCTTTTCTCTCTCTCTCTCTCTCTTTTCTCTCTCTCTCTTCTCTCTCTCTCTCTTTCTCTCTCTCTTTCTCTCTCTCTCTTTTCTTCTCTCTCTCTTTCTCTCTCTCTCTCTTTCTCTCTCTCTCTTTCTCTCTCTCTCTCTCTCTCTCAATGTTCCTGCTGACAGGTGTAGGGTATCATGTCCTCACATAACCTTTGACCTCTTGTGCATCTCAGCAGACTTGTCACTGAACATTTCCTGTGCCAGAATGTCAAACCATCAAACATCTTTTCTCTTTGTCTACCTCTGCCTCTTTTATCTTTGATCTTTCCTGTTGCCATTAGGTGGTCTAACATGCCCTCCTCTAAACATGCCCTCTTCCAAACATCTCTCTCTCTCTCTGAATCTTAAGTGCCCAGGACACATGGGGCTTCCCCAAGGGTTTTCCACAAATGCCTGTCCTTCGCCTTTTTTTTTTTCTGCTCTTGCCCAGGTGAGCTCTCTATTGCTCAACATCCTCTCTGTTGTTCTTCTCCATGTCTCTTTATGTCTACCCTTACTTCTGTTCCCCTGTGGTGTCCATCTTAGTGCTATTTTTGGTAGTGAGTTGTCAGTCATTCAAAGCACATGTCCCAACCATCGCCATCGTCTCAATAATTGCTGTCAGTGGCTTCATCTGCATTTCTGTCAATAAGATGTTATTTCTTATGGTGTTTGGCCAAAATATTTTTCTAATTCTTCATAAACATTTAGTCTGCAAAGAATTCAACTTGTTTTCTATGATTTTCTAACATGCACTCCTCCAAACATGCCCTCCTCCACACATGCCCAATAAATCTAACTTATCGTTTTCTGATCTGTGCTATAATTGTCCTTGTCTGTTGTTTCAGAATTTCCTCATTCAACTTTCTTGCTGTCCATGGCATCTTCAGCATTCTTCT